>JAQMRL010000011.1:21703385-22443385 GCA_035578175.1 Catonia carolina
TATATACGAGTATGTATTTGTTTATATAAAATTGCATTAACAGCTCCGTCATAAGCGATTATTTTGAATTATGGAACTGGAACGATGGGTTTTGACTTAAGTTATAATTTCCAGAATCTAGTCGGGAATTGAACCCGGAATCTTCTGCTTTGTGAGCTGGCGCGTTAACCACTACGCCATGTAGATGACCACGAAAGAATATTTTACGTTTATCATATTTTATAAAGTAAATCATTTATTTTAATTTAATTTTTAAATTTTTTCAATAAATTGCAAAAATTTTAAAAAAATATGTAAAGATTTAATTCAAAATTTGCAAGAACTTAAGTTATTCAATATATGGTTTATACATAGGAAATCCAGCTTAGCATGTATTGTTGTGACATTTGTTATTGTGTAGTAAAACAAATCAATAAACTTGAACAATCAATTGCAGAATGCGGTCTTGCTTAATTATGTAGGCCTACACTTTTAAGACGGAATGCAATATAAAAAGTAGGTGTAAGCTATTAGATAAATCTTTTATGCAGATCAATACATTACATCTCAATACAATGAACTTATGTAATATCACACGTGCGTTTACATAAATTATGTTTATCAAGAATGAAGTACTAGAGCTTTTTACCGAGGGTGGAGCTTTAAATGACGTCATCAAATCAATACAGAACAAGGTCGCTTACAGTCGGCAACAGAGATGCGTTAGGGTATTTTTTATTTTCAATACCTACTTGTGTTCGATACAAGGGGTAGCGAGGGAGTAGGCAATCAGTTGTGGGTTGGTTGAGGTTATTTACAATATTGCAATAATAATGCACGTGTCATATGAATGGTTTGAAGAATTAATGAATATTTAATAAGTCATTAAATTTCATTATGACATTCGCTGCAGCAGATGTCTGCACCGCCTTTATAAAATCACATTATGTTTATTTCATTGAATTATTTATTTTAATTAGTTTATAAATCATACAATAATAAGAAACGTGTGTTCCATTTGCGAAACAGTTTTTCAAAATTTCAAATTTCTTCTGTGATATTACGTTATAAAACTGACTTACTAAATTTTTGTAGTATTTTTTTTTATTATTCATATATAGTTATTATAAATTTATCATTTATTAATAGCTTTCAGGTTGATGCAGCGACATCTTTTACTAATAAAGGACTGGTTTACCCTTTGGCATATTAAGGTAAACCCCAATTAAATCAACAAAATTTACATTCACCTTACGACTTGTCCACCTGTGGGGCTGAATAACGTTTACATCCCCCCCCCCCTAGACAATGTGGTGCAATATCTTGGCTTGTGGCTTGACGTGCGACTAACTTGAAAGCATCTTCCGCGTACAAAACGGTTAGAGCTTAACCGCCACCAGAACTACTCTTCTGCTTAATTAACCCTTGGTCAAATTTGAACCTCAGTTACAAAATTTTAATTTACAAAATGCTTTTGAGACCAGTCTGGACTTACGGTGTCCAGTTCTTTGGAGTAGAAATATAGAGTAATTTTGAGTCGATTCCGATCTTTTAGTAAAAATCTTAAGATTTTTATATATACGTAAAGAGTTTTGCCCATAACAGACAGGTGAGTGTTAAATTATTTGCACTCGATCTGCTAGTTTCAGGGCTACAAAAAATAGTTCCGTTTCTTATCATATGGTCAGCTAATTATACGACTGAAGAATTTAAGAACAGAAGAGATAGAGTTGTAAAAGACACTAGAGTTATCTTCTCTGAGACTTAATTAATTTCATTATATAGCTAGACCCTGTAGTAAATGAGGTTAAGGTGTCATTAGCATGGTGGAAAGTAGATGCTTTTCAGAGGGGTTGGCATGCTGATAAGTATACTTTTCCACTTAGTGAGGAAGGCAAAGTAAACTACCTCACTCCTAGTTTTACTTAGTAAAGACTCTAGAGTTTTAAACCAGCCTTCTGGCTGATGACCTAAACAACAACAACATGTGAAGATTTATAAATATATAAAAATTTTATGATTTTATATATATCATGAAGATTGAGACAGCACACGAAAAGGACATCAGTTCCTTTGTGTAAGGAATTTGTACAAGGAATAAGACCTTTGTATGTCTGATGGTATGCGCCAAAGTGGAAGATAGATACTGGCTCATATAATGTATGCGAATTCGGAAAAGAAGAAGAAGATAGATTTTAAAAACAAATATGCACTCCTTACATCATCGTCCGTGTGGACTACCAGGAACAATAATGTAAATATTGCCAAACCAAGAGAATAGTCATATTCAACCTGATAAAACTTTCTAGCAATCTTCCAGAATTCTTCTTAAAATCACAAGCCTATTCACAATTATTATTTCCTATTAATATTAATAGTTTTTGTAAAAACAATAAAATAGAACGTTAAGTACTAATAAAATACCTTATATTGAGTAGAGTTTACGACGCGGTGTACGAAACTACTTTATTTATATGAAATTACGTTAAGAATTGACAATCTGCATTGCAATTTATTCCAAAGAAATTAAATATTTTATTTCCTTACTAACTTTTTCAACCTGTAATCGTGAGATTAAATGTAACATAGTACTAGTAAGATGATTAACTTTTTCTTCTTTGGAAATATAATACTTAGTGAAAGTATTTCAAGATGTTAGAATACTTACACGATACGGCACTCTTCCATTATGTGAACGCCACTCCGATTTCCGTTGATTTTTTCACTTCTACGCTACACAAACGAATGGAACAATTAGATTATATACCGTATTGCATCGAATTTAAGACACACCCCAAAATATAATCATATTTTGTGGGACAAAATAAAGGAAGGTAAAATTTACATATACAAAAAGTAGGTATTAAAAATATTTAATTACCTGATAAAAGTGTTGAGTTGTACATCTCCTTAAAATAAATGACAGTAATTGCAGTTAGTTTATAAACTATATTAATTAGTATTTAAAACTTTGATGATCCTGTTGCGAGTTCCAATAAGAGTCGTAATTAGGTAATTAAAAATACAAAATATGGGAATGGGTTGAACAAGGATTCGGTACTAACATGGATGTATTGCTTGAACTTGACTACTGGGATATAAGTAAATCCTTACCACCACACACAAATACACATTATTACTGATTTTTTCTTACATTTCAACTGAAAGTCAAAACTTGGTCCGCGTGTCTGTATGTTGTGAGTGTAATAGTAAGAGTTCCATAAACCTAAGCGGCCTAATTGCTTCATTCATAACAGGTATAAATTCCTGTATTGAAATACAGCGAATTTAAGACATACCCTGATTTTGCGAACGAAGATATTGCAAAAAAGGTGCGTCTTAAATTCGATGCAATACGTCAGTTTGGTTATTTTACGAACTATAGTTATGTAGGCTATTTGTCGTTATTGAATACTGATTAATTTATCTATCTAATGTAATAAAGGCGCCCACTTAATAATTATAATAAAACTTTATTTCCATATTTTTTCACAATAGTAACTCAAACATATAATTTTCAAAAGCTATAAATTCATTTACAATGTAGCCTACGAGGTGGAGGAAATTGACATACCCAACTATGACTAAAAGCCATATCCTAGGGTAGTTGTTCTCTTCTTTTATTTACTAATACAGTACAAAAGAGATTCAAAAACTAGCGTTGAAAAAAATGACTTTTTTTAAAATAAAAAACCATTTCCAAAAAAAAGTTTAAAAGAATTCTGTTTTTGTCATCAGTCTTTCGACTGGTTTGATGCAGTTCTCCAAGCTGTTATATCTTGCGCAAGTCGTTTCATAACTACGTACCTGTAACACCCTACATCTTTTGTAATCTGCTTTATATATTCTAACCTTTGCCCCCCCCCTACAATTCACTCCCTCAATATTACCCTCGGTTATTGATAGACCAATAACTGGATGCCATAAATCAAGTTTTATGATTGTAAACAAAAGACCTAAGTTACTGGATAAGTGGTTTAAAGAAATCAGTAAGGATATTGAGAAAATTAGATTAAACCAAGAAGACATAATGAAATGAACCAATTTTAATTCTCTGATGAACAAATAGAGAACACTAAATTGACGGAAGAAAAAACCCTACAGTGAAAATAGGCAAAATGATGACAATGTGAGCTGCAAAAGTAGCTTCCAAAAGTGTTTAAATTTACTTTACATTATCAGAAATGGTGCTAAATTGACAAAGATTAAGCATTAAAATATTTCGAAAGATTGCTATGTATTTAACACAAAAAAAATTTCTATATGCGTTGCTACAATAGGTATAATTAATAACCAAACTTTCAGGTACTCTTTAATTGAACAATTAATTTACATTTCACCGGTTCGTATGTTAGCGTCGAAATACCACGCCTTCGTTTTAATTCAGTTAGATAATCTTTAACCTATGTTTTGATACCTGTAACAATAACTCATAAACGTTCTTTCTAAATTGGAAGCGGTTCACTTCACACAAAATAAAAATATCTTATCTAATAATATTGGTTTCTACGCATCCGCGTAGCCTTTTTATGTAATTATAATTAGTTGGATAAATTAAATACATGGCCATACTGATACAAAATTTACAACTAGTCTATCATATTTTATTTATACAAAGAATAGAATATAAAATCTGCCCGCGCTGGGACAATAAGCAAAGTCTAACAAATGGAAATAACTGGTCTGAAAAGCACCTAGCGGTACATCTTCTTTACTAAATAATACATATTTAACACAATAGGAAATTGAAGTAAGATTAAATTATTGAAACAAGTACAAATACTCTTATACCTATACCTGTTGTTGATTAGGTCATCAGCCGAAAGGCTGGTTTGATTCTATAGAGGTTTTACTAAGTAAATCAAGGAGTGAGGTGGTTTACCATTGCCTTCCTCACTGAGTGGAAAAGTACGCTTATCAGCACGCCGGGCCCTCTGAATAGCACATACTTTCCACTCTGCAAATGACACCTTCACTTCATTCATCACAGGGTCTGGCTGTATAATGAAATTCATTACTTTCAGAGGAGATAACTCTGATTAGTGTCTTTTACACCTTTGCCTCTTCTGTTCTTAAATGATTCAGTCATTTAATTGGCTGACCATGTAATAAGAAACAGAACTATTTATTTTAGCCCTGCAACGAACAGATTGAGTGTAAATTTGACACTCCACCTGTCTGTTATGGGCAGCTTATATACCTGTAATTAATAAATGAAATAAAAGGTGTCTACCATTTTTTCAGAAAATGTCGGTGGGATGGTTTTTTAAACGTCGCTGAGTAGTACTGTTGTCAAGAAGATTGGATAGCTTCGTTATTGAGATAGTGTTCCAATTTAAATGTTTACAATTTACATTTTTAAATTTACAATTTGTAAATGTTGCTGTATCTTGTAATTAATTCTTCTTGAACTGTGTTAATGCTCATGTCTCGGTGTAATTATTAGTCTATATTTGTTATGTACCACGAAGAGAATATTGTATTTAAATTTTAAAAAGTGAATTAGGAAATATTGTGTTTCGACGGTTAAAATATTGGTCTTGGAACTATGACCATAATGTGTACAACTTGAAACCTTTATGCGTTCGCTCTTTACGCCTGGTCATAGAAGAACTCCTAGTATAGTGGTCTGCACAACTGATTTCTTTGCCAGCGGTACTATATTACTTTTCACGGTTGATGAGCTCTGCTGTTTTACGCGTTTAGACCAATCAGAACGTTTGCCAGCGTTGTCAGATTGTACAAATGTTTCAGCATGACAAAAATTACATGAGCATGCGTAAAAGAGTCGCAGTAGTTCACTAATGTCTTGTATCTCGTACCGAGCACATCGGTTATAGAGTGCGTTAACATGCAATATTTCTAATATAATTATCTGGTTTTACCATTAACTATTATGCATGTTCATAGGTTATAATTGTTATTAAAAGACCAAAAATATGATTGACAAACTATATAACAGAACTATAAAAGCAAATATTGGTAACGTTGCTAGCAAGTCATTGGCTAGCTATGAAGCTATGAAGGTAGGAGGCAATGCTTACGTTCAGAGCTCATCAGCTTTGAAAAAGAGTATACTATAGGTTCAACACTATATCAGGTCCGGTATTTTTCATCTTTCTTTTTTCATTTTTATCAAACTTCATTGTCATTAATAAAAAAGTAGTACAAAACATCGGACGTGTAAACCAATAAAAAAAAAAACAAACGTAGCGTATAAATAGTTTTTATTATGTCAAAAATTTTGAAATGATAAACTTGTCAATCGAAATTAATAATAATAATAATAATGAACTATTATAAATATTTTTGATACACAATTACTGCTAAGGATCTTAGAAGATATTAAAAGGATTAATCAAAACTATTAAAATCATTTCCACAAATTTAACGATGTTATTAGGCTTATATGGGGTGCTAACCCATCCAAAATTTTTAAATATTCAGAATACAAAAAAAAAATCTAATGCCATGTTGTTTGGGGTTCAAAATTATATAAAAATATGGTAACCCAAAAATTTCGGGTTGCACCCCTCCCCTAAGGTTGTAACGTTCCACCTTAGGTGGTAATTTTGTTACACGTAAATATATTTTAATCTGAAAATCTTATAGAAAATAATATCAATTAATAAAATATAAACTCAGATAAATTAATACTTAGCTTTGTTTAATGAAATCCAACTATTTATTGGTACAACTCAGTTGTAACGCTACAAGTTGGGGAAGTACATATTTTATATCTCGTAAACAGTGCGTCGTAGCGAATAACCTTATATATTTTTTTTTGTGCAGCACCTATATTACGTTAAGAATATTATAACTGAAGTTGCCTTTAACCAACCGGTTTGTTGAGAAAAAATAAAATGTTCTCATCCACCCAACCCCTTTGGTGGCCGAACTTCAATTATGGAAATGTACAGGCGCCCAGCGACGCACTTTTTTGGTTCGTTCCACTTTTGGATACTGAACCACCTAACCCCACTGATGCAGAGACACGGAAGCAGCGCGAAGCTCCCCTAGAGTGGCGAGTCAAAACTATTAAATTCGTCCCAGAAATTTAACGATATATTTACTATGAACTACGTATAATATATTACTGTATTTATAGTCAAATAATATTACCACAATATTCGAATAAAATATTTTTCAATGTTCAGGAAGATTAATGTTTTAGATTTAGGTGAGAGACATTAAACACTATTTTCAGGTATGCAGGTATATTAATGTATATTAATCTGAAAATTATGGTGTGTCTAATAGTATGCAGTTAAGTACTTAAATTTAACTTTATGTACTTAATTGTAATTGTATAACTGTAATATATTACAATATTATAACTGCATAAATTGTAATTTAAAAATAATTAACTGTAAATATCAATTATCCTTAAATACTCTTAATATACTAAACTTTATTGGTATTTGCAATACGAGTAAGCTAGTATCAAGTTTTTATTTACTGTTTTTTTATTACATTTAATTTTTGTTTATGTTTTATATAAATATTATTTTCCGTTTTCTTTTATTTTATAGTTACCGCTAATAATAAGCATGTACCTATCATAGTTTATATCTTTAATATGTACTTAAGGAGAAATTTAATCAGATATGTGGAACGATTCATAGGACACTGAGCCTAAAAACAAGACTCGAAACAAGGTTAAAGTTTATAAGACGGTGGCAGTTCCAACCTTCATATACGTACCGTCATATAGGCTACCGTCTTATAGTTTCACGGCAGTGAATCATTGGTGATCAGAAGAAAGGAGGAAAGAAACATCCAAACATCCAAACTACGCAAATTAAATTCTTAAGGCTTGTCAAGGGTTGTACAAAACTAGATAGGAAAGGCATTGAACCGTGAATTTTTCCACTTAACAGAAAAATACAACTAAACCGTGCCCAATGGGTCGCCCATAAATAGATTAAATAGAATGCCAGAAAGCCGCTTACCTGGTTTAGCAAAAAAATATAAACCAATAGGAAGCCGAGGTATTGGCAGGCCGAAATAAATATGGGTGCCGTAACAGGTAGAAATGCCTAAACCGTGAGGAGATGTACAGATGGGTGGCTGGACCCACCCATCAAACTTAAAATGCATGGAATGTTGTGAAAATGCATGGTTTAGTCAAAAAATAATTTCCCAACCTTTACGTGGACTTAAAATAGTTTTTAAATGGCCGCCATATTAAAACGGAACATTGGATTTAACTTTTCAATATTTACAATTATAAAGCGAAACTGTGATCTTTAACGTTCTTCAAGCCCGATTTTTGTTGTAGAGCGTGGTTGAAGTAACAGATGTTTAAGAAGCACACTTCCAGAAAACCTGCTAAGAACTGGGTATTTTGTATGCGTAAATTGGTGTATCTCCGACAAATTTGTAAATAAAACAATTTTAGTCAAACAAATTAACGCAGGAAAGAACATGCTTTAATTTGCTGTAGCGGTAAAAAATGTCCGTTCCGTCGTTTTTAAAATAGAGCTCTTGAAACACAACGGATTTCTTTCGTGGCGTGCACTATAATTACAAGGATCATCTAAAGTCCAGCCGTTCTTCGTTTACTCCTACTGTCAACAAATAATGACGTCACTGAGCATGTGGATTATTTACAAATGTGTACACGGTAATTAAAAAGTAACTACAAAATAATTTTAAAAGTATTTAAATACATAATACTTGTAAAAGTTTTTTAGTATTTTTATAAAGACGACCTGGAAGAACATCATCAAAAGCTTTCTCTCAATTGATAAAAGCCATATGTGTTTCGCAATTGTACTCACGGTGTTTCTCTATTATTTGTTTCAATGTGAACACTGCATCAGTACATGAATGTCCTCTACGAAAGCCCATTTTAAACATAAAACCTATTAAAAACATATTAAACTTAATAGGAATACAAACATAAAGTCTTGGACTTTAGCGTACACCCTGTAGTAGCTAGCTTTGTTTGTTGACAGAAGGAGCAAAGTAAGGACAGCTGAACTATATATTGAATATTATTTTCCTGAAACTGTATTACAGGACATGAATTTCAATTGCAATCAGTTTAATTCAAAATTTTAAGTAATATTCCACACTTCCGTTTCGTATAAAAACATTAAAATTAACCCAGTCGTTTTACAACATTAAAATAGTCCGCGTCCAAAGTAGTCGCTAATGACGGTATTAGTTCTTGGTACGACTATAAAATAAGTAGGAAAACAAAGACCACTTTACTTATGCTCACTTAATACTTGACTAAGTGTTTTGAAAACACACTTATTGAACGTAAACATTATTATTAAATTTCTATAGTGTTAGAAACGACTATAACTCCAGCTTATTAAAAAAAACTGTAATAATAAATAAAAAGCTGTATTAACTAGAACACTTTTTATTTTTCTATGCCAAGAGTAAGAATAGTTGAAATGACTTGTGTTTACAATTATAAAATATGGTTCGTTGATAGGAATTATAATTACTAGGTGTATTTTTTAAATATGTTTTATGATTGAGAGTTTGTGATACTTGTGGTTGTTGCTTTAGACAATACAAAAGAAGTATATTTTTATTAAGCCCGTTCAGTAGAAATAAGTAACCATATAGCTAGAAGTTATTAAATATAATCAGAGAACCGTGCGTTTTATTTTTTTAAATTAGTTTTGTATTACTAAACTGATACGTTCGTTGTTTACTACGTCCAGTACAACATTATAAGCTATGATATAGGTGTTTATTGTATATTTACATCTGTTAAGTAGAGGTGAAAATAATTATGTATGCGTTTAGTTTCTGTAATTAAAAGATTTCTCGTTATGACAAATGGTTAAACAAAAAAGTTAACTAATCACAATGTTCTTAACACCTAAGTAATTATAAGAATCAGAAAAAACGGTTTCAAACAATAGATATTCCTAGCAATACACAGGGTGATTCACAAAGAAACTGAAATACTTTGGGAGATAAATCTACATCGAAAAATAAGAAAAAAACATTCATATAAACTTAGATTCGGAAATACTTCGTTAGTTTGTTATGGATACGAAAGATTTCGCCTGTTTATCGGCTCAACTTATGAAATAAGTTTGTAATTAAATTTTATGGCGTTAATGAAGAGTGAAAAGTAATGGTTTTTTATGGTTTTGACCTGAGAAAGCAAATAAAACAGGTGCTAGAACCATATCTTTAATAGTTTTTTAAAAATCTGAGGTAAAACGGAAATAAATTGGAGTAAAAACCCCTGTTTTTATGTTTTTCGTACAATGACTTCGTTAAATGGATTATAAACATATAATGGTTTTAATTACACGTGTATAAAATTTAATTCTGAGAAAAATTGATATAAATAAACTACATAAATTACAAAGAAGTTGTAAAAAATACATTTTATTAGCATCAAAATATCCTAAACTTGGGCTGCAAAACGCATTATACAATAATAATAATACTTCTAATGTCCAAGAATATCTTAAAATATAAAAACTTAAACAAATAAAATAAATTAATAATTAACATCTTACTTTTTTAACAACTGTTCAAAATTTCCTCCGTCAGTGTTAACACAGTACTCTGCACGTTTTAAAATTCCTTGTGTGGATCTTTTCATCATTTCACTTTATTTCATGGGTTGAGCCGAAATCTTTCTCTAGCCGTATCACGCTAACAAAGTATTCCCGAACTTTTATCTTATTTTTCGATGTAGATAAATTTTCCACAGTATTTCCGCATCTTCGTAAATCGGTATGTTAACAATGTTATTAATGTTAATAAGTTGTTACATATTTCAGTATTTTAGGATTTTATATTTATTCTTAAAAATATAATCAGTAATTGTGTAATGTGTATGATCGTGAATAGTATTGTAAAAATTCTTCCAAGTCCTCGACAATTTACTACTGTCGTAACTTAAGATTGATGCGGTCGAGTGTTCAGAACTCAACGCCATACAAAAAAATCTGGTGTGAAACACTTACACAACTTTCTCTTGCCATTGCAAATAATTAATAATATAACCTAACATTAGTAATAAAACATTAGAAATAAACAAAAGAACTAACCTCAAAAAACATAATCTTACTTTAATCATGAGTGAAAGACATAAAGTGAAAATCAACCTCAGTTTAGCTTAAAAATACGGAAAATCACCCTTTCACGCTAAACTAGGCTCGTTAAAGAAAAATGCTTTAAATAAAAGTTGTAGATTTTTTAAACTTCCTATAAATTTGATTATACTTTATGTCGTAAAATCCATAATAAGGCTGAAATCTTTAAAAAATCGATTTTTACACGTTTTCGTGAGAAAAAACAGAAAATCGCTAATTACCGCTAAACTAAACGTTACAAAAAACATAGTTTGAAATAAAAGTTGTAGAATTATAAATTCTCTACAACTTTTACTAGTTACATTTTTGCGCTAAAATTCATATTAAAATCGTAATCTTACAAAAACAATTTTTTTACGAGAAAACAGCCTCACCAAGAATTTCAGTGACATGTCACCTACCCTATCTTTTAGAGCATAAAAAATGTAGTAAATGAGGCGATATTTAAAAAAATCAAAATAAGAGCCGTTTTTGAGAAACTCGCAAAAAAGTGAAAAATGACACGAATAAACTACTACTTCCGGTTGACCGATTTTGATGAAAATGTTCGTGTCGGGTCCGGTAGTGGTGTTTAACTTAAGTTTCAAGATTCAAGTTCGTACGATTTTCCGTTCTTGATATATTCTGTTCACACACACACACAGACCAATCGCTGAAAACATGTTTTTTGGGTTCAGGGGGTCTGAAAACGTGTAGATCCGGTGAAAACTCGATTTCGAAAAATCGACATGAAAACAATACTTTCCTTCCTATATAATTATAAATAGGGAAGAGAAAGTAAAAATGGAAAACATGTGGGATCTCAGCAGACGATTTTAATGCCGAGCGCGAATCATGACTTTTGAACACATTGGTCATACTTTAAAAGGCAGCTCATGCTTTTCCAACCCTGCATTTAATTTCCTTCTAGTTATTCCAGTCCTCAGTATCTTCATAAAAGGTTGATAATGTTTTCCTGCCAACCCTATTCTTTATTTTCTCTCCCAAATTATTTTTGCTAAAGTATCTGATAATAAAAGAGGCTTCTAACTTCCTCCTCTGTGAGAAATGACAGGAATCTAAAAAATAAAACCTAACCTAACAAAAAGATGACTTCTAAGAAAAGAAAATTTAGAGTAGGGAATCAAAATTAATAAAGCAGTAAATTTTATTTAATGTGTTTTGTATAACTTACATTTATTATAAATAATGCGTTGCAAAAGTAATTATGAAAATGATCTACGACATGACATTCTGGGAACGAAGAAAATAAACTGCAATTTTAATTCGTTTGTTTAACAATCTGGATATTGTAAAAGAAGTCCTAAAAAAAGAATGGTTGGAATACAATAGAAGTGTAGACAAAAATATAATAACGTTACAGAAACCCATAATATACCGCGTGCTTTAGAGACAATATTATCTATTGACAATATTGGATATTATTAGAAAATTTGATTGTGTAAGGGTGTAATTTTCATTCACTTTTGTGTAAGGGTGTACAGGGCTGTAAATTTTCGAGTACTGTGACAGAAGTTAGTCTGAACATCGTCTCGTGTGTTGACTTACGTCGATTTTTTGATATTTATGATACTCAATTAGATTCGCCCCTTGAATTATATTATAAAAAAAGGGGATGTATTCTATTGTAATCAGGATTTTCCAGTCTTTTTCATCCCCTGTACTCTCTTCTTTTAATTCTATTTTATTATTTAAAAGACCGCAGACCGATACGCTATTAAAGACCGATGTTACTGATGTTTCCCTTATGTCAATCTCCCTCCATCTATTTCAATAAACACAGCTGAACCTCAAACGTAATATAACAAACACAAAATTGTTTGTTTATAACACATTAAGTCAGCTGCTTCTATATTTAACTAAATCATTGTAATTATTTTGTTTTAAGATATAATCTGACCCACTGGGTTGGTCTAGAGGTAAAGTCGTCGCCAAAACCAGCTGATAAAGAGCTGATTTTCGGAGACGAAGATCTATTGAGAATGCTAGACATTGGTTACCGGTGTACTTTGATGGTTGGGGTTCAATTAACCATACTCTCTCAGGAATAGTCCGCCTGAGTCTGTACAAGACTACACCTCATTTGCACGTCCTATTGGTGGCTTATTGTTGTGAATTGAACAGATTGCAATGTACACACGTTAGGGATATAAAAAAAGATATAATCTACATTTTATTGGTAACTAGCCGGTCATGGCTCGGTCTTCATCTCGTCCAGGAAGGTTCCTTTGGTAAAATATCATTCAATTTTCCGAAATAGATTTAAGCGCGGTTTTTATAGAGCGATTCGTGAATCGCCGCATAACTTAGCGTCGGATGAGACAAAAATTTAAAGCAATACAAATTTTTTTGCATTTAAAATGTTTTTATTTCTTGTTAATTTTTACATTTTGGTCTAAACATAACATTTTACATTTTAAAACGACTTGAAAACTATAATTTTAAAACGAAAGATTTTCACAAATTTTCGATTTTCTTTCTTAAAAAAAAAGAATCTTTAAAATCGTTTTTTCGCAACTGTATAATCGCGCAGTTAGTTGAAAACGGATTGCAAATTGAGTAGGTTTGTGAAAAGTTAGTGTTTGTGGTTTAGCGTATTCAAATAAATTTACCTAGGTACGGGAAAAATAATGTTATAATACAACACAGAGAATTTTACAGTGATTTTACAGAGTATCGTGATCGTCGCATAACTTAGCCTTAGGTGAGACAACATTTAACGCAATACCAAATTTGTAGCATTTAAAATTTTTTGATCACTTGTTATTTTTACATTTTCGGTAAATATACCTTTGCACTGTAAATTTAAAACGAAAGGGTTTTTTTCAAATTTTTCCATTGTCTTCCTTCGAAAGAATAATCTTTTAAAATCGTTTCTTTGCGACTTTATGATCGGGCAGTTTGTAGTAATCGGATTGCAAATTAAGTCGGTATGTGAGCATTCTGTGTTTGTGTTAAGCGTACGGTATTTAAATAGATTTACGTACGGGTAAAATAGTGTTATAATACAATTGTAAGTAAGGAATTTATTTAATTGTAAATGATAATATTTTCTTTTTAAGTTAAGTTCAGTTAACGTAAGTTTTTGAAATTTCGTAATCAATTTAGTCTATTATTAAATTAAGCAGTTAAAGGTCATTTTCTAGTAGTTGTTGTTTAGGTCTTCAGCTGAAAGTCTGGCTTGAACCTCTAGAAACGAGAAGTAAAGTGGTTTACCATTGCCTTCTTCACTAAGTAGAAAAGTATGCTTATCAGCATGCTTGGCCCTCTGAAAAGCATCTACTTTTCATCCTGCTAATGACAACTTCATTTCATTTACTACAGGGTCTTGCTGTATAAAGATGAAATTCATTACTTTCCATTAAGATAACTCTGACTAGTTTCTTTTACACATCTACCTCTTCTGTTCTTAAATTATTCAGTCATATAATTGGCTGACCATATGATAAGAAACAGAACTATGTTTTGTAGCCCTGGAACTAGTAGATCGAGTGCAAATATTTAACACTCCACCAGCTTGTTATGGTAAATTCTAGTAGTTATAAGTGGTCATAAGTAATGTACCATTGCCTAAGTGGAGGAGTACTTTAATCAAAGGAGGCAACATTTGGAACGGATGCCAGAGGAGAGAATACCCTTAAAAGTGACGGAATATGATCCAGTTGGAAGAAGATAGGTAGGAGACCTTGAAGATGGCAGTAGTCGAGATGTACGGATTGGAATATCTCGTGTTTGTGTAGAAGTACAAGATGGTTTGTGAGTTCGGAACAGGCTTATGCCTAATTCTTGGTAGTAAGAAGAAGAAGATAAATAAGTAAATAAATGATTGGTAGGTTAAATAAATAATTTTTTATTAATTTCAAAGGAGTTTTTGTTATTTGTGAATACAGATTCAGAAAGAATCCGGAATAAAAGTTACAATATTCTTTAGGAAACTTAAAGACACGAAACTATTTTTTAGATTCATAAAATATTTTAGTAGGACGATAGTTAGCCTACTTTTGACTACCATACTGTATTACTTGGAGTAATTAGAACTTTATGACTAATGCTTAAAAAGAAATTGAAAGGCTATATAAATGTTGCCTCAATTTCTAATCAATTAAATTAACCCCCCTACTTGTAATAATTACCATATAAATAGTAAAATTCAAAGTGCGTTAATATTTTAGTGAGAATTCATATCGAGATTAAATTAAAAACAATTAATTAAAAAATTATTATTTTATTGGGTAATTAAAAATTTTAAAAGTGAAACCGTTTAATTATAACGTCATAAAAAATTAAATACTGCTATTAATAAAAGGTCAGTTTTTATTGATTATTGTAAGAAAGACGAAATTGAAATTTCGTATTCCACTTTTTGTAATAGACAGAAAATTGAACATAAAACTGACCATATTACTCTATAAAATTATTAGGTACTTCTGTTCCCTATTTATATTTTATTATTAAATTTTATTAACCGTTTAATTTTACTAATTAATTTAACCTTGGTCACCTCTGTTGCTTAATAGTTAAATTACTAGATTACTAGAATTACTACTAGATTCTAGAACTAGAAGATTACTAGAATACTAGATTACTAGAAGTGGGAAGTCCCAAATTCGATTTTCGGCTAAGATCTGGAAATATATTTACTATTCAAAAGCGGAACAGAATCTGTTATTTCAGAAACAACGTAAGTCCAATTTTTCCAAAATTTATATGTTAATGAATCTGTTGTCTACGGGTATTAATGCATCTATTCGTGCAGAAACAACATAAACCCAATAATTAGAACAAGATTTATTTTTATGGGAAATTTTCAGTTAGTGCAGAAACAACATCTATGTCCAGAACTTGTGTTGTTTTTGCATTTATGCACTGATTGTCATAGATGGCAGCACCAATACTTAAAACATCTCTTGTTTCTCCTTACACCATTCATTATTCAGTCTGCGTTAAAATTTCTAAAATTTCAGCTGAGTAGACTATATTAATAATATTTGGCCATAACAGATAGGTAGAGTGTTAAGTTATTTGCACTCGATCTGCTTGCTCCAGGGCTACAGAAATCTTCTGTTTTTTATCACATGGTCAGCTAATTATATGACTAAAGCATTTAAGAACAGAAGAGTTAGAGGTGTAAAAGACACTAGTCAGAGTTATATCCCCTGAAAGTAATGAATTTCATTATACAGCCAGACCCTGTGGCGATTGAAATGAAGGTATCATTTGCAGAGTGGAAAGTAAATGCTCTTCAGAGGGCCTGGATTGCTGATAAGCATACTTTTTCATTCGGTGAGGAAGGAAAGGTAAACCACCTCATTCCTTGTTTGTCACCTTAATTTCTGAAAGGGAGCTCATTAAGTGGCTACAATTCACACGAAGGAAAAAATCCAGTATTCTTTTGAAGGCGTGGAGTCAATCAGAGCCACAGGTAGAACGGCGGAAAGACCGATTCCACAGTAATAAAGCGACCAATTTATTTTGTTAATTAGGTAAATAAGATTAACCTAAAAGAATATCCCATGGAAACATCCCACGGACCGCAGGTTGTAAATCGCTGACGTGAACAAAAGCATAGAAATATTGTTTTTTTTTGTGATAGTATCAAATTAATTGGTTCTTAATTAATATTAATAACAAAAAAATTCATAAATAATATAAAAATATCTTTCAAATTTACCAAAAATTACAGTGTTTTATTACTAATTAGCAACCCCCGCTCGCTTCGCTTCACAGCAGCTAATGTAGGCCTCATTAAATTATTTTAAAACCTCTCTATATACAATATTTGTGGTTTTGTTTCCCTGTGGCAGCAAATAAATTGTTTTTCTGCACTTCTAGCTCTAGAAAGTCCGACATAAAGTTGTCCATGAGTGAAGGAAGCACTCTTTGTCTCAAATCGATGCCCATAGTTTTAAATGTTTGCTCGTGCGATTTAATAGAATTGAATAGAATGCATAGATAAATACCGATGAGAAAGAAAGAGACAGTTGATATGTGGCTGAGATAAAAGACAGTAATACGTGGGTGCAGTACTCAGGACGCTGAAAATAGTAATTATAGGTATTAACTTAATATAAAAATAATAAAATTAAAATAAAAATTTTCAATATTTCCGAATTTTTAATGTTTTTGGAATCGAATGTTATTCTTCACGTTTTTCTATGAAATATAAAAGTTGAATCGTGCTTCTAGTCCAAAAAATACACCATCCAGAGGACTTAGAAAAATAAAAGTGTTATGCATCCGATAAACTAAAACATGCGACATCGTCACAGTTTAAGTTGCTTAACTCACTTAATTAAAGTTAGTTAAAGTTGCAAAATAGCCTATATTGATCAGGAAGCTCTAAGCTATGCAACAATAAAAGATTTTGTAAAATAAGTTCAGTAGTTTCTTAGATTACCTCATACAAACAAACAAACAGACGTTTCTTCTTAATTTTATTAGTATAGATAATCGTATAAACTTAAGTGTAATAAGTTTAGACTTCAGTCTTATTATTTACGGCTGTGAATTCAGAGTTTACTTTTAAAACTTGTAGACTATGTTTGCTTCTCTTAAAAACACACTCATCTAATGATTGATTTATTACCGAGTAAAAAGAGCATTGTCACCGACCGTGTATTGCATTATACATCGCATGCTTTTAGGGTCGTGTAATGCATCCAACCCCTACGAAGAATACAAAGAGTAACGTAAAGTGTAATTTAATAATAGGCATGTGTGGCTAGAATGTACACCAAGGGATGAAACCCACAATTTACAATCAAATTCGCTATAACGACCTTCTCTGAAGATAGATCTGCAAGCCAATGGATTCAATTTCTATTATTTATTCAAACAGTGCTGAAGAATGTTTTTCAGCCCAAATTATGTATTAACTGTACTACTTACTCTGACAATTAGATTAAACGAAAACAATGCTATGACGTGTGCTGTGTGTAATAGACGGTATAAAGTTGCGCATGTATATACCGATGTTATTTATTAGCTTTTCTAGATACTGTACTGTAATACACATATTTCTCTCTTTAATGATTTATTGGTGGAAATTTTTTTTTGAATCGCCATCTATCATTTTCCTTTGTCCGTCCGTCCGTCACACCCAGATGTCAGAAACTACAAGATATAGAAACAAACGGTTTTCGGATTATTAATCTACACAAAAAATTAGTGGGCCTGGATTAGGTTTGAGTTCACAGTTTTGACCGGAAGTTGCCCAAAATCGGAAGTCAAGAAATTAAAGTCGGAATTTGGAAACAAAAACAGTGTCATTCGATTCCTCTTAAAGAGTAAATACAAAAATCACTCATTTTTATTGCCGTAGATCAAAGGTAAGCCTTTTTTTCTTACGAAAGCTCAGTGGGGTTGATCTGATGATAACATTTTCTTTTGAAAAAATTGTCACCATCCGTGAGACGCGTTGTCTCATGAAAGGGATTTTTTACAACTGTAAAAAGATGTAGCAACAAATGTGATACCTGAATTGAGAAGATATGATAGCCATGAAAGGGGTACGGGCCCCATTATTGCCTCCCTAAGAATCATGATTTAAGATTTTCTGAATTTTGAATAAGATTTATTTCGTTAGATTAGCATGGTCTCTACTCCAGCGTCTTTTTAGACGTCTTGTGCGATTTACAGGTAGATTTAAGACGGAAAGTTAACTTACGAGTAGGTTTTCGTGTTCCTATGACTTGTAAAAGCGTTTGTATTCGTGTTCAATGGATTTTTTGACGAAAGAATTTTTTAAATCTGTGTGTAAGGTTCGTATAACTAACTAAATGCACTACCGTTTAATCAGCTTAATACGATTTTCATAGGTCGGACACAGATTAGCGTCTTAGCCTAGAGGCGGCCAAGACGATCTTAAGAGAGTACTTTTTAAAGAAATCATTATTAAAGGCAGAAAAGTATTAATGTTCTAATATTCTGCGTTATGTGAGAAAATACTAATAAGAGTAATTACTATAGTTTATATATAAATTAATGTATACGCTATTTGTACTACATAAATAAACGTGAAGGTACATACCTATTTTTGAATTTCACGTTTAATTTACAAAAAAAAACAAATAACACCACTAATACATATGTAGGCCTACATAAATACTGTAACTAATAACGAAATTTTCATTACTTATTTTTAACATAGTCATCAATTTTGAGAGCGTATTAGGTGGGATTGAATGTGTATTAAGCGGAAACATACACAAGTGTTTTACCTTAGACTAATAATCAAGGGACTTCATGAAAACCGCATTTTAAGCAGTAAATCGTTTTAGCCGTGAACGTATAGAACGGATTCTACTGTATATGAATATATTGTAAATTAAATTGTTTATTCGAACATTTATTTTTATTGAGTCATAAATCGGTATAGGTTTCAAAAGATAACAATGTAATGTTGTAACACTTAAGCTAAATTTTTTTTGGGATCTGGGTAAAATAAATAATAAATAAATTCCTTTATTACTTATAGCAATTGTTTATTGACACAACCAATAATTTTTTATTAACACAATAATTATTTAATAACTTAGGCTACTAACAAATACAATCAGATTACGTAAATTAAACTAATTACAAAGCCGGCCGCATTGGCGTAGTTGGTAACGTGCTCGCTTCTCATCATGCGGTCTTGGGTTCGAATTCCATTTAGGCACAGCATATTTTCATACTTTACAAAAAATTATTTTGTCCTTCACCGTCTGCATTAGCAGAAATTGCAGAGCAGTCGGACGTTAAACCAAAAAATTAAAAAAAAAATTAAAACTAATTACAAAACTTAGCTTAAACTAAACCACTATAATTAAGACACTGTCGCTGAACATCAAAACAATTGATTTACCTGTCCACAACCACTTGCTACCACCTCATTCGTATACACACTATTAACGTTATTAAGAACCGGTCTCGAAATGACGCTATTCGAAACAGCCCGACAACACTTTCCATTCACAATTCTATTAAATTTCCATTCACATAGAAATATACTAACTGAAAAATATTAACCAACTTTAACTGGCATTTCCCAAAAATAAGTGTTTGTTAAACTTCATTTTTAAAATTCTGTAACTTTTTTATAAATAATGATAAAAAAGTAAAAATATAATAATTATTTTCAGCATTAAATTCTCTGTTGACTAACTAACTACAAAGATGCTAACTGATTTTATAACTGCGGTCTGATAGTTAATCTAGACTCTTGTAACACTCTCCGTTTTTCTGGAACATTGTAGAAGAAAACAAAATAAAAACTAACGTTTTTACTAGCTTCAATTTCCGAGAATTCCTACTCAAAACATTTCATTCATCGCAATCGATTATCCTCGTTCAATACACATTTCATAGTATTCACAATTTCTTACCATGAATAATTTATTCCCTTAGACATTTCTAGAATATCACTGTACAGTTTGTCGAATTTGAATTGGCGCGCGTAGCTATAAAGTTATGATCATACTCTTTTTGTCCCTCGCCTACTTGTACAAGAAAACTCACATTGTGACAGAAAATGAGTGAATTGTTTATTTATTGTACTCGATTAGAAGGACAAAATGTTTAAACAGTCTGTGATCTTAGGAAACACTTAGTACTTGTATATTCTTTTTGAGCGCAATTCAGTTTAGGAATACTACACTATGTTACATTATTATTGGTTAGTTTTTAAGGGAAGACTGTACTTTGTACCCTGCCAATGTTAAATTTGCTATTTTTAGGTGCATTTTTCACAGGATTGGTAAACGATAGGGAAATGAAACTTTACTTACTTTACAGATGTCGAGTTTCTCTAGCTATTGACCTTTTTTCAATTTAATCTGTTGAACCATAAAGTAAAAAACAGAATAACGAATAATATAAAATGTTTACAAATTTTTTCTACGGTATTTTACGTATTAATAATTTTTGCAGAATTTTAGATTCATAAAAATGCCAGAATATGTGTAGGCTATAGAAGATAAATAACTGGTAAAAGATTTTTTTCACGTAATTTAAAGTTTTGTGGTTGAACTAGGTCTAAACAATTAAAAAACATAAAAAACAGAAAATCGAAATTTTCAGTTAAAACCATCATACAGTTTCACCTTAATGAATTGTTCTATTGATCTTCCAAGTTTTTTTCAAATTTTCATTAAAAAAATTACCATAGACCAAAAAACAAAAATAAAATTTTATCCTTATTTAAAATATTGTATATTTATACAAAAATAATAAATAAAAAACCGGACTACGTAACACAATACAAAATAAATTATATTTTTTTTACTATTATTACTAATACAGCTTTGGTGTATAGTTCAATACATAAAAGTTATCTATTTCGCGTAGAAAACCTATTTACTATAACGTGCGTGATACCATTACATTTTACAAATAATTTATTACTGTTTTTATTAATCAATTATATTTAAATGACTCCAGGGAGATTGTTGTACGTATAGTATATAATACTTTAACAGTACTATAAACATTTAACGGGAACACTGTTCATTCTTTGAAGAAAAGTGACCTGTGAATGACTCGAATCAAATGATAGATAGTAAAGTCAGAGTGGGTGGTCTCATAGAGCACATTCAAGTCTTTTTTCTTTATATCTATCCTTGAACAGAAAGTGAAACGTGAGTCTACTATTTATTTGTTCTATGTACTACATAAAATTTTACTAAAGACAATTAGTTTAAATTAACCCATTGACTTTGCAATAGTAAACAAACTGTTGTAACAGACAGTCAAACAGTACGGTACCAACTTTGATTATTAAGAATATTATTATAACTTATCTAATTGTTTATTGTTTTAAATATACATTATTATTTCTATACTTTGTTACATTGAATTAAATAGATCATTGGGATCTTTTATTGATCTAATTCATAACACCTATTACTAATTTGTAATATCGATATATAAATTAAAAGGAATTAATTTACTATTACGTAATAAAGTTACACCTTTTATTTGTATTTGTATTTATTTACTTTTTTATTAATTATTAGATTTTATTAATCAACCAACCGTTAAGTCTATATACACTGTTTTAAAATAGAACTTATCCGTGAGTCACATAAAGTTTTCAATTTTGTAACATTTATGTTATTTAACTTGAAAAAATATATATTGACAAAACATAAATAGCAAAAATAAAAGTGCCTGAATAGATTATAAAATAGCAAAATATTGAATAAAAAATCCAATTTCAGCGGTTTATCATTTTATACATTTTGGATCTTTCAAGGTTATTGGGACACTTATCTCTAAGGTCCGTTTCGGGATCTGGGTAAATTAAATAATTAACACACTATAGTTTAAAATTGCAAGAATTTATTACAACTAATAATTACAATTAAATAATTTACTACAATCTACAAGTAAATTACAGTGAAACTACTTAATAAATAACAAACTAATTAGGCTCTAATTAACTAATACCATAAGTAAATTAACTACTTACAAAAATGACGCAGAATAAATAAAAGTTAAACAATAGCCAGTTATTCGCAGTATCGTTGACCTATTCTAACGTACTGGACTACCTGTATGCACTATCAAATACGCTCACTCAATCACAGACAAATGTAAACTCACCCTGGACCATACACAACCCGGCGCTTTTATAGGTGGGCTAATGGAGAGTTCGAGAAAAGACAAGAGATTTTCGATATAATAATAAAAAATACAAAATCCTTCTGACGGCTTCTGGATAAATCTTAACAGCTGTAAACAAATTAGGATGAATGAATAAAAGGTGTTAAGAAAAAACTAATTATCTAAATAGGTACCTGCCTCTCACGATACCGAGTGATAACAAAAGCCAGGCCTACCTTTACTATAAAAGACCATTTTTATTACACATAATATTTCTTAAATACTTCTCAGAAAACCATTACTCTTATTATTCACAACATTTCCAATCTCTCGGTCTTCCTCGAAAATTCTCGAATGCACATTCTCTTTAGGTATTGTTACATTATTATTGTAGCCTAATTTTTCTACCAATTTTATTGAGATTTTGACGCTTCATTTAGCAGTAGTTATGATTGTATTTATTAATATAAAGTGTAAAGGGTAAAAAACTCAATGAAAATTGGTTGCTAATAGAAAGGTCACGGAAAAACGGCTAGGGAGACAACAAAACTGATTAAAATAAACCAATTATGCAAAAATCAGGGGAATATTGATCATAGTTTTAGATCGGTAAATAATAATAATAATATTATTTAAAAATTCATTTTTCAATCTTACAGATATTTTAACCGGAAACTTCTCGAAAATGAAAACCGACTTTTGCCGCATGTACCTGGTGATCCCCCTTAGAGTCTTCATAGAAGACGGTGTAGAAACAACTTGTAAAAAATTTAAAAAAATTACCTGTGAGTCTTACTGCTTAGTATTGTTCTTCCCTTAAGTCATTCACGTCTTATTTTCACTTACCATCGTAAAAGCAAAACTCAAATTCACTAGTAATATGTACATATAGTTATAAAAATATCATTAATAAAGTAAAAAGAAATATTTGCTGGCAATTTTTGCCATCTACCATTTTCCTATGTTCGTCCGTCACATCTAAATGTCAGAAACTACTAGAGATAGCAGCAAACGGTTTTTGGATTCGTAATCTACTCAAGAAGTTTGTGGGCTTAGATTGGGTTTTGAAGTCCCGGTTTCGACCGGAAGTGGCCTAAAAACCAGAAGTCAAGAAATCAAAGTCGGAATCTGGAAACAAAAATAGTATCATTCGATTCCTCTTAAAGAGTAGATACAGAAACCATTGTGCTTGAAGTTCCGGTTCAGACCGGAAGTGGCCCAAAACCGGAAGTTAAGATATCAAAGTCGGAATTTATGAACAAAAATAGTGTCAATCGATTCCTCTTCAAAAGTAGCTTTCTTACTTATCTTTTTCGTAGCTTTCTTCCGAAAGCTAATTGGGTGTGATCTTATTATAAGGAAAGATAACCGCGAATTAAGTGAACTTGCAATGTGATTTTTCGGCCCGACTCGTTTTCCTTAGAAAAAATTACCACCAGCCATGAGACGCGTCGTCTAATGAAAGGGATTTTACAAAGTTAGTTATTGTAAACAAAAAGTATATTATTTTAAAAAACGCGTTAATACATGTTTCTTCTATAACATTTAGAAAATACACTTATCGTACAGTGAACTTAAACGATTACATTATACCACAAACAGAGAAGACGTTAGCGACTTAAGTATTCATCATGATAGACGAATTGCACCGAAAAACACATCTGGACGAAACGTAAACAGTTGGGGATTAAATTACGCCAACCGTATTGGTTGGTAGACAGAAAGTCGCGTCTTTTCCTGACCAATAAATTACGTATTTATAAAACGATGATTACACCATTATGGGAGTACGGAAATGAGCTGTACGGATCAGCAAGCTCGTTCATCTAACATTGCCATCTTGCAACGTCTACAATCGAATATCCTTAGAACTATTACTGATCCCCCTTTATTTAATAACCAGTGACGTAATTCACCATGACTTGTATATAAACACTACTCTAGATAAAATACGACAACGAAACAAAAATACCAAGACAGACTTGACGCCATCAAAACCCTTTGATACTGATAATACCAAAATTCCTGTTTCCAGGATTAATTTATTTGATTTGTTCAGTGGTTATTTTGTTTTAACGTATAATGAGGAAATGAGGATATATCTCTTAAGAAGAAAATTATGGAGTACCGCCGGAAATGGAACGATAATCTCACACGCGCGCGCGCACACACACACACACAATTTTTAAGTTACAAATTTTACATTGGTTTTTGAAAAAATAAAATAAGTTAATTACTTATCCACGCCCAATACATTTTCTAATTAAACTAATTTTATAACACAATAATTAACCAAACTTACAGCAAGATTATTATAACACTATAATATTGTATATTAATATAATACTAACTGGGAAAAAATGTGGTTAGGTACCTCATTGAAAATCGTGTTGAGGGACCATCAAGTTCGAGAAAAGGAAGAAAGAAGGAAGAAGATCTTGAAAGAACGTCTCCACACAGGATTCCTAGACGGGTCAGAAGTTACAGGTCGATTGGACGATACGATCCGGGTTGACCGGTGGCTAGTTGGATGCCGGAACAGGACCATAACCCTTGATTGGTGAAGAAGAAGAAGAAGAAGACTTATAATGCTGAGTGAGAAGTTAAACGGTTTACGTCAAGTTTGCTGTAAAGTGCAGCGCGCCTTGGTTCTCGCTTTTCGGATTCGATTCCCGGTTAGATCTGGTATATTTTTTCATCACTTATTTTCGTCTGTCAACCTTGATCATCTGCATAGTACTGATTACAGAACAGTTGGACAAACATAAATCCAATCGTAGTTTTCTTCGTTAATAACTTATGAAGAGGAAACCTATATAATTATTATTCTACATAAGAATAGATTGCAGCTTTTGTTGTAATTAAAAAATAAATAAATAAACATTATTGTATAAGATTATCAATTAATTATTTATTAAATTAATATGTGATTCATGTTAGAAATTTAAATCTGTTTAATGAATTTTTAAGGCAGATATGTTGAACTAAATAAAAAACCAGTTGAAAATGAATTCGACAAAATTATCTAATTATTGATATAAATAATTATTCTTACAAATTAAGTGTATTGAATTTATAGAGAATAGATAAATATATTTTCAAGGACACTATTACTTTTAGACTAACGTAATCTAAAATAAAAATCTGAAATTAAATTGATGTTATTGAACCTACATAAATTTTTATTAATATTTAATTTCAAATAAAATATTAAAGTATAAAACAAATTTCATTTGTACAAAAAAATAATATTTACAAAACTCAAGTGTACTAATTTAATATCAATAAAAATAATGTAATAAAATATTAAATGGTTATTCGCTATTATTAGTTCGGATCGATTTATGCGAATTATCCCAAGGCGGGTGTTTGAATCATTGTATCAGAAGTGGAAGAGGGCAACCTAGAGAAGAGTAAAAGTCAAAACGGCCGAAGGAGGTTCACACACAACGTAATATTAAATAGGCAAGATGGACAGTCGATTCATTGAACCGTGACGCAAAAGTTCCACTTTCATTAGTGAAAATATTCTTTTACTTCTTACCACAACCAAATCGTTCATCATCGTCATATCTTTATTTCCCTCTGTTCTTATTCCGCCTTCTTTTCCTCATTTTGTCGTTGTTCTTTGCCACATACTTTTTTTATTGCCATTTTTATGTGTTCTATTCATATTCTTTTCACTTTGACTGTTTATACTCTTTGCGTTGTCTTCCAGTTTTGTGGTGGTAATTTTTTTTAATGTCATCTATTATTTCGTCTATCTGTCTGTCCGTCACTTCCAGATGTCAGGAGAATAGCAACAAACCGTTTTCGGATTTGTAATCTTCACAAAAAGTTAGTGGGCCTGGATTGGGTTTGAAGTTCCGGTTTTGAGCGTAAATGTCTCAAAACCGGAAGTCAACAAATCAAAGCCGACATTTTGAAACAAAAATAGTGTCATTCAATTTCCCTTTAAAGTACCTTTCTTACGAATCTAAGTAAGCTAAAAACTGAGTACATTTTTGGGTAAATCGGATTTAGCTCAGATTAATTTCTAAATAAAACGATCTAAATCAAACCAATCAATACAGGAAAGAACATGCTTTAATTTAGTGTAGTGTACAAAAATATTCGTTATGTCTTTTTTTAGATAAAGCTCTTCAAACGAGTACGGGCAGGTGAAAGGCATGCGACAACACATGCCTTATTGCATGTCGAAACGCAAGTTGAAAAAGAAAGTGCACGACTGTGGACGTACCTAATTATATGACTGAAGCATTTAAGAACAGAAGAGATAGAGGTAGAGGTGTAAAAGACACTAATCTGAGTTATCTTCTCTGAGAGTAATGAATTTCATTATACGGCCAGATCCTGTGGCGAATGAAATGAAGATGTCATTTGCAGGGTGGAAAATATGTGCTTTTCAGAGGGCCTGACATGCTGATAAGCATACTTTTCCATTTAGTGAGGAAGGTAATGGTAAACCACTTCACTCCACACCACTGTACAGCCTTTCAGCTGAAGACCAAAACATCAACAATTTGAACGGATGGTTTTTTATAAAATAAGACGATGAAAAATAAAAATTTAGAATTCATGATTAACTCGTGGATTAAATGAAACAAACTACAAATAAATAAGAAGGTCAAAGAGAAAAAACACAAATAAAGAGAAATTTTTATTTATTTATATCGGTTAACCTAAAGCAAATGATACGGATGTGATGCTTATTAGCAGTATCAAAAATTGTGATCACAAAAGTATCATCCAAACATATTTCTTATTTTTTTCTTCTTTTTAAAAACACTCGACATAGTTTTAATGCGCTTTAATGGGATATGATCGATCATTATGTTCCCCTTAGAAGTTCCTCTATAAATTTTATACAAAACTGATTCTATTAATATAATGTTCAAACATACAGCTGCATGTTCTGCTTGACTCGGAGACCTAAAATACGCCCTCTTTTAGATCATATCGTAAATACCATAAATCTTTTGATAGAATTAAAGAAACTCATTTCTAAAATACAAAATAATATGTGTTCGTTTCTGTATCACGTACATCATACATTATAACCAATAAGAAATTCTAAGTTAAATTTTAAATTATTTTTTCCTAAATGAAAACTATTATCAATGTAGAAATGTTTTCTTTCTCTTTATTCCTCTACAGATTATGCGTCTTGTAGCACTGGTAACTAACAATTTATACCAGAAATGTAAAAGGGGTAACTACCCTAAAGAAATACATAAATATATTATTTCTATATCTCCTCAAAGATTTACAGTTCTAAATATCGACTCACGTAATTAATAAATGATATATTTTTAAAATAAGATTAGCCGGAATCAATCTAGAGGGAGCTGAAATTAAATTAAAAAATGAAAGGGGTTGTCAATTTTATAGCTATACATATTCTTTCTGCATCTTTTTGAAGGTTTTACTAAGAGGCTTTACTAAGAGTCTCTAGATGCTTTACTAAGTAAAAGAGGAATGAGGTGATTTGCAATTGCCTTCTTTAATGTACGGAAAAGTATGCTTATCAGCATGCCAGGACCTATGAAAAGCATCTACATTACACTCTGTAAATTACACCTTAATTCGTTCACCATAGGGTCTAGTTGTGTAATGAAATTCATAACTTTCAGAGGAGATAACTCTGACTAAGTGTCTTTTTCATCTCTGCCTTTTCTGTTCGTGAGTGCTTCAGTCATATGATTGGCTCACTATGTGAAAAGGAATATAACTGTTTTTTGTAGCCCTGGAAATAGCAGATCGAGTGCAAATAATTTAACTTTCCACCTGTCTGTTATTGGCAAGGTATACTACTGTATCTCGAAGGTACGTAGTTCAAAAAATTAGCACTCATATTCTAAAAGTGATATTTAGAAATATTAAAGCCAGTATCAATGTGTAATTGCATTTTATTTGCTTATGCACCCAAAAATCCGTGATTTGTATTCTTTAAGTGACACTTCGACCACCTCCATGGCGTAGTGGTTAGCGCGATAGCCTACTAAGGGGAGGTTCCAGGTTCAATCCCCAGTTAGGATCTGAAAATGACGTGCCAAAACCCACGGTTTCAATTCTTTAACCCATCATATTTGCTAATTTTTTGAAATGAAGTAAATAAAGCTAAGTTTTTGAAATGAAAAACAGCTTACTGACTACAAACATTGACTTGCAGATTAGGAAAAAATTCTTAAAACAATATGTTTGCAGTGTAGCATTATACGGGAGTAAAACATGAGTGATAGGGGCTGTAGAAAGGAAGAGGATAGAAGCTTTTGAAATGTGCTGTTTTTGGAAAATGTTAAAGATTAGATGGGTGGACAAAATATTTAATTTAGAGGTTCTTAGGCGAGTGAATGAAAATAGAAATATGCCCCACTAGCCTATTCCCTTCTTCTGGTAAGATGCTTCCATATACTTCTATTTTTCTAGTGGGGCATATCTTAAGACATCCAGGTATTGGTCTAACAGTAATGGAGGGTAATATTAAGGGAGTGAATTGTAGGAGCAGGCAAAAGTTGGAATATTTAATGCAAATTACAAAAGATGTAGGGTGTTACAGGTATGTAGATATGAAACGACTTGCGTACGATAGAACAGCTTGGAGAACTGTATCAAACCTGTTGGTAGATTGATGACACAAAAAAACGCTAATTACTAACATGCGACTTTAAAATAGAAAATGTGATACTTACAAAAAGTAAAGTAAAACCGGGAAAAACATTAAACTCCTCTGAGACTACCAATAAAATATTACTGATAGATAGTTTTATATTCTTAAATTTTTGAAAATTTCAATATCTGTGGTAGCTAACATTCCACTTTTATCTGTGTTTCAGGTGACGCCGACTGAAAGAAATGGCGCGCAACCGGAATTATCAAATCTACAAGATAGTGGTGGAGGACCAAGTGGTAAATATGTAGAGAAATCTTCAGAAACCAGTTGTAGCAGTGCATGGACTTCAACACAATCTTGTGATAATGATACTTTTAAAAGAGGTGGTCAAAATAAATCATTAAGTAAATCAAAAAGAGTTAAAAATTATATACATAAAAAATGTAAAGATGTTGCAAATACTTTGGGTAGTTATGCAGCATCAACATCGACCGATACATCTGTTAAACAATCAGAATCAAAACATTCATCATGGTACATTGAAAATGATGATTTCTATGATTGTGAAAATGATCCTAATGATAGCAAAGAAAACCCATTAGAACTAAAACAAAATATGGCAATCGAAGAAATTATACATGATGAACTTGAAGAAGTTGTTGAAGATATTATCATTGATAAATTTATAGAAGAAGTTAAAATTGAAGTAGGCCTTGAACCTGATAATTCTGCTTCTATAATTAGTGATGATGTTGTGGATGTGAATATTGTTAAAGAAGAATCAGTGTGTGTTCAAAATGAGAGTGATGAAAATTTGGAACAAGTTCTTGAAGAAATTCAAGAAACGGATGCCGATAAAAATGCTGACATTTCACTTCCTGTCATGGTCCAGGTAAGATATATTTTATTTTTTTTATTTATTTATTCGGATGCTGACAATTTTTATTGGTATATTTATTACATAATGTGGGTTATTATTCTAAAGTTTATTTTGATTACCTTATATTAGATTACGCACTAAATATAATTTACTCTAGACTAGCCCACTGGGTTGGTCTAGTGGTACGGTCGTCGCCAAAGTTAGCTGTTTAACAGTTGATTTTTGTAGACGAAAGTTCCGTGGTTCAAATCCTAGTGAAGGTAGTCATTACTTTCTCTTGTCTATATAAATATAGGAAAAAGTATTGTTTTCTTGTCGATTGGTCTGTGTGTATGTGTGTGCGCGCGCATGTGTGTGTGTGAACAGAATATCTCAAGAACGAAACATCAAGAAGAACAGATATTTCATATAGCTGATTACTATAGGGAAGTTACCAAACCATAAATATTCTATTAGAAGTACCACTTATGAAGTACCATTCAGTCATATTCATAGAAATTATTTACATCTTGCCTTAGGGAATATTTTTTAATGATCTAATCTCCCTTCCATACGTAGTCAGTTAGTAGCTCTATACCTACACCCTAATAAAATTGTAGAGAGATTCATAACCAAACTAGAAATCTAGCTTGAAAAATTACTGTTTATGTATCCAAGAATTTTAAACAATTACATTACAATAATTAAAATATAAATTTAGTAACTAAGGGATGTACTTTAATACATTTTAATCATTTTCAATTTATCATTGAACGAGAAAGGAAAGATTGAGAAGGGAAGCTTGTTAATTCATAAAATTTATATCACCATGATTTCTTTAAGAGTAGTTATTTTTTTAACAGTTTCATTTATAACAGCTTCGTATTTGACATACAAAATTTCTTCATTTTTTTACCGAAACTATAAATTGTACAATGTATGTACATTGTTTCATACACTTTACTGACATTTAAGTGAAATAAAATCACTTTTATACCTTCAGCCTTTTTGATGGCGTGACAAAAAGTGTGACACATCCGTCACATTGAGCTTGATGGTATCAAAGTTCCCAACAATATGAATAAGTAAAATCATGTTCAGCCTTCCTAAACAATATTTTCTTATTAATTTGTAGCAAAAAAACTAAATATGATTTTAATATCAAAGCATTATTAAGGCTTAAAAAATGTTACAATTCAAAAATGTAGGTAAAATGGACAAAGTCACTATTTACAGCCTAAAAAATATACTTGTATGTACATTCAACATACTCGAAGAAATGCTACTTTATTTTAGTAAATGAACACGAATATTTAAAACTAAAATTAACTTTAAAAATAAACTAATAGCCGCGTCCATGGCGTAGTGGTCAGCATCTTACACTGCAATGCGGAGGTCTCAGGTTCGATTCCTGGCTAGGATACAGAAAATTATTACACTTCACATCGTGCGCTCTTTAATCAAAAGTAGTCGCTAAGTTTTTATGTCCGTTATTTCACTCCAATGTGACTTCTATGCAACACTGGGTAAGAAAGGGTTAAAATATAAATTTTGCAAAATCCTTTCTTAGCGACAGCTTAGAAAACTTAAGTTGATGTATAAATCAGGACATCTCTTTTTATATAATAGATAGCGCCCCGTCGTGGCTTCGCCCATGCAACTTTATATATCTATGGTTCTGTATTTTAATTTGCTAATAACTTAAGTCATAAATATAACTTTTTTTTTTGGAATTACGTATAAAGAACAATTCACACACATCAGTCACGTCACCGTTCCGAAACGGAACCGGCACGGCCACTTGAAGTCAAAAATGATGACAGTATTCACACACGTACGTCAGTTTTCCTTCCGTCAAACTCCATTGTCATTAAACATAGAGACAAACTCGTCCGTAAAAAAACATTATGGCTACCTATGTGCATGTCTTATGGGACGAAATTTTTGCGATTTCTACTCTTTAAAATCAAAATTTTGCAAAATCCTTTATTAGGATTTTACATAATAGATTTGCAATCAAATTTATTTAATCAAAAAAAAAACGGAAATAATTGAAAATTTTTATGAATAGCCCGTTAAAATCATTTTAATTTTGAATATGTACATTTGTAATTTTTTGTTTTGGTGATTAGGTCTACTATTCGTAATAAAATGGATGATTAATCAATAAAATGTAAATTTTAATTTGTAATTTGTAAAGAGAATAAGAGGCTACGACGTGCCGCAAGCCTAGCGATACTGGTATGCTATGGAATATGCCTATGGAGGGGGTAAATGTGTGTCGGAGAATCAGCCACTACAAAAGCGTAGCGCTTCGCGCTGATTCTGCAACCTCGCATCAGTGGGGGGAAATTTTCGCGATTTCTTCCCTTTAAAATCAAATTTTTACAAAATCCTTTCTTAGTGCGTTCTTACACAACATAACAAAGCTAACTTCCAAATTTCAAGTCTCTAGCGCCAGTAGTTTCGGCTGTGCGTTGATCTATAAATGAATCACCCAGGACATGTTGTCCTTTTATATAACAGAATAAGAATTCATTTTGAATAAATTTATTTTATTATAAAATTCTATTAAATACTATTCAAATAATACTGGTCTGAAAAATGTGCTACAATTTAACGTTGTACGTTGTAAATGAGGGGTACGAAATAGAGGCTGCTGTGAGAAAAGGTGTACGACAATGGTGTTCATTGTTACCACTTCGTTTTAACTTGTATATAGAAGAGCGTAAAAAAAGTGAAGGAAAAGATTGATGCAGGAATAAAAATTCAAGAATAAACAATAAAAATGCTGGGATTCGCCGATGATATATTAGTATTAGCCGAGACAAAGAAAGAACTAGAGGATAATATCTTAAGTGGAATGGATGAGATCATGAGAAAAGATTACTTCATGAAAATTAATAAGAACAAAATGAAAGTGCTGTGCAGCAACAAGAGTGGTTTAGAAGAGATAGGCAATTTAAAAGTAGGTAACGAAAACATTCAGGAAGTCGGGGAATTCTGTTATCTCGGGAGTAAAATACAAAGAATGGTAGAAGCACGAGTGTTATCAAAAGTAGAACTGCTCAAGCTAGAAAAGCCTTTGAAAAGAAAAACAGCTTACTGGCTACAAAAATTGACTTACAGATTAGGAAAAATTTCTTAAAACACTATGTTGGAGTGTAGCATTATACGGGAGTGAAACAAGAGTGATAGGGGCTGTAGAAAGGAAGAGGCTTTTGAAATGTGGTGTTATTGGAAAATGTTAAAGATTAGGCGGGTGAACAAAATATTTAATTTAGAGGTTCTTAGGCGAGTGAATGAAAATAGAAGTATATGGAAGCATCTTACCAGAAGAAGGGATAGTCTAGTGGGGCATATATTAAGACATCCAGGTATTGGGCTACCAATAATAAAGGATAATACTGAGGGAGTGAATTGTAGGGGAGACAAGGGTTAGATTATATAAAACAAATTATAAAAAATGTAGGGTGTTACAGGTATGTAGATATGAAACGACTTGCGCAAGATAGAACAGCTTGGAGAACTGCATCAAACCAGTCGAGAGACTGATGACAAAAAACATAGTAAATGCGTAAAACTTCTTACAAAAAGTTATGTTTTGTACTTTTCATCGTATTTAATGGTTGTTAGTTGTGCAGTTGTAAATGAAAATTAAAAAAGCAACAATTTAATGGATACTTAAAACAGTTATTGTGAAGCATATTATTATTTGAAATAACTCATAATTCTAATAATCTATAGGGTAGGTTTAATTATTTTGTTAATATTGCAATTGATTTTATGACCTTGATAAATTTTATATAACTTACTTTTCAATTAATCTGAAGGAATATACATAACAAATTTTATAGATTTTGGCAACATCTTTTTAATTTAATTAAAAAAGTCTTAATTTCCGGTTATTGCTTCCGCTGTGTATCCTTTCTTAATATTTAACAAGATAATTTCAACAGTGAAGAACATAAGTAGTTAAGCATGAATTACTTGATTTCTAAGTCACGTCTACTGTGCGGCAATGGTAGCGGCTACAACTTAAGATTTCTAGCAGCTCCGAGAAGTAACTTACACGTTTTATTACGCCATGTCAATCAGCCTTAAAGCTTATCTCTATTTATTTTAGATATTAAGTCTTCCTACTATTAAGATGTTATAACTATTTACTTTTCAAGTCAGGATCAAAGTAACACCTTATGTAGCTTTATTATTAAGTTCATTTAGATAGACGTTACAGAAGATCGTTGAAGAAACCCTGTTGATTTCACCTGAAGATTCAGATGTAAATAAGATGCTATACTATTTTTATTCCTGTTTGTTACTTTCTTGCACTTAGTGAAAGGAAGTATTGTAATTTTTAAAAAAATTATATAGTTTTAAATAATCTTCTTAAAAAACTTTTGCATAAATCAAAATCAAAAGAATCTGAATTTTTTCGCTTTCTTAGCCAATGTTTTAGAGAATTAATTAATTAACAAATTTTTATGTAATAGTTTACCGTATCTTTGGCAGTTCTAGAATTAGCTTTTGTCCCGAATTTTAAATAGTCTTACCTTGGTTAAAAATTTGAAAAATTCAATAAATTAGGATACAGGTTTCCGAATTCCTTTACAAATTTACTTGCAGTAATATAATGTTGTTGTTTAGGTCATCAGCCAAAGGCTGGTTTGAACCTGTAGATGTTTTATTAAGTAAAACGAGGAGTGAGGTGGTTTACCATTGCCTTTTTCACTTAGTGGAAAAGTATGCTTATCAGCATGCCGAGCCCTCTGAAAAGCACATATGTTCCACTCTGCAAATGACACCTTCTCTTCATTCACCACAGGGTCGTCTGGCTGTGTAATGAAATTCATTACTTTCAGAGGAGATAACTCTGATTAGTGTCTTTTACACCTCTACCTCTTCTGTTCTTAAATGATTCAGTCATTTAATTGGCTGACCATATGATAAGAAACAGAACTATTTATTTTAGCCCTGCAACGAACAGATTGAGTGTAAATAATTTGACACTCCGCCTGTCTGTTATGGGCAGAGTAATATAATAAGATGCCGAATTCATTGACTCCAACAGTATTCTCATTTTTAGAAACATTACCGGAAATTATTTTTCTTAAAGTTTTAAAATACCTCTTCGAATATGCCTGGATTTCTTCAATTTTGAGTCCCATATGAGGAGAATATGATATAGAAGTACAGGAATTTGATATTTGGTCAAAATATCAGCGAGTTTTTGTACATAATTTATTAACCAAATACAATGTTGATTTTTAACGTTTATACAAAAAATTTCTCTACGACTTTTTACAACTACTATTGCCGTTTTTTGGATTCCAAATGTTAAGTCTCTCTAATCATCCAATCACCAAGCTGGAGACTTCTACTGGACATCCCCATCATTATTCCAATCATCTATGGCATTGCTGGGCGTCCTTTTTTCTTTCTCTCTCTTGGAGTCCAGTTTCATATTCTGCTGGGCTACCTATTGCATTAATTTAATGCAGGTGTCCGTATAACAACTACGTCGGGAATTTTAATCGTTCCATTTTGTGCATTATCTGACTTTCCTACAGTTTCCTACATTTATTCATTTTTCTTATGGTTCTTATGTAGGTTGCAAACACAGCCAAAGAAGAGTCATATGATATTCATTAGGCTGGTGTCTTTCTCCCTCTGTGTTTTTGGGCCTTTCTTCCACCTACCGACTTACAGCCAATCATTGGGATGGTTCTCTTTCCCCGTTGGCCCTCCATGTTGGTTTAACGGTTAGTGGGAGAGGGAGGCTTGTCAACTAGAAGTTTCCTGGTTCGGAGCCAGGAAATTAAAATCAGTTCCCTTGGGACTTAAGAGTGAAACTGTTAGTAAGAAGGAGCAGCATTTGAAGAAGTGATTAGGAGAACGAGGAGTGACCGGAGAACAAGGAGAAGAAAAAGAAATAAGGAAACATAATTAATTGGAGGTAAATCATTCGTATATTTGTTAAGGGTTTGTTAATTTCTGTTTTTGTATTAAAGTCATGGCAGAATAAAGTCGGCTATATTTTAAACAGATTAAGGATAATTTTGTTAGTGGTTTCGTCTTTGTATTCATTAGTTTAGTATTCATTAAGTACAAGTAAGTACACAAGTTTAGTATTTAGTTATACAAGTTTAGTATTCATTAAATATTTAGTTTAAAGCAAGGAAATATGGTAATATTTATTTATTTTTCTCTTGTTCTACTGATAGAGCTGGCGCCCAATTTTTTATTATTTTTTTAGTTCATAATAAAGTATTTGCCCACCGGTATAGTTTAAAGTGTTGCATCCTATAAAATAATACTTATTATATATTTTTCAAGATTTTTTTAATAATCGATAATAGTTTTAGAGACCACCTGCAACATTTACTCATAATTCTTCTCTTTATCCCACTTCCAAGTTTCCTCTGGTCGGGCCGAACACAACTTCTCTCCACCTCTCTCTATCACTGAACTCCTTTGCTCCATTGTTTTTTTGGCATTAAATATTTTTCCCAATTCATCCATAACCGTACCCATCTACATCACTCTTTGTCTACCCCTTGGTCTTTAGCTCTTCATCCCAAGTACAGCATCCTTATCAGTAGTCTACTTTCGTCCATCCTACTAATGAGACCAAACCATTACAGTTTTGTCTGTCCAATCCTTCTTACAAAATTTCTATTTCAAGTTGTTCCCTAATTATATTATTTATTTTTCTATCTGTTCTTGTCTTCCCCAGCATACTCCTCATGAAATTCATTACTTCTTCTTCTTCTTCTGCTTTTCAAGGATTAGGCATCTCTGCCTGTTCCGAATCTCTCAAATCTACCCATCTCTTTCTCGGTCGTCGTTGTACTCTTTTTCCCTCCAGTTTATAACCTAGTATTTACTGAGTTATCCTATCCTCCCTCATTCTGCTCACATGCTCCAACCACTGCTTTCTGTTCTGAGATACCTTGTCTTTGATAGAGGTATTGAGTTCTTTCCTTATCTCGGTATTCCTGTTACGATCTTCTCTACTACAGCCATACGTATGTCGAAGAAATTTCATTTCAGATGCTTACAATCTACTCTCCGATCGCTTTGATAGCACCCAAGTTCCACTGCCGTAGAGTAGGGTCGGCACTACTATTGTTTTATAAAATCTGAGCTCGTTTTTTTGTTAGTTTTTTTAAGGTTTGGTAGATAATTCCGCCTATTTGCTGAAATCGGTGCATATTTTGTAAACATCTTTATCCTGCTGGTATGTAATGTTGCAACTTAAATACTGAAAGTGATATTTGTATCAAAATATTATTCTTTGTAACAATTTTTATTCTGACTAGCTCCTTCCCCCTAAATGCCTTTGTATTTTTATCGAAACTGCCAACGTATATTCTTTGCAGAATTTGTTGAGCATGAATAGTGCTCTCAGCAGGTCATTAAGAATTACTTTACTACCACCTGAATTCTACTCTCTACCTGTCCATGTCGCAGCTGCTTAATTCAAAACTGTCACAAAATTTATATTGTACATAAGTTTTTAATAATTCACAAGAAACTTTATTGACCCCAGAATAATCAACTCACAAATAAGCCCTCTGAACTTCTGGAAAGAAAAAAACTACATATACTGGGACGATGAAATTACCTTCTTAAATAATTAATTGTAAACAATTATTGAAAAATCTATTAGTAATTGTATTATATAACGATTTAAATTGTGTTTTTATTACGAACAAAAACGTTATCAAAACATCCGAAAGCGTATTATATTCTACCATTCAAGAATCAACTGAAGAAAAATAACAACCCCACTATAACACAGTAGGGGCCAATTTAATTATTAATGATCAAACAGTACGTATAATATCTACTTACACAGTTTTATTAACTAAGTAAATAAAGTGAAAGGTTGATTTATTAACCGGATATAAATCAGGCCTGCCAACTTGATTAAAATTTAAAAAAAACTAAAATAATTGAACGACTAAAAGTTTGTTTTAATAAGTGGATTTGTATGCAAAAATTGCCGCTCATTTATTTCTACTATATTATTTTTCTTAATGCTTAACAACCGTTCACGTTTTTTCCCCTTTAAATATAACAACGATTCTTGTACTTAATTGGGCCTGGTGTCAGTAATACCTACATGTATTCACCTCTCACTTAAATTAAATGTATTTAATAGTTGTTATTTGCTAAATAAATACAAAATGTAATCTGACACAGCTTCTTTCACATTATTATTATTTTTATCATCATTTCGTTGTAACTTAACACTTTTACGTTATTTCATTAAAACTCACTTACTGTCCGTAAAACAGATTGTTTATAATTCTCGTTTATTCGTACATTTTATTACAGTTTTATTTTTATTAACTCATTTATGTTTTTTAGTATTCATGAATTGTAGGGAAATACACCATAAATGTCGGTTATCATATTACAGTTTCCCTTTTTTAATTTTCTTGAATTATTATCTGATTAATAAAAAGTTTCTGTTTATTTTTGAAGAACATTATTAATTTTTTAATGTTGCAGTATTATTTATATAATTTTTTCTGTAAATTTAATTAATGAATGTCATTTTATCTCATAATTCTCTTCAGTAGTGGATTTAGCATAAAGTTTTAGGGGGCTACTACCGGGAAGTCCGGGGTTCCTACCTCGGAAAATTTTTTTAAAATACACATTTTAAAAATATGTTTTTGCCCATTTCTGAGCCTAAAATTTTCAATTTTTCCACTGTTACAACAGACAAAATGGAATAATTTTAGTAATTTAAGAAATTCAACAAAGGGAATAGATTACTATTGCTAATTTGTAATTTAAAAGAATTTTGTACCATAATGCCTCATCAACAAAGAACATATGAAATAATTTATTGGTAAAGGTTTAAAGTAATATAAGTACTTAATTACATAAAACTATTTGTTATGTTAGGGACTTACTTAATAAGTTATTAAAATATTATTTTGGGGTTACAAAAAATTGTTCTGTTTCTTATCACATTGTCAGCCAATTATATGACTGAAGCATTTAAGAAAAAGAAGGGGTAGAGGTGTAAAAGACACTAGCCAGAGTGATCTCCTCTAAGAGTAATGAATTTCATTATACAGGCAGATCCTGTGGTGAATGAAGTGAAGGTGTCATTTACAGGGTGGAACATAGGTGCTTTTCGGTGGGCCTGGCATACTGATAAGCATACTTTTACACTCAGTGAGGAAGAGAGTTGTAAACCAGCTCACTCTTCGTTTTACTTAGTAAAACCTTTGGAATTTCAAACCAGCCTTTCGGCTGATGATGTAAACAATATTACATGTTGTTTACATCATTTACATACGTTTACATACATTTAGAACTGAAATATATATTATATATTTCAGTCCTTGGTTAGTTGTTAAATAAGCATACATATTTGAATATATCTGTAACTTTAACTCAAATTTTGTCAGATGAAATTAATAATTAATAATCTTGATACTCGTGAAATACAGTACATTAAAAGTATCCTTCACTATTAATTAATTCCCTTTTGGATTTCAAAACGAATAATATTTAACAAAATAATAAATAATTTGAGCCCTAGAATGTACTTTTATGTTGTAATTTTTAAAAAGGGAGTTTTTAACGATATCAGAACCCTCCGCAGATTTTTCAAGAATAAGCCTTTGGGTTTCCAAAAGGAGTCCAAGTCTTATTTAATTAGACGAAAAGGAAATTCTTGTTTGGTTTTAATAGTCTCATAAATGTCTTTAAGGAAATAAACCAACCCCTTTTAAGATTAACTGGAGAGGGGAGACAAATTTAAGGGATGATAAGAGTAGCCAGAATGGTTTGTCGCGCAGAATAACGGTATTGATCGAGATTCACAATTTAAGCGGATTGAAAAATTCCTCCAGACGTTTATTAAAAATCAAAAAATAATATCTCTAAAATTAATAAATCTTAAATTAATAATTATTAAAGAACATTTACGAAAATGTCTTTAAGTAGGCTACTTCATATTTTATTATTATTATTCTTGCCCCATATGAAATATAGTCAAAGAAAATTATGTTTTCATGTCGATTCTTCAAAATTGAGTTTCCACCGGAAATACATGTTTTCAGGTCTCCAGAGCCCAAAGAAACCGAGTTTTACCGATTGGTCTGAGAGTGTGTTATCAAAATAAATCAAAAACGTATAACCGTACGAAGTTAAAACTTGAAACTTTACTTGGGTACTACAAGGGGACACGACACGAACATTTAAATAAAAATCGGTCAACCGAAAGTAGCCGTTTATTCGTGCGATTTTTACTTTTTTCCAATTTTTTTCAGATAACCTCGAGGTAGGCTCTCGTGGTAAAAATTTAGATATTTATGACTGTGACCTTAATTTTATGCATTTTAAGACAAAAACATAAATAAAATCTAAGTTTATAGAAAATTAGAATCCACAACTTTTATTTCCAGCGCTTTTTATACAACGCTTAATTTCGTTTCGATTGATGATTTTTCATTTTTTTACTTATTGGAATTGGTAAAAATTTGTTTTTAAATGTGAATTTTTTCAATACGGCTAAATTTTGTAATAAAACTTGGTAAAGAAATATTTCGTTCTCAATTTACAATGTTTTGAATTTGGTAAAGGAACATATACTAATAAAAGTTTTTGAAAATTAAAAACTCCACAGGTATTTGAACATTAATCATGTCCTCCTGCTCAAAAAAAATTGGGCCACTTTTATTGGCCAAGAGAAAATCGTGTGAGTGTTTTACATTGAATTTTTGAGAATGGGATCATTTTACAAAACTTCAGAGGGCAAATCCGTATTCGGAGGTCAAGCATTGTATGCAAAAAGTATAAAAGTATAAGCATTGTATGAAAGTGATAATGTTTATTTGCCACTAGAATCAAATTAAATCCAACAAAATCGTTTTAAATATTTATTAGATTTATTTATTGTGGTTTTATTGCTTTTAATAATTTTCAGTTGGTATTCTATAAATGTTGGCTCCAAGTCAGCGTGAAGCGTTAACACAATTTGTCGTATTGTATAAATTTCCTATGAACCATCTTTAAAAATCGTGAGTTCTGATATTTCACTACTTAAAATTACTTACAGAAGGAATAAAATCATAAATATATATTTTATAACTGTACCTATATAAAAATATATTACATCTGACATTTAATTTCATTGAAATTGGTTTATTGCTAATTTAATTTCAAATGCTTTATTATTTGCAAAAATTCAAAATGATACAAAATAGTTAAAGGAACTTTCTATCAGTAGCTACATATTTTTTTAAAAGTCTATTATAATATTATTTTTGCAAATAAAATAAAAAGATAAATTTGATTTGACATAAGTTAAGGTCACGTTTAAATTTTTATTATTATTATTATTATTAATATTATTATTATTATTATTATTATTATTATTATTACACCCACCCGCTGTGATGAGGGGACCCTTCGTAGATTTTTCGTGTAGCCTACTGAAGGGACGTATCACAGCGTGTGTTACTGGTGAAAGCACTTCAAAGTGGACTTTCGGACTTTCACCTCGCCTCTTGTCAACTGTATTGAAGTTCACTAATAAACTTTAAATTTAAAAATATGAGTTGGTCAGTTAGATACCCGTAATCTTTAAGTTATGAAATGCCATCTCTAAATTTACAGACCACCTGCCTAGAATCTAAGATGGACTTTGATAAATTTTATATCTGTAATTGTCGCTACTTATTTCTTTGCCTCCTACAACTCATTATTAATTACTGATTATAAATGGCACAAGCCTTAATTATAGGCCATTAACTTTTCTGATTCAATTAATAGTATATCATTTGTTACATGAATTTCTCTTTCTTTGAGAAATAAAATTCTTGTACAAGGTAATACCTAATTCGTTGGTGTTGTGGTTAGTAAAACTTTCTTCTATATCAGAAGTACCATGTTCCTTTTCTTTCAGGGTTAAGTTTTTAACATTAAAACTTATTGATGTATCTTTTGTAATTTATTTAAGGGGAGATTGCATGATGGTTTTAACTCAAATTTTCGATTTTTGGTTTTTTATGTTTTTCAATAATTTAGGCCTAAATCTACCAGAAAAACATTAAATTACGTCAAAAAAATATATTTTTTTTATATAAAATTTAAGTTTTTATCAGGTTTACACAGAAAAAATATCATTTTACGATGATCAAACCAATTTGGATGTATGGGTTGGAGCTATGGGGTACAGCTAGCTCATCAAATATAGAAATACTGCAGCGCTTTCAATCAAAATGCCTGAGACTGATCACTGCAACCCCATGGTACGTAACAAATGAAATACTACACAATGACCTAAACCTGCCCTTCATAAAAGAAGAAATTAAACAACATAGCGAAAAACATTTACAAAAACTAGAAGACCATCAGAATCCATTAGCGATTAGCCTCCTTGACAACAGCGAAGATACTTACAGACTGAAACGGTTTAAACCATTGGACTTACCTCTACGATTTTGTTAGTCATTTAATTTTTTTTTCATCTTTTCTACTTTAACTCCTAATCATCAGCATCTCATAATTGGCATCGTTTTCATCTCTACCATCGTCATTGTCATCTCCAACTTCAACACTTTGTGTTTCGGGATGTTGATTCATGGTTCATCAAGTTTGATTTTGTATAGATATATTTTTTATTTCTTCACAGTTTGGTCTTTTTCAAACACACTACTGAGTGTCGTTTGTGTTTTAATTCTAAGGACATTACTCAGATTTTTTTCATATTTGCTTCAAGTTATTGTATTTATTAACTGATTGCAAAAGAAAAACTATATCTACTGTTAAAATAATACTGTTAAATAAGCAGTATAATTTTATACTGCTTGTTTTAGTGCAAACAGAATTTTGAGCATTAGATTCTCTGTAAAAACACTAATAACTTCACTTTTGACTTAATTCCCTTCTTCTATGGACGGTCTCCTATTAAAATTTCTGTAACTAGATATTGTGATTGCAAAATAATAAGGTATAATTTCCAAAGAAAAACAAATTAAATTGATAACTTCGATCAATAGCCACGATATTAAATTACTAGTTTCAATTCCCATTTATGGTATAAACAGTTTTTACACCGTTCTTACAAAATAAAACCTTGAACTAGCAGATTACTCTAGATTTTGACCGTAAGAAAATAAAAAAATATACAACAAAATTCTTAGCAGTCGTGCAAAATAACAAATAATTTGTAAAGTAAATACGTCACGTTTGATAAAATATAAATATTATATTTGAAGATAAGGACAATTAAATTTTGCACTAATATTTGTCAAAATATTAGTAGTGTATTTTTTTATTACTGGTCATTAAAATATTATTTATATCAATTTTAAATGCACGTAGAAATTTAATATTGTCTTTCACTTTTTTAATGCTCAGTATTTTTAAATGTATTTGACGCTAATTTGGAGAATGGTATAATTATATAATTCTAATAGTTCAAGTAAGATTTTTGTCGAAAAAATATTCATTATTTGCATTTTTAATTTCATAACAATTGTAATAAATTTAATATATATATACACCTCGTTATTTTCTAAATGGCTACAATAAGTTTCACTTTTTTGTTTAAAGTTAATGTTGTTAACCTATTAGTCAGTGTTTATTGACTATAAGCTTCCAATTTAATTATAGAGGATAATTAATTTTTGCTGTAATAAACTTAGTTTTATTTCTAATTTTATTATTGTTTAATTACAATGTTAAAGTAATAATTCAGTTTATTCAATTATTAATTATTTTACAGATTGATTATTGTTCACAATTAAAAATACATTAAAATGTAGTTATGCTAATATTTCGATTAATTTATTACCTATTTGTAGCGGTTATGATAGTTTATTTTTATTACTTTTATCTACTTTTAATTGCATTTTATTTATGAATTTTTACATTTAGTAATATAATTTGTATAAAAATTATGGACGAAGAATTTTTTATGACTGTTGAGGAAAGTTAAGTAGCTAAGTGAAATTTCCGAATGATATTCATATGAATATTTTCTTTGTTTAGTTCTGCGTTTGTTTGTTTCATATAACATCTGAATGTGCACAAAATTAAAGCCTAACTTTTCGAGCAATTTATTACAATTATAGCAGATGTAATACACCGCTAGGCCATTTACAGCAACACAACGCGCCATTTGTTCTTATTGAACACGTTTTCATCCCTTACACTTATCTTCTCCATAGCTCTAATATCACCGTCCGTCCACTTCTTTCTGGTACATCGTCGCTTCCTCCGTCTAGCTGGATTAATAATAATTAATGTAATGAAAAAATACATTATGTACTTTATGAATTTCTCTGAAAGTTTCTCTGAATTTTGAAAGATAATTTGAGAGTTTAGAGAAAAAATATTTGAATAACTTAGCTAACATTCGGTGTTTCAGGAAATTAAAATATATTTTTAGCTTATACAAAAGATACATTCATAAAGATATATAGGCCTACAGAAACATATTATAATTATTATAAGAAATTAAATAAAATTCATAAAGTCTGTCAAGAGTTGTACAAGACTAAGACAGAATCAGAAATGAAGATATAAGTAAACACCGAAATAAGTTCAGCTGAATTTTTGTCTTGTTTGTATTTTACGGCATCACGCAAGAACCGCTAAATACCGTAAACAACATTCAGAAATTCATTGAATTTCTGTTTTTTCCTATGGGGCTTTTTGAAGGAAAAAGTTTATTCTCATACCATTGCAACAGACGATGAAATTATTAATGAGGCTGATTGAAGAGGAACTGCTGTTGATACCTCGGCAATTTTTCAAAAACGTTTATGACTAATTTTTGTTTCGTTGCTATCAGTGCATAGCTATTGATGGACATCAGTTCAAATAAAGGTTAATGAAACAAATTGTGCTCATTAATAATTTATCACTTTCATATTTCTTTTATTTTGTTACTTAAGTAATATTGTAACAAATCACCAATTTTGAAATGGTTATGCTAATAAAATTACTTTCCGCCATTTTGTTTTGATTAATTATAAGCAAATGAAACTCGAGGGTACTTTTTACATATCTATTTATTATAACTGTAAAGTTGCCAGTCTGTAGAGTGTGTGATACGTCCGACATATTGTAGCATTACAAATGTGCAAGGTAATAATAACCATTTTTTTATAACCTGACTGCTATTGATAATTATGTAAACATTTATAATTAAATTCATAAATTTTGTAAATTATTAAACTGGCTAATTATAATTAAAATCTTATTTCTAAATTATTAAATCAAATAACTTAATAATCTCAGCTAATAATTAAGAATCAAATGTTAATTTATTGATGGAAGTTTTTTGTGTTTAAATGAATCAAAAGAGTTTTTAAAAGTTACAAAAAAACATTTATTACAATTTAAAAATAAAAAAAAAACATAAAGAAATATCTACGCAGATCATCAAATAAGTTTAAAAGACATATTTACAACACAAATTTATATTTTATTTGAAAGTTTTAAAAATTATTATCAAACAAAAAGTAGTTTGCGAATATGCGAATGCATATTTGATTTGGTCTGTTGTTGACCGGGGCAGTTTGAAGTGAATGGTTGTGTTTATCTGCGGTTTGATTTATGGAATGTGCTAAGTAAATATAAAGTGTAATTGTTTTTATAATTCATAGTATAAAGTCACAGATAGACCTATGAAATGAAGTTTAAGTGAAAAAACATTAGTTAATTGAAATACGGCAAGAAATATATTAAATACCATTGGAACATTAAACGAAACTTTTAAGGCGAGCGACGGACTTCAGAAAATATACGAATAGAATAAACCGGTAAACTATTAAAATATTAATTCAATAATAGCTGAGATACACTTTATAAAATAATATTTAATCACAATAATAACTAAATAATATCTAAAATATTCTAAATTTCATTTTTTTAAAAGCCAGACAGATTTAATCAAAATTTTATTTAAAACCGATGTTCTTTTGTTTTTATTTTGATTGTCATTTGTTTTGTGTTAAATAGGTAGAAATAAATATTAAATGTTACAATAATAATTCAAAAATAGCAACCTCTTTGTGTGACACGCGGTATATATAGCCTATATAATTTTATTTTGCTTATGTTTATTTATTGTACCTGTGATTTGTAGTATTTTGGTTGAATAATATTATTATTTATTACTCCGAGATCCCGAACGAACCTAGACTTATATTTTACGATAAGTACATTTAAAATATTGTTTGGATATGTATGTTGAACATAAGGATTTTACCGAACTGAGTAAAATGAAAGGCAAAATTCATGATTATTTGCTTCAAATAAAAAAAATAATAAGCAGAAATAATAAATATTTCAAAATTACCTAGTGTGATGTAAACAAGAATAAAAAACTTCACCATTTAGTTTTTTGCGCACGATTTACAGCTATGATATATATTACTATAAACCTAACGTTCACTACGATTTTTTTTTTATTAATATTATTATAGTGTTATATATTTTTCTTTTAAACTAGTTTAGTTATAGTTTCGGTTCACAGAATTATGAACTGACATTGTAATACCTGTTAAGTTATTACTAGAAACACCTATAAAAGTATGATCGCTTAACTATCAAACTATTTTGCTTTTAAAAGTTCTATAATAATTTATTACCTTTTATTCCAGACACGTTGAAACAACTTGGTAATATTTCCATAATGTATAGATTTTATTAGTGTTTCGTCTAGGAATTTTATGTTTATTAAGACTGCATGTTTATTAACTTTTATTGTGAGAATATGGAGGCCTAGGTTCATAATACGATGACAATATTTAGCAATACTTCATTTTACATAATTTTATGAAAGCTGTAGGGATTTATTTATTCAGATAGAATGTCATTCTTTACTTAAAAACTGATTAAACCTTCGAGCCAACGCAGGCAGTCAGCTGATAGAAAGTTGTTATTTATTTTTAAGTAACATCTGATGGAAGAGAACGTTGTATGGTGTCCAACTGATACCCAAAAATTATAAATTTTTTATTGAGGTTCCTGTTTAAATTTGTGCCGGTCATGTAAAATTCAACTATTACCAATAGTAATAAAACATATTTAAAACAAAAAAAAAATTACATCTAATATTTCACATTTATTTTATCTTTTTCGACATAAACATGCAAAAAGAATTAAAGAAAATCTCTGCTCCATGTTCTTTTTAATCTTCTAATGAAGCCTGGCGGATTTGTTACATCACTGATAAGTGGATTATTATGGATTGGTAGTTTTGAGTAGAATTTAATATAACTATTTTTGACGATGTCGCAAATAAATGGTGTTTTTAAATCGGTGTGTAGTGTGTAATTTGAGTTATTTAATTTCTTATTATTAGTTATTTAATTTCTTTTACTGCCTTATTGGTCTCTTACCTCTTACTCCTAACTCTGAGAAGATTCTCTTGACTAAACCTAGTTTGTTTTCCTTGGTTCAAATCTTATATCGTTATCCTTAAATTTTTCAGTTTCACTATTTTCTCTATTAAATTCTCTAGAGTCAGATTAATACTCTTTATTAATACTCTCGTGTCAGGGCAGGACGCTTCCCTATATTGAGAACTTCCGTACAGCCACACCACAGCGGGTAATGGTTAAAGGCTGCCTTATTAATTTTGTATTTTGTAGAGGAACAGATGGGTACCGGAACAGGTTCAAGAAACCTAATCCTTGGAAGTGAAGAAGAAGAAGATCAATTTTGTATTCGATATCAGTTTAAATACGTAGTTATACTTTTATACCTATCAGTATTAAAGTTCTACTTTATCGGTAATGTTTTCTGTTTACTATTTATCTTTTTAACCTAACTTTTTGAAGTTTCAACCGATATTTTGGTCATGATTACCTTACAGGTACAAAATGTAGGTAATAAATGTGACTGAAATTACATCTTCTAAAAAAACATAGTGTTGAAATCAAAGACAACAATTGCAACAATATTGCTATTTTTTATTATTATAGCAAATAAATTTCAATTAATTTATATTTCTTATCTTATCTTACCCTACTGCCATAACTGACAGGTGGAGTGTCAAATTATTTACACTCAATCTGTTCGTTGGAGGGCTTCAAAAAATAGTTATGTTTCTTATTACGTAGTCAGCCATTTATATGACTGAACTATTTAAGAACAGAAGAGGTAAAGGTGTAAAAGACACTAGTCAGAGTGATCTCCTCTGAAAGTAATGAATTTCATTATACAGCCAGATCCTGTGGTGAATGAAGTGAAGTTGTCATTTTTGCAGAGTGGAACATATGTGCTTTTTAGAGGCCCTGGCATGCTAATAAGCGTACTTTTCTACTCGGTGAGGAAGGCAATGATAAACCACCACAATCCTTGTTTTACTTAGTAAAACCTCTACAGATTCAAACCAGCCTTTCGATGGATGACCTAAACAATAGTGTCAGACCAATTTGTTCGTGGCTTCTTTGACTTCTCTAATCCAAATTGGTGATTTTCTGTTTTCATAGTTTCTCTAATACTTTTTAGTTAATCTTTTGGCGTTCTCGTGTTCTCATCAAGGGTCTGCAAAAGGGATTCATTTCTTTTTCATTATGTCAACAATTATTGGTTCTATAGCTCCATAAAACATCACAAGTAGGATTCGCCACTTCTCCTCTGTCATATTTATTATTTGTCCAAGTTCAAATTATTCTTCTTTTTCAATTTCTTTCCATTATGTTTATGATTTTCTTATTTAGTTTGAAAAATGTTTTACTTCATACTTCACTTCTGGTTGGACAACCGTTTTGTATGCCTAACATATTTGAGTTTGTTGTAAATTAACATTTTTTGTATGTTGATTTTGTTACGTATGCCAAAAATGTTTCAAAACATGTTCATAAATAGGTTTTCTATGAGTTTCCTTCGCTCAAAATCATTCTTGTACTTCCTCTACGGAAAAAATCGGTCAAACAAGTACAAAGTTGTCTTCATGTACTGATACTTACGTGCAAATATCATTGCGTGTTCTTCATTAACAGAATCAGTACTTTTTATTATTACTTTTATCGTACGTAATATTAAACCAGATTTTTTCTTTTTAATCCGGTTAACTACCGGTAACCAGTCTATAACAGATGATAAACTGCTTACTTAGATTTATTTACTCAGCTACTTTAATATCTTAACATATATAAAGCTTGTTAAAAGTATAGTTTAGTTATCCGCAACATTGAACTATTGTGTCAAGTCACGGGTGGTCACATGTACCAGCTTATTACGACATGGGTAACTTCTTTCCTACATGATGACACTTAATTTCTTCTTATGTCAAACTCATTTAACTTCTCCATAATTTTATTCTGATCCTCTTCCTATTAGCCTCTCTGTCATAATATCCTCTTTCGGCTTACTGAAGAAGTATTAGTTTACTTCTTCATCGTTGTTTTTTCCTTCTCCTCCTACCTTTTCTTAACTTTAATTTGCTGGTTTAATTTTTATATTAGTTTTTGTATAATTTAGTTCCACTTTAGGTAAAGTACCGTTATTGGCTCTTTCTGAAGCAAATGAAAAGAGAAGATATTTTGAATTTTTTTATGTTGTCACTTTTTCCGGACACCCTTCTTGCTTTTTCTTGTCATATTTTTGGTCCTTTATTTTCCTTCAACCGTAACTTCTTTAACGTTTTTATGTCTATAATATTTGTCTCAATTCATTCTCCATGAGGTTATCTGCTCTAAGACAGATATTTCTACCTCTAACTTTTTTATTTCTGTCGGCGTTTTAGTTTCTTTCTTTCCATACTTTCTTTTAACCCTTTATGTACAGAATTAGTTTTATGTCACAGACGCATTTATTAAGTCCCCAAAGAAAGGGCACTGCAGCAATAAAACCTTCATTGAAATTTCAATGCGCAATAATCATGTCACGTTTGAAAACTTCAACTGTTCCACGATAAACAAAAGCAGAATAAATAATTTCCCTAGTCCATTTATTATTATTTATCGAATTTTTATAAATCAAATTTTAAGGTAATTTAAATTTATTATTCTCAAAGAACCGTTAATGAGAAGAGAAAAAAAGTTCAAGAATGGAATGGGTTGAAGAAATAAAGGAGCTGTCTGGAGGCGTAACTTGGTCGAGAGTAGCTTAAGATAGAAATGAATGGAGAGCAACGACGTACGACTATGTGCTGTGAATCACATGAAGGTGAACTTATTTAGGGGGATATATTGTGGGAAATAATATATTGCCAGTAAAATACAGGTGGATTGTCAAATTATTTACACTCAATCTGTTAGTTGCAGGGCTACAATAAATAGTTTTGTTTTCTATCACATGATCGCCAATTAAATGGCTGAAGCATTTAAGAACAGAAGAGGCAGAGTTGTAAAAGACACGAATCAGAGTTATTTCCTCTGAAAGTAATGAATTTCATTATACAGCCAGAGTCTGTGGTAAATGAAGTGAAGGTGTCATTTGCAGAGTGGAAAATATGTGCTTTTAAGAGGGCCGGCAAGCTGATAGGGTACTATTTCATTCATTAAGGAAAGCAAAATTGTAAACCACTTCACTCCTCGTTTTACTTAGTAAAACCTCTACAGGTTTCCAGCCTTTTGTCTTAAGACCTAACCAATAACAACAAATAATATATAATTTAAATGTTGAAAAAATCTAACAATTAGAAATATAAAATGTAAAAAAAACTTAACTGTATTAATGTAGTTTTTCGGTATTAATCGGGATCACGTTATAAAAATATTGTTCTTTTTGTAAGCGACAATCTCTAACCTCAACTACGGTAGAGTTCATTTTGTGTAATTTTAATACAAATAAAGGTTTATTATTTTGAAAGAAATCTTAGAAAAGTAAATCTCATTCAGAAATTTTATTGACTTCGAGCATTTGGCGCGTGGTAGCATCTGACCTCCGAATTTACCTCCGAATTGATTGAATATAATCCAGTAAAATTCCTTCCGCTTCTTTCTTGTTCTTGTGTCATTTAAATAGTACTATAACCAAATATGTATTTGAATATAATTACCTTTCTGTTTACGTGTATCTGTATTCCAGTTAACAATAATCTGTCTTAATAATTTGCTCTGAGTTTGGAAAAGATTACATAAATTATTGTCATCTACGCAACCTTCATAAAATATCACCTACACCAAAGAGCGCTTATAAGAGTTATCATATCAGTAATAAAATACTCTGTTATTACAGTGGTCCTCGGTTATAACGCCGTCGGTTATACCCACAGAGTATAGATGTAATAGAGCGGCCTAGTGGAGGAGCGAAGTGTGTCTACTTACCCCCACTCTTTGGTTACCCATATCGCCTGCCACTTCAATCATTTCCCTTCCCGTGAAGCGGTAACTAACCTATAATCTGTGCGTTTCTTTTAATTTTTTCAGTTATTGTTTAATATTATATAGTGCGTTTTGTTTATTCAGTTTAGTTATTGTGTGTGAATTATTGAGCGTGGATTTTTGTGCGTAAATTATTGTATGTGGACACTTATCCAGCTTTAAAATAGGTATGTGTTTGGCGTACGGATGCAATAACTGAAAAAAGAAAACAGAAGCTGTAGAGGGAATGAAAATTTCTTTCCACCGTTTTCCTAACAATCCAGAACTCAAAGAAGAATGGATTTAAGCAATCAGGAGAGACAACTGGAAACCATCTAATCACAGTCGTATTTGTCGTGACCATTTAAAAGAAGATGATTATGATAACTCTTTTCTTTTTCGAAGATATTTAAAAAAAAGATACAGTTCTATCGATATTTGCAGCATTTCCACCACATTTACAGCCGTCAACATCAACTTCAAATGTAAGGAGAGTTTTAAAGCGTGCTATCTCACCAATTTCGCCCCCAATATCGGAAAAAATACAAAAAACTGATTTCGAAATAACTACCGAAAAACTTAAGAAAACCCAATGGAAACTAACTGAAACAAGAAAACGATTAAGAAATATGACATTTAAACAAAAGAGACTAAAGTTAAAAGTGGCTGATTTAAAAGATATCATAAGAGAATTAAAAAAAAATCTTATTCAGTCGGAGCACGGTGATCTTTTGAGCAATATTTCAAAAACATCGTTCTGTCTTATACAGAGAAAATCACAAAAGCACACCAACCCCAAACTGAAAAAACTGTACGATGACCGCCTTCGTAATTCGCCTCGACTTTGCATTTTTTGTCTCCTAAAGCGTACAACTTTGACACACTTTTCAGACTTGCCTTCCTCATGTCTGAACAATAGCTAAGTGGTATTCTTCAATTAATGCCGAACCAGGGTTTAGCTCAGAAGTTTTCCGAGTACTAAAAGAAAAGTGTCAAAATGAACATGGTTTGGTGTGCAGTTTAATGTTCGATGCAATGGCCATTCGGCAGCATGTAGATTGGGATGGAAAAAAATTGTATGGCTACATGGATCTGGGACGCGGAAATACTGACGACGGAGCTCCAATAGCCAATGAAGTGTTTGTCATTCATCTCGTATGTGTCAATAAGTTATGGAAAATACCTCTGGGGTACATTTTTATTAAAGGAATCACCGGTGAACAAATTTATTCTCTGACCTCTCAATGCTTGCAACTTCTATCTGACGTAAACATCAAAGTTGCCTCAATCACTTGCGATGGCAGATTATCTAACTTTTCGTCTTTCGTAAGATTTGGTTGTAATTTAAAAGACTCAAACCAAAAACAAAAATTTAGAAAAAAGATTTACCTAAAACATGAAGTAACCTAAAACAAACAATAAAGTGAAACAGAACAAACATTGAAAATCTATTAATTACCACTGAATTATTATTTTTTTCATTTATTTTCTTAATGTATTATTTATAATAATAGTCGACAGCCAATTTTGGTTTTTGATTTTTACTTATTACAGTAACGAATCAATCAATATACATTCATTTAGTACTTTTTAATAAACATAAATACCAGTGATTTCATATTTTGTATAATTTTGTTCATCTGGCTTTCTATATTATTTAACTTATTCTCTCAGTTACACTGAAAACTAACAGAAGCAAAACCAAAGAAATCCGAGGTAAGGCAGAACAACAAACGAAACAGAAACAGCAGTGTGATGGCAGGTGGCTGGGCTAGGCGAGGTAGGTAACCAAGGAGTTGGGGGGTCAGTGCACACAACCGCCGGTCTGCCGCTTATGGAAAGGCTTCTCTATTTATTCTATACTCAGTGGTAATAGCACGTTTTCGATGTAACGCAAATTAAATTATTTCCCCGCATAAACTTTTTCAGAATTTAAAAATACAGTACTGTATATATTTTTTAATTTTTAAACATATATTTTTGCACTTTAAGCGAATTGAAATTTATTTACAAAATGTGTTTTAAGCTGTACTGTAAATAAATTATCTTAATTTGTAAAATACAGTACAAAAATGCTTTTACAAAAAATCTGGTGTGAAACACACACAGCTTTCTCTTTCCAATGCAAATAATGAACAATATACCTAACATTAGTGACAAAAAATTAAAAATAAACAAAAAAAATCTCAATATACATAACCTAATTTTAATCATGAGTGAAAGACGTAAAATGAAAATCAACCTCAGGCTGGCTTAAAAATACGGAAAATCACTCTTTCACGCTAAACTAGGCTCTGTAGAGAAAAACTCTAAATAAAAGTTGTAGAGCTTTTAATTTTCTATAAATTTGATTATGTACTTTTTTGTCGTAAAATGCATACTAAGGCTGAAATCTTTAAAAAATCTTTCTTTTTACTCATTTTCGTGAAAAAAAAAACAGAAAATCGCTAATTACCGCTAAACTAAGGGTTATACAAAAAAAAAATGTTTGAAATAAAAGTTGTAGCATTTTAAATTTTTTACGTTTATAATAAACTTTTGCGCTAAAATGCATTTTAAAGCCGCAGTCTTAAACAAATAATTTTTTTACGAGAAAACAGCCTTTTAAGAATTTCAGCAGACATGGCGCCTACCCTATCTTGAAGAGCATAAAAAAGTTAGTAAATTAGGCGATTTAAAAAAAGTCGTAGGAGCCTTTTTTGAGAAAATCGCAAAAAAATGAAAAATGACACAAATAAACTACTACTTCCGGTTGACCGATTTTGATGAAAATGTTCGTGTCCGGTAGTAGTATCTAACTTAAGTTTCAAGTTTTAAGTCCGTACGATGTTCCGTTCTTTAGATATTCTGTTCACATACACACGCGCGCGCACACCCAGACCAATCGCTAAAAACATGTTTTTTGGGTTTAGGGGGTCTGAAAACGTGTATATCCGGTGAAAACTAGATTTCGAAAAATGGACATGAAAACAATACCTACTTTCCTTCCAATAGATTCATATAGGCAAGAGAAAGTAAAAATAAATGTGGACGCGTAAAGCAACAAAAAAAATCACTGACTTTTAAAAAAAATTAGTTTACTTTTTTGTATTGTGCATTCTTTCCAACAAATTATTTTCTATTTTAATAAATTATGTACTGTAACAAAGTGTCGATTTTGTTTGTTTGTATACATACTGTAATGAGTCGTGAATAAAATATAAAAGTTGGGTATACAGTATAAACAGTAATTTTTTTATCTACAAACTTTAAAATTGGAGTTAAATTTATCTCAGTTTTTAAGTTGTACGCAATACGTAGTTTTATTGTTTTCTAATTATAATTTGAAAATATTGGTGGATGTACCTACCACTCCTAGGCGCAAAGTACATTTTGTAGTAAGTACGAAAATTCCTGACTTCGTTTATATCGAGGAAGGTGATATACGAGGTGTGGCTATTAAATAACGAGACTGACGTAAAAACATTTATTTTTATTTTATACATAATCACCTATTGTCACCTTCAAGATACACTCCTTCTCTATCCCTACAACGCTCCATGCGAATTTTCCGTTGTTTGAAACAGTGCTGGAAATCATCTTCTGTCAGCTCCTTCAGGACACGTGCCGCTTTCTCTGTTACAGCTTCCACAGCTCAAATCTTGTCCCTTTTAATGCAGATTTTACATTAGGGAATAGGTAGAAATTACATGGTGCAAGATCTGGTGAATAAGATGGTTGTTCTAACACTGAGTTGCTGTACTTGGCTAGGAACTGTTTTGACTCATAACGCGGTATGAACTGGCGCATTGTCTTGGTGGAGAACCCATGATTTGTCCTTCCACATTTCGGGGCGTTTTTCCTTACTCTTTGGAAACGTCGTTTAGAAAGTACCTGAAGGTAGTAATATTGATTAATTGTTTGACCTTCAGGAACCCAGTGAAGGTACACCATCCCATGGATATAAAAAAAAACAATAATCATTGCTTTAAATTTTGACTTGCTCATTCGAGCTTTCTTGGCTCTCGGTGAAGTTCGGCTCTTCCAGTACATTGGCGCTTCGTTTCCGGATCATAAGTAAAAACCACGTTTTATCACATGTTATTATCTTCTACCTGTTCCCTAAGGTGAAATCCGCATTAAAAGGGACAAGTCCGTGGAAGCTATAAAAGAGAAAGCGGCACGTGTCCTGAAGGAGCTGACAGAAGATGATTTCCAGCCCTGTTTCCAACTATGGAAAATTCGCATGGAGCGTTGTAGGGATAGAGAAGGAGGAAGGAGTGTATATTGAAGGTGACAATAAATGATTATGTATAAAAGAAAAAGAAAATTTTTTACAACATCAGTCGCGTTATTTAATAGCCACACCTCGTACACGCGTCAGTGAATGACTCCTTACACCCGCGTTATAACTGGGTACCTCTGTATTGTAGAATTCTCTAATAAAATACATAATTTTACAATTTAAAGCTATTTACATTTTATATTTACGCATGTGTTACTTCACAATATCTGGAAGTCTTATCTTTCAACAAATTTAAATAAGAACATTTATTCCTTCCTACATGTTAACCGTAATGTTCACATCTAACTAATAATAAGATATGTACATTATAACTGATGAAATTATTATTTATATAAGGTTTACGAAGTATTAACAACTAAAATGATGCATGAGGGTTCTGGTACAGGAAGCATTTATGTGTGTTTTTAAAATATACTATGATAATATGAAAGCATATCATTAAATTAATCCGTCTTGAGAAGGTGATAAACTGTTAAATCATATATTACTATATAACTTAGTATAAACCCTACAGGCAATTTAATGTGTTTTTTTTTGTATACGTAGCATTCAAGTTTGTCTTAAAGTGTAATCTTTAAATATAGGGTAAACCAAAAGTTTATTAGGATTCAATTTCTACACATAACAGGCGGGTGGAGTGTTAAATTATTTGCACTCGATCTACTAATTCCAGGGCAACAAAAAATAGTTGTGTTTCTTATCACATGGTTAGATAATTATATGACTGAAGTATTTAAGAACAGAAGAGGTGCAGGTGTAAAAGACACTATACTCTGTCCAACATTTGGAAGATACCATGCTTATACGGCCAGAGCGCTGTTAAGTACTGTGTTAAAAACATTGACTCACGCTATGAAAATAAAAGTTGATCTTGCCGGCCGTATTGGCGCAGTTGGTAACGTGCTCGCCTCTCATCATGCGGTCCTGGGTTCGAATCCCACTCAGGCACGGCATATTTTCATACGTTACAAAAAATCATTTCATCCTCCATTGTACAATAGTTACACCCCAACGTCGTCACTAATGACCGTTGTAGTTGATGCGACGTTAAATAAATGAATTAAAAAAAATAGGTTGATCTTATTGTAAACTATATTATACATATGATATTGAAACAAATTACGTTTACAATTAAAAATGTTTACGTTATTATCTGAAATATTTATAATTATTTGACAGAATTTTTATTACATTTGTAATTAAATATAACTATTTATAGGGTAATGTACCTACAGAATTTTGTTAGTAAAACCACTAAATGCTGCGAAAAGATTAAATTAAATTAAATATTTATTTTTATTCTTTCAAAATCTATATTTAGGCTATCTATTTCATCTCCATAGGCCTATAAATTCTATAAATGTTCTTTAATTTTTTATTTTATAAATGTAACTATTTACATTTTTTTAAGTATTTCATTTCTTTTCAATTTTAAATACTGCGTCTTTTAATCGAATATTGGGGCCGAACACTATTCTTTAAATAATAGTCAATTATTATTTTAACTGTAGTTTAAATTACAATTACAACTAAAACTTATAAGTTATTAATTAAAGAGTATGTATGTTTGTAGGACAGATAATAGCTGAGAGCGTATTGCTATATACAACCAATGTTAAATTGGAATCGCCTATCTTTCCCAGTCTTAAGTGACTGTTGGATGTAGTATAAGTTAGTCACAGTTATCTCTTCTGAGAGTAATGAATTTCATTGTACAGCCAGACCCTGTGATGAATGAAATGAAGGTGTCATTTGCAGAGTGGAAAGTAGATGCTTTTCAGATGGCCTGGCTTGCTAATAAGCGTACTTTTCCACTCGGTGAGGAAGGCATTTGTAAACCACCTCATTCCTTGTTTTTAAGTAGTAAAGCCTCTAGAGGTTCAAACCAGCTTTTCAGCTGATGACCTAAACAACAAGACTAGACAAAAAGTACTAAAAAACGAGGGATTAATGGAAATTAACAGAGAAATAAAACTAAAATTCTATGGACACCTGTATAAAATGGATGACAAACAGTTTGGCAAAACGAATTTTTAAGGCACTAACAAATTTTTGAAACCCTAATCTGTGTACGTTGTAATCGGTTCAATTTAAAACAATAAGCAACCTCGTACCCCAAAGAGATGAAAATGATATGTATGACATGTAAATGAGGTGTTGTCTTGTACAGACTGAGGCCTGCCATTCCAGAGAAAGTATGTTTAATTGAACCCCAACCATCAAAGTATACCGATAACTATACTATCTAGTAGTATTCAAAACCGTATAAAATTAATTACCTTTACTAGGATTTGAATCACGAAACCTTCGTCTCGTACATAAGGTGTCAAACAGCTAGCTCGCGACGACGATTTTACCACTATACCAATCCGGTGGGTTATTAAACAGTAGACTCAAGGTTTTAAATAAGTAGTTTTAGAAATCAGAAAGATACTGAAAAAAATCGAACACACCGAGAAAACATATTTAATTTAAACAATTATTTACTGACTTACTGGCTTTCATAAAGAATAAAAACATTATACGAAAATTGTCGGAATAAAGTAGAAAACCCCAAAGTGAAAAAATATTGAGAATGGGGCTACAAAGAGTTTTTTAATAATGTCTAAAGCCACTTTACGTGTTCTGAAATAGACCATATTCGAAAAAAATAATGTTATCGTTCCGTTAAAGGTTTATTTTTAAAGAAACTTAATTTTCAAAATTATGTATATACGAGTAATTTAGTTGCTTTACCTGATGAATAAAGAATTAATACATACTTTAAGAAGCTAGAGGTACGTTTGTAATATATTTACATTCGAAATTTTATGTAATTTTGTTGTAAAGGTATTTTATAGCCATTTACTGTTTCATTATTGTTTTTTTTTTGCATCTCTATGCCTCTCTATCCATAAAATTACTCTACTGGTGAACTCTGCCCGTTATAGTCAATATTTCTCCACTCATCTTGCATTAGTGAGCTTCTTTCTTCCGTGAAGTCCAGTTTTCTTTTATCCTGGACTACACGTCTTCATTCATCCAACTCAGGAGTCTTTACCACTACAGTGTATTTTTTACACTGTTTGGCCTTCTTACCTTCTCTCAGATTGTTTTCTTTCTACAGGAACTACAGTTACAGTAAATTTGAAGTTCTATGTAAAGAATTCTAAAGCTCCAACGTTAACTAAAAAAATTTCTTAATTGTTGTCATAATTACTTTAACATTATATGGATTCACTTCCCTTGAAATTTTATTAGTTCGGCATGATAATTAAGCTAGTAAAAGTGTGTGATATTTGATTTTTTTTTAACAACTTTAACATATACACAGTATATAGACAGTAACATTACAATCCGTTTAACTTGTAAACAATGAGTAACTCTATTAAGAAATGTTCAACAGCCTGATAATTAGCCGTTCATCAATGTCTGATCGTATATTTACAAAAGTGATTTTTGAAGACTATAAGTATTACAATCAGCAGACAAAAATTGAATTTGAAAATTAATTTAGAAGACAAAAACATTTCAAAGCTTGTATTTATAATTTCAAAAACTTATTAATAAATTTTTACTTTCTCTTGCCTATATGAATATAGGAAGGAAAGTATTGTTTTCATGTCGATTTTTCGAAATCGAGTTTTCACCGGATATACACGTTTTCAGACCCATTAAAAACATGTTTTTAGCAATTGTTCTGTGTGTGTGAGAACAAAATATCTCAAGAACAGAACATTGCACGACATTGAAACTTAAAACTTAAATTAGGTACTACTAGAAGACCCGACACAAACATTTTTATCAAAATCGGTCAACCGGAAGTAGAACTTTATTCGTGTTATTTTTTACTTTTTTGCAATTTTCTCTAAAAAGGTTCCTACGATTTTTTTAAAAATCGCTAAAATTTCAATATTTTATATACTCTACAAGATAATGTAGGCACCATGCCTGCTGAAATTCTTGGGGAGGTTATTTTCTCGTAGAAAAAACTATTGTTTTAAGATTGCGGTTTTAATAACTTATGCATAGTAGCGCGAAAGTGTTTATAATAAAACTTGTAAAAATCTAAAAATCTAGAACTTTTATTTTAAACATTTCTTTTGATAACGCTTAGTTTAGCGGTAATTAGTGATGTTCTATGCTTTTTTCATGAACATCTGTAACAAATTGATTTTTTTTAAGATTTCGGCCGTTGTATGCATTTTACGATAAAAGTGTATATAATAGAATTTATATTAAATCAAAAGATAGGCCTTTAAAACTTTTATTTCAAGCATTTTTCTCTACAGAGCCTAGTTTAGCGTCAAAAAGTGATTTTCCGTAGCTATTATTAGGCCAAACTAAGGTTGGTTTTCATTTTGCATCATTCACTCGATTAAAAAAATGTTATGTTTTTTGAGATTAGTTTTTTTTGTTTATTTCTAATGTTTCATTTCTAATGTTGGGATATGTTGGTCGTTTATTGACTTTGGAAAAAGAAAGTCGTGTGAGTGTTTCACACCAGATTTTTAATAATAGACTAATTAAATGTGTTTTGAACAGAATGTCGCACATAAATATATCAGTTGCTATCAATGTAAGTTCAAGACACTCATATAAGATACACTTCATGTGCACCCGAAATATATAGCTCTATAACTTTCATTCTATCTTATAAATGTTTATCAAATCACTATAAATTTACTAGTAGTTTCTTCATAAAAACTGAATTGTAAAACCAAGTAAAATTACTTCTGAAACATTCTGTAGTAAATAAAGTTGATAGTTTGATAGATTTTGATAAGAAAAATGTATTGTTATTTTCTTGTCAATTTCTTTTTTTTAGTTTAATATAGAGTTACCTCATTATCGTTTTACCTGTTGGGCTCTGCTTCCGAAGCTATTTTAAAATATTAATTGGTTTTGTCGGTAGAAATAGGCTATTTTTATACACCCACTTATGATGTTTATATAATTTGTATTATGTATGCCTACAGTTTATATAATAACTTACATACTTTGCTCAAAGTAATATCAATGTATTTAAATTTTTATTTCATACATTTTGATGGAGTAATTATTAGCTATCTTATAGTTTTCTAACTGGATTAAATAAAGGTGTATTTCTGTCTAAATTTTTTATCAAACTTTATAACAAGAAGTAATGAAGTTTATTGTTCGCTTTAATTTTAGATTACATTGAAATTTAACTTATATTCGGTATTACCGTCAAATAAATCGTGCTTGATATAACCTTAGTTTCAAAATTTAAATTACTTTTTATTTATTCTGTAATCTGTTTTCAAAGATAAGCTAATAACACTCTATGGTTTTGATGTACTTATCCTTCATAAATGTGTAGATTTATTATAACTATAGTTTTCATAAGAACCTGTCTAAATTTCAAACAATATAAATGATTTATATAAGGAAGAATAAAAAAGTTGCTTGATTGTATATTATAAAATCAAAAGAAACTGTCTTTTTCTTCTTCTTTTCATGGCGTATGCTACTTAGTCTGTTCCGGCATCATTTTTCTTTTTTTAATTTCGAAACTTCAACATTGCAGTCTGTTTTTAAATTTAGAACAATAGGTAATACAGGTGTACCCCGCTATACTAACTACTCATTATACAAACTTTTCGCTATGCGAAATCGGTTGTAACATTTTTTCTCGTTGCATTACAAACTTTGATTCACAATACGAACATTGTTACATATGTATTTTGTTATCGTAGAAAAGTGGTCCAATTTGCAATTTGCTGTACTAGAATGTCATCAAAAATCTGGTGTGAAACACTAACACAACTTTCACTTACCAATGCAAAAGATTAACGATATAACCTAACATTAGTAATAAAACATTAGAAATAAGCAAAAAAACTAACCTCAATAAACATAACCTAATATTTTATCATGAGTGAAATACTCAAAATGAAAATCGACCTCAGTTTGGCTTAAAAATATGGAAAATCACTCTTTCACGCTAAACTAGGATCTGCAGAGAAAAATGCTCTAAATAAAAGTTGTAGATCTTTTGATTTTCAATAAATTTGATTATGTGCACTTTTGTTGTAAAATGCATATTAAGGCCTTCGTTTTCAAAAATCAATTTTTTGCACAATTTCGTGAAAAAAAAACAAAAAATCGCTAATTACCGCTAAACTAACCATTATACAAAGAAATGTTTTAAAAAAAGTTGTACGTTTTTAAATTTCTGCAACTTTTATTACATACACTTCAGCGCTAAAATGCATATTAAGGCCGCAATTGTAAGAAAACAAATTTTTTCTACGAGAGCAGAGACTCCCCAAGAATTTCAGCAGACATGGCGCCTACCTTATCTTTTAGACCATAAAAAAATTAGTAAATGAGGCGATTTTTAAAAAAATCGTAGGAGCCGTTTTTAAGAAATCGCAAAAAAGTGAAAAATGACACGAATAAACTAGACTACTATTTCCGGTCAATCAATTTTGATGGTAATGTTCATGTCGGATCCGTTAGTAGTATCTAACTTAAGTTTCAAGTTTTTCAAGTTCGTACGATGCTCCGTTTTTAAGATAGTTTATTCTCACACACACGCGCGCGCGCGCACACACACAGACCAATCGCTAAAAACATGTTTTTTGGTTCAGGGCGTCTGAAACGTGTAGATCCGGCGAAAGCTCGATTTCGAAAAATCGACATGAAAATAATACTTTCCTTTCTATATATTTATCTAAGGAAGAGAAAATAAAAATGCGTGTACATACGTACAGTAAGAGCTCGAATCAACTTACGCAAATTTACGTTAGCGCGAGTTTGTTGAACATAATGTATTATATTGTGAACTGTAGGTATTCGTATCTTACGGATGTTTACATGTATGACCACTGTTGCGCTAATTTCTCTGGAAAACGTTATCGTAGGTGCCCTCCCCATTTTTACACTGGAATTTTATCTTGATTTGGTTCTGTTCTAAATAAACATTAGTACTGTATAGTGTGTTAAAAATATCGGTCATATAAGGTTGCGTAGTTTTAATTGATACAATTTGTAGGTCTTTTATTTTATTGTTTTTGTTGTTACTTTGTGTACATTATGAGTTCTAATAAATATTTAAAAACGGAAAGCGATTACTTTAAACGAAAAGTTAGATGTTGTTAAGAGATACGAAAGGGGTGAAAAACGAAGAACATAAAAGGAACGACTGGGTTTAGTGAATCAACACTACTGACAATTAGCGAATGTTTTAAGATTAAACCGAACAATCCAAGTTTCGCGAATTTTACGTTACGCGATGATTTTGCGGAACACATCCCTCGCACAACGTCTTACTAGGAGTTATCTCCTCTGAAAATAATGAATTTCATTATACAGCCAGACTCTGTGGTGAAAGAAGTGATGGAGTCATTCACAGAGTGGAGAGTAGATGCTTTTCAGAGGTCCCTGGCATGCTGATAAGCGTACTTTACCACTCAGTGAGGAAGGCAATTGTAAACCACCTCACTTCTAGTTTTACTTAGTAAAGCCTCTAGAGGTTCAAACCAGCCTTTCGGCTGATAACCTAAACAACAAAAATGATATTGTATGTAATTAAAAGCTTAGGTGATACTACATTTTTTTCTGACACCCTAATTAGCAGGATTTTTAAAGAAATTGCGTTTACTTTAAATACTTCTTGGTTATAAGCTGTAAAGAAACAAAAATAATATATTGTAGGGGAAGAAAATATGTTCTCGTTAAGTATTTAAGATTATGGAATTTCTTGACAGATAGTAATTGAAATATTTCTTATTAGAACAATCCAATAAGATGACATCAACATTTGCAATATCTATTTATAGAGGATGACCATACATGTTCCCTTTGCGTAGTATTTGGTGATTGCATTCTAGAGTATCACACAGGAAGGTTACGGGTCACCACAAACCTCAAACTCCAGGTTGGGTTCTCGTTTGTCACAATCAAATATATCGGTGTAGCTGCTCCAGATTTCCCATATCAGACTGTAATTGTAACTGAGCATTCTGAAATGTAGACAGCATATTGTTAAGACAGGTTGAATTGTTTACTGGATCAATCTATTTTTGCAGAGTGTTCTGGGAAAAAATTTTCAAATTTAAGGGTCCGATTAAAGATATTAAAAATAATGAAAAATATTCATTTTTAAATATGACCTATATTGTTTTTCTACATTAAAAATTTAATCTGAAGAACAATTTATAGTACTGAAATGAATTTTTTTACCTATGACTCAATGACATATTTATAATCCAGTTACAAAGTAAATAGGTAATTAATTATAAAAATTTTACTTTCAAAATTATCAAATGAGTCATTTAAAATTGTCAGTTATGTACACTTTTTAGTTATTCGGTTTATTTAATCGAATTTATTGCAAACCTAATGAAACCTTATTACTTAATTCGATTGAAACATACTTGATATATAGGACTGAAAATATTAATCTTCAGTGAACTCGTGCACAACATAGTTTTCTCAACATTAGTAAATAATTTACAAACAGTTAAGTACAAACTTTTGTAAATGCGTGATGAGATTTTAATATACCTTGCGTAAAACATTCTTAAAAATATTTTTATATTTTTGTTGGATCCAGCTGTAGTTATCGATTTATGTTACTTACGTGTTGCAATTTTTGGAAGCATGAACTAAGCAAGCATTTATTGTTGTGCCATCTGCAAACAATGTGTCTATTGTTGTCACTCTATTTTCCTCAAGATCTAGTATAAATAGATCTGTATAGAAGTTTTCAAGAACGACTGGGAATGTAAAATATTATTCTCTTGTACAATTTACTTTCTTCGATTCTACAAAAATGGCCAAACCAATTTTGATGATGTGCGGTCATTCTTGTATTTAAGCCGAGCCTGCATCTTGTGTAAAAAATTTTCAGATTATCCTTTTTGAATTACCAACGATTTTACGTAAAAGTTCTATCTTTGTTGCTTGCACATGGCTAATATACTTAAAAACCAATGTTTTTCTTCCTAAATACCTATTGGGTTTTACTAATACCAAAACAGGTTTTATTTATTTTGATTAGTTTTGAAAACTTTAATTAGTATAGTAGGACCATCGCAGGGTGGTCTCCTCTCTTGTCATGTTAAGTTCAAATAGTTTACTCATAGTTACTTGTAACTGATTGTATATAAAATAATTTTTAGCCGATTAAAAGCTCTTTACGATTTGTTCGAGGGCCATTTTTTACAACCTCCGATAGGCTATAAATAAAAGACAAATGAATATAGTAGATATGTTTTATAACTAAGTTAGGTACACTAATAGCTACTTTTCGACGTAATCAGCTTGACGATTGGTGCGTTTGCCGTACCTGGGATGAGCTTTCAAATAACCTCTTCATAAAATTTTGCAGCCAATAAATTTAAATGAGTCTTGACGTTGTCTTGAACTTCCACATTAGTTTGGAAGCACTGTCTTCTTAGCCACTTCTTCAGTTCAGGAACAAAGATGGTTGTCAATCGGTGCTGGATCTGGATTGTCTTATATCGAAAGGCTGGTGATCGAAAATTGAAATTGCTCAAGGAGTCGTTGTGTTGCACCAACACTTTGAGGACTGGTGTTGGCATGGAATAGTTCTATTCCAGTAATATTTTAAATTGCTCTTCGAAAGAGTCGTAAGGTTTCACAACAAACAGCTGTATTAATCGCACATTCAAAAATTACAACGATTTAAAAATTCCTATATTACAAGAACTAACTGCGTTCTTCTATATCGAATTTTGCGAACGGCTCGATAACTATCCGAACCAACCAGCCCGTTACCTAGCTATGAGGAACTTCCCAATTGTATAAAGTGTAAAGCGAAAATGAAGGAGAGACCTCTTGATCTGAATTATGGACAACACCCGTAAATCTAAACGGAGAATGCACCACTGGATACAACTTATCCTTAAAGTAAAATTAAACATCTTACACGGAAATTGTGCAGCTCATTGTACAGTACCGTAATTTTTTTTTTTTTTTAATCACTTATGTGTGTACGTTGCAATCTGTTCAATTCAGAACAATAAACAACCCCATGACCCAATGAGATGAGAATGATATGTATGACGTGTAAATGAGGTGTAGTCTTGTACAGACTCAGGCCGATCATTCCTGAGAGAGTATGGTTACTTGAACCCCAACCTTCAAAGTACACCAGAAACCACTGTCTAGCATTTAAATCCGCATAAAAGTAACTACCTTTGCTAGGATTTGAACCAGGAACGTTCGTCTGTGAAAATCAGCTGTTAAACAGCTGATTTTGGTGACGACTTTACCTCTAGACCATCCCGGTGGGTTTGTAATAAAAATTAAAGCCAAAAGAATTTGAATACATCTTTAAAACAAAATATTGCAATAAAGTATAGGACAGTACATAAATAACAGCGTTCATTTAATAAGATCTTCATTACTTTAAAATAAGTCCTTGTATACATTCACATAAACATACATAAATGCGTATGAATAATTCATGGATTTTTTTACCCGTGCAGGTCTGTGACTTGTAAGGTAAAAACAAAGCTGACCTACTGCACGATAGAAACTAAAGCAATACCATCGATCTATTATCGACATGAACTATATAATAATAACAGCTAGCAAACGCCACCGACTCTAATACCGTATATATTACTGTAGTATCGTTTATGTGATATACATACCTGTGTATTTGTCTCTCGTACTTTTAATTGTCTATAATTATTACTATCAGCTAGGAAAAGTTATATGTTGTACACAAATTGTAAGGTGTCGGTTGACCTATTCTAAAAGATATCACTTTTGTTCCCTTAAAATATTTTTCCAATTCACGGTTTTTCAATGTAAATTCTTGAGATCTTATTAATACTCCTTTCTACGTTTCAAATTTAATGCTTCACAATTACTTAAAATATATCCTGTGTAACTGAAGTAACTCAATCCATGTATTCAAAGTTTCGTTATCGACTAAACTCATATCCGAATTCCCTATAGTTGATTTGACGTTCAGAATGCAATATATAATGTTCAGAGAAGGACACCACCCAGTTACAGTGCTTCTGACAATCAAAATTCTGTTACTTTATAAATTTTGATGTAACTTTTTAACTCTCTCTTTCCCTAGTTGAATATAGGAAAAGAAAATATTGTTTTAATGTCGATTTTTCGAATGAGTTTTCAGTGAAAATACACATTTTCAGGACCCCTGAACCAAAAAATTTAATTTTTAGCGATTTTTCTGTGTGTGTGTGCGCGCGCGCGCGTGTGTATGTGAATAAAATATATAAAGAACAGAATAGTGTACGAAGTTGAAACTTAGAACTTAAATTAAGTACCACTAAAGGACATTTTCATCAAAATCGTTCATTTGTTAGTGCGATTTTTCACTTTTTTGCGATTTCCTCAAGACGGCTCCTACGATTTTATTTTAAATTATCTCATTTACTAAATTTTTTATGGTCTACAAGATAGAGTAAGCGCCATGTCTGTTGAAATTTTTTTTGAGACTGTTATCTCGCAGACATTTTTTTAAAGATTACGGCTTTAATATGTATTTTAGGATGGATGTGTATGTAATCAAAAACAAAAATCTATAACTTATATCAATAAATTATTTTCGATAGCGATTAGTTTAGCATAAATTAGTGATTTTTCGTTGTTTGTTTATTGAGATCGGTAAAAAACGGGGAGTTTTTAGGACTTCAACTTTCATATGCACTTCAAGGCAAAAGAATATATATAACTAAAATTACAAAAAATTAAACACCTACAACTTTTATTTCAAGCATTTTTCCTACTGAACTTAGTTTAGAGTCAATTAATGATTTTCCGTATTTTAAAGTCAAACAGAGGTTGATTTTCATTCAGCGTCATTCACTTATGATTAAGTGTAATATTATATTTTTCATTATTTTCACTGGCAAGAGTATTTCGTGTGAGTGTTTCACACCTGATTTTTTTAAAATAAAATAATTCCCCTTCAATATTGTTGTTTAGGTAAACAGCAGAAAGGCTGGTTTGAACCTCTAAAGGTTTTACTAAATAAAAACGAGAAGTGAGGTGGTTTACTATTGCCTTCCTCACTGAGGTGAAAGACTATGCTTATCAGCATGCCAGGCCCTCCGAAAAGCATCTACTTTCCACCCTGCAAATGACACCTTCACTTCATTCACCACGGGGTTTGCCTGTATAGTGAAATTCATTACTCTCAGATGAGATAACTCTAACTAGTGTCTTTTACACCTTTACCTATTCTGTTCTTAAATAGTTTAGTCATAATTGGCTGACTATATGATAAGAAACAGAACTATTTTTTGTAGCCCTGGAACCAACAGATCGAATGCAATTAATTAAAAATTCCACATGCCCGTTATGGTCAATAATGTTGAAAGGTATCTGTTATTAAAATTTATAGGTTAAAGTAACAGAGAGAAGAAATTTGAAATACATAAAATGAATATCATAAGGAATATTGATTTCTTGTCTGCCATGGTAGGAGTAGGAAGTTTTTAATTCTGATTTGAAAAATATTTAAAAAAATTTTTAATTTACTGAATGTGTACAAGATACACGAAACGCTATAATTTTTTTTTATATCCGAGGCGGCGAGAAAAACATGTTCACTCCCTCACTATGGTGGAAGTAGTGTTGGACTCAATTGACGCGTCCTCGTCCAGCCCCAAGGAGGCCGCAACCGCCTCACCAACCAAAAACCCGCCGCCTGAGAACTTGATCCGACATCAGCAAACAACCCTCCACCTTCTTCGGAACTGTTTATATAATACTACAAGGGAAATGTCGGGTTAAAAAAATTTACATACTGTCAGCGGGGCGTGGAAGGGAACCGTAGCCTAATTCCCCTCTCGCTGTCATTGACTAACACTCACTCTCTCACTTTCATTCATCTCTTTCATCAGCAGCTCAGGAAATTAGTGTGCCTACCTTACCTACTGAGATCGGGACAGGATTGATTTACTGTGGAAGAAGGCGATCCCGCTGATCTCCATGTCTCCTCCCGACCACCCTCTCCGCAAACTGAGCGACCAACTTCCAGCTCTCCTCATCCTTCAGCATCGCTGCGCCTACTCTCTCTTGGATCCACTGTGCAACGCCTATCTTCTCAGATATCTCCATTCTGTCGAGGCCAAAATATGGACATCTTTTAAAAATATGCGCAATGGACTCCTCCTCTTCACTGTCGCACAGTCAACATTTTCAGTAGTTCATGAAGTTTGAACCTCGTCAAATATGCCCCGAAGTAACCATGCCCTATTAGCAACTGTGTCAGCTCGTGGGTGGTAACACCAAATGTCCTCCTTATTCACACCTCGACATTTGGAATTAACCTCCTTGTCCACTCCCCGACCCTACTTTCGTTTCATCTCCTCTGCCACCTGCTGCGTAATCGACTCCAACATTCCTCTTTATTATCGCTATAAACATTGGTATCTGTTTACTGTTACCGTATTCTGATGATTAGAGAAATATATATTTCAATTTTAAATATTACGGCTGTTGATTATCCTACATATGATGTTTGATAAAAAATAAAAATGAATATAATTATTTCTAATGTTTATAAAACAAAATTATTTAATATGATAGATGATACATTAGAACCGTACTGGAATATTTATCGAACTAATCCGTATGGAATAGATTAATTAAAATATCTTAACGGAATATTATTCATTTAGTAATTTAAGACAATGGTTATTTCGGTATTTGTGTGTAATGTATTAAATGCCTTAAATTCCTCTTTATACATCATTACACATGTTTAGTAGCGTTATTTTATTGTTATAAACGTTCCTACATTAACCGGTACATAACTTAACCATTTTATTAATAACAACCCATAGAATCAGTCAGCTACACAAAATATAAGTAGGTACTTAATAAAATAACATAGTATGTACAATATATTACATGTAGCCGAAAGCAATCCACATATCAACTTAAATGAAATACTTGAAGTTTTAACTGACACATATTATTTGATTTATATAATTTCCACTCTATTGTAATAAATAGTGTACAGTTAAGTACGTACTTAATACTTAGTGCTTATTTGATAGTCATCTTAAAACTTAACCGTGCTTACTTTGATCTTTGTACACAACCGGAACTACAATTAATAAATAAATACTATGCGCTAAATGATCGATTTCCTACATTCTTAAAGTTTACTTTAAACCTTTGTAGGACATCTTTATTAGTTCTTACATATATCTAAGAATGTGCTGTTTAAAATATAGGACTTATAATTAAAGGAATTTGATCCGATGTATTAGTTATTCGTATATTTCATTATGCAATTCTGGTGTTTATTTAACTGACCTACTTTTATTTCTATATAATTTTACTAAAAGATAAAAATGAATATGGAACCTGTATATTTGTAGTAATTTATTTCTTTTACTATCTATAACTCCTTTATTTCCACTTAGTTTTATCCGTTTCAATCCGTAAATTTAAAATTGGAACTGTTTATACTACGTTAAAAAATTCTATAACATTGGTGTAGAGTTATAACCTGCTGACGCCATTTATAGGCCAAAATATGATTTTGGAATCATTGGAAAAAGGGAAATTAACTCTGCTAGAGAAACTAAAAACTTCAATGAGTATTAGAACGTATTTTCTTGTGTCAATCTTTTCTGCCATCTTCATGAAAACTACACGAGTTTTATTTAGTTTTTCAACTCTTCTGTAAAGCTTCAGAAATTAGAGATGCAATCTTAATCAACGATAAAGGCTTATACTTTAAGTTGTAAGCGCAATTTAATCCAGGATTATATTAATCTTCTTCTCACAATCTAGGATTAGGCTTCCGCTTGTTCCGAGTGACAACAGCGACAAAACTACTGAATTATTGCCATCTCTTTTGTGGCATACCAACATCCTCCTCCCCATCGCCATGTATTGGAAAACGTTGATAGTGATTCTATCGCAGGCATTCTCTCTACGTGCTTCCTCCATCGATTTCGATATTCTGCAATCTTCCCATTTGAGTTGTAAACATCCAGTTCCGTTCTTATATCCTTGTTTTTCAGTTAGTCGCTACAATTGCAACCCTTTGTTCTTCGCAGGAATCGGATCTCTGCCACTTCTACCCTACTCTCTTGTGGTTGTGTACTGACCGACGACTAATTTCCATAGAGGAGGACTAGGTCAGCCATTATGGATTATATTAATTCATAATCATAATTATTCTACCTTCATCTTTTCCTGGTCCTTCCCAAGTACCGTTTCTTCCTCTGTTTTACCCCTTAAAGAATTGTAAGCCTACGTGTAAAGTAATGTGTGATAGTTTCATGTTTGATATATTGACCTATAAATTTTTGTGTTTGAAATTTACATCCGTATTGTACTTTTCTAGAAATAATGTATAATTTTTAAGTGTTTTATACAAATTTAAATTACATATTTATAAAGACCTATTATAATATCAATATATAAAAAATAATATGCAAAACTGCAGGATATTCTATTCTACACAAGAAGTGTGCATGTAATTTCTTAAGAAAAAAGTAATATTTTTGTGTAAATTCGTTAAAGTTAGTCATATAAAACTAATTTTTTAGAGAAAAACAGTACTTAAAGTATAAAAAAATAAAACCATATTATTATATGCTCTTAAAATATTTTTTTTAGTATGGTCTCTCATATATTTTTATGAGCTTTAAAGTTCAACTGTGCGTGTAACCTATGCATGTCATACATTACTTTGAGATATACGCTATAGGTACTATTTATTTTGAAATTTATCTTATTTATTTTTTATTACCTTATCTATCAAAGTTATAAACTGCCCTTGACCCTATTTGAAAAGACATTTCTCTGTTTTATTATTGTCGTACATATGTAACATTTACTTTTTGTTTTAAAGTACGTAAATAGAACAATATTTCGTAATTAATGTAATACCTTGAAATAGAGGAACAAACAGAAATATACATTTGAAAATTGTATCTACATTGTAGGCTTACCTAGCTTCAACTACTAGGATTGATAACATATAATATAGATTGTACAACTCGAACTGGCACGGTGATTGTACCCTTATCAGCTGTTATCGGATCACGTTGGACTTTACAGTAAGAGCCATGTGTTATTTCTTTTTATCGTACTTTTATTTTAAATAGAGTGCGTCATATCATTGTGAGCTTATATATCTACCAATACTAATACCTCCACTTCGCTCATCGTTTTCCAGTGTTGTCGCGAATACAAAATTTGTATTCGTAAATTAGTATACTTATTTAATAAGTAGAAGTAATGTAAGGTTATTTCATCCGACACATATAGGATATTACCTAAATAGTGAATTGATAATCAAAACAGAGCTTTGATATGGTAAATCAGTAACGTATTTGTATTGTCTGCCCATAACATATAGGTGGAGAGTCAAATTATTTACACTCAATCTGTTCGTTGCAGGGCTAAAATAAATAGTTCTGTTTCTTATCACATGGTCAGCCAATTAAATGACTGAACTATTTAAGAACAGAAGAGGTAGAGATGTAAAAGACACTAATCAGAGTTATCTCCTCTCGGAAAGTAATGAATTTCATTGTACAGCCAGATCCTGTGGTGAATGAAGTGAAGGTGTCATTTGCAGAGTGGAAAATATGTGCTTTTCAGAGGTTCCGGCATGCTGATAACCGTACTTTTCCACTCAGTGAGGAAGGCAATGGTAAACCACTACAGGTTTAAACCAGCCTTTCAGCTGATGACCTAAACAGCAACCCGTTGTATTGTAACACCTAAGTCTAGATTCGTTCGGAATATGGGTATAATAAATAACAAACATTCTTTTTGAAACTTATTACAAAATTTAAACTTAAAGTAAACTTGACTATAATTAACATACTGTGAATAACAATCAAAACAAATGATTTACATTTCCATAAACTGCTACCACCCGCTTGCAGAGGCACTATTAACGTAATTGAGAACTAGTTCCGTAAAATAATAGGCTACTATTTAAACTGGTCATTTCAGAAAGCACACAAGTCAAAATACAAAGTTTAGGACTTATTTTGTTTCTGAAGTAAAAATAGTAAAATTCTTACTTTTGTTGTTTCTGTATGAAATGTTTTGTTAAATAACTACAAAAAAATTGTGTTATGCAATAATATTTATTTATTTATTACACTTGTGACTTGAGAAATATTTTCACTACAATTAAAATTAAAATTCTTGACCTTCAAAAAAATTGTTTGTCTGAAATATTCACGATTTCTTGTAATCATCATCAATTTATAGTAGTTTTCTCCTACATACAGATTTTTGCGCAGAAACTTTGTATTTTCTAAATTGTGAGAGTTCAGTTTCAAAATATCACGTATTTTATTTTCAGCTGGAAAAAGGCTTTAAAATAATCTTTATAATATAGGCATATAATGCTCTTATCCGTTATATTAGTAAAGGGCAGCCAGATTTCTGTGACTTTATAGGGAATACTGTGCTTACATTCAATCAATCCGGAAATATACTAAAGCAAAAAGGCTAAATTTTGACTTATGGGTTTTCTGAAATGACTGATTCATTTCGAATCGGTCCAATTTCATTAATTCCATTCGTATTCAAAATGTCATATACACAAAAATTTTACCAATAAAAATATTGCAGATCTTTTATCAGTCACCATAAATGGAATCATATGCTAACGCGGCAAAATGTTTAGGAATGACTTTAGATGCGAAACTGGAATGGAGAAGCACAGTAATGTTACCATTCACGATACAAGTTCGATTAAGTAGTACGATTAAGCTGGGCCTCAGATATAGGAAATTATATTGGTTACTGGGACGTCAATCGCAGCTGCCTCTCCATCATAACGTAACAGTCTATAATCAAATGTTAAAACCCATCTTAATTTATGCTATTCAACTTTGGGGTTGCGTCAGAGAAAGTCAGATAAGGATTATACAGACGTTTCAGAACAAATTACTGAGAGCTATGGTTACAGGAATTGATCTGCATAGAGATCTTGACATTCCTTTTGTGTCCAGTGAGATAAGAAGATTTGCTGCCAAACATGAAGCTCGTCTACATGGCCACATCAATCCTGAAGCAATTCAACTTCTTGATAATGAAAATCTTCCTAAAAGGCTTAAGAAAAACAAACCCTCCGAACTAGTATAACAGTGCAGTGTGGAGTCCTAAAGTAGTGAATAGTTTTACGTATATTTTAGTGTTAAGGTATAAAACATTGTTGAATGGATTATATAATTTAAGTATCTAGTTTTTAAGATAATATGAACGAAATTAGTGGTTGGTCTTTTAGCCCCGGTTTAATCTATTTAAGTACAAAAAAATTCCAAATACCTAGTAAGTAATAATTATAAAAACGCTAACTGTTTTTATACCTGCGGTCTGATAGAATCTCGATGATGTCGAAAATACAAGTTTCATTTTTCTCATTACATGGATAATGTTTTCAGTTTTTTTTTGTATATCTCTTTGTTCGAACGTGGTTTCTTGTAATTGTCTTCTTCCTTTATTATGCAATACATAACTTACCATAACACTTAGAATACTAGCAAGATAAATTGAGGGATGACTGTGGGATACAAGTGCAGCTGTATAGTCGGTTCTCATTATAAGCGTGCGTCCTCGCTACAATGCACATATTGTTGTACTTGATCGCAACATAACCTCTGTTTTATAAATAAACCATTTTTGTAAAAGCTAATTCATTGTTCCTGAACTTAACTTATTTAATCAATCGTGCATTTCCTTTACTTTATTATTTAAAGGTATTCCTACATAACTAGACATTTAAATAAGACACAGCAAAGAAAAACTAAACACATACGGCGACTGTATGATGTGAACTTTTTGGTTTGTTGTGGTGTTATACCGACCGTACTTTACAAGGGTGCGGGGAATATGTTAACTGCGCATGCGTAAACCAGCCCTCAATTTATCTTGCCAGTATTCTACCAATGCCAATCCGGTTTGTACAAGTTATAATTTAGTACGATTATTTTAGTATTATTATTTCGGTACAGTAATGGTATTATTCTTGAAAAGGAAGGCGTTACTTTATTCTATTAATGGAATTTTATTAGGACAGTAACGATAGTGGGCGGTAAATGTATTGTAAACAAAAAGGTTAACCGCACTCTAAATGACGCTATCATTTAAATACAGGAGATTTACATTTGCACGTAATTTCAGAAACAGTTAGATTAATGGTGTTACTCCCTGTATTCAGTTAAGGTGATTTTTACGTAATAGTACCGTTATATAAGGATTTCACTTGCAATTTTTTATCTAAGAACTATATTGTTGTGTTCAATTCAAATGAAACTATTCCTACACATCAACAATATACTCGTACATTAATTATTTTGCGGTTACTAGAAAGGGAGTTGGGTAAAACATTGTTCGTCTATTAAATCAGTCGTTTGGTGGTAAGTAAAACATATTTCTTTCAAAATACAGACACTAATAAATATGGATAATGTAATAAAGTTAGATTAGATTACATTTACTTGTTTTTAACTTCTTCTCCTCCTCCCTTCTCCTTTTCCTCCTTCACCTTCTTAACCTTCTCCTCTTCTTCCTCCTCCTCCTCCTCTTTCACCTTCTCCTCCTTCTTCTCCTCCTCCTCCTCCAGCACTGAAGCGGATGCTAAGAAAGAAACCTTTGCTAAAATGTAGTTATTAGACGTCACACTTATTGTAGTAAGTGAGCTTGTAGATCAAAGTGTGGTTAAAATAATTTGTACAGTCGAACTTCGATATAACGAAAACCTTGATTATACGAATTTTTTTACTGCACCGTGATATTAAAAATAAACTATATCTAAATTTACCTCGATTTAACGAATAAGTACCTTGATATAATGAAATATTGTTATGCAATAAGTACGAAGTGACACGCTGTATTATGATTTCTCTGTGAGTTTTAAGGTAGATTCTTTTGATTTCCATCAACTGGAACATCAGTAACGAAGTTAATCAAGAGAATTTCATCACGGTTGATGAACAGATTACTGGTAATGATTTTCCGAACGATGACGACATAATTCATGTTGGTAGTAAGTTCGCAAACCGGGAAGGTGAAGAAGAAGAAGAAGATGTTGATAAAAACTGCAAAGACCAGCAGCAGGAGAGAAAACCTACCAACGACGAGATTTTACAGTCATTTACAATAATTAGGCTTGGGCTACAGCTCGTTAAGGATGAATTGCCTGGCATATTTTTGAAAATTTAAATAAATGTGAAACTTTTTGAACGTATTGTTTTATTCAAACACAAGAAACAACGGAAAATTACTCACTTTTTCAAGGCGTAAATTAACATTTAAAATACCGTAATTAATAAATATTCTAACCAATACTGTCAATATCAAAAACAAATGAATGTGTTTTTATAAACGATTTAGATAAAGTTCGTGTATTTATCTTTTATGTTAGTGTTTTGAAAAAATATGGTACTAAAAATAAAAATACAGTATTAAGCTACAAATGAGTTCAGATGCTTTTAATTTTAGCCAAGATCTATGTACGAGGTAAGTTCCTACTTAAAATCAATACATACTTTTTGTACTATTATTAACCGTAATTACGTAAACATGATCTGAAAAAAAATTCGTTAATGAAAATTAGCTTGGAAATTCTTGTTACTTCGATATAACGAATACCTCGATTTAACGAATTTTTTCCCAGGATTCTCGATTTCGTTATATCGAAGTTCGACTGTATTTATTTAGTTGTGTTATGTATTAACTTATAACTACTTGACATGTCCTATACTTCCTCGGGAGTGTACTGGAAGCAATTAAAAAAACGATCCTTCCATCTTTTTCTGTGCTCATTGATTTTAGTGATTGGACTCACAGCTCTGCTCGAATATTTTATGCCTGTCTAATCTGGAATACCTTTGACAGCCTGTAGAAATCTAACTTCTCCTGCGTACAGTGTGCTTTCCTCTGTTGAAACTATAGTCCTGATTTTAATGTCATAAGCCAATATTGGAACAGCAATGCCTTATAGAATTTTAACTGTGTATCCTTTCTAACCTTCCGTTTAAACTTATTTTTTCTTCTTTTCTACTTCAACTACTAATCATCGTCATCTCATAATAGGCATCGTTATCATCTCTATCATCGTCATCATCTGCAGCTTTAACAATTTGTGTTTCAAGATGTTGATTCAAAGTCCATCAAGTTTAGTTTTGTACATTTATATACATGTATATTTTTCTTCACATTTAATATTGTTGAAACACACTACTGAGTGTGGTTTTTATTTTATTCTAAAGACAGTACTCAGATTTTCTCGTCTTTGCTTAAAGTTCTTGTATTTATAAACTGATTGTAAAAGAAACACGCTGTTATAAAAAAACCTTCCGTCTCAATTCACAGTATAATGATACGTATCGCCTCAAATTTTTTTACCATGTAAATAAAGTCTATGTATGGTTTTTAAGGTTAGGGTGCAACTCAAATAAATGAAATCAGGCATTTGCTTCAATAGCGAATTTCTAACCACTATCTTCCATCTGGCTTCTTTTAAAACACAATACTTTTTTGCTGTGTAAAAACGATTAAAGTTAATTAATTGGTACTTAGCAAATAGAAGTTAATATTTTTTTATGTATTTTTATTTTTATTCTTGTTTGACCACATTGGATCACTTTAGTCAATTATTTCCTGGATATCTTTTGAAGTTTTTGTTCCTAGTATTTTTTCATTCTATCGAACTTTGCTTTTCTTTCTTCGTTAGGAAACACCCTCTCTGTGTATTTTCTAGTTTTAGCTTGTAATATGGTGTGTTAGTCTTTTAGTATTTTAGTTTTATCTGATTTACATTTTCTAGTGTAATCTGCATTTCCTCTATATTTTTTTTAACTTCCTTGATCCAATTTTTTCATATTTCTTATTGCAAATTGCCTCTATGATTTCTTTTAAGTACCTACTCTATTTTCTGGTGGTGCCGGCCGCATTGGCGTAGTTTGTAACGTGCTCGCTTCTCATCATGCGGTCTTGGGTTCGAATCCCATTCAAGCACTGCATATTTTCATACGTTACAAAAATTCATTTCATCCTTCACCGTCTGCATTAGCTGTAATTGCACAACAGTCGGACGTTAAACAAAAAAATAAATAAATAAATAAACTATTTTCCGGTGTTCTGATTATGTATCAATCATATCATATATTTTTTTATTACCCATATAAATTTATTAAAATTTACGATAATTACTTGTTAGTTTCGGTTTCATTCCTTACTAATAAATCCATCGACTGTATTTACAACACAAGTTATTTCTAATAAAACAATGAACATGTTTTCGTATAATTAAATTTATTGAAATTTTATTACCCTTTGATCAATTATGATTTTATTGTTTTAGCTTTTATGAAGCAACTGGATTATATAATATCATTTAAAACCATTTCTTCACGTGGACATTCAGTTTTAGGTCAAACAATAGATGCAATATTATATTGATAGTTTAATTTTATATGAAAATTCTTAATAACAGTTATTAATTTTTATATTGAATTACTGTTCGTTTGTGATTAGAGTATTAATAAAAAGTAGTAATAATAAAAATACGTAACGGTAAAATAATTACTTTATATTTAGATACAAAAATATGTACTACCATTTTTTGTAAAATTAAAATTTTATTTTCATTCTTTTTACTGTTCAAACATTAATAATAATAGTTAATTATGGAAGCAAAAAAAAACTATGCTTACATGTATTTGTAATGAATCTTTAACGTTAACTTTTGGTATGTGTTTTAAAAATAAAATAATGGATTTTCCTGCTAAAGAAAGTAGGTGAAGCTCATGATCCATTGGCGAAGGGTGGATCTTCGTAGTTGGTAATCTCTTGTAAAATAACCTTTCATTCCTTTTAAGAAGTTAAATCATGACGTATAACCCTCTTTGCTACTTATAAATGTGGAATGTTGTTTAAAGTCATTAGCCGAGAGGTTGGTTTGAACCTCTAGAGGCTTTACTAAGTAAAATGAGGAGTGAGGTTGTTTACCAATGCGTTCCTCACTGAGTAGAAAAGTATGCTTATCAGCATGCCCGGCCCTCAGAAAAGCATCCTTTTTCCACTCTGCAAATGACACCTGCACTTCATTCACCATAGGGCTGGCTATATAATAAAATTCATTATTCTCAGAGAAGATGACTCTGACTAGTGTCTTTCACAGCTCTACCTCTTCGGTTCTTAAATGCTTCAGTCCTATAATTGGCTGACCATATAATAATAAACATAAATATTCTATAAATATATAAAATATTCTATTATACCTAAACATGTCGATTTCTAGGCTAACAAACCGATTCCGAGAGACAAGTAGTGTTTCGAACAGAAAACTGTGGTCGACAAAGTCTCTTGACAGATGACATCGCAAACACTACCTGTCTCTCGAAATCGGTTCGTTTGCCTAGAAATTGACATTTTTCTGATGTAGGAACACCAACAATTTAATTTGAAATGATTCTTTTACACTCGCGTACGATTTCGTAGCAAAATATTGTTGAAAAATGAAAACTTGTTGTTCTAGGGTAAAAGACATTTCGTTCGTAACACGATCGGAAACGGCACAAAATTTTACAGAGCTCAAGAAGAATCAACTCACACTGCCGTATCTATACCGGTTGAGTAGGGCTACCAACTTGTGTCACAAACAAAATTTCCCTTTCTTAGAAAAAAATTACCATTAACAATTGGGTAACAGGACTAAAAACTCACTCTGTAATAAGTTCTGGTATAGCGGGGAACTGTTAGAAGGGTCTCGATTGTTTGAGAAACTAACAGTTAGCGCCTGTTTAGTAGATTAGTTGGACTGTTTTCACAGTCCAAGTAACCAAGAAGTATTCTTGGAGTAGAAGATTCTGGAGTGTACCTCAACCGAAAACTGATTCCATCAACTAATGTTGTTTGATATCTCCACCTCCCTGATGGGCAGACTATAGAATGGAGATAAAATAACGCAGATTTTGCAAAGATATTACAACAAAATATGTTTTATTATTTATTGACTCAATTCGATCAAAAATCGGAAATTTGTTGATTTATGGACAACAATCGGATACATCGAATGTAAATAAATCAAAACAATATGAGCGTAAATAATCACCAAAAAAAAAATTGTAATACATCATAAAAAGACCTGCATGTCCTTTTCACCATTATCCCTTTATAAATTATTATCGTGATGGTAAAAATCTATTCTATATAAAAGGGAGATAATTTTGAAAAAGACGATCTCGTTCAGATCATCCGGTCGTTTAAAGTTGAATAGAATCATTAATAGAAGTTCGTAATTCATGCTAAGTAGTTCATCCGACATGAAACGTTACGCAACGATAAATAAATGCGGAAGATGAACGGAAGGAACGTAATGAAATTTTCCAGGTTTTTGAACATACGGAGTATGGGAATAGAAATAATTTGGGGTGGGCGCGACAACACAATAGATCATATTAGGAGACCATAATGTACGAGTACGTGGACGGTGGACTAAAATGGACTTATTATTTACCATCCTTTTCTGTTTATATCGTCGTATAGCCTATTCCAAACATATCCGGTCTGCAACGTGACAACCCTCTCTAAAAGATCGTTTTTCACGGTATAATGCCCTTACTCTACTCTCTCAGACTTTATGTTCCCTACTAGTTGTAATAGTAATATGTTTATATTATGTTCTGTGTCCTTGAACATATGTCCAACTTCTGTCTGTTGTCTGTCTGGGTATAATGTCCTTTTTCCTCTCATCACACAAGAGATCCAGAAGGCCTGTTTTACTGTACGTTTTTTCTGTTGTAATTTTTTCTGTTCCTCTCCTTCCTACGTTATATTGTTTTTGCGGTTCTATCTGACATATGGCTCATCTCCAACACTGTTAGTGCCTCCATTCGACAGCGTATCAAATTTTATGTTCTTCTTTATTACTCTATATTTCACTAAGATAACGAACACGCAAAAAACCATATCAACTGATTTATCAGAGTGTATCATTAAGTCCGTTCCAAGGCTCTGTCCTAGGCTCAGCAGTTCATTCTATAAATAGCAAACCTTTTAATTTTTAATATAAAAACAAAATACTAATAAACTTTATGTTTAATATTAACGATAGTCTGTACCAATCAAAAATTCCTTTATACTCATTCTGAAACTACATAATATAATTTATTAATCGATTTTTTGGGAAATTTAAAAGTAGGCAACAAAAATATACAGAGAGTTGGGGAGTTCTGCTATCCAGAGAGTAAAATAACAAAGTAGAAACACAAGTGATATCAAAATAGGATTTCTCAATCTAGAAGAGCCTTTGAAATGAAAAACAGCTTACTGTACAAACATTGATTTACAAATTAGAAATAATTTCTTAAAGTAGGCCTACTATATTTGGATTGTAGTATTATACGGGAGTGAAACGTGGGCTATAGAGGCTGTAGAAAGGAAAAGGATAGAAGCTTTTGAAATGTTGTGTTATTGGAAAACGTTAAAGATTAGTTGGGTGGACGTAATAAGTAATTTAGAGGTTCTTAGATGAGTAGATGAAAGAAGAAGTATATGGAAAAATCTTACCAGAAGAAAGGATAGGCTTATGGGGCATATCTTAAGCCATCCAGGTATTGATCTATCAATAATGACAGGTAATATTGGAGGGAGTGTATTGTAGGGGGAGGCAAAGGTTAGAATATTTAAAGCAAGAAAATATTAGAATATTAATAGTTAAATATTATATAGAAACAATATGTAAATCTAATAATGATATTATACAGAATAGTAAATATTAGAATATTTTACAAAAGATGTAGGATGTTGCAGGAATGTAGATATGAAATGACTTGCGCAAGATAGAACAGCTTGGAAAACTGCGTTAAACCAGTCAAAAGAATGATGACAAAAAAATATATTTTTATAAAAACCTATTTGGACTTGTGAATTTAACAAAATAATAGTTTATTTGTTAAGTTTTCATTTCAGTAAATTTTGTGCTACATTTTTTAAAAGTTAAGTAGCCATTGTATACTTGTGTCTAAACTGTCAGCCCAAAACAAAATATTAATTTTTTAAAACAATATTTTAACCTATGTGGACAGGATATCGCTCTGAGGTAGAACAAGTTACAGACAAAAATATTTTGAACACCTCAGACTCACCTTGGTTCATATCCAACACTATAATACTCACAGACTCGAACAATCCCACAGCATAAGAAGAAATTTAGAAGTTTGCACCAGTTACCAAACATTACTTGAAAACCATTAGAACCCTGAAGACATCAATCTTCTAGACCATAGTGAAACACTCAGAAGACTACACAGACGTTACCCTACAAATTTATTTAAACACTTTTACGTCAAGGACAATACAATAAATTTGTAATTTATAGAGTGAGTATTACTTGCCATTGACTCACACTCACAATACATCTACTCATAGTTCTATAAGGGCAGATCATAGATTCACAGAAAGACCAAAATAAAAATTCTGTGACATATTAAAATCCATGTGTTACACAAACTGTGTAAAGATTTTAGCTTAACAATTTCTATTGAGAAAAACAAAATAATGGCTTTTAAGGGAAAATGTCCCGTTCGTTTAAAAATAGTTGTGGATAATGCCGGTGTAGAGAGAGTATCTCACTTTCGTTATTTAAAGTGTGATGTGTTTGATTCTGACTTGATATAGAACAGAAATAGAGCAAATTTCAGAGAATATTCGGAACTATAAGCAGAACTTTGGGAAATAGAGCGAGAAAGATCACAAAAATTAAGTTCTATAAAGTTATGGCAGCTCCAGTTATTCTGTAAGGAAATGAGGCATGGACAACAATAAAAACCCAACAGCGAAGATCTAGACGGCAGAGATGAAATTTCTGCGAAGGACAAGGGGTTTACACGTTTAGACAAGATAAGAAATGAGGGAATAAGTTCAGAGTTGGGTATTTACAACTCAAACGAAAAGAAAAAGGATTACCGTCAAAATTGGAGGCAGCACATGGAAACGATGTCAGATTACAGGATACCTAAGCAGGCGCACTGGTATGCTCCAGAAGGTAAAAGGGATGTCGGTAAACCTAAGAAAAGATGAAGATAGATGTTATAGTGTATGTATTCGGAACAGGCTGCGGCCTAATCCTTGTTTTGAAAGCAGAAGAAGACGCATTAAAATAAATATTGAAAGCCTATTTAGTGTTATCAAAAAGCGTTCTGGTAATGGCAAACATAAACTTTCAGAATAAAAAAATTAAAGGCTACGATAACCGGAATCATGCATGACAAGAAAATAAAAACTACATAGTACTCGTTGGTAACAATGAAAACAATAGTGGTTATGCAATAATAAAGAATTGTTTTGTTGATTGCATAGGTGGATGTGTTGATAGTACGGTTTTTTGTACTGCATTGAAAAGGGTGTAAACCCTTTAATTAACCACAGCTGGATACCTTTCACACACCCCTTAAACAAATCTAAAGAATAGGTATCGTCTGTACAATTCTAAATTATAACTTATTCATTTCAACGCTTTATTCGTTTGTCATAAAAAATTGTGAGTTATAAAATATTACTATAACTCACATTTTTATGCAATTATATTCTCTTTGACGGTTTATTTTGTTTAATTTATTATAAATTATTTTAAAAGTATTTTTTGTTTCACTATTGAAATAGACAGAAGTCACGCAAGGATGTATGATAGCACAATTTTTATTAATGTTAACCATAAATATGTTTTAAATTATTCCAGTTAAAACAAAAATGTATGCATTTTTTCTTTGAATTTAATTATAAAAAAAGTTAATTCTTTTTTACTTTTTCTTGCCCTTTATGAATATACAGGGAAGGAAAGTATTGTTTTCATGTACATTTTTCGAAATTGAGTTTTCACCGGAAATACACGATTTCAGACCCCCTAAACCCAAAACACATGTTTTTGCCGATTTTTCTGTGAGCGTTGGTGTTTGTGTGTATGTGAAGAAAATGGCTCAAGCAAGGGATATTGTACGTAGTTGAAACTTGCCATTTAAGTTAAGTACCACTAGAAGGCCCGACATGAAAATTTTCATTAAAATTGGTCTACTGGGAGTATAAGTTTATTCGTGTGATTTTTTTGATTTTTTCCGGTTGTCTCAAAAACGGCTCCTACGATTTTTTTTAAATCGCCTAATTTACTACATTTTGTAAAATTCACTACAAGATAGGTTAAGCACCATGTCTCCTGAAACTCTTGGGGAGGCTGTGCTCTTGTGGTACAATTTTTTTTAAGATTGCGGCCTTAATATCCATTTTAGGGCAAAAGTACAATTGGTTAAACATTTTTACTTACAATACGCCTACATCAGTGCATACGAGTGCTCTACTTGAAAAAGTTTGTGATTTTCGTCTGCTTCACACACTGCACAGATTTATTTTTGGAGATCAAGTCTCTCAACCTTCTTAAAAACATCACTTCAGTTTTACTTATTTCATCTTTTTGTTGAACATAACTGATCAGAAATTTGATAATCTTGAATCCCTCACAGTGACTCATTATAGGCCTTTTGTTTATACCCTTCGGGTTCAGAGATTTTCTCATCGTTATTGCACACCATTTCTACACTGTCATTGTCTGTAATTTCCTTTACTACATTGTCATTAATTTTTTCATTACCAAGCAGGTTTTTTACAAGCTCTTCATTCTGACTCTCTTTTTCAAGGCGTGCACAAACAAATTCCTGCTGCAATTTTCACTTTTTCTTTCGCTAACCAAATTGAAAAATTAGATTGGAGATCCGTCCGGATATGACAGATTCGGATGTTACGGGTTTTACTATATTTTTATTATTCTATTTTTTGAAGTAACAGTAATGGGTGATCTGTTTCTTCAAGCCATTTTGTTCACCAGCATTCATCATTACACTTGTATTTTGTTATACAAAAACAAGTAAATTAATAAAAGAAATATTGTTGAATTTAAAGTTTAATACAATAATAAGGAGTTGAAAAATTATAATAAGCACGTTAAATTTCGGCAGGTGGGAGTTTGTTGTATACTTCTCCACTTCCTCACCTCACCACTCCCACCAGTCGAGCAATTTCTTCTCTCTTACTGCTCCTATTGACTTAAAAATTATACCTTATTTTAAAGTTTACATCACCCTTTACGCTCAAAAAATGTACTCCACCTATAATATGTAATACTCATTAAGTGATAAATTTATTAGATTTGCGACTTGTGTTCCAAAAATTCACATTAAAGAAAGAAAAATTTCAAACTGTTCTATTTTCGTGTTTAAAAATTAGCTTATCTTTTTGATCGTACAGGACTACTGCATGTTTATTACCGTTAAGTTTATATTTCGTACAAAAATTAAAACAAAATGTAAATTACTTTACAATTTATATTAGGTACACACATTTGATATGTAAATAGGCCTACATTACAATTCTGTTTATACTTTATTTATATTAATAATATATTATCCAACTGCAGTAAATAAATACAATAAATAACAAATAAAGTAAATGGAAAAGTACAGTGAATAAACTACTTTTATTTTAATCTAGTAACACGTAAAAACTTTGTGCTTCTTGTAACACTGCAAAGAGCGTAAGGGGAGTACTATGAGTACATAGGAGGTTGTGGAAGTGATACACGAGCGACAACTCGACCCGCCTAAATTTTTCGTTCTTAGTGTAGTGCAAATAAATTATTTTAATATCGAATGAAAGTAAAATTTAATAAAATAAAAAATATTTAAAACTAGGAAAAATAATTTGATATATTGTTATAATTTATTAAAAAAAAAAGTTTATTATAATATAATGGTATAATAAAAATGTTATTATAAGTATTCGATTATACGTTTTACGTAATAATATGTATTTCTTTCATAAGGGAAATAAAAATATTATACATTTAACATATTTTAAAAAATGACAATCTTTTTAAGGTTGGGTTAGGTTATAGTGAGTCGAGACGTATTTATGAAATAATATTACACGTACAAAAAATGTTTGTACCGCTACGTTTTAGTACAAAAAGGAAATGAAGGCAAGAGTATTTTCTATAATGAATAGTTTAATAGAAAGAAAAAATTGCAGAAACAGTTATTGGCAGTGGAAGGTTATCGTGGTTAACAGAAACGGGTAATAGAAAGCTAAAACATTGTTTATTATCGTTATAGCTGAGGCTGTGTAATTATTGGTTTACTAGGATGTGTCTATATATATATATATATAAGGCAGGATATATATGTATACATTATTTAGGTCTGTGTTTGTGTGTCTTTGTACACAATATTATATTTACAAAATGGTTGACTGTCGACAGAATTTGTACAATATGAAGTCACGTCTGATATGTACCTACATTCATATATTTCCTATATAAATGCTTCTGGCCATTTAAAAAGTGAAGAACTATAATATATTATGCACGTAATGGTTATTCATTCGTTAATAACGTACTAAAGGAATTTTTCCCTTAGCTTCGCGCTTAGTTATTGTCTTTATCTATCCAGTAAGACATCAGAGTACTATTAAAACATTCCTGTGGATCTATATTTTTGGAAATACCTAAAACTTAGTTCATATAAACTACCCTAATACACGTTATCCTAATTTTAAATTTGTAACTTTTAAAAGGACCCAGTCCTCGTATCTTTCTCCATACTAACATAAAGAACTTTTTCTCAGCCTGCGGTAGAGATAACTAAATTTTTTTCAACGAATTTTTTGGCCTTAATAGACATTTTAACATGAGGGTTTCTCAAATTAACGTTTAGTTCATCAGCAAAAAAATTTTTCTTTGGTAATGTCAATAATTTTTAAAAATTTATCATATTTGTCGCTATAAAAACTGTTTCAGCTAGTTTGTTGTTAGACTGCCATGTTGTTAGGTTAACACTCACTCTCTCACTTTCATTCATCTCTTTCATCACCAGCTCAGGCAATCAGTGTGCCTACCTTACCTACTGAGATCGGGACATGATTGATTCACTGTGGGAGAGGGCGACCCCGCTGATCTCCATATGTCTACTCCCGATCACCCTCTCCGCAAATTAAGCGACCAACTTCCAGTTCTCCTCATCCCTCAGCATTGCTGCCCCTACTCTCTCTTGGATCCACTGTGCAACGCATATCTTCTTAGATGTCTCCATTCTGTCGATGCCAAAATAGGGACATCTAAAGTATAAAAAAGACGTTCTGCACTCTGGCTTTCTACACCCTTGTGTAGAACAACAGGTGATGATAGCCTTGTTAAGGTTTTTCGCCTTTTAAAAAAAAAAAGTTTTAACCTCGTCAAATGTGCCCCAAAGCAACCATGCCCTGTTAGCAACTGCGTCAGCTCGTGGGTGGTATCACCAAATGTCCTCCTTATCCACACCTCGACATTTGGAATGAACCTCCTTGTCCACTCTCCGATAAAGGTACCAGGTAATAAAAGTACCGTCATTACATTGTTCCGTGTGCGCAACTTGATTGCTTCGTTATTCTCAGTCTTGTGGTTTTTAGCATTCCTGAAACGTCAAATTTGTGATTTTTATTTGTCGTGTTTATTGCTTAAAAAATGTCTATTCGGAAGTGGACGAAGGTGGAAAAAAGAAACATGTAGCAAATTGTTTCGGGCTACCAGCAAATTCACTATCCACTACTTTGAAAAATCACAAAAAATTACTATTTATTGTCTACCAATAATGTACATGCAATAAATGTTGCTATACGCCGTCAGTACGTGGATTATTCTTTATAACGAAGTTTCTATTTAACGAACTTTTTCGGAAGTCCTGTGATGATTCGCCGTATGGAAGTTCGACTGTATTTAAATAAAAATAAAAATTAATGAGATAGAGTGGACAAAATTAGTTAACCATGCACTCGGATACCTATTTACTAGAAATACCTGTTCAAATTAAGTTATTGCATTGACAAATAGTACTATGTACATTTTCAGGAGTTAATTTTTGTATGACATGTACCTTTGTAGTACATAACTGCTACAAGGTAGACTTACTACAAAGATGACTTACAAGTTAGACAGAAAATGTACTTGAAATTGAAGTTTTAAATTACATGGAAACGTTAATTCAGAAGACAGTTCTGTCAGTACCATACTTATCACACAATACAAGAAAGAGACTTCAAAGATAGTTAATAGAGGTTGATATCCTTTAGTACGGACATGGTTTTAAGACTTGCCGCCGGCTTATTACTTTGTTCAAAACAACACAGGATGTTCCCTAAACTAAATCAATGTGCCATGTTTGTTTTTTATCTACGCAGCTTGTAGTTCTTGTTTTAGTCATGTAAAAATACGTGCAATTCTCGCTCACTTCGTTTCGCATTTATACAAATATAATATAATCGTATAAAAGAATTATACTATACTGTGAATGGAAATATCGAGAACTTTCCTTTTAAGTATTGTGACACTTACCTTTAAGGCCCGTTTCGGGATCTGGGTAAATTAAATAATTAACACACTAGAGTTTAAAATTACAAGTATTTATTACAACTAAGAATTACGATTAAATTACTTAATAAGTAACAAACTAATTAAAATTAACTAATAAAATAAATAACTTAAACGTACTTAAGGTGTTGTAAATTGTTAAAAATTAATTTGTAGTCAAGTACTTTTAGTATAATGTTTGGCTATTCTAATCAAGGTTTTCTCACAGTTGTTCTTGGTGAATCCAAGCTAATGACTAGTCCGTCTCCTTTTTCGTTCTGTGCATTACTATAACCCTCCCCCATTTCATATCTTTAAAATTTTTGACTTCTCATAATGTAGGCCTACATATTATTTTACCTGACAGTAAAGAAATATTATTTATTTATTTAGTTTATAATTCTTCGGGATGTTATAGCATTAGTCTGTATTGGTTTCAGATTTTCGCTCCATTTTGACCTTTTTTGGCGTAAGTAAATGCCAGTGCTTTTTTTTGTTTAATACCTAAGAAAAAATTTACCGGATTTTAGATCTTTAGGTGATTGGAAAGTTCTGGAATTAGTATGCGTGAGTCAGTTAGTGATAACTTCCGCATTATATTTAAATATATTTAATTATTGTTATAATAGGCAGGTGGAGTGGTAAATTATTTGTACTCGATCAGTTAGTTCCAGGGCTACAAAAATAGTTCTGTTTTTCATCACGTGGTCAGTCAATTATTTATGACTGTAGAATCTAAGGTGTAAAAGACACTAGTCAGAGTTATCTCCTCTAAGTGTTATGAATTTCTTCATTATACAGCCAGACTTTATGGTGAATGAAATGAATATGTAATGTGCAGGTTGGAAAGTATTGGTGCTTTTCAAAGGGCCTCGCATGCTGATAAGCATATTCTACTCCACCCAATGAGCAAGATAATTGTAAACCGCCTCACTCCTCCCTTTACTTAGTAATGCCTTTAGAGGTTGAAATCAGCCTTTTGGCTGATGACCTAAACAACTGCAACATATTCAATTAATTAAGTTTAAACAATCATCAAAGTTCACGGTTTTGGCTTTTTATTTGAATGGATAACAATGTGAAGCAGCGTAGGTGTAATATTTTCATTTTTTGCCTGGGTTGCACAGCATGATACAACCTTAACTTGTAACTTTTTGTATATTTTATTTTTAAATTAAGTGAGTTATAGATATATGCATTGTACATAGATACTAACATGTATAAAAAACAGTCAAATGATTGATTTACGCTAAAAATGGCTTCAAAACAAGGTCATTAAAAACATTTCTATTAATAATCTTTCAAAGCATGATTAAAGCATGCGAACCTACCCATTCCGGAAGTCTTATTTTAAATAATAATAATATAACAAGAAATAAGTGAGAAAACTGGAATTGATAATGAGGTACATAAATCCATCATATCAGTTTAGTTTGTCAGACGTTTTCTTCGCTACCTTAATAAATATGTTTAACTGTTAGTACTATTTTTATTCTTTACAAATCATTAATACATTTTGAATTATTATATTGTTTCAGATAAGTAAATTATATCAAACGTGAACTTAAATGATTTATTAAATTGTTATACAGTAATAATTTTTTAGTACAAACAGAATATAAAAGAAATCGAATAAAACAAACAAATATTTTTATAAAATGAAGGTTAAGGTTATGTGTTGTTTTGTAATATTCTTGTAACGTCTTAATTTAATTTAATTTTAGGGTATTTATGATTGATAATTTTACCAGTGCTTATCGCGAACTTATTTTCAATTTCATTGGGAGTGTTCATTAAAAAATTAAGGTTGTCTGGCATGTCTGGCATACTGAATTAATTTTAATATTTCAAATAAAAAACTAAGTCTGTTCCTCCTTCCACGAAATTTTCAAATCTCGTGGACGTAGAAAGTCATTAATGTTAAAGTTTTGTTGAGAATGAACTAGGATCTGGAATTTGTCAAAATTTTTAAGTGCCATAAGCTGCAGTACCTTGGTCAGATAGTGATGAGAAATCAAAAAAGATACGATCTACTGCAGTGCATTCTGCAGGGGAAGATAGAGGGAAAAGGAATCCTGGTAGAAGAAGAATTTCATGGCTCGCCAATTTGAGGGACCTGGTTCAGTAAGAGCTCCACAGAACGTTCCGGATTGCGATTAATAAGATCAAAGTAACCAAGATTATCGGTAACATCCGAACCGGATAGGCACGACAAGAAGAAGAAGAAGAAGAAGAAGGAGGAGGAGGAGGAGGAGGAGGAGGAGGAGGAGGAGGAGGAGGAGGAGGAGGAGGAGGAGGAGGAGGACAAGAAGGTGGTGGTGGAGGTGGTGGTGGAGGAGGAGGAGGAGGAGGAGGAGGAGGAGGAGGAGGAGGAGGAGGAGGAGAAGAAATGGTTTAAAATTTTGTAGTTTAAATTTTGAATAATTTAGTAATAGTATTCAAGAATTTGTATTATGTATTGGTGATCCTCTAGCTTATTTAAGACGGTGTGTTCTGAAATCGGGAGTTTGCTTGGCACTTCATCTTTTCCAGATGTACTGTTCATGTTAAAAATATCTTCCTGCGCTACACGTTAATCATATTGTATGAGGCATTTACCTTAAATTTGTAATATCAGAATATCACGTACATCAGATAACTCTCTCTCTCTCTGTAGTATTCTACTTCTGTCCAATGTATCAACTACCTCATTATAATACCCTAATTAGGTGTCACTATCAGTAAACTGATTAATTTTTTTTAATAACTTTTTATAGATTTACAGTGTCGTCTACATTGAAATTAATCAATCGGTATTAAATAATGAAGCAGTGGTTTCTTTTCTATTATTAACTTTTAAGTAGACTATTTACAATAAATTATTTGTAAATTTTATAATTTAAGGAAATAAATCTGATAAATACAAATTTAAAAATTACTGTCCGCTAATTAAAAAATTCGAAGAAATATTAAATTGTATCGGCGACGGTCGTCGCTATTAATTTTTTTATTTTGTCTGTACGTAAGTCTAAAATTTTGAAATGTTGTCGGTAAAATAAGTGTAAAAATCTTACATAAAGATTTGTATAAAAAATAGGCTGCCTTGAAAGATCTTAATAAAGTAGACTAAAGTCTTTAGTTTTTAAAAGTCGCATTGATTTTTCTGGTTATCAGTGATAACTAAGGGTAACAGTTGATACCATACTATTTTTACGGCGGTCCGTCGTTGGTGTGTTGGTCGATGTAAGCGTTGCAAGCGATGTGAGGTAGTTGCTTTTGCTGCCGCGAGATAGCGCAGACAGAAACTTCTCACAGCGCTTGTACGACTACGAGTGACTAACGCATACGGCGGGAAGTTAGTCAGTGTCAATCTCCTCTACGAGAAGGTCGGGACGGAGGAAGATTGAAACGCTCAACATTGAGTATATTCTTTTGCTCTTCACACTGACTTCTTCCCCTCCCCACGCTTCACCAAGACCTCTCCGAGGCAGCTGCGAAGGTGTTCGCCACGTCGGTGACCGCTCCTATCCGTAGGTAGCGATGTAGTCTCGCTCGCCTATCCAGCGGCTGCTCCTCTCCGAGGCAGCAGCGAAGTTTTCCCCCTTTCAAACTCAACTACACCGCCGGATGCCCTGCCGCTTCGGCCACCTAACTCAACTGTCAAGAGCTACGCCCGCTGTGACGCAGTATAAGAAATTGGTTGATTTTAATGCGTAATAATTTCTAGACCTTAGGTGGGATTTGAATCTGAAACCTTACACTTGACTGTGTAACACAGTCTAGAATTATAATCACGGAGGCGGTCAGCATTTAACAGTTTTTTTTAAATATATAAAGAGTGAAAACGCAAGACATTCCTGTTTGTCCCATGGTTGTTATTTAATCATAATGATAAAATTCTAAAAGTCATAATGTTGATTTCACTATCAAATGCGGAATTCTATGGCATTTTACTTGAAGAAGAATATGCATTTTTAATACATTTACAATAATTACTGCCTTCACTACTTATTACTTTCATGTGTGGTCTTATTTTTTAATTACTGTAATCCTTACCTTTCACCATTTACCCTATTTGTATCATCAGTTCCTTTAAGTAACACCAGGATTGTTCCGCTTTATGTTTATGAAATATAAGAATAGGGGTTGTACGTATCATATACAAGTTAGGATAGTTTATCAATGAATAAATCTTGTATACTTTGTAAAGTGAAGGCGGTGATTTACCACCATATCTTTATTCTACTTCCTTCCTAATAGTATCCTTTCTTCCTCCCTTTTTGTTACTTCCTATATTTAAAAGGGCATCCGTTTAGAAGGTTGTAACCCCTCAGGACTAGCGTTTTTACGTCGGTCATAGTCAAATCTAGTATTACTTTATATCTACCGACCCCTAAATCTTTTTAGTAACATTATCTACCCTCTACATATTATATTACTTTATTTTTATTTTGTTATATATTTTAAGATCACCGTTATAAAATATTATAAATTGTAAACTTGTTAACGAAATGTGTTGAAAAAATTATACATAATCAAAATAATTCTGTGTTAGGTAAAAATTTGTTAAAGCGTACAGTCGTTTACTTTGTTAAAAAATGTTTATCCGTTTTCTTAACATTAGGATTTCACCTGGGTAGGAAACTTATTTGGAGGATGCAAGTGACTAACCACTTCAGAAACTAAAATCTTGATTTCACCAAATAAAACATTCACTTGACAGACGCTCAGGATTATGCATTAAACAAAAAGTGGAATTTGCAAAGAAAACTTGCGGCAGACCAAGACCTACGGCTGCTTGCTGAATTTGTTTTAGACCTACAATATACCCGCCATTAATGCACAGAATGAAATTGTGATTTATTAAGGGTAACCCCGCGAAAAGGCTCAAACAACATGGGCCAAAGAAACTTTTCCAGATCAGTGCCTGAACTGTAATTGTTATTGAAAGTAAATTCGTAAAGAAAGTTATTGTTTCAAGTAAATTCGAGTGAATTATAATACCATTTCATATTTTATTGTTGATTTGTAACAAATTAAAACCTCCATCTCTGAGTTGTAAACTCATTTTTTTTCATTAACAAAAATTATATGCATTTTCATCGTGCCAGAGAACTAGTTTTTCTGTTCATTAATAAAAAATGGGGTTCTGCTAAATCATTAAACATTAACTTATTCAGTAAATGTAGAATAAAATATTACGTAGAATAACAGAATGTCCTCCTATTACGTGATCATCAGCAAACAACACTACAAATTACTTCTACCATATATCACAGACTTAACAACCTTTGTAACTCATTCGCGATACATACCAGGTAATTCACGAAAATGGCTCAAACGCAGATGACCCAGAAATCTTATACTAAGGAACTTGTGAGGTTGCTGTGGTGATGTCAGCACCAAGTCTGTACAAGTAATTAATTCTACTACTTAAACTTAAAATTTTCTAATTGTTATTGTAATAGCAGATTGTAAATAAATCAAATTAAGTAAAAAAAATTGTATATTATATATTGTAGTAAATATTCTCACTCTTTACTTTATATTATATCTGTTGCAGGAAAAACTTGATATGGGTGGACTAGTTGACAAGCATTTAAGTCGGTTTTATCCAAATTATTCAAGAACAAGAGCTGTACTGCTAAGACAAGCCCGCGATTTACTTATTTGCGAATTCAGAGGGGATCTTGGAAAATTTACTACTGAATTTTTATTACCAGCTGAACAACTGTTGGAACCATTCACCGACGTCGTACAGGTAAGAATTTTTAATTTTTAAGAAAATTATTTTTCGTTCTTATCCCTTAGACGCAAATGATTGAAATAAAAATCTTTTAGTTTTCTGTTCAAAATCTATACAACAAATTTTTCATATTTCAGCTTTTTAGGTGATCGGAAATTTAGATAATTAGTGATGACCAAATGAGTAACTTTAAGAGACCAATGGCTTTGTCCATTACCAATTGCCTGGGTTTGCTCCTCGTTTGTCTACAGGTTTTTTTCTAATTATCTTTAACATTTACAGAAAAGGTTTTGATAATTTAGTCGTAATATTTGGTTCAAATTTAAATTTTGGCATTTCGTTTATATTCTAATGGAAATTTTTTGATCAAGTTCTGGAAGATAATACATTTTCCGGATACTTAATAGTTTTCTCTTTGTGTATCGAATTGATATAAAAATTAATTTATAAGTAATTAATTATCGAATAATTAATAAAAATAAAACGAAAGTACTGTGCAGTAGGAAGAGTGGTTTAGATGAGATGGGAATTTAAGAGTAGACAACGAAAACATACAGGAAGTTGGGGAATTTTGCTATCTAGGGAGTAAAATCTGCCCATAACAGACAGGTGGAGTGTCAAATTATTTACACTTAATCTGTTCGTTGCAATGCTAAAATAAATAGTTCTGTTTCTTATCACATGGTCAGTCAATTAAATGACTGGATCATTTAAGAACAGAAGAGGTAGAGGTGTAAAAGATACTAATCAGAGTTATCTTCTCTGAAAGTAATGAATTTCATTGTACAGCCAGACCCTGTGGTGAATGAAGAGAAGGTGTCATTTACAGAGTGGAAAATATGTGCTTTTCAGAGGGCCCGGCATGCTGAGAAGCGTACTTTTCCACTCTGTGAGGAAGGCTGGTAAACCACCTCACTCCTCGTTTTACTTAGTAAAACCTCTAGAGGTTCAAACCAGCCTTTCGGCTGTTGACCTAAACAACAACAGGGAGAAAAATAACAAAGGATGGTAGAATAGCAAGTGATATCAAAAGTAGGATTTCTAAAGCTAGAAGGGCCTTTGAAATGAAAAACAGCTTGCTGTACAAACATTGCTTTACAGATTTGGAAATTCTTAAAACACTATGTTTGGAGTGTTGCATTATACGAGAGTGAAACGTGGGTGGTAGGGGAATTAGAAAGGTAGAGGATAGAAGCTTTTGAAATGTTGTGTTATAGGAAAATGTTAATGATTAGGTGAGTGGACAAAATAAGTAATTTAAGAAAATCTTAGACGAGTGGATGAAAGAACTATATGGAAACATTTTACAGAAGAAGGGATAGGCTAGTAGGCCATATGTTAAGACATCCAGGTAATATTTACTCTATCAATAATGGAGAGTAATATTGAGGGAGTGAATTGTAGGAGGAGGTAAAGATTAAAATATATAAAGAAAATTACAAAATATGTAGGATGTTGCATGTATGTAGATATGAAACGACTTGCGCAAGATAGAACAGCTTGGAGAACTGCATCAAACCAGTCGAGAGACTCACGACAAAAAAAATATCGAATTAAAAATAACAGGTATAAAATACTTGTTAAAGTCAAACATATTAATTTTTCCTTATTTTCCTGAATATAATACTACGTGCATATTACACATGAATGAAATTTTAATAATGTATTTAAATGCATTTTATATTTATTTAAATTTATTTCTTTGTTGGCAATAAATTTTATATTGACATGTGTTCTATGCTTTTGTTATGAGCTCATAAAGTAGTAATTTTAAATTGTTTGCTTGTCTAGTATTTAATTAACATTGGCCGTGGACAGATGGCCTTATGGTAAAAGACACACACACACACACACAGTTCACTACAGATACGCCATGTTTATTCTGAGTAACCATAGCAGAAGCTTGATACATTTACTGCAGACTAAAAACCTACAAGATGGTCAGAAAACCGCAAACAATGTTGTCTTCGTTTGAAATTACATTTTAAAATTTGATGTGGAAAGCTTTCTCGATGATTTAAATTGTTGAATCATCTAACAAGTTTCGCATTAATTTTCATGACTTCAATAAACTCAGTAGAGATTTCAATACGTACAAAATTTATTTTTTACATATTTTTTTATTAATTTTTTATAAAGGCAATGATAAGAGGAGATTTTTAATGAAGAATTTTCAGACCTGACCGGGACTCGAATCTGGAACCCCGGCATAGAAGCCAGTTGTGCAGACCACTACCCCAATGGCCCAAAAGTAAATTTTATAATACAGTAGTAACTAAGTCAGAGATATTTTTGACCACAGATTCATCCAAAATATACGAACCAACCACTTTTGTAATTTGTGTAAGGCACTTAGAAGAGTGTGTTCATTATAAAGTAGGCCTACTAACTTATGAAGAATAATATTTTTTCTGCGGTTTGTAAATTAAATTTGTAAGGCAGTGGTTAATATCGGTAGGTTTTGTTTAGCAATTAACAATCTCTCGGAAATATTGTTAATTGTAGCTGTAGCAAAAGTTTAATCGATTTTGCTTTCTCTCACACTAACTGTAGTGAATATGACAATATTACAAGGAAGTACGATTTTCTTTTTCTATATTTAAATTCATCTTTACATTTCATGACTTTCTAAAGCCAAAAATTTTGTCTTTGAAGGATATCCGCGGGTTTATTTATAAGTGAACCAATTGAGCCGAAATTTTGAACTGAAGTTTTTTTAATCCAATCCCTAGATAAGTGTAAGATGGAAATGAGTTATGAAAAAATGCCAGACCTGACCGGGAATCAAACCCGGTATCCGTAACATATAACCCGATTGATGATGTAGTTATAACCGTTGTAGATGATTAACGAGAGCATTATTGCAATTTGACGTATACCATTTATTCGAAAAAAACCGATTTAGATTCAAACGTTTTTGTCGTTTATGACTATTTTACATCATGTTAAGTAACTTTAAACATTTCTTAAAGCTCTTTTTTTAACCTACACTTTCACCATTCTTTTACTGCATGTTTTTCTACTTTCTTACCATCTATTCTGTGTTCTAATTTTCTTCATCGTAGAATCCCTTGAAGTTATAGTGAACAGAAGTCTATACTTTGTTTCAATTCCATCCAATTAGATTTACAATTTTTTGTTTACTATTTTTTCACAAATTTTTCAAAATTGTGTAATTTTTTAATAACAAGTATGTACATATAACACTAAATTTAGAATAAAGATATGGTTTCACATAATGAAGATAATAGTCATTACCCAGATTCCTCATTGATTTTCCGCAACAAAGTCTCGTTACCATTAGTGTTTAGGCCTCCTCCCCTGAGTTTACTTGTACACTCATTGCCTGTATTAAGTATTTATTTATTTATAAGTCTTTTATTGGTAATTTTGCAACCCTCCGCACAAGCCTAGCCTGTGCGCGGGAAAAAAATGTTAACTATTCCTAAACATTATTTGTTAATATAATATATTTAATCTACATAATTAATTTTGTAAAACAACGCCAATTTAATTTTTTAAAACGTTATTATTAAGTATGAGCCGATTATAACGATATAAACTATCACAGTTTAAGTTATTTTTGACACAATATTAATAACTAACTCGTATTACACAAATCTAACAATACATATTAACGTAAAAGATTGTAAAAGTTTAAATAAATATTAAATAATGGTCCGTGTAAAATAGGATAAAAGCTGGTACCACTTACAATTCTATGACAAAAATAAAGTATATGACTGAAACAGATGAGCCAAGATTCGAAAGAACATTGTCTTTTAATGTTACTCTTCTTTAATTCATTTTTTTGAAGTTACCGAGTATCTCGGGTAGCCTCTTGCATATGAAGATATATCATTGAGGCTAAAGTATATACTGTAGTGGTTTTATAGTCTTACCTGTATTTAACTTTGGGGTTTGATAACCAGTATCAAATATCCGAGTATTATATCAGTAGTTTTATTTGGCCCATAACAGGCAGGTGGTATTAAATTATTTGCACTTGATCTGCTAGTTTTAGGGTTAGAAAAAATAGTTCTGTTTCTTATCACATGGTCAGCCAATTATATGACTAAAGAATTTTGGAACAGAAGAGGTAAAGGTGTAAAAAAATACGAATCAGAATTAACTCCTCTAGAAATAATGAATTTCATCAATATACAGCCCGACCTTGTGGTGAATGAAGTGAACGAGTCTTTTGTAGGGCGGAAGTAGATGCATTTCAGAGAACTTGGCATGCTGATGAGCATACTTTTCCACGCAGTGAAAAAGGCAGTGGTAAATCACCTCACCCTCATTTTACTTAGTAAAGCCTGTAGAGGTTCAAACCAGCCTTTCGGCTGATGACCTAAAGAACAACACACTGTTTTATGCGTATTTGTGTTAAACGTTTTAACTAGATCAAAGACGTATAGGAGTAAAAATTTTGTTTGTGACATAGAACGGGCATTGTGTAATATTATGGGAACCATTTTGTTTTGGATAGCCTGAATTTGTTTAGTACGGACTGGTTGGCTTCTTCTTCAGGTGTCTGCCCTTTGAGAACGTTGGGTATCATTTGCGTTTTGTTCACTACCCGTTGAGATAGAATAATTGAACTTACACCGTACCCATCGCGAAAATTCTTCAACTGTTATGATTTACTACGTCTCCCTGATCAATCACCCTTGCCCCGTGTTTTGCCTGCATGATATTTTTCAGCATTCTGTATTTTTCTCCTCTTTAGCGGGACTAAAATACTCCGGTTTTCTAAATTTAAAAGTATACATAATTTCGATTTCCTTATTCAACCGCACCAACGATTGTTTTGCAGATCCTCAAAACTGGACGCCATATGTATTTTATCTGCCTTGTATATTATTAGTTATAAAAAACTATAAGTCTTTGAAATGAAAAACTTCTTACTGACTACTAAAATTGATTTACAAATTATGAAAAATTTCTTAAAACACTTTGTTTAAACTGTAGCATTATACGGGAGTGAAACGTGGGTAATGGGAACTGTAGAAAGGAAGAGCATAGAAGCTTTTGGAATGTGGTGTTGCAGGAAAATGTTACAAGATTAGGTAACATCTAATTTATATTTAATCTATTTTGTTCAAACAAACAAAATAAATAATTATTTACTTATTGGTGAACAAAATAAGTAATTTAGAGCTTTTTAGACGAGTGGATAAAAAAAGAATTATATGAGAAGATCTTACCATAAGAAGGGATGGGCTAGTGAGGCATATCTTAACCCTTTCGGTGCCAACGTCCGGAAAAAAGGACGTCGATATATTTTATGTAGTTACAACATCCGGTTTAACGGATGTCCATAAATTATTCATAAAGTGCCACTACAAATACGCGCGCTTTGTAGCGCGCTAGCCTACAAAGCGAGAGGTTCTGGGTTCGATTTCCGGCTAGGGTCTGGAAATTTTAAAACCACCGTTAAGGTACCAAAACCCACAGTAGTGGCTAATGATCAAGCTTTCATGCGACTTAAAATAAACTAAAAAAATATTTTTAATATTTTTAGTGTTAGAACGATATCGTTTTATTATGAACTCAATAAAAATTAATTTTAACAGGAAATTTTGTTTTTCTGTAATGTTGAAATTTTACTCGGCAATGGCTGGCTTACGCCTGCAAGTTTTCGAAATAAGGGCTGGCACTTTTTGTACACCCTTATTCAAATTAAATGTCACTTAAGAACGAACTTTTAAATATTGTTTCGGCTCTGAAAGGGTTAAGACATCCAGGTATTACTCTGGCGGGTAATATTAAGGGAGTGAATTGTAGGGGGAGGCAAAGGTTAGAATATTTAAAGCAATTTACAAACGATTTAGGGTGTTACAGGTAAGATATGAAACGGCTTGCACAAGATAAAAGAGCTTGTAGAACTGCATCAAACCAGTCGAGACTGATGACAAAAAAAATTGTAAAAGTCTGTTAAGAAGCATTCTTAACTGATAAAACCACGTTTAATTATTTAAAAATTTTATATAAGTGTTCCAGGTTTATAAGAACAGATAAATTTATTTAAAATATCGATAAAATCGTACAATTTTGCATCACAAGAAATTTTATGGAATGGCTTTTCGGTCATCCAGTAATCTGTACACGCATGTAATAATCGTTTATCATTGTTTATATTTACTCATACCTTTCACAGGGCATAAAATATAGAGATTTATTATAGAAATAATAAGTTTATGTCTGTTACTGCACTTCATATGCACCGCTGTTTACATTATTAAATAGCAAATGCATAAGTGCATAAGTGTAGGTATTATAGGTTAGGTTCGAGGGGGTGCATGTTGCAATATCATAAATTTTAAACGTTGCTATTCTTTTGTGTATATCAGGTTTGTTTAAGTCATATATAGAGTGTGGGTGGTTACGTCGTGTAACATTACTTGGAACACCCAGCAGCAAATTGTTTCTTATTGTCAATGTTGTTTTTGTTGTACTTTTTTATGTTTCATCTATGTTTACAGTTTTTTTATTCGTAATATTTTTATTAATAGAAATTTACTTATATTTAAATATAATTTATTACTTAGCAAAAAGTAATATTTTTTTATATCTTTAATAATTATAAGCCTATTTTAAAAGTAATATCCCTTAGGGTACTTTGTTGTCGATTATAATATTGACATTTATTTCTTAATATTGTCTGGTTAAATAGATAGGCCTGTTTATTTGAAATATAGTTTTTACAGTTTATAATAATCATATGTTAAGCAAACTACCCTTAGGTCGTTTCAGTGTTATTTGATTATCTCTGATTATATAGCTACATATAAAATGATTAATAGTATACAAGTTAACAGGACACAGTTTCCCGGTTAAGCTGTGAATCAAGAGATAAATTGACTGTGGAATAAAAAGTTTTAATCGACGTTAATATTAATGTAACATTGTGATATTCTAGAAATGGTTATTTGGATAGGTTGTTTATTGTAAGAATTGTTTATTGTATGGGGTGGAATGTATTGAACAAGTGTGTTGTTGTTTTGATCATCAGCCGAAAGGCTGGTTTGAACCTGTAGAGGTTTTACAAAGTAAAACGAGGAGTGAGGTGGTTTACAATTGCCTTCCTCACTGAGTGGAAAAGTATGCTTATCAGCATGCCGGGCCCTCTGAAAAGCACATACTTTCCACTCTGCAAATGACACTTTCACTTCTTTCACCACAGGGTCTGGCTGTATAATGAAATTCATTACTTTCAGAGGAGATAACTCTGATTAGTGTCTTTTACACCTCTACCTCTTCTGTTCTTAAATGACTCAGTCGTTTAATTTGCTAACCATGTGATATGAAACAGAACTATTCATTTTAGCCCTGCAACGAACAGATTGGGTGTAAATAATTTAACACTTGACCTGTCTGTTATTGGTAACAAGTTATTGGCAACAGGTTTTTCTAAGTAGAATGAGGAGTGAGGTGGTTTACCATTGTTGTCCTCACTGAGTTGAAAAGTATGCTTATCAGCATGCCGGGCTCTCTGAAAAGCTTATATTTTCCACTCTGCAAATGACATCTTCACTTCATTCACCAAAGGTTTGGCTATATAATGAAATTCATTACTTTCAGAGGAGATAACTCTGATTAGTGTCTTTTACACCTCTACCTCTTCTGTTCTTAAATACTTCAGTCATTTAATTGGCTGACCATGTGATAAGAAACAGAACTGTTTTTTTAGCCCTGTAACTAACAGATTGAGCGCAATTAATTTGATACTCCACCTGTATGTTATGGGCTGATGATTTTATTTATTGTAATCTACTTAATTTATTTGTTAATAGGCTAAGCTTAATAATTAAGTGTTATAAGCTTAAAGTAAATCTGTTTATTATTTATCAAACCAGGATCCCGAACGAACCTGGGCTTAAGTGTTACAGTATGTACATCAGTCGCTTAACGAGTTTTCTTTTACAAAAAATCTCTTAATGCAATTTCTTAGCTATATTTACCCATTAAAGGGTCTGAGCTTTAAGCGGTAAACACAGATGTATTACTTTTAACTTGAAGAGCTTCCTAAAACTTAAGCTTGAATATTATTAGGAAACTGTCCTTCAGAAATAAAAACAGTTAATTTACCTATTCACCACCACTCATTACAAACCGTACGGACTATTTCCAATAACCAGACACTAGTCATAGATATCTCCTCTGAGAGTAATGAATTTCATTGTACAGCCAGAACCAGTGATGAACGAAGTAACGTGTCATTTGCAGTGTGGCAAGAAGATGCTTTTCGGAAGGCCTGGGATGGTGATAAGCATATTTTTCCACTCAGTGAGGGAGGTAATTGTAAACCACCTCACTCCTAATTTTACTTAGTAAAGCCTTTAGAGGTTCAAACCAGCTTTTCGGCTGATAACCTAAACAGAAGAGTCATTCAGATTATACTTTGTAATAAGTTACTCATTTTGTTTGCAATTTAATCGACTACAAAGTGAAAATTTCTGTATTATTATATATAGTATAAAACGATAGTTATTTATTAGTAAAATAATATTTAATTACGATTGAAATAAGATAACTAATAAATGAATTGTAGTAATAGTAATACGGGTAATAGGAGAGTAACGATTTAGTCATAAAATTAGTAACGTAGTGCAATATTATAAAAGCAACACATTGTATGTTTCTACATTCTACATTTTGATCTTGTCACGATGATGAAGACGAAACAATATTGAAGAATAAGAGTGAAGTAAAGAAAAAAAGAAAAGAAGAAAGATAGTCACGGGAAACCGTTAGAAAAGTGGGCAACAAATAGACGGATAGATTGAAGCGTGCACGGGCCCCGAGGTCTCCTACAACAACGTTCTGTGTAGTACCAGATGAATGAACTGTGACCCCGGAACTCTCCTTCCGTCTGATTCTGATGAAACCTTCTTATAATTTACCCTATTCATTAATTACTCAAATTAATTACTATTGTTTCTTACTTGTTTTTTTTATTTTGTTGTAAATTTATGTTAAGTTTAAGCGGTTCAAGGATTTTTGTGAGTGAAACTATTGCGTAATTTTGTTTCGTTGATCTATTTTCGTCATTTTCGAATTTACTTTTCTGCTTTACTTTCTATTTTGTACGTTAAATTGTTATCTTTAAAACACTTTATGATTTACTTTATCCTTTTTTTCCGCTTCCACCACTTATTTCACCTTCACCTTCTTCGTTTCGATCTTTATCACAATTTTTATGATAAGCCCATAATAGGAAGGGGGAGTGTTAAATTATTGGCACTCAATCTTCTAGTTCCAGAATTACAAAAAATATTTCTGTTTCTTATCACATGGTCAGCTAATTATATGAGAAATTTAAGAACAGAAGAGGTAGAGGTGTAAAATACACTAGTCAGAGTTATCTCCTCTGAAAGTAATGAATTTCATTAAACAGATATGTGGTGAATGAAGTGAAGCTGTCATTTTCAGAGTAGAAAACAGATTATTTTTAGATGGCCTGGCATGCTGATAAGCATACTTTTCCACTCAGTGAGGAAGGCAAATGTAAACCAATATATACCTTGTTTTACTTAGTAAAGCTTGAAGGTTCAAACCAGCCTTTCGGCTGATGACTTAAAAACAACAACAAATTATATGGCTTTATTTATACATTTTTTAGATCGTACTTTAGATCATACTTAGAACATCGTACGAACTTGAAACTTGAAACTTAAGTTAGATATCACTAGAGAACCCGACACGAACATTTTCATCAAAATCGGTCAACCGGAAGTAGTAGATTATTCGTGTCATTTTTCACTTTTTTACGATTTTCTCATAATCGGCTCTTACGATTTTTTAAAAGTCGCCTCATTTACTTAATTTTTTATGGTCTACAAGACAGAGTAAGCGTCATGTCTGCTTAAAATTCTTGGGGAGGCTGTTTTCTCGTAATAAAAATTGTTTTTTTAAGATTGCGACTTTAATATCCATTTTAGCGCAAAAATGTATGTAATAAAAATTGTAGACAATATAAAAACCTAAAACTTTTATTTCGAACAATTTTTTGAATAACGCTTTTTTGGATTTTTTTATAATATGTTTTTTGGTTTAGCGGTTATTAGCGATTTTTTGTTTTTTTCTCACGAAAACTTATAAAAAAATTGATTTTTTAAAAATTTCGGCCTTAGTATGCATATTACGACAAAAGTGTATGAAATAAAATTTATAGGAAATTAAAAGATCTACAACTTTTATTTAGAGTATTTTTTTTCTACAGAGCCTAGTTTAGCGTGAAAGAGTGATTTTCCGTATTTTTAAGCCTAACAGAAGTTTATTTTCATTTTGCGTCTTCTACTCATGATTAAAATTAGGCTGTGTTTATTGAGGTTAGTTTTTTGTTTATTTCTAATGTTTTATTACGAATGTTAGGTTATATTGTTCAATATTTGCATTGGCAAGAGGAAGTTGTGTGTGTGTGTGTTTTACACTAGATTTTTAAATGTATATTAGTTAATACAACTGAATGAAATTAAAACATTTTTACTTGTTAACAAAGAAAAAAGTTTTAAAATATTTTTAAGCCTCAGTTTTTTAAACTTTAAATCAATTTATATCATGAGCATGTAATACAAAAGGGGATTATACCTAAATACAGTATTAACTTAAGGTCATAGGCTAAATGTATGAAGTAATTACATAATTGACGTTCTGGCTTTACCTTACTTAAATTTACTATGAGAAATTTAAATGGATTTTTAATGAATAACAAAATCTAACGACATAAATAAAAGTTGGAATAATTTATTTATAAGTAAATACTCAAGGACATTTAAATTGTTAATTTTATTTTAAAAATTACAGGAGAAAGGATAAAAATTCATAATGTTATAGTTGATCAGGTCAAACAGTAAATGTCATAGCATTATGTAAAATTTCTTATAGTTCTTGGTTCTATTGATATTTTATAAATTACTTAAATAGGTAATTGGTGGCAATTTGTAAAATTGTGAATTATCATTTTGTTTTGTCCGTCTGTACGTCATACCCAGATGCCAGAAACTACAAGATGTAAACGGTTTACGGATTCGTAATCTACCCAAAAAGGTAGTTAGCCTAAATGGGTTTGAAGTTCCGGTTTTGACCTGAAGTGGCCCAGAACTGGAAGTCAAGAAAATAAAATTCGGAATTTGAAAACGAAAATAGTGTCATTCAATTCCTCTTAAAGAGTAGATACAGCAATTACTAATGGTTTTTGCCGTAAGTCGAAACTAAGTCTTTTTCAAAAATTGCCATAAGACGCGTTGTCTCATTAAAAGGATTTTCTGTATTTATTTATTTATTTATTTTTGTTTACATCCGACTATTTTTCACGCTAGTGCTTATTTAAACGATTAAGATGATTGATGAAATAGAGTAAAATGAGTTGACCAACTCAAATCTATTTCGACTCGGCTATCCTCTGGGGACGTCTTCTATTTTAGTTTGTTGTTTCACCTCCTCACTTCGCGTACGACCATTGAAACCTAAACGTTGTTCTTTATGTTACTGGTAATTTTTTTCAGTAGCTTAAATATTAGTGACATCATTTCCGTGTCGTACGTCGATGTATGTGAGTATAACCTACTCCTGTAGCAGCTCAAGCAAACAAACTTCTTTTATTCAGGCCAGCGATTTGGTACTTTTTAAATAAAATAAAGGGAAAGAAAGTATTCTTTCATGTCGAATTTTCTAAATCAAGTTTTCACCGGAAATATAATTATGTTTTCAGCTCCCGTGAAACCAAAAAAAATGGTTTTTACAGATTTGTCCGTGTTTGTGTGAGCATGCGCGCGCGTGTGTGAACAAATTATCAAGAAAGAAATGTTGCTTGATATTTATAAATTTCTTTTAAAAGAAATTTCCAGAAATTTATTAATTAATTTACAGATCGAAACTTTTTATAGATATATTTAAAAAAAATCGTTTTAGCAATTTTATTCTGTACTAACCATAAGAAATGTACAATCACTGATCAAAAAAAAAATTTTTTTAATCCCTAATTTGTTTACAATTTAAGAACAATAAGCAATCCCATGATCCAATGAGATGAGGATGATATAGGTGACGTGTATATAAAGTTTAGTCCTGTACATACTCAGGCCGTCCACTCCTGAAGGAGTATGGTTAATTGAACTCCAATCAGAGTATACCAGTAATCATTCTTTAGCATTTAAATCTGTATAAAAGTTTACTAGGACTTACCCTTACTAGGATTTGAACAACAGAACCTTCGTCTCCGTACAACAGCTGTCAGACAGGTGACCCGCGTTGAAGACTTTACCATTAGATGAAACCCGGTGGGTTGATAAAATATTAACTATAAAAATTTATCAAAATTAAAAAATAGACTAAATAGCTGATTTCTAAACAGTGTAGTAGTTCCATAAAGAAATATTTATCAATGCGAAGCGAAACGAGCTAAGACTGTTTTTGTAATCTTTACAAAGTTTCATACATGATAACGTATAAATTACTGCTTAAATACTATTGCTGTTTAGGTCAACAGCCCAAAAAGCTGGTTTGAACCTCTAGAGGTTTTACTAAGTAAAAACGAGGAGTGAGGTGGTTTACTATTACCTTGCTCACTGAGTTAATAGAGAATGCTTGTCAGCATGCCAGGCCCTCCGAAAAGCACCCACTTTCCACCCTGCAAATAACACCTTCACTTCATTCAACACAGGGTCTGGCTGCATAATGAAATTTATTACTCTCAAAAATCATTTCAGCCTTTACCGTCTGCATTAGCTGTAAGTGCAGAACAGTCTAAAGTTAGACCAAAAATATATATATATATACTCTCAGAGGAGATAACTCTTGACTATTGTCTTTTACACCTCTACCTCTTCTGATCTTAAATAGCCCAGTCATAATTGGCAGACTATATTATGAGAAACAGAATTATGTTTTTGTAGCCCTGGAACCAACAGATCTAGTGCAATTAATTTAACACTCCACCTGCCTGTTATGGGAAAGCTTAAATACTATATGATACTTAAAATTGTAATACAAAAAACCTTCTACTGTTTACAATGTAACTGTAACTAACTCTTCGTGTTCAATTACATTCATAGATATCACGACATAGAAAAGTAAATAAATTAATTCCATTTAACACGCCCATTCAAATTAAAACAAACTAAAAAACCGAAACTAAAACACTTTCTCATATGCACCTTGTTGTACACCTTCTGAATATTAATTCCACACGTTCGTTGTGTATAAATATTCTTAAATAACGGTCATTTAGTAAACTAGTCTATGTTATGCACGTACTATATATACGTTGATCTAACACAGTCACTATTATATCAAAAAAACACACAGAGAAATCTTAACCTATAAGAAAGTTAAAAGAATATTTATAGTATTATGTGTTTTAAAAAATGGTTTTAACGTTTTTTAAATTATTAAATAATAATCTTCAATAAACTATAACCGTACCAGAATAAGTATATTGAAACTATACTTCTCATATTTTTATTTTATTTATTATTTTTCCTCCCTGAACTTTCTCCCACTACTCAACCATATCATATGATATAACTACATGATTATGTGCGTGTGTATGTTAATATTTATATATATACGCGTTATTTAATATTTATTTATTTATTAATAAATTTATTAAATTATTTAAAGTCACGAAGATTATAAAAATGTTCGTATGGAAAAGTTATATAGAATTATTATTCATTGTAATTTAAATTAATTTAGTAAGTAAATTTATAAATACATGTATTATATATTTTAAGATTATATAAAAGCTTACCTGTATGAAAGGGTTGGATTATATCATGTATTTCACTTTTCATATTATTATGATTTATAATAATTTTTTATTCTTTAGGTCTTTAGTCAAAAGGCTGTTGTTTAGAAAAGGCTGTTTAGTCAAAAGGCTGTTTAGGTCTTTAGTCAAAAGGTTTTATTAAGTTTAGTTTACCAATATTTCTCAGTACTCTATACCTTCTGCAAAGCACTTAACTTCCACCCTGAAAATTGCATCTTCACATAATTCATCAAAGGGTCTCGCCGTATAATGAAATTCATTACTTTTTGATTACTCGGAAACAGCAAATATCTACAAAAAGAAGTTATAAATTGTAAAATGTATTGACTTCTCGGAAATAAATCTCACCTGACAACATCTAAAATCATCTAAAACATCATCTAAAAACATCTAAAACTAAATAAATCTGCTTAAATAAATTTTAAAAACCATTATGACATATGGAAAACAATTTTGGAGTAGTTCTACGAATTCCAACACCAAAATTTAATTTTTTAACGATTCCTGTCAAAACTATCAGAAACATGTTGAACACACACTGGTAAAAATACATTTTTGAACATCTAAACTTAACGACAATGGAACAAAAAATTTCAGATTTCAATATTAAATATATGGATAAACTATACGAAAATGAAAACTTGATAAAAATTAATTTATTATACAATAGTTTAAATCTAAATTTAAGGTTGAGACGATTTAATTTTCGAACTTGCCTTACCGATTGTGAATAAAAATTTAGTTTAACACTTCGTGTATTTTACTTACTAAAAGTTCAAAAGTCAATAGATTCTTTCAGCCCTCGCGAAGAGCTGTAATTTTAAAATTCAGATTATAAAGTGATACTTGAAATATTAAAGTACGTATAAAATGATACTTAAAACTGAGAATACTTACTTTACTTTACTTTATGCGGGGTTCCTACAGATTACTCCGCATCCCGCATCTCGATCTCCACCTCCTCCTGTCCATCCAGTCCCGTTCTCCTAAATCTCTCTCTTCCATCGCCCTTCGCACTCCCTCTCTCCATGTTCCTCTAGGCCTACCTCTCCTCCGTCTTGCTGCTGGACAGTACTCCAAAATCTTTTTTGGCCACCTCTCCCCACTCATGCGTTGTACATGCCCATACCACTCCAGTTGCCTTCCTTCAATCCTATCCACAATAGAATGAGGTCTTCCAACTCTGTCCCTTATTACCTCTTTCCTAACTCGGTCCATTCTCGAAAGCCGACAAGCTCTGCGGAAAAAATCCATCTCCAAAGCCTCCAAATAATGAACATTTCGGTTGCTGATTTGCCAACACTCTGCTCCATAAGTTGTAATTGGCTCAACCACTGCATTATACATAACTTTTTTTGTTCTTAAACTTATTTTTGGAGACCACAATATACTGTTCAGCTTTCGAATTGCCGCCCTTCCCTGACCGACCCTAGATCTGATGTCCTCCTCACATCCTCCATCTTCAGAAAAGAGTGTTCCTAAGTACTTGAACTTGTCATATTTCCTTACTACCTGTGCCTCAAGTACTAAATCTCCTCCCCGCTCTCCTATTACCACATAAGCTGTCTTATTAATATTTATCTTCATTCCCCACTTAATGTACTCCTCCTTTAACTTCCTAAACATGTAAGCCATATAAAACTGAGAATAAAAACAATTAATAATTTTATTGGATTTATTCCTCTGAAGCTACCAATAAGCTGACACCCAGCGTAGCCTCATTGCTAGTTTTTTTATAAATTTTGCTTATTTGTAAAAAAATTACTATACAAGACGACAGTTTTCGGTTGGTTTAAAACAAAAATGTATTACCTAAATAACTTAAGGAGACTCGTAAATGAAACCTACCCGTTTTCTCATATGCTATTGCATGTAGCCAACTGAACCTTTGCTGGGATATCAAGACATAATTATACTTTATATGTAGTAGTAAAATTATTAGTTTTTATGTAGTGCTTGAAGTGTAAAAGAAATTCAAAATTTTGTAAAAATGTCTAAATTTTATAAAAATTATTTTGTTATAATACCAGTAAATTTGAAACATTTAAAAATAATTTTACTGCATTAATTTTGAATGAGTGTAAAAAGTATCCTCCCAAAATTTCAACTTGATGCCTACAATTTTCTCAAATAATGGGTCGTTTATATAGGATGTGACAATGTTTGTATCTCTGGGTTCGTGTGATTTATTAATTTTGAATGGAAACGAGTGTATAATTTGATAATGGTCATGTATAAAAGTCTACGTTGAAGTCTTTACATATAAAAAAATTACATTTAAATAACACAAAATCCACAAAGGAGATTAAAAAGATGTTGGAATTGGGATCTTGTGTAAAACTGCGACTAAGATTTACCACTGGGTTATTTCCTCAATCAAGACAAAAATAGAACGTGAAACAGGTATATTATTTTTTACAGCTGTTCGTATGATACATATGTAGTTATTATAAAATAAAACAAAAAATATATTTATAGGAAAAAGAGTTTTCGGGAATCTTGAGTCAAAACGTTCCAAAAGGTGAAATGAACAAACTATTCCTTTCTAAGATATAAATTATCTTCAAAAATAACTAAAAAGTTATTGTGAAAATTAAATTTTTCATACATTTCGAGACATTACTTAATTTATGCAGCGTTAACTTTAAAAATTCGTAAAAAAGACTATTAAAAATGTACAATTTTTAAAAAGGTGCAAAATATTTTGGAATAAAAACATCCCTCCCAAGGGGAATATAACCAGTCCCTTAAAATATAATTTATCTATTATTAAATGTTTATATTGTTTTTTGTAACGTTAAAATATCTCTCCTATAGTACAAATTAGAGTTTTAATTTTCATTTAACTCATAAATTCGACCACCTAGTTCAAAAACATCATAAAATCCCATTTAAGATAATCTATTTAAAAAAATATGACACTTATACGGACATAAGTCTTGTAAAACTAAACAGATTAATGGATTAAAAGTGAAAAAAGAAACCATTCATAATTTATACACTTCAAGTGTGTATATAACCTGTAAGTTTTTTGAATCTACATGTTATAATACCTACATACTTTTATAGTTAATTTTGGGTTAATAGCTTATAAAAGTGTGTAATAAATAAGATATAGTTTCATTGTTATAATTTGGTATATTCTTTCGGCTAATCAAATATCATTAAATTATATTTATGGAGATTCTCGTTGTTTTATATATGTAGGGCAACGATAAGGCTATTAAACATTCTACAGATTATGCTGAGTTGTTACTCCATGGTGTCTTGTACAAAAAACAGATAAAATCTTGATGGTGCATCATTATATTCGGTATCTTCCAAAATGTACTTGATGTCATAAAGTTAACCTATTTATGTAAGAATTTATTGATATTTTTACTCATAAAATAAATTTTATTGTTCTGGTAGTCAGTATAAAATAACCGGAATAATAAATATTTGTATTATATGATATATATTAAATAAATCACATTCAATATTTTTTGTATGTATTTGAAATTCATTTAATAAAAAAATAATTGATTATGCCCATAAATTTTTATTATTTAATAGTCTACTTTCTGTTTTTTAAAATGTAATTTTCTATCTGAGATATTCATATATAAGGGATTTAGCTTTTTACAATAAGAAGATTCAATTTTCTCTTAGGGGTGACTGAAAATAGAGAATGTTTTGTCTCTTATTTTGACTACGGCCTGTAAAATGAGCTTCATAATGTCTGTGTTTATGATATTTAACTTAATGGGCGGTTGGGAATTTTTCTTTCACGAGAAGTGGTACCCAGTAGTACATTTTTTGTCCATCTCTATTCTTTGATTCTTTGATCATCATCGTCGTCATCTGTTAAGGATTAGGCTTAATGGGCTGTTCCGGCATCCATCTCTTTTAAGGTCTTCTCGTTTCCCCCTAGGTTTATAATAATTATACTATATATATATATATAATAATTATATATATATATATGTATATAATAATTATAGTCTACGAGTATGGAATTATTCCATACTCGTAGACAAAGTTTGTGTACTGGCATGCTAAGTAAATGGTTGGAACAATTTTTCTCATATATTCTTAACGTTTGGACACAGTGACTGAAAATTTAACTCGGCGCGTATAGCTTCGTTACGTAGGTACTCTATCTAACCGGGTACAACCTTTGACTCTTCGCAAAAATCTCATTTCAGCAGCCTGGATACGAGATTCATTCCTCTGTAATGACACCCATATTTCACTCCCATATTGTATGAGTGGTACAGCCAATGCTCTATAAAATTACATTTGGGTGTCCTGGCTCGGTTTCTTTCCTGTTGTCCTGAGAGTAGAACCGCATGCAGTGCTGAATTTTGCGAGTTTCTCATTTCAAGTGAGAGGGTTTGGCTTTGAATTAGATGTCGTACAGCTGGGAAGTTCCTTGTAGCTAGATCACGGGCTAATTGTTTGGAATGGTTATCAGTCGTTCGTGAAATTTAGTATAAAAGGACGCGGTTAGTTCCTTAACTGTCCGAATTTTGAAATCGTTTTGAAGGGTTTTATTGCTTACATAAAAAGGAGCGTCAGAAGTAAGTCTTAAGAATTTTGACTGAAACGCCTGAATTGACTTTAAGTTACTCTCTGCCTCTGCTCCAAATAGTTGGACACAATAAGTTCAGATTGGTCTCGAAAGGATTTTGTAAATTAAAATTTTGGAACGAAGGTGCAATTTCGATCAAAGTTTAATTAAGCAGAAGATAATCTTCCGGCGGTTAAGTTCTAACCGTTTTGTAGGCAGATGATGTTCAAAGTTAGTCGCTTGTCAAGCCCATAAGATATCGCACGACTCTCGCCTGGGGGATATGAACGTTATTACGCACCAAAGGTGTACAAGTTTGACGTCGTAAGGTGAACGTAACTTTTGCTGATTTATTTGGGTTGTCCTTAATACGCCAACGGGTAAGCTAGTCCTATTTGTAAAAGATTTCGTAAAAGATGTCACTGCTGCGATCCGGAAATGTAAATTATGTATAAAAAAATCGTGCAGGACTTAACTCTAATACGTTATACAAATACAAAAAGAATTTTTTATAAAGACATCTTTGGAAATCTTTAACATTAATCTATAGAAATCGAAACCCACAGATACTGCGTATTAAGGTTCTGTGATTTTTTTTCTCCCCGCCTCGGATAAAAAAATAAAAAAAACTTCTGTGATGTTAATAAAAAATAAACTATAAAAATATAATTTTTTACAAAAAAATGAATTAATGTAATTAAAACATAAAGAAGAGCTTCAACTTTACAGTGAGTATAATTCTTATTTATGTAATAACTTGATCATTTTTCCTTAATTGCTTCCTTAAAAAGGATAGCGATTCTTTTATTGAAGTTGGATTTAATAGATCAACTGTTGCCTTAATAAATATAAAAGTTTTTTGAACGTTTCTAGATAATTATAAATATTACTGTACTTTAATTGCATTATTACATAAAATTAGTAATTTAAGTAAAATTTTTAAATACAAACTTAAAAATATATCTGTGAAGCCACCGTTCAAAACAAGTCATAAAAATGTTAAGTGAGAAACCCTTCTATTTTTATCAGATAACTCTTTTTCAAAAAATAAACACTATTTTCAATAGTACGTTCACGATTTGATTTATTATTTATTTTCTTTTCAATAATACCGCGCATCTTTAAAAGGAGAAATAGAAAAATATTACTACGTTAACTTACAATCATGGAGTGTGTATTTATCGTGACCAAAGAATGTACTTAAAAAAAAAGATTCAAAAATTTTCTAGTAATTTTTTATTGATTCTTTATTGTATTTATTTTTTTAAATGAATAAGAGAAGAGTGAAAGCTTTTTCTTTTTAGAAAACTAAAAATTAGACCGTGGAATCATCTAGTAATATGAATAAATAACTTACATGTCAGTGAAGAATTAATTTTATTTATTTTTGTTTTGTTTTTTTCATAAATGCATCTCTTAAGATTCATTCAACCGCAACAAGCACATAATTCTTTTTAAAAAAATAATGATTTATTGATCATTACTGTTTCACTTTATCATCTTGAATTTGGTTTGTGGTTACTTTTAAACGTTTAATTGATTGTACAAAAATTAAACCTTAAGAGTAATTTGTCTACTGCTGGTGTAGAAATGTCCCCGTTATGTCAGTATACGCACGATTTTAGTGGGTTTTACTTATCGTAGATATTAACTCCCGAAATAGATATCAAACAGATTTTTGTGTTGTATATGCTCATCTTATATTGATAACAAAACAACAGATGAATTTTTTTTCTAAATTAAGTAATTAAATGTTTGTTGTTGTTTAGGTCATCAGCTGAAAGGTTGATTTGAACCTCTAGAAGTTTTACTAAGTAAAATGAGGACTGTGGTGGTCTATCATTGCCTTCTTCAATGAGTGGAAAAGTATGCTTATCAGCATGCTAGGCCCTCTGAAAAGCATTGTAACCCCTTTTTGCTCACGCGAACTCCAAAGAATCGCTACCAAAGCAAAATTGGCATAGGGGACAAGAAAAAAAAAACACCCCCAAAAAAAGGGAAGACTGCGGTGGTGTGGTGTAAAGAAAAGAAATTAACAAAATAATTTTGAATTAGTAGAAAAATTTAATAAAATTAAATTTATAGATTAGGTAACCTTAGTAAATGTAAACTACATTAAATTTTAAATTCAGTCAATAAGAAAATTACAAAGTTACGCAAACATTAAATAGAAATTACCATAATTAAATAACCAAAATATAATAATAAGATATGAGCTCAATAATTAATTATATTAGCATGCTTAGAACTGGATCCAGAAAATGCGATTTAAGAAAATCGTTAATTAAAAAGACCATTTCGGTATTACAATTATAATTATTAAAAATGAATCGATAAATATCAGAAGTAATCAGATTTGGTTTTTCATGAAAGAGATTCATAAAATTTAAATAAATAAAAAAAAATGGTTAAACTTTGCTTCAAAAGTTTTGATCTTAAATAAAAAATTTAAGAAAGAAAAAATTAGTTTCATAAAACGAAACACTAGTTAATATTGTGTAACAGAATTTAATTCTACAAAAATAATCATTTATGCAATATTTTACCGAAATAATATCAAAAATTCTATTTAATAATATTAAAGAAACATATTCATAGAAAGCCAAAAACATTTAATACAATATTAAGATAATAAGCTAGGTGCAAAACATGTTTTGTCCAGATTATGCAAAATGGCATACTTTAGCAAACATGAGAAAAATTAGAGTCATTTTATGATTTACAAAATAAATAATAATAAAATTTTATTTAATAAGCAATATTTAAAAATTAGTATTTTTATTAGTATTAATTAGTATTAATTAGTATAATGTATTAATTAGTATTTTTTATTTAAAAAAAACAGAAGAATGAAGAGTAGAATAAGAAGAAATAGAATGATTCCGAAAGAACTTGCTAGATAACTAGCTGGAGACAAGTTTAAGCAAAAGGCGACGTGTCCATTTTAAAATTTGAGAATCCAAATTAATGCTTGCCGAAAATTTGGGCGCAGGAAAATTTTATCTTGTCCAAAAAAATGGATTACAGATGAGCAGTATTAAAGTAATTAAATGCGATGCTTTCAGGTGAAGTAGGAAAACCCCAAAATTAACCTTTTGGGTTACATGCCGCTCAAAGGATTACTTAAACAAGTATAACATTGGAAGAATCTGCACCCCAAAGCTGGTCCCTGCAAAGAGCAGAAAACCAGGACTTAGAAAAATGAGGGCCTCCGCAAAAGACAAACAAAATTTTTTTATTAAAAGTAGGTAAACCCCACCAGCACAGCAAAAGATTAAAGAAAAAAAATTAATAGCAAACTTTAAGAAAAGCATTAAATTAAAATTTAGAAAATTTAAATTACCCAAAAGGGTTTACAAAAATTTACAAAATTAAAAAAAAACATTTTCGGCTTCAATGGGTTTTAACTACAAGCAAAAGAAAGAAAAGAACTTACCGTAAAAACGGGATAGCAATTAGTCAAACAGCAGCATAACAACGCCCCGAAAAGAGACTTAAAAAAAAAAATTTACGGCACATACTATTTAAGAACCGAACATCTTCCTGACCAATTGCTAAGAGAGAGCAAGAAAATCAAATTACTCAAAAAGAAACCTCGGTTCTGACGTCACCGACCCCCTCCATCCCGCTAGACATGTACCCAAGAACATGAAAAGCAGGAAGAACGGATCCGACACGACAGAATACAGATAACAGCAGTCGGCAGTACAAAGACAGAAAGAAATGCAAATCGATAACGAGATAACGGATTACGGCGACATCAAAAGATAACGAAATTTTAAATGCAACAAGACTGAAAAAGGAAAAATTAATAATAAATTAAGTAACATTAATTTAAAATGTTACAGCATCTACTTTCCACCCTGCAAATGACACCTTCACTTCTTTCAATACAGAGTCTGGCTGTAGCCTATAATGAAATTCATTACTTTCAGAGGAGATAACTCTGACTAGTGTCTTTAACACCTCTATCTCTTCTGTTCTTAAATGTTTCAGTTATATAATTTCCTGACCTTGTGATAAGAAACAGGACTATTTTTTGTAGCCCTGGAATTAGCAGATCGAGTGCAAATAATTTAACACTCCTCCTGTCTGTTACGGACAAAATTAAATTTTTAGGGTCACTTAAATAATAAATAATATTTTGACTAGAAGAAAACAGTTGGACGTAAAAATAATAATTATAATCTCAAAAAGTAAAGAACCTCGACATATATTAAAAAGGTGAAGATTCTGTGGACAAATGGTTCGAATGAATGAGAACAAGATTTAATAAAAGAATTTTTGACAAAATGCACCAATTCAAAACAATAGGAATTGGAAAATACAATAAGCAGTATTTATTTAGTATGGAAATTACTGAGATTTGTATTTGAACAAATAAATCAGTCATTTCAGAAAGCCCATAAGTCAAAGTTTTACGTTTTTCTTTAAAACTACAACGTGCATTTTGGAAATAACTGAATGTAAACACAGCATCCCTACAAAAATCACAAGTCTGGCTTTCCTTAAGCAGTAATATAACACTAAAAAAAGGCTTATCCTTAAGGATATTAAGTGTTTCCTTCTAATTAAAAAATGAAAGTGGATGTTCTTTTGAAACGCTCTACTTTCTAGTGGAAGAGATCATACAAAGATTCTTTGCAAAAATCTTTTTAAGGTGTATAACTGCTCTTTGACATCGACGAAGAACGTAAATAGCCCTGAAAATCAACATTTTTCTTTTTTAAAGTTAAGAATTTCAATTTTTAATATTGCAGAATGCTATTTTAAGTCATAAAGTAAACTACTGATATAAATAAATGAATATTGTACAGCACAATTTTCTTCTGGTCTAACAATATATTTGGCAGAAAACAACGTAAGTTAACATTTTATCCCAATTTATTTCAGAATCACCTTAAGTCTAAATTTTCAATTTGTTTCAAACAAGTGGCTTGTCTTTAAAAAATACTAAAAGTATATTTTATATTAAAGGGGACAGCCCTCTGAACAATTTTTTTTAATTTTAACATAATAAATTACAAGTTTTTTAATTTTTCTGAAAGTTAGTTTTTTAACTTAGCGTCTTTCTGAAATGGCCGATTTAAATACAAATTGAGAAATAAAATTCACAATATCAAATTCTGCATCAACAACATCAACATCACCTAAGGAAAAACTCTCCGTAGAAATATAAAAGAAAAGATCGGAGAATATCAAATAAATATGGTGGAGGATAAAGGAGATAGGAAAAATGAAGAAATGACTTTTCATGGAAAGTTAGGCCTACTCGAGGAAAAAAAGAATGTGAAAAGTGGTAACAGAATAATTTATAATAATGACTCATACTGGAGATGATTGAACAGTATCGATTAAGATGTAATATCTTTAAAGTAACGTTAAATTTAAAAATAGTCACGTGACTTTCACAAATCTTGGTTGACAAAATTTGTGGTAATTTTACAAGGGCTGTATTCAAATATCAGTTTTAAAAAAATTAACAACATTCAACCATGTTAGTATTCAAAAACAAAAATAACGTTCAGGAAGGAATATGTACACCTCAAATATCTAGTATGTTAAATGACAACAAAACTAACCTTTAAGAGGAAAACTAATAACAATTTAAATCCGGAAACTAATCTTTGAAAAGAAAATATAACAAAAATTTATTAGGTTGACCATAATAAATAACTAGAAATTATTAAAAGAATGCAATGATATAGATGGCATTGAACCTTTATATACATTCTTAAATACATTATACATATTTGATATATGAAAAACAAGAAGTTAAGTCTTTGTTACAATTAATCATCATAGATATAAAAGGCTTTGTTTATAGGAAGAAAAATAATTTACCATAATAGACAAAAGTTATAGTTTGAACTTCGTTCTTTCTATGTCAGATGAAGTTTTTAAGATACGCACTAATCTAGGGTATCCTCTTCGGAATTGTTATAAATATTTTTTTTACGTTTTGATGAAATGTATTAATAATAGGAAAGATAAGAAATTGTATTTAATCTTATTTATACATATATATTCTTGACACAAGTTGCTTTCTAACCTTTAAATGTGTAATGTTATAAAACTATGTAATGAAGATGCATGGTTACAACTAAACACACCTAAATCTTCGCACTCCTATGCTCTTGGAGAACTTCACCAAGTTTATTCCATTTCTTATTAAATATATAGTTATATCTCTTTACTATTTCTATCTTTCTTGCACATATATGTTTCATCCATATATCTTTCTCACTTTTTCTCCATATGACAGCTCTCATAAATTTTATTTCAAAGTCGTGATCAGAATAATGTGTGTGTAAATACATTTCTTCACATACTACTGGTATCTGGATTATTTTTGTTATTATTATTTTTTATTATTAACTTATGTGTTATATATAATTAGAGTAATTAATTATTTAGTAATTTCCTTAAATTATCTCATTTAAAAAATATTTGAATTGTAATTATATGATTATTTAACACGTTCTGTATAATGTTATTAGACATTTTATTAAGACCTAAGTTGTATTTTATCGGTTATTATTTTACCTAATTTAAAGATTTTATTAAATAATCGACGCTATAATATAATTCCTTCATCATTATTCTTTTATATAATATTTATAAATATATAATTATTATTAATTAAGATTCGAATCCATTTTTTTTATATAGAACTTACCATACCCAAAAACTATCCCTTGAAAAACCCAGACAATCATTTTGAAAAAATCTGGAAAAGGGATATAATTAAAATTATTATTTTTCTAATTCAGGTAATCTTTTATTTTTTACGATGACTTGTTCACATTTTAAAATGTTTCATGTTAATATTTCTTTTAAAACTTCATTTGGTTTATCATTTCATTTTTGTTTTTCATTTTACTGATTTTATTTTGTTCAAATTTTTAAAACAATGTAGGTCTACTCTGTCTAATATTCTTTTTGTATTTTGTTGTCTTTTTGTAAACTTCCGTTTTTATGTTCGATGTTTGAATTACTTATTCGCTGGGATAATTATATTCTTTGAAAGAGGTTTGCAATTTGTTGACATCCCATTTGTTTTTGGCTAGAAATATTTAAAACGGAAAAAAAGAATAAAAAATAAGAAGAGTTAGAATCAGTAAGATAAATTTAGAATTTGTAAATCTATGAAAACTTTTACAATCTGTTGAATTATTGAATTAAAAGTAAATTTTTAACACTAAAAGATAAATCTTGATGGAGATTACGCCAACTAGCGTGAGTCGAAATTAAAAATCAACTGTAGTTGTTGGTCAGGTTAATTTTCGATGCGTTTATTATAAATACAAAATTTATAAATTAATGTCGACTGATTAAAAAATTAAAAGAAACGCAATTTTATCGGTTTTCAATTTTTAATTTGTCTGAACGGGAAGTCTAAAATTTTGAAACGTTTCAGTCTGTGGTATAGGTTACTTTTATCTAAAAAGTAATTGCCAAAGGGTTTTTATGATGTTCAGGTCTGTCTTGATATTTTTACTTTCTCTTGCCTATATGAATATATAGGAAGGAAAGTATTATTTTCATGTTAATTTTTCGAAATCGAGTTTTCACCGGATCTACACGTTTTCAGATCCCCTGAACCCAAAAAAGGTAGCGATTGGTCTGTGTGTGTGTGTGTGTGTGTGTGTGTGTGTGTGTGTGTGTGTGTGTGCGTGTGTGTGTGTGTGTGCAGAATATCTCAAGAACGGAACATCGTACGAACTTGAAACTTGAAACTTAAGTTACATATCACTACCGGACCCGACACGAACATTTTCATCAAAATCGGTTAACCGGAAGTAGTAGTTTATTTGTGTAATTTTTCACTTGTTTGCGATTTTCTCAAAAACTGGTCCTACGATTTTTTTAAAAAATCGCCTGGTTTACTAAATTTTTTATGCTCTACAAGATAGGGTAGGCGCCATGTTTGCTGAAATTCTTGGTGAGGGTGTTTTCACGTAAAGAAATGGTTTTTTTTTAAGATTACGGCTTTAATATGCATTTTAGAGCAAAATTATGTAATGAACGTTGTAGAGAATTTAAAATCCCACAACTTTCAATCCAAACATGTTTTTGTATAACGCTTATTTTAGCAGTAATTTGCGATTTTCTGTTTTTTTCACACGAAAACTTGTAAAAATATCGATTTTTACGATAAAAGTGTATATAAAAACATTTATAGGAAATTAAAAGATCTACAAATTTTATTTCAGCATTTTTTTTCTTAGAGCCTAGTTAAGCATAAAAAATTGATTTTCCTTTTTTTTAAGGCAAACAGGTTGATTTTCATTTTGGGTCTTTCACTCATAATTAAAATTAGGTTATGTTTATTGAGGTCAGTTTTTTTGTTTATTTCTAATGTTTTATTACTAACGTTAGGTTATATTGTTAATTATTTACATTGGCAAGAGAAAGTTTTGTGGGTGTTTCACTCCAGATTTCTTGTTTTGTTGGCGTTTTTCGTTTAGAATTGTGTTTATAAAATGTACTTAATTGTGAATATTACATCACTGGTTATGAACCAAAGGGAGTCAGTAATAATTCTAAGGATCTTTAGTTGTCTAAAATTTTGTTTAATTTTTTTATGGCAGTTTTTTATAGTTTTAGAATAAGGAATCAAAGTCAGAAACAATTAACAATGATAGAAAGTAAAATTTAAAAAAATTGTACAAATTTTTTATAGCGTATCAGATTTGAGTGAGGTGAATCCCCAATGAAATGTTCACGTGAAATGGATTACAGTATTTTTTAAATTTATTCCTCTATAAATCGAACTTCCTTCGGTTAATAACAAATGCACCTAGGTTAATCCTTAACGACGTTATTCACCGTGATCTCAAAATGCAGACAACTGATGAAATTAAAAATTACAATACCCAACATTAGTTTAAATAAAAATATCACGACACACTTGCGATAAATTTATTAGACCACAGCAACAGTTTTTATGTAGCTCATTTGACCAATACTGAATGTATACCTTCTCCAAACGTTTCCATGTTTCCTTGTTTTCTGAATGCTGTTTCCAGTTAAATCTCACCCTCTCTTGACGTCAACTTATCATCGCATCTTCGGTCGTCCTCACTCCCTTGTTCCTCTATGGTCTCCACTTTTGATTAATGGGGATGACCAGTATTAGCATCCAGAAGGATGAACGGATAGAGACGTTTAAAATTCTAGATGCGAAAACGTAGCAATAGGTGTAAAAGTGTCATAAAATACAAATTTTTAGCAAATAATTGTTAATCTAATTACGAATATATTAATCACCGTTTTCGTATCTATATCTCGTTTTTGATGATATTTTTCTTCATAACAGTTTTTATGAAACGGCCGGCCGGTTGGCGTATTGGTTAGTGCAACTGGCTTCTACGCCGGGGTCCCGTTTTCGGTTCCCGGTCAGATCTGGCATTTTTTCAATACTACTTTTTTATTTATCATCATTCTCCACCGTCTGCATTAGCAGAAAATGCAAAATAGTCAGACGTAAAACAAAAAAAAAAACAGTTTTTATGTATGTATTTATTTGTATTTACTCGTCAAACAATGGACAAAAACCTATAATCATGTAGAATGTTTTTAATAAAACTAATTTTCAATCAAAATCTCTTGGATCCACTTTTTTACCCCCGATAACTTAAATTCACAGAAGTTATTTTTAAACTCTTATTAATTTTTACATAATATTCCGTTTGTAGATTCCTTTTAAGAATCGTAATCCTACAAAGTAAATTGATGATGATGTTGCTATTCAAAATAACTGTAAAAAGGAATTCAAGCGAGTAGGAAAGGTGTTGCTTTGTTACCATAGTAACCTTTATGTAAACAATTATTTTTTCTCCTGCATCCTTTCCTTCGTTCGACGATCCGCATAGATCAATGAAAGGGAAGTTATTTTATTTTTTATTTCTCCCGTATATTTCTTTACATATTTCTATGTATATATTATTCGGTATTTTTTTTTATAAAATTTCATCTTTTTCGTCGTATTTTGTTTGTTTTTTTTTGTTCTGTTGCGTAACAAATCATATCACAACTACAGTTTATTTTTTTGTGTAGTTCTCAGTCTCGCCACGTAGCTTCTTGTTCGTATGAACTCTCTGATAGCCTGTATGAATATTAATGCAGTTATCCCACATTTGAGTGTGGGACGCTTTGTATAAAAATATAGCAGGCATTGTATAATCTAGAATAAACGGAAGAGAAAAATATAATCTGATATAAACAGTGAAATCAGGTATATAATTTACAAAATTTAACTTTTAAAAGGAATTGTTCGTGATTCAAGATTGTGTTGCTGGATAAATTAATCAAAACTTTTTCTTCATTTCACTGAATAAGCCTATACGCGATTTTTATGAATTATACAACAATTGTTTTATTGTAAAAAAACCATACAATTGACTGCCGTTTTTACTAAATTTTTTATGGAGATTAATCAATGAATAACAGGTAATTAATTATAAAAAGATAAGAGTTATAATGTATAATAGTTATAATATAATCTACGAGGTGTGGCTATTAAATAACGAGACTGACGTTGAAAAAAATTATTTTTATTAATTTTATTATATTTATTGTCGTTTGTCCAACGTGAATAACTCAATAATTCTAACCGACATTTTACAAGTTGTCTGAAAAGGTTCAAAAAATACTTCTGTAAGAAAATTTGTTGCCAATGTCGCAAACGTAAAAATCCAATTTTTTTACCGAGATTGATGAGCGAAATTCAAAAAAAAAATCACGAATTGACGCTAAACTAAGCTTTGTCAAAGAAAATGCATTTAATAAAAGTTGCGATTTTTTAAATTTCCTATAACAATATTATATATAGGTGATAACGCAAATTCAAAATTTTAAAAACAATTTGCTCCTCGACCGTTAAAAAGGGGTGTAACTTCCCAAAAGCAAAAATATTTATATATATTGTAACTTTCCGAAAAGCCATAATTCTGAAAATCGGCAAAATATTTCTAAAGTTGTTGTTTAGATCATCAGCCGAAAGGCTGGTTTGACTGTAGAGGTTTTACTAAGTAAAACGAGGAGAGAGATGGTTTACAATAGCCTTCCTCACTGCGTGGTAAGTACGTTTATCAGCTTCCCGGGCACTCTGAAAAGTACGTATTTTCCACTCTGGAAATGACACCTTCACTTCATTCACTACAGGGTCTGGCTGCATAATGAAATTTATTACTTTGAGAGGAGATAACTGTTGTTAGTGTCGTTTACACCTCTGCCTCTTCTGTTCTTAAATGATTTAGTCATTTAATTGGCTGACCTTGTGATAAGAAACAGAATTATTTATTTTAGCCTCGCAAATAAGAGATTGAGTGTAAATAATTTGACACTCCACCTGTCTGTTATGGGCAGATTTCTAAAGTAATATCTGGAAAAATAAAGTGGGGAGTAAAACCGGAAAAAGCAATAAACCACTTTTGTTAAGACACCCACCTGAGTCTAACAATAAGCCAGTAGAAACCGCGGCACAATCGCATTTCTAATATTCATTGGAAGAAAATCAGTATTATTTATTACTTGTAAAACATCCATTACCTTTTTTCGTAGGATATAAACATTAAAATTCCTGAGACCGTTAAGGCAATAGCCATTTAATTTTGTGATAGATTCCTATATACTTGAAAACTATCCTTAAATTTCAAAGCTAACTTAAGTAAACATTGATTTAAAAGTTTACTTCTAAATAAGGTAACTAATTTAAAAATACTTAATAACTGAACTGAAGATTTCAAAAACTTAATCCCCTCTTTACCGAAGGTTCAATGACCCAAGTAAAAATTATACTTTAGTTTCAACAAACTGAATTAAACATAATAAAATATAATTTTATCAGTTAAACTTAAAATAATTAAAATTTTCAACACTAGAAGTACATACGGTAGTATACTTTCTTTTATATTTTAATATCGTATTTTATTTCTTTAGCCGCATCTAAAACGCCATGTACGTTCGATAGGAATGTCTACATAATGTAATCAATAGGTGTTTGTTACGATTAAATATTATTTTCATATTCATTGGAGCATAAAATTAAAATATTATCAATTAATAACATTTTAATTAGTTACATTTAATTATCTAGATGTAATTATCTTAACTGTGTCTTCTGATTTATAAGTAAGCCTATCATGACATTGTGTGTACGCTTGCCTTGTTTTTATTAGTATATTTAACGCTCATTTCTTAGTTTTATTCCAATTTAACGTTCGTGTAATTTCCGGGTATTGATAATTTGAGTAAGTATAACACAATTTCGATGTTTCAGTAAAATTTTAATTCTTATTTTTTCCGTTTATTATTTTTAACAAATGAGTCCTCAACTAATGTATTTTGGTCTCTACAGTTCTTTGTTTAGTGGTCTTTAATTTTTATTACGGTGCTGTACATTAAGCTGCACAACTTCCGTATATGATAATTAAACGGTGTTGCGCAATTTCACTTTAAGGAGAAGAGGTACCCAGTGGTAAATTCTCCGTTTAAAACTGCGGGTATTATCCGTTATTCAGACCAAGATGTCTTTACTCCATTGCCGCTTTAGACGTCGCACAGTTGGGAAGTTCCTTGTAGCTAGATCACGGGCTAGTTGGTTTGAATGGTCATCTACAGATTTAAAATACAAAAGGAACTTACTGAAAATTATGTAGAATATAATTCTATCGTACCAAATAATTTTCGTGCGATTCCGTGTTTCGTTAATTACTCCAAAAATTTAAGATTTCTTCTTTAACTGTTGAAATAAATCTTTATGCATTTATGAAGGTTGTTTATCATGTACTAGGGCGTAACTGTTAGAGCTTGAAGGTGTTTTGACTGAAATCACTAAATAATTTTGGTACGTCCCATACCTGGACATCGTAAGTTCACAGTGGTGTTGTACCTATATTAAAAGTTTCAGCAAAAATAAAAATCAGCAAAATTACAATTTTTTCTTTTACACAGGAGCACGAATAATTAGTATTACAGTTGGCACTGAATATAAAACCTACAACATTATACTGTAATATATTTAGTAATTGTTACAGAAAACCTTTTTTTTATTTATTTGTAACAGTGTATTTCTTTTACAATCAGTTTATAAATACAAAAACTTTAAGCAAAGACGAGAAAATCTGAGTAATGTCCTTATAATTAAAATAAAAACCACACTCAGTAGTGTGTTTCAATAAAACTAAACGTGAAGAAAAGTATAAATGTATGTAATTTATATGTACAAAACTAAGCTTGATGAACTGTGAATCAAATCTTGAAACACAAAATAAATCAATTTTGAAATTATTGGAAATTGAAGTAAAAATCCGATAATTTTTTAGCGCCCAAAAAATTGTTTATATTTTAAGTCATACTGTTTTCGTTTCTGCTGAATGCGTGTTCTTCAATTTAGGTGTCTGTCTAGGAAAAACCCAAAATATTTACCTCTGTTTGTGTGTAGAAAGTAATTATTAAACTAAATTAAAGTTAAGACTAACTAAACAACTAACGAAAGTTAATTTATATATAAAACTCTCGGTTACCCCAAGTAATGGAGAGGGCGGTTGAATTTCGAATTTATCATTGAAAACGATTCATAAATTCTGATACATATGGTACCAAATAAGTTGCCGAAGAAGGAATTTATTAGTTGGTTTGAGATAAATCGAGTTACTTACTGTAAGTAAATAAATATAATGTTTAACAAAACAAAAAAAAGTGAGGGATACAAAATTTTATTTGATAAATGGAATAAATAAACCTCTCCACTCATTATTCTATACCAGAATCGATTGTAAATTTCACTGAAATAAAAAAATATTTATTTTTAAAAAAATCAGCAGTTTAAAGAAAACGGACAATTTCTTATTCATATGGATTGATGATTTGTAGATCGTTATCTACTTTTTTCTCTTTAATTTTTATTATGGTACGGTACGCTGTACGTTGAGCTGTACAATTTCCGTATATGATATTATTTTACGTAATTTAACAGGTGGTGGAGAATTTTACTTGTCACTGCCCCAACTGGGAAGTTTCATCCGCGGTTTTTTCCTAGAAGAATTGCCATCTTGTCAATATATATCGCGGTTACCAGTGTTTCCAAAATAAGGATATCCGATGCAAATACGCTAGACAGAAATGGGGATAGTATTGCCCCTTGGAATACTCCAGCGTTAATTTGTACAACTCAGAGTAATCAGTACCGTACTAAACCTTAAAACCTGTATTCAAAAAAACGATTTTATAAATAGTACGAATCACTTAAAATATCTTTCAAATAAAAAAGAAGTCCATCATACCATACTTTATCGAATGCGGAACTGACATCCAAAAAAAGCCAGTGGCGTAATTCTTTCTTTTTAGACTCTCCGAAATGAAGTCAACAACTCGGTGCAGTTGTGTTGTCGAGTGTAGCGGCTGAAATCCAAATTGATGAGGCTGAATAATGTTGGAGTCTTCAAATTGTAACTGCAAGCGTTATCTAACTGATAATTATATAAAATATGCGCTTTGCAAATTGTAAAGATACAGATGGTTTAATATTTTTTGAATAGTAGCATTTACCCTGAGAGTCCGAAGAATTCTTTTTCAAATTCTCCCTGGGGTTTAATAGATCATTGTTACCTGGATTATATTCCAATAAATTGTTCACCATGATTCTTTTACGGATTATATTAAATTTAAAATTCTAAAAGGTTAAATAATATATAATTATATTCTTAATTGTATATAAATTGTTCCATTTGTGTCTAATTTATCGATTTAGTTCTTACAGTTAAATAAAAGAGATATTTCGGAAACTTCTCTTTAATATTCGCTTCCTACATACACATTAAATACTTATTAAATCATATCATCAAACAAGTCACGTTTTATTTTGATATATATTTTTTTCTTACATTTATTATTTATTAACTTTGATTATGAATTATTAACCCTTCATACATGTATATATTGTATTCTATATTCTACATGACTGGTTTTTGTAACTACATAAATCATTCAATTAGTTGAACGGTCCAGTAAAATTACTCCAAGATTTTAATATCAAATTGATACAATGTTACACTATTGGATCAATTTAAAACCAAGAGAAATTTGATCTATTCATGCTTGTTTGTGTTGTAAATCACTTGTTCTGTCTTTACTTTCTCCATAAGGTGTAAGAAAGTATAATTTTTTTGTAATAAAAGTTTTGTTCAGATCTTTGATTGATTTAAGTGTGTGAATAAATTTAATTTTTTTACACTTGGATGATTTCTATTTCAGTGAATAAACCAAAATCACACCATATTATTTTTATAATTCAATGGGAAACATTTACTCCCGTATATTATGACAATAATCCTAAACATCAGACATAGTTTTGGGGAGTACGACTAAGAAAATTAAGAAAAAAATTAACTTTCAGAATTTAACACTCGTATACAGTTTAAACAATTTTATTATATTCTAGGACAGTATTTCACGTACATTTGTTCATAGTGTTTTTGATTTAGGTTGTTGTGTTGTTTAGGTCAACAGCCGAAAGGCTGGTTTGAACCTCTAGAGGTTTACTAAGTAAAACGAGGAGTGAGGTGGTTTACAATTGCCTTCCTCACTGAGTGGAAAAGTACGCTTATCAGCATGCCAGGCCCTCTGAAAAGCACATATTTTCCACTCTGTAAATGACACCTTCACTTCATTCACCACAGGGTCTGGCTGTACAATGAAATTCATTACTTTCAGAGAAGATAACTCTGATTAGTGTCTTTTACACCTCTACCTCTTCTGTTCCTAAATGATTCAGTCATTTAATTGACTGACCATGTGATAAGAAACAGAACTATTTATTTTAGCCCTGCAATGAACAGATTGAGTGTAAATAATTTGACACTCCACCTGTCTGTTATGGGCAGGTGATTTAGGTTATAGGTTTTAAAGAACATTGTTGAACTTTTGTTATGACTTATTCAAGAAAAACGATGAGCTATGTACACAAGTCTACCCTTGGCAATGAGGAAATCATAAGAAAGACCAGCACCACGGACCTTGGTGTGTTGTTTGACTCCAAGCTATTATTCCGTGAGCAAGTAGCTTCAATAGCTGCAAAAGCTCGAAGGAATTTAGGACTCATAGCTTGGATTAGTCGTGATTTCAAATTTGAGAAGTCAGTACTTAGACTTTATAAGAGCCTTGTGCGTCCCGTCCTCGAATATTGTTCGACGGTGTGGAACTGTAGAAGAGACGTCACAGAAAAGTAACTAGAGAGGGTGCAGAAAAGACTAATTCATAAGTTAGAATGTAGATATGGGAGAAAATTTGATGGTTATGAGGATGTCCTCTCATTCTACGGGCTTCAGAATCTGAGCACGCGGCATAGAGTGATGGATATTCTATACATTTACAACATTCTGCATTCACGAGTTGATGTTTCGGATATCTCGAAGATTTTTCTGAGGGTGCCTTGTACAGCTTTAAGAAGTTTCAGGCTGTTTGCTGGAGCCACAAGAAGTAAAATAGCTCCAATCAATAGATGTATAGCTACAGCTAATGAAATAAATGGAGAGGTAGATCTGTTTCACGGAGATGGTAAAATTAAAGAAAAACTATACAGGATACTGTGATGGAAGGCTGTAAATACTGCGTGATCTTTATGTATGTTTATGTTATTTGTGCCTATGTGGTGTATGTTGGGCTCGGCGGCTGACTGTTTTCTAGTGAAGAAAGAATGACTACGTTAAGTTATAATGGTGCAGTTTACTGAGGCGATATTCTATTGCTGTTCTACTGTACCACCTTGCATCCTTGCGACCAGCCATAGTAGTGGGTGAAGACGGCGGGGTGTAGGGGAGTTTGGAAGCCCCAAAAAATAAAAATAAAAAAAATACATTTTATTATCATTTTTTTCTAATTAATTTGTTACTATTTTCAATTTCATTAACATTATAATAAAATTGTAATCATCTTAACTAACATTTATCAAAATTGCTGATTGTTCTATTTCTTGTGAACAGACTGTAATGTTGCAGACTTGTAAAAAACATTTGTTGCATTACAAATGTACAAGTTGGTAATAACCCTAATACAGGTTAGCCAACCATGCATTTATGATCTGACTACTATTTTTAATTACCTATAAACATTTATAATTTAAATTCTTACTTTTTGTAAATGATTAATTTGGCTAATTGTAATTAAAATTTTATTTCTAAATAATTAAATTAAATAACTGAATAATCTCAGCTAATAATGAAAAATCAGCTGTTAATTTAGTGATGGAAGTTTCATGTTTAAATGAATCAAAAGAGTATTGAAAAATTACAAAAATATTGATTAAAATTATAAAATAAAGAAATATAAGAAAATATATAATATCATCAAAGTCATCAAATAAGTTCAAGCCGGCCGCATTGGCGCAGTTGGTAACGTGCTCGCCTCTCATCATGCGGTCTTGGGTTCGAATCCCATTCAGGCCCGGCATATTTTCATACGTTACAAAAATCATTTCATCATTCACCGTCTGCATTAGCAGTAATTGCAGAACAGTCGGACGTTAAAAAAAAAAAAATAAGTTCAAAAGACAAATTTTAAGAGAAAGGTTGTGTTTGTGCGCGGTTTGATTTATGAAAATGTATTAAATAAATATAATAATCTTATCATATTCATAATATAAAGTCATACATAGACCTATGAAATGAAAATTGAGTGAAATACCACTATTTAATTAAATTGCGGCGAGAAATATATTAAAATACGACGGAACATTGAACTATATTCTTAACGCGAGCGACGGAATTCGGATAAGTATAGAACTTTAACCGGTAAACTATAAAATATTAATTCATTAACAGCTGAGATAGACTTTATAAAATATATTTAAATAATAATAATAATAACTAAATCATTTCTAAAATATTCTAAATTTCATTTTGTAACAGCCAGTCAGATTCAATTAAAATTTAATTTAAAAACCGATTTTCTTTTGTTTTATTTTGATTGTCTTTTTTACGCGTTCATAAGAAGAAGTAAATTAAAAAATATTACGCATTCAACAATAAATTAATATTATACATAACAATTTGGACTTATGGGATCTAACTGTGCGGGACGGTTACCCACACCAACATAGAAATCTTGCAACGGTTTCATTTACTCAGAATAATTACATAAGAAACTTACTACACAGAGATTTTAACATTCTTACAAATCAAACAAGAAATCCACACATTCAGTACAAAATATCTAAAAAGATTTTAATCACACGCTTATCATCACGCCATCTCACTTTTACATAATTCCTAATCCAGTTTTGGGCTAAAATCTAAGATTGTTATCATTGGAAAAAGTAAAATTAAGTTTACGAAAAAAACTGTTACCTCCAATGAATATTAGGAAGTGGTTTGATATGACAATTTTTTCTGCCAACTGTATGGGAACTATACGAGTTTGTTCAGTTTTCCGTTCTCCTGTAAAGTTTCAGGAAATGGAATTAGCAGGTTAATATTTATCAACGTTATACTGATTTATTGAGACATTTTTGTTATATTAGACACTATCTATTATATATTATTTAAAAAAAATACCTTTTTCTAAATTGTTTAACTTAAATATCAAACTGAGAAGACGATTATATCGGTAATTGTATAATATCACACATGAGCTCCTTTGAATTATATCGGTAGGTTTAATCATTCACTTAAATTTCTCATCATAAAATAAATTCGCAATGAAAAGAAACCCGAGTAATAAATTAATTGACAATCAAGTTATATATTAAATCACAGCGTATAATATAAAACATTATAAAAAGAAAATAAAAATATAATGGTACAGAAAATTAATGTAATAAAAATAAATAACAGAAATTTATTAAGATTTAAGAAGAGATCTTATAAACAATAAATAATACACTTTTATGTATTATAGACTCTATCGTAATTTATTTTAATCCCAATTTAAAAACACACATACTTAAGCTACTTTTAAATATTGAACGAAATTAAAACCCCCAGGTTAAAATAGACTAAGGTATGATACGTACATAAAAAAAGTAGATTATGTTTCATGTTCCCGAACGGTTCTACTGGTTACAATCTTTTATTTTTTTTGAGATGGATCAATGATTGTTATTTATTCTCTAAAAGGAATACCTGTTTTTAATTGTATTTATATTGAACGTTAAAGGGTGTTACACTCTTTAAATATTAACCCTGAACTCACTTTCATCTTAAATTTATGTCTGTTGATTTGCGCAAGATATCGCTTTCTGATGTAGCCTATATTCCTTGTCGAAATTTCTCAACGGATGATTCACTCCCTCATTTCCAGAACTATTATACCTAGAGTTTTAGAAATTCTGTACATATGTTTCATTTGCATAACAAGTGCTAGGCATCAAAGAATTTTGTACAGTTTGCCTTTTACGTGGATAGTGATAAAAATTGGGAAAATCGGTTTTGTCAAAATGATAGCTAAGCAAAGTAGGTGTATTTTAATTAAGACTTTTCTCCTCCCCTCCCCTTCCTTTTCCCTCTTACTGTACTTCTTTCTATTAACCACGAAATTCCGAGCTTCCTAGTAAACCAAGCAGTCGTGTATTTCCACGCGTTCTGCCCGTGGCATTGGAATTGCTTCACTCAGTCAGTTCAATGAAGCGTGACATACACAACGTTTCGTAACGTTTGTGGGCTGGTTTTTTTTAAAGTCATTTTCGTTTTAAAAATTTGTTTATTTTATAGGCCTACCGTTAAATTGTTTAATACAGTCTTCCGGTAAAAGATTTAAATTTTGGAGTGTATTAAATTTGTATTTTCAGTTGTAAATATGAATGAATTAAGTGATTTTGACGAACAACTCGGTAAATCGATTCCGAACAACGTTATCGAAAGAAAGACCTTAGAAAACAAAGTAAAGAAATAATCAGTATTGTTTATAAGTTTTTTTAAAAATTTGGCTAACAATCCGGGAGCACGAACAAAATTTCTAATTTTTATGATAATAAGATTGCTTTGGTATCAGCTCGCCACCACAACAACGTAAACTATACTAGAGGACATACAGTATATCGCAGAACCTTTCGTAGGTAAACTGTACGAATATAACTGTTTATTACCGTAAACAGAAATGTCAGTTTCTCGGAAACGCAGTCGAACTGTTAAGTGTTGAACGAAATCTAATATCCAATGTAATTGCTGTGAAGTTGAAGCTAAACAAAAATACCTTTCCGTGCCTATTAACAAAAGTCGTGCGGCTAACTACTGTGATGTTTCTCTTCCCAAAATTCAAAATATAAAGAAGGAAGTTAAAAACAGTGAAGGAGATAATTCTTCATCAACAGTTTTTTTACACCTGGTTAAAAATGGAAACGATTATATCAATAATAAAGTGATGCTGACATGTGAAACGTTATTTCCGGTTTTGAGAAAGGCTAAATTTTAGTTGGAAACCTTGTACGTTGAGAAACTTTTTAAAGGAAAGGAGGTTTAAGTGGAAAAGCTTTCAGTAACAACAACAAAGTTTATTAATTGAAAGGTAACACGTGGTTAAAAAATTACGGTCTTTTCCGTTTTCTGTATGCCACTATCAGATCCGAAATCTGGTGTGAAACACTCACACAACTTTCTCTTGCCAATGCAAATAATTAACAATAAACCTAACATTAGTATTAAAACATTAGAAATGAACAAAAACTAACCTCAAAAACATAACCTTATTTTAATCATGAGTGAATGACGCAAAATGACAATCGAACTCAGTTTGGCTTAAAAATACGGAACATCACGCTTTCACGCTAAACTAGGCTCTGTAGAGAAAAATGCTCTAAACAAAAGTTGTAGATCTTTTAATTTTCTATAAATTTAATTATATACACTTTTGTCGTAAAATGCATACTAAGACCGAAATGTTAAAAAAATCGATTTTTCTCACGTTTTCGTGAGAAAAAAAACAGAAAATCGCAAATTACCGCTAAACTAAGCGTTATACAAAAAAATGTTTGAAACAGAAGTTGTAGGTTTTTAAATTCTCTACAACTTTTATTATATAAGTTTTTGCGCTAAAATTTATATTAAAGCCGTAATCTTAAAAAAACAACGTTTTTACGTGAAAACAGCCTCACCGAGAATTTCAGCAAACATGGCGCCTACCCTATCTTGTAGAGAATAAAAAATTGAGTAAAATAGGCGATTTTAAAAAAAATCGTAGGACCAGTTTTTGAGAAAATCGCAAAAAACATGTTTTTTGGGTTCAGGGGGTCTGAAAACGTATAGATCCGGTGAAAACTCGATTTCGAAAAATCGACATGAAAACAATACTTTCCTTCCTATATATTCATATAGGCAAGAGAAAGTAAAAAACGGTGCGATTGCGCGGTAGCAAAATATAGTGTCTCACTGTTGAGGTTGGCAGCACTGCAGATTTTCTCTTTCCTTCCTCACAGCCCATTCATACGGAAAAGGCATTCTAATGACTCACTATCGACAGTTGTGTTCTGAGTGTGAGTGTTTAGTGGGTGATATCTCCTGGTAATGCAGTTTTGTTCGTGATTTGAAAGTGTTAAAATAAATCTGTTGAGATTTAAGTCTGAGCAGTCTTCTGTGTGTTTCAATTTTATCTAGGAAATTGTTGGCTTCTAGATTTTGATGGTTTTCGAGTCGTGTTAGGTAATACTTGCAAAAGTTTTGTATTTCTTCCGGTTTTTTGGGAGAGTCCTTGTGTATTATAGTGTTGGGTATGTACCAAGGTGAGTCTGTGATATTAGTATTTTTGTTTGAACATTTTGAGTTATTTCAATATTATTGTTACGTCTTGTACCCCTGAGTTGTATCCCGTAAATCCACCCAGGTTTGAGACTATTTTATTAATTATTCGTTTATTTTAGGCCGACAATTAGGATTTTCGGTTAAACATCCAATACAGCTGTATCATTGCATGGATTTTTGTAAACGAGATGATCAAAAATTGTTGTTTTACAATATACTTACATCAGTACAGGAATTCTAGGCAGTGTATTTTTTTTTGTCATCAGTCTCTCGACTGGTTTGATGCAGTTCTCCAAGCTGTTCTATCTTGCGCAATTCGTTTCATATCTACATACCTGTAACACCCTACATCTTTCGTAATTTGCTTTATATATTCTAATCTTTGCCTCCCTCTACAATTTACTCCCTCAATATTACCCTCCATTATTGATAGCCCAATACCTGGATGTCTTAGGATATGCCCCACTAGCCTATCCCTTCTTTTGGTAAGATGCTTCCATATACTTCTTTTTTCATCCACTCGCCTAAGAACCTCTAAATTACTTATTTTGTCCACCCACCTAATCTTTAACATTTTCCTATAACACCACATTTCAAAAGCTTCTATCCTCTTCCTTTCTACAGCCCCTATCACCCACGTTTCACTTCCGTATAATGCTACACTCCAAACATAATGTTTTAAGAAATTTTTCCTAATCTGTAAATCAATGTTTGTAGTCAGTAAGCTGTTTTTAATTTCAAAGGCTTTTCTAGCTTGAGCAATTCTACTCTTGATATCACTCGTGCTTCTACCATCCTTTGTTATTTTACTCCCTAGATAGCAGAATTCCCCAACTTCCTGTATGTTTTCGTTGCCTACTTTTAAATTTCCCATCTCTTCTAAACCACTCTTGCTGCTGCACAACACTTTCGTTTTGTTCTTATTAATTTTCATGAAGTAATCCTTCCTCAAGATCTCATCCATTCCATTTAAGGCATCCTCTAGTTCATTCTTTGCCTCGGCTAATACTACTATATCATCGGCGAATCTCAGCATTTTTATTTTTATTTAGACAGTGTATAATCAACCGATTTTGCCAGAATATAGAAAAGTAAAAAGAAGGTAATAACTATTGTGATTTCTTATATAAAAGATTCTTATCAATAATTACTCGTTTAATTATCAAGTGTTTTATGTCTAGTACCTAATTTTTTATACATTTAAACACAGTGACCTACTTTTTTTTATCAAACTTAAACACACATTTTACATTACAGATATATGATAAGAGTATTTTTTGTAGTATCTTAAACAAACTTTTTCTCACCTACTGACTCGTTAGTAAAAAAAGGTGTTTCATCAATAAGCCATAACAATAAAAGATGAACTATCTCTAAAACACATATTTGTCAAAGATAAAATACCACTTCACACAAACACACAAACCCCACTTGAAAATTATGAAAAGAAATAGGATATAAAAGAAAGAGAAAGTGTTCTTTTTAATGGGAGTTGACTCTTTTCTTATGACTCAGTATTTTTTAAAACAAATAAAATTATATTGTCCATGATTTACATAATAATTTTCATAATAAATGATGATTTATTTGACTGTATTATTATTTGCATTGTTCATTAAATTATGTGTACTTAAGGTGTTATATCTGAGTTTTGTAATTTTTTAAATTAATATACAATATTATTGTTTATTTCACAATCTTAAAGATATGATGCTCAATATAAGCACGTGCTAAAAACGCGAAGAAACTCATTTCCTGCTTTTAGTTTAAACGGTCATTTTATTCTACGATTATGTCATTTGCACTACGTTTTAAATGTTATAATTTTTTGTTTTGTAATAAAAATATATTTTCTCAGACGAAGATAATCAAGGATTAATTATAGGAAATGATATCTTGTTCGCATCACTGTTCAATTTATTGGTAACTAGATTATTTTTTATTTTGCTTCAACTATGTGTCAAAATGTAAGTGCCCTTTAATTTTACTTTCATTTTCATAAAAAAATTAATTGTATGGAAGCCAAACTTTTTAACATATTTATTTTTTGTTCCTGTTACTTAAAACAAGTACAAGTAAGGTGATTAAATGTGGCATGAATGACATGAAGAAGATTATTACATACGTGGAAGTTATGTGTGTACTGTTTATTCATAATTTGTTTAATTAATGTATATCCTCGAATCTAACACGCCTTTGAATTTAAGACGCAGCTTATTTTGGCAGTACAAATTTTAGAAAAATTAAAATCTAGAAAAATCATCAAAATCTTATTTCTGATATAAAGTGAAATTTTATTACTTAAAATGGGCGATGAAACAGGATTAAATGTAACAGGATATTGAAAGAAATAATAACTTTCTTGAATTCACTTTTTACTTTCTCTTGCCTATATGAATATATAGGAAGGAAAGTATTGTTTTCATGTCGATTTTAAGACATCGAGTTTTCTCCGGATCTACACGTTTTCTGACCCCCTGAACCCAAAAAACATGTTTTTAGCGATTGGTCTGTGTGTGTGTGTGTGTGTGTGTGTGTGTGTGTGTGTGTGTGTGTGTGCGCGCGCGCGCGCGCGTGTGTGTGTGTGTGTGTACAAAATATCTCAAGAACGGAACATCGTACGAACTTGAAACTTGAAACTTAAGTTACATACACTACTGGACCCGACACGAACATTTTCATTAAAATCGGTCAACCGGAAGTAGTAGTTTATTCGTGTAATTTTTCACTTTTTTGCGATTCTTTCAAAAACTGGTTCATTTTGCGTCTTTCATATATAATTAAAATTAGGTTATGCTTATTGAGGTTAGTTTTTTGTTTATTTCTAATATTTTATAACTAATGTTAGGTTTCTTGTTCATTATTTGCATTGGCAAGAGAAAGTTATGTGAGTGTTTCACACCAGATCTTTTGATTGAGTATCAAAAATAAGGTGGAAGTTTGTTTCCATGGCTGTTATGCATAACATAACCTGTTATTCGCAGTTTCTCGTACCTAGTAGTTTTCTACTGTACTTCTTTGGTACCTTTCACATCGACCAAGTAGTTTCTAGGCATATTAAAATAGACTGGAGTTTTGTCTGTATTACCAATCTGATCAAGAGTGTAGATATTTTCAGTTTATAAGTTAATAAACTAGTGCTAAAAATTCACAAGCTGCGTTTTAAAATCAAATATTTGCGTTTGTGAGATAATTATTTATAAAATTTTATTTAATTTTAATTTTAAAAGATAATTTACTTTATTTATTTTTTTGCATAGTAGATGTCTCATAGTTTAGAGTGTTAATATACCGGTTCAAAGATAATTAGTGAATGAGACTGTAGGATACTCTTGAATATAAGACGCACTTCGCTTTTCAAGGTATCAAATTGTGAAAAAGAGTGCGTCTTAGAATCGAGGAAATATGGTATATGTTAATCTTGTAGTAAATTTCTTCCACATTTTATTTTTAACCTCCTTTCTGGGGAACGTCAGGTAGGGGAAGGTATTGTGTATGCATTCGTTTAAGTAATTTTTGTGTTAGTCAGTTTTTCTTTGAAATTCTCTGTACTCTTTGATAATATTAACGATGTAATAGACTTCCGTAGACAGATATCTTTAAAAATCTGCTTACATCTTTTAAAAGCTGTCAAGTCTTACGCTTGTCAAGTATATGGTTACATTGCTAATTGCATTAGCAAATTGTCTCGTATACAAGCAGCTTAATCTGAAGTACTTAGGATTACTGCCAACTCCCCTTGATACGTGCGTAACGAAGCCAAATTTATATCAAAAGTACAATAATTTTAATTCAAGTTACTCAACACAGTTACTTAAGCACCTTGTATGTAATCAAATCGATCTTTGCTCTCAGGGGTAAATATTCTCTACATGAATGGTATATTTTTGAAAATGTATCGTTTAAAAATAAAACTTCATTACCAAAGAACTACCTACCGATAGATGTTATAAATAGTTGAATTTATCAGGCAGTCCTCAAGGAAGTCTCCATAGAAAATAAAGCCGAGTTATGGTTTGACTTAAGTCGACCTAGACCTTTTAGTCAAACTCTTAACATTTGCTTCTGGTGCTCCATTCCCCTGCTCTTGAAGTCCTCTGCGCTCCATGGCCTTGCCCACCCCATCTCTGAGAGATATTCCGGGTCTGTCGTCCTTCCACTATTCCACTAGACCCGCTAATTCCATTCTTGTTCGTATTTTGCAGTTGCTCATTTAGATCTTTCTTGTCAATTCACAGGTTCAGCTCTAGAGCTTAAGATCTCTGTCGCAATCATTTTAGCTGTATCTCCACCTAGCGTTTAATGTATTCCCCATAATTCTTCCTAACGTTCAATTTGTACCTTTTTCTTTCCTCCGTGTACCCATTCGTTGAGAATCCCATTTTCTCTCTATTACCACGTGTTCGAAACTTTTCCCCGCTACTCTTGTAGTTGCTAAATAAACAATTTTCTCCTTATAAACCTCAGATCCTCCTCATCTTGTATTAGTTATTTTTAAATAAAGCCTAACAGAAATCGTTGTATAGGAAGTTCGTTCTTGCTATAAAAAAAACAGAATTATTATTACAAAAATGTTAGAATATTTTTGTAACGAGCACGGTTTACAATGATAATGTCAAAATAAGTACGACAAAAACAATATTTTAATTAGGTACAAATTTAAAGTAGCAATAGTTTTTTTTGTGAATTTCTTCCAAAGATAAACATATTTCATTTATAACAGTCAAACAATAAATCAAATTTATAATAGAATATTTAAAAAATAATTAATATATGAAAATTTTTCTGAAGTACCGTTCTAAATAAAGATTAATGTTTTACTGGAATTGTTAGAACGTCTTCATTACAAACTATTTGAATAAATTTGACATAAAATTTCATAGATGACATGAAGAATGTACTATGTAAAAAACCTTTCGGAAACGAAATCTTTTATTGAGATATCTATACAGTATTACAATTGTGCTACTAATAGCTTTCTCAAATTTTGTATTTACTTAACTAAAATGTATTTAGTTTTATTGTGTAGTCAACTTAATATACGTTATCAAGCAGATTAAGTATTTAAATTCTTTGTGTTTTTTTTTTGGAAGAATTTACTTTTTAGAAATTATGGATGTTCATTTAAGGTTCGTGTAAGGGTGTAGGGTGATTTTAACAACGAGTGTGAAAGTGATGGGTAAAAAATACATTATAATTTGAATATAGATTCAGATGTAAAGTGAGAAAACACGACACTACAAATAACACTAGAATAACAAGTGAACAATTCTTTAGTTCTTAGCGGGTGGTTCACGCATACGTTATTATCTAAAGGCAGACGTGTAACATCTTTATTAAATAAAGACCTACAGTTTTATTTTAAGTTATAAAAATATCTTTCCCAACTGTTTAAATGTTTCGATCAAAAATATTGTTATAATATTAACATGGTTTTTCTTCTTGACGGTGCATTTCCTAACAGATGTAGAAGTCATGTGGTGATCCACAGTTTATTTACAGATGTTATAAATATTTTGCCTAACGTTTACTTTTAACTGTTTTCTCTCATTAGTTGCATTGTGCTTGGATGTCATGGCTAATATCAATTACGTTGCAATCAAATTGGCTGAGCAAACGTCACGGGGATTAGTCATGTTATAGCACTTTTAAGTTCGATGAAATAAAAAAGGCATTAATAGGCCTAACCAAATTAACGTTTATCTTTTTAAATACATATATAGATAATTTATTGCCCATGACGGGCAGGTGGAGTGTTAAATTAATTGCACTTTATCTGTTGGTTCCAGGGCTTCAAAAAATAGTTCTGTTTCTTATCACATAGTCATCGAATTATATGACTGAACTATTTAAGAACAGAAGAGGTAGAGATTTAAAAGATACTGCTCAGAGTTATCTCCTCTCAGAATAATGAATTTCACTACACAGCCCGACCCTGTGGTGAACGAAGTGAATCTGTCATTTGCAGGGTGGAAAGTGGGTGCTTTTTGGAGGGCCTTGCATGCTGATAAGCATACTTTTTCAACTCGGTGAGGAAAGCATGGTAAACCACCTCACTCCTCGTTTTTACTTAGTAAAACATCTAGAGGTTCAAACCAGCCTTGAGGTTCGTTGGAAAACTTGCGCCTAGTCCCAAATTCTTCAGTAGTTATGTGTTTTCTTTCATAATGGTTTATAGATTATCATATTCTGTGTACGGCTCTCCTTATCATTATGAAACAGTTTATAAATTATTAAATTTAATTATTCAATTGTACAAGATAATTCAAAACGTGTGCTAGTAATAATTATGATATAAATATGGATTATCCAATGTTATACAATGGCCGCCGTTATAACGCATGATGTAAGAATAAAATTACTGAAACGTTTGTATATTGTACCATCATTGCTATTATATAATATAATGGTTCTAATTTGCATTAAATTCTCCAATTAAAACGTATTGTTTTGTTTGGAAATGGAATAATTTATGTTATATAATTAATATAAAAGTTAGAAATGTATTGAAATTATTTGTCAAATATTGTAATTTGCTACAACAAGAAAATAAACAAAACCATCCCCGTAGCGTAGTGGTAGCGCGCTAGCCTACAAACGCGGAGGTCTCGGGTTTGATTCCTGGCTAGGGTCTGGAAATTTTCCCACGTTAAACCTACCGTAGTCGCTAATAACCGAGCTGTTGATATGACTTTAAAATAAACAAAACAAAAACAACTTTTAATTGGAGTAGTATTCTTAGCTTAAACTTCAGCCTGAACACATTGCTATTTCAATTAAGAAAAATCACACCACATTACGTTTACACTTCGTCCGAAAACTAGTCCACCAGTAAACTGTAACGATCATCTTATATCTCAGACCACACAGTTCAATATGTATGTGTTCCACTTGACTAAAGATACTGATATAAAACCACCACTCACGATAAAAAAGATTTTCTATGAAACACATCAAGACTTTGTGATCTGCTCCACCGTAGATCACTTACCTATTAAACGAAAACTAAATTTGAACAACTACTTAATTCAGCTGATGTGAATGTACGAAGCTTTGATCTATGGTTCAGCGGAAAAAACAAATGTACTTTTAGTCACATGTAGTCCCTACTGCGGACAAAATTTATACATCTTAACCTCAAGATGTTGTTTAGGTCATCAGCTGAAAAGCTGGTTTGTACTTCTAGGGACTTTACAAAGTAAAACGAGGAGTGAGGTGGTTTACAGTTGACTTCCTACTGAGTGGAAAAGTATTCTTATCAGCATGATAAGCACCCTCTGAAAAGTATTTACTTTCAACCCTGCAAATGACACTTTCACTTTATTCACCACATGGTCTGGGTGTATAATAAAATTCATTAGTCTCACAGGATATAACTCTGACACCCCAACGAACTAAAGATTGCAGATGAGATCTAGCCAATAACCAGCCAAGGTCGGGCGTGAGGTTGCTCCTTCGCTAAGTCACACTCTGTTCCACCCAACTCCAGCTGACTTATGTTAGGCTGTCATCCACAGCGTGACGCCAACGCGACAACGCAGGATACGATTAACGAAAGTCAATTGGCTCTGTGCTGTGTTCTAGGTCACTATGCTCCGCCTTCATCTGCAGTCTCTAGTTCGTTAAACTATATTCTTGTACATCTCTACCTTTTCTGTTATTAAATCCTTTAGTCATTTAATTGACTGACTATGTGATAAGAAACAAACTATTTTATGTAGTCCGGGATTAACAGATCGAATGCAAATAATTTAACACTTCACCTGCACGTTATGGGAAAACACTCAATATATGGCCATTATAAAATTAAACAATCGTTTTCTTTCGAAATGATTTAATCACACAAAATATAGTGATACGAACATTGTCACACCCACATCTAACACAAAATCAGCAAAGGAGTTTAAAGAGATGCTGGATTAGGGATCCAATATATACCACCGGAGAGGGTGTGTCATTGGGTGATCCTGAATAAAGACGAAAACAGGACATTACATACATAAATTATCGTAAATACTACAGGTTGTAATAAATTAAAGTTTTAGTTGTTTCTAAATAAAGACAAAAGAAACATATTATCAGTTTTTTACTTTAAGTAATCTCAGTTACGGTGTGTACTTTTACAAACTTCATAGCTGTAATTCTATTTGCCATTAAGAAAGAAAATAAAATATTTATTTTATCTTATACGGAATAGGGAATTACCTTAGAATAAAATGAGAGCAACGTAATTAGTCGAGTTAAGATTTAGCACGTCTACTCGTTATCTGAAATAGGTTTTGTCTCTATCACAATGGTTAATAAATAGTTCTACATCGGACGACAAAGATAAGTACTCTAAACAGGCAATTTATAACGCATGTTTTCTTTTCAATGTATTTTTTTTTATTATAGAGTAAACCTAATATCTAGGTAAAACAGAGAACATTAGTAACCCTATTCCTAGGTGGGTTAATGTACAGTACAAAATTGGTTTTAGTATACCATTTTAAAGTGATTCATTCTTTAACCCGGAAAATAATTAGAACTGTAAACGATTTTAAATTAATTTGTCGTAATAATAAAAGAAAAATATGTTGCTCATAGTACTGGTACAAAAGAAATTAGCCATTATTATTTTAAATTACCATTTTAAAATTTTGTTATGGAAACGACGACTGAAAACAGAATGGGCCGACGAATGAGTCACCAATGCTGAAATGAGTGAGAGACGTAGGAATGTACAAAGAGTGGAAGAGGAGAAAGATTTGATGGGAATCGTTAAACGGAGAAAAGACAATCGGTTGACACATAATGAGAGAAAAAGTTTTTAATTAAAAACTATGTCAGAATCAGTATAAGGCAAAAAAAGGACGTCGAAGAGTAGAGATTGCGTTGTTTAGCTCATCAGCCGAATCGCTGGTTTGAACCTCTAAACCCTTTACTAAGTAAAAAGAGGAGTGAGGTGGTGTACCAATTCTTTCCTAACTGAATGGAAATGTATGCTTATCAACATGCCACGGCCTCAAAGAAGTACCTACTTTCCACCTTGCAAATGGCACCTTCACTTCATTCACCACAGGGTCTGGCTGTGTAATGAAATTCATTACTCTCAGATTATATAATTTTGACCTTTTACACCTACACCTCTTCTGTTCTTAAATACTTCAGTCATATAATTGGCTGACCATGTGATAAGAAACAAAACTATTTTTTATAGCCCTGAAACTAGCAGATCGAGTCCAAATAATTTAACACTCCACATGCCTGTTATGGGCAAGTAGAGATTATAGTCGATTTAAAATGGTACTTTCAAATAATTACGATATCTGCGATAAACGCCAAGTTTGTAATATAGATGGTGGAAAGTATCTCCCTCAGGGCGGATATATCCATGATAATTTTAACAATTAGGTAAAAGTAGGTAAAATAAAATATTTCCTGTACTTACCTGTAAAGTAAAAGCATTGCCTGTAAAGAATCAGAAGAAAAAAATTCTTAGTGGTCGCCTTCCCAGTGGTTAGCTTGTTGACCGCGAAGCATGAGTCCCAGTTTCGTTTCCCTGGAAAATTATTTTCTGCGTCAAAACCCACCGATAATGTAAAGTAATCTAATACTGTAGTTGGTGATAACCAATCAGTTGATGATTTTTCAAGAGAAATTTCAAAAGCTTCTAAATTTTATATTTAATCTACAACTGAGATTGGAAATTAAATATTTTCTTATTCTCACTCTGTATAAATTTATCCTTTTTGTTTTTAAAGTTTAAGTTCATCAACTTGAAAAAATAAAACACTGATTTAGTTTAAAATCGTCTAAGCCCTAAAAGTATTCTAATGGAAGCCGATCAAAAATCCTGACCGCTATCCAAAGTAACGCTAGATTTAAGATGATTTTAGACCTTTTTAAATTTTTGTATAATTTACTTTTTTTATATTCCTGTAGCCGATACATAAATACATGTATCCATTTGTACAAGGATGGTATAACATATCATGAAGAAACAAAAATCAATCTGACATCTCTACAGGAATAAGTGAATCTACATTGCAGTTTGTAATTTTTTAATTAATTGTTGTTTAATCAACCTAAAAATGGTAGCGTGTTGGGAGCGTTTGTCCCCGAATGGATACAAAAAACCATGAGAAAAAATCTCGCGGGATCCTCCTCCTGAGCAGTGGACTGTATGTATGTGTGGCCTGCTAATTTAGCATTTTGTGGAATTTTATATTCAGTCAGACTACCCGGAAATCCGATATGAAGAAATAAGTAAAATGTTGCCTCTTACTTTACTTTCGCAGCGTGATTACTCGCGATGAATAGGGGGTAAAAGGGGAAAGCCAGGAATAAAACGATAGGAGTACGCACTGTACTGCTGTATTCTTTCAAGCGATTTCTTCACTTCAGGAATGACGTTTGTGAGCCGTTTTCCGGGTGCACGTAATGTCAAACAATAAGCGGACGGTCCAACTCTACATGGCACGTACTCACTAGTGAGTTACTGATTGCGCGTACTGGCGAGCGAGTGTTTAATTGTAGGATGATTTTTATTATTTTTTTTTGTATTTAAGTGTTTTAGATTTCACGGGGTTAACAGTGGGTTAAATTTTATTAACTACAATAAGATTTGGTCAAATGAAAATTACAGAAACGTTTGATTGTTACTACATAAAATGGTCAATGACAAGCTGAGCTCACATAAAATAACAGGACCATGTTTTATTACTAAGGCAGGACTTTCCCTTAGATTTTCAGACAATAATGGAACATCTTAAGATCCCTTAACAAAACCCAATGTTAGTGATCTTTGACAGTTGTAATATAAACAGTAGACCTAAGATCTTTAGAGATAAGACGAGATGAGAACTGTAATATTATTTTGAAGGTTACTTGATTGTAGTCGTGGGATAACACAGTTGTTTCCTTTCATTTGTAGTAGAGACAGATTAGGGGGAAGGTTGTTATGTATACGTGAACGTGTTTAGGGAGAGAATACTGTCGTCATCTCGTGAAGGGGTGCTGAAGTGATCTTGGAGAATGGACCACCCACTGTATATATATATACTCGCCTTATATCTTCCTTATTTTCGTGGTTTCCCCTACCATAATCACTTGAATAAGTACAAACAGGGGTTAACTAACTTCAGAGTGGAGACTTTTACGATTAGGGGTTGTCAAAACTAAACTACTGTTTATTATTCATTTATCCCTGGAATGCCTGTTTATTTTTTGCAGATACTTATTGGTTTTTCTTACCATAAACTTTGTAGTTAACTACCGATTGCCTAAACATTTTTGTAGTTAATGGGTTTTTGCATTATCATATTATAAATTTCTTTACTCGAATACACAAATGTCTGATTTAGTGAAATTATTTGTCCGATTTTTTTCAAAATTTGGATAATGGATTATACGTACGATATACTGATTGGTGACATTTTTAAAATTTGTCTATCATTTTCCTTAGTCCGTCCGTCCGTAGAACCCAGATATCAGAAACTACAAAAGATAGCAAGATTCGGTTTCATACTCTAAACAAAAAGTTACTGGGCCTAAATTGGATTTGAAGTTCCGGTTTCGACCTAAAGTGGCCCAAAAGTCAAGAAATCAAGAAAGTCAGAAACTTTAAGAAATAACAAAAACGGTTTTCGGATTCTAGGCAAAAGTTTTTCGGTTCGGAATTTAGACGATAAGTTAGTGGTCTTGGATTGGGTTTGAAGTGTCCTGTGTCGACCGGAAGTGAACCAAAATAGGAAGTCAAGAATTTAACTTCGGAATTCGGAAACAAAAATAAAGTCAATAGATTCCTCCTAAAGAGTAGATACAGAAATCATTGGGGTTGAAGTTACAGTTTTGACTGGAAGTTAAGAAATCAAAGTCAGAATTTGGAAACAAAAATAGTGTCATTCGATTCATCTTAAATAAATACAGAAGTCACTAATGGTTTTTGCCATATGTCAAGGGTAAGTTTTTTTTTAAATTGCCATCACCCATGAGACGCGAAGTTTCATGAAAGGGATTTTTAAATTTAACTTCCTTAGAACTCTCAATAAATCTAAATTAAGGAATATGAATGGGTGATTACTAGCATAATAAAATTTCTAATACATTTCAAAGATTTATTAAGGTAAAAAGACAAAATAATTTATGATTTCTGAGTAAATTTACCAGACTCTCTGCACTCCCATTCTTTTTTTTTTAGTTTTTTTTGACACTTTTAATTGAAATTTAGTATCTGTTATTAAATTAATATAACAATTTCTAAATGTGTAGCTAATGTTTCAAAACTTGATTTACTTGAAGGAGCGTGCAGTCATCACCACAGTCCTACAGTTGGCCAAGAAGATCTCTTGGCCAGAGGCGCTTCAAACGTCTGCGCTGAGTACCCGGTATCGCCCTAGTGTACATGTTTTGTATGAGAGGGTTGTCGTGTAGTTCAAATTTGTCATGCATCGTCTTGTATAGTTGTTTCGCGACATCAATTACGTATGGCATTTGTAAGTCTTTGTCCAACATTGAGTTTGTGATGTAAAAGGGGCATTGCGTTATCGTTCGTAGAATCTTGTTCTGAATCGCTTGTATACGTTTCGTGTGTGAGGGTTTAGCAGATCCCCAAAGTTGAACTCCATATGTCCAGATTGGTCTTAAGACTGTCTTGTAGATTGTTAATTTGTGTGACATATTTAATTTAGAACGTCTATCGAGTAAGCGTTTTAGTTGATAGAAGCGTGTTTTGAGTTTGTGGCGTGTGTGTGTAACATGTGCGTTCCATGTAAGTTTTCTGTCCAAGTGTAAGCCTAAGTAGCGTGTTTGAGTAGTGTGAGGTAGCGGAATATTATTAATATAAACGGTTGGGCAGTTTTGTCGTCTAAGAGTAAAAGTCATTTGTTGCGATTTGTTTTCATTAATTTTAATTTTCCAAAGTTTAAGCCATGACTCTATCTGGTGTAAATGGTTTTGTGTCTTTCGAGTTGCAATTACAGGATCGGCATCAACCGCAAGAACTGCCATATCATCAGCAAACATAGCCATAGTGGTATAGATACAATTTGGTATGTCACTGGTGCTTACAGAAAACAGCCTTGGTGCAAGTAGGCCTACGCTTCCTTGTGGTACACCAGCATTGACTTCGTACATTCCAGAAAGTTCGTCACCTTGTTTTACTCTAAAGTAACGTTCCACTAGAAACGATTTTATTACTAGATACTGGCTATCTGGAAGTATTAGTTTCAATTTGTATAGGAGTCCATCATGCCAGACCCGATCAAAGGCTTGAGATACATCAAGAAACACGGCCGAACAATACTGTCTGTTTTCAAGAGCTGAAGAGATTATATCAATTAGTCGGTGACATTGCTGAAGCGTGGAATGAGATGAACGAAATCCGAACTGATGATCAGGAATTGTGTTTGAAGCATCGATAAACGGTACTAGGCGTGGTAGAAGGAGTTTCTCAAATAGTTTGGACAGAATAGAGAGTAAGCTAATTGGCCTGTAAGAAGTTAGTTGGTGAGGTGGTTTGTCTGGTTTTAAGAAGAGAATTATGATAGAGTACTTCCACTGAATAGGGAAGTGAGTGACTCGGATTTTTTTAGTTTAGTTTTTTTAGTTTTTGATCAGGTAAGCCATTTCTGGTAACACTTTTTGCAACCCACACTAACAGCATTATTTTACTGTAGGCTTTTCTTCTTTCTTCCGTCAATCTGATGTCCTAATTTTGTTCTTCATAGAAGCCCTTGAAGTCAGTTACCAGTAATCTGAACTTGATTCGGTCCGTAGTGTTTTCTCAGTTTATTCCAATTACCTCGATGTCATTAGGTCCATATAACTGTATTAAAAAAGATCTGTATGACGGCGATTTGAATTTTTTATCGTCATTATTTTATTCCGCTCTTAAACCTAGAGTAGGCCAGTAGCTAATGAGACTATTAATGGAACTTTTGATATTTTCTTTAATAAAAATTATTTACAATCTTTTATAAAAACCCTTTAGTAAATTTGTTGAAAAGTTTGCACTATACTAGTATCTTGAAGAAAACAGCAGTCAACACCGTTCCTTCCGTATAATTTTCTGGTTAATACAAATGATAAATGTTTTTCCTGGGGCGTGATGATGTCTAATGTTTCGTTAGGATGGGAAAAAACGCAAGTTATCGTTTGACTATGAGTATTTTAAATATGATGAATCTTAACGTGTTTGTAGTTTCACTTTAACACGTAATTTAAAGTTGTTTTTAGATTTATGGGTTTTATTAAGAACAATTTAACAAAACAATAATAGTTAGCCGGCCGCATTGGCGCAGTTGGTAACGTGCTCGCCTGTCATCATGCGGTCCTGGCTTCAATCCCACTCAGGCACGGCATATTTTCATACGTTACAAAGAATCATTTCATCCTCCATTGTACAATAGTTACACCCCCAACGTCGTCGCTAATGACCGTTGTAGTTGATGCGACGTTAAATAAATAAATTTAAAAAAATCGTTAATTTAATTGTTGTTTAAAAAACTATAAGATTCGAAAAGGATGGTTCAAAATGATTATTTAATTCATATCAACCTGGTAGAAAGATCTAATATTCTGGTCTTTTTGAGTTTTTTAATTTCTACACTAATTTACACTTCATTTGAAATTGAAACAAAACTTTAATTATTTCTTGTTCAACACTAAGTAAAATTATATTGAATGGAATTTCTTTCTGAAATTAAAAAAGTACTTTTTACAATTTTTTGACGTTTATAATGTTAAAAGAATTAATAAAATGTTTTATGTTATCTTGTGGTAACTTTTCAAATTATCTTGAGGTTTTGTGTACATATATTTCATGATCATTTTTAATACATAATGTTTTATTTAAGGAGGCTTTTTTATTTAATATATTGTAAAAAATTTGTTGTTTAGGTCTGCAGCCAAAAGGCTGGTTTGAACCTGTATTAGAGGTTTTACCAAGTAAAACGAGGTGGTTTACCACCTCACTCTTCGTGTGAAGTTCCCCAATATTTGTGTGGAAAAGTATGCTTATCAGCATACTTTTCACTCTTTGAAAAGGATCTGCTTTCCACCCTGCAAATGACACCTCTTCATTCACTACTGGGTCTGACTGTATAATGAAATTCATTACTGTTAGAGGAGATAAATCCGATTAGTGGCTTGTACACCTCTACCTCTTTTTTTCTTAAATGCTTCAGTCATACAATTGACTGACCATGCGATAAGGGACAGAGCTATTTTTTTGTAGCCCTGGAACTAGCAGATCGAGTGCAAATAATTTAACACTCCACCTGCCTGCTATGGTCATGTAAATAATTTACAAACTGTGTAATATTTACTTTAATTTTTGTTATTTACAACCATTGATTTGTAATTTTTCATATGGTATTTCAAAGTGATTTGTTTCATTTATGTTTTTAGTTGATTATGCGTCTAAATAAAAGTTATTAAAAATATATAGGCCTTTATTTTAGTAGTATATACTTTTGAAACAATAAAAATTTGTATTTTTCGTATAATTTCAAAATAATTTACGCACGAGTAAATATTTTTTTATGAATACAGTTATTTGACCGCGTGCTTCACTTGCTGTAAAAAAGGGCGTTTCTAATGGGAATTGTGATTAGTAGGAGACACTTGTTTCTTATATCCCTATTTTGTTTTCAGAGGGTTTGTTGTGTTGTTATTCGGCAGGACAAAAAGATTCTTAGGACTGATTTTACGATTTAAGGCGCCAGAGGTGCCACTCCTGTAAAACAGTGGGTGGGAGAATACGGGTAGGTTAGTCTACGAATACGACCGCTTGGTTTTGAAATAGAAATTTTACGGACCCGAACACATTTGTCTTTTATTCTTTTTCTTTTCAAAGTTGGCCTATTAATGTTTTTGAAGTTGTCATTTTTTATTTTTTAATATATTAATGTAAAACTTACATTAATAAAAAGGTTACGTCTGAAATTATAACATATGCATTAGTTTTGACAAAATATTTTATTGTATTTAACGCTTTGGTGACAAACAAATAATTTTGCCCGCATTTGTATACTACGCCCTATCGTAAGGAATTCAATTATTAAAAAAGAATTATCTTCAGATTACTGTTTATAAAACCTGTACGTGAAATTATTTATAGAAATATTTAGACCATTTATAAATTCACAACAAATTTGCCAGCAACAATCTCAGGGAAACATTGACCTATAAGACTAGATATTATTTACGATAACGTCTAATCTTTGCACTTGACTTTTTTTTATGTTTAACGTCCGACTGTTCTGCAATTACTGCTAATGCAGACGGTGAAGGATGAAATGATTTTTTGTAACGTACGAAAATATGCCGTGCCTGAATGGGATTCGAACCCAAGACCGCATGATGAGAGGCGAGCACGTTACCAACTACGCCAATGCGGCCGGCACTTGACGTACAGGCAGAATGTTAAACTAAATTACACTGACCTATTGGTTTTAGGCACACAAATATAATTATTCGTTTTCGTTGTCAAGTTCATCGTAATTACTTTTTTGTATTTAATCTTATATCTGGAATTATACTTCATGCTTGGCATGATGCAGGATGGGGCTTTCTTTGAAGCTTTCCTAAATTCGCATTAGTTTTAATTTAGATAGTCTTCTTCTTCCAACCAAGGATTAGGCCGCAGCCTGTTCCAAACTCGCATACTATATCATCTATCTTCATCTTCTTCTAGGTCTACCGACATCCCTTTCACCTTCTGGAGCATACCAGTGGGCCTGCTTAGGTGTCATGTGATCTGACATCCTTGCCATGTGCTGTCTCCAACTTTGGTGATAATCCTTTATCTCTTCGTTCAAGTTGTAAATACCTAATTTCCTCATTCCTTATTATCCAAGCCATGTACATCCCTTAGTTCTTCACAGAAATCTCATCTCTGCCGTCTTGATTCTCCGCTTTTGGGTTTTTGTTGTTGTCCATGCCTCACTTCTGTACAGAATAACTGGAGCTGCAGTAACTTTATAGAACTTAAGTTTTGTGATCTTTCTCGCTCTATTACCCAAAGTTCTGCTTATAGTTTCGCATATTTCCTGGAATTTCTGCTCTATATCCAAATCAGAATCAAATCCCCCATCACACCCTAAATAACGAAAGTGAGATACTCTCTCCATACCGGTATTTAGACAGTCAAATTATAAATTTAGTTCTTATGAAATGACATGTTATGTTATGACATGATATGTTCTTAAGTACAAAATGTATGGATGATTTTGAAGCTGAACCGTAATAAGTCTCTTTTTCAAGATATCAGAAATTTTCGTAACTTTGGAAATTGCCTCACTGATCAATTTTGAACGATTTCATTGAAATTTGTGAACTTTAACGCGCTATGTTTAACTAATACTTTACAAGACAAGTACTACATGAAGAAAATGATTACATATATAAAGCTATGAGCTCACAGCCTGATATATTGATATATTATATTATATACGAGTATATTATAACATAATATAATAATAATAATAATAATAATAATAATTAATAACTATAATTTATTATTATTATAATAATATATTATATATTATTGATATATTGATCTATTATTGATATATTGATTCATATATTTATTGATTTATTGATAGTTGTTTTTTAAAAAGGTATGCACTAAATGACCTATCATACGACATTGGAAACCGTAATTTGATAGGTTAATTTAAGTAACTGCTACATAAATTACAAGTAGAAATAAATGCTTATGTAAATGTAATGTACTGAACGTTTATTCATGTGTAAATATGTTTTTTGAAAATTAAGGGTTATAATAATTATTACATTTTAACACATTGAAAATAAATAAACGCAATTTCATAAGAAGTTGTGACTACTAAAATCAAATACAATCTTAGGGGAAATGTATATATACTTTATAAAATTGTTACCTGAAAAGATGTTTCAAAAAATAAATAATTTCATTAAAGATAGAATAACTTAAGAATTAATTAAACCTATAACAAAATTTTACAGATCGTCAAAAACTTAAATTAGTTCCGAATGTAATTAATTCATAATGAATTAAGCAATAATGAACTAAAACTTTCATTAAAAGCTTTTTAAACTTAGAACACATCAAAGTAAAGTAAAATTCAGATAAAGAAAACTTAAACAAATAAAACACATGATAAAATAATATAATTAAGAAATTATCTTAAAATTTATTTAAAGTTTAAATTAAAACAAAAAACATTTTATAAGTACAAATTATAATAGAATTAACAAAAAACGTTTCTTCTATCTGATAGAAATAGAAAACAAATTTAAGTCCATCGTTAACGTGAACGGATTTCAAAACAGAAAATACATTTACAAAGAAGATAACACTAATAGTTGTTAGATAAAATAAATGGTCTAAACAAATAATGATCACTAACCCTTTTATTTTCGGTGTTTTTATAAATAGAAAAGTACTTATAAGTAAAGACAAACAAAAAAATAATCGAAAGATAGAAAGTAAATCTGAATCGATTTTCTTTTCGTAAAAATTGATGTAGTAAATAGTTTGGTAAGACGTGACGTGGGATTCAATCAGTTTTATCTTACAAATGTACTTGTTTCATTCAAAAAGGGTAATAAAAAAAGTGAATTTTATGATGATGTAAACAACCCTATCCGTTTATTTATGCATTTTAAATCATCTGTTGTTTAACATTCATGGAAAATTGTAAGTTTTCCAAATATATAATTTTTTGTTATCAGTCTTTCGACTGGTTTGGTTCAGTTCTTCAAGATGTTCTATCTTGGGCAAGTTGTTTCATATCTACATACCTGTAACACCCTACATCTTTTGTAATTTGCTTTAAATATTCTAAACTTTGCCTCCCCTTACATTTCACTCCCTCAATATTACCTTCCATTATTAAAAGAGGAATACCTGAATATCTTAAGATATGCCCCACTAGCCTACCCCCATCATCTGGTAAGATGTTTCCATATACTTCTTCTTTCATCCAATCGTCTAAGAACCTCTCAATTACGTATTTTGTCCACCGACATAACCTTTAACATTTTCCTAAAACACCACATTTAAAATATATTGTGACAATATTGAAGAGGAATATGGTCCAAAAAATTTCTAGTACTTAATTCATAAAATGGTAAAGAGTAGATAATAGAGTGAAAAAGTAACAAAAAGTAACAACTGTGGTGAATGAAGTAAAGGTATCATTTACAGAGTGGAAAATATGTGCTGGTCAGAGGGCCCGGCATGCTGATAAGCGTACTTTTCCACTCAGTGAGGAAGACAATGGTAAACTACCTCACTCCTCGTTTTACTTAGTAAAACCTCTACAGGTTCAAACCAACCTTTCAGCTGATGACCTAAACACGTAAGAAACTTTCAGGTTATTACGAATAGTCTCAATTCTTACGTACCAGGGGGAGTTTGTATCAAGTCTATAAAATTGGTCTTGAGGTTTCCAAGACATTCTTTTTTCTCAAAACATCATTCAATATTCCAAAAAGTACAGCCTAACCGAACCGTTTTCTTCTATCAATTTTCGTTTGGTTACTTCTGGTTTTATTATTTCGAGACAGAGGTAAAATTTGGTAGATTAATTCTTTAATGGTTGAAGAGAAGAATGAGACAATTTGAATTTCGGCCACTTGGAAGGATTCAAAATGATTGAAAACCCTTACGAATTTCACTTTATTTCTATACCTTCCTGAAGAGCGTTCTAAAAATTAGCGTGTGTATTCTCTAAGTAAACTTATAAATATTTCAGTAGAGTATTTATTTAAATTTTGTCTGGAACTAAATTAAACAAAGTTATCTCTGAATATAAATGTAAAATGAAAATGTTTAATAAAACCTTATAAATTTTGTTGAAGTAATTTTAGATGTACGAGTAGAAAACATTAGATAAAATAAAACTGTAATAAAACCAAAAAGAACTATAAATTCTTACTGATATTTCACTTAACATGAAAAAGGTCAATAACAAAACAAACAAAAATAGCGGAATAGCTAACGCTTTTTTTAATATTTTTACCGTCCATTTTATGTAAACTAAAGCCCGAGGGTAAATTGGCGGGAAATTATTATTCAGAATGATACCAACTGGTACGCACGATATGATGTAGGTTTATACATATATATATATATATATATATATATATATATATATAAACAGTAAAACGTTCACGCACTTTGTACATGGCACCAACGTAAAGATTACAGTTTAGATGATAAAATAATCGGAACGTAAATCATTTAAACTGTAGGTGATTTCTTTATTTCCCCCTTTACTTTTTTAAATATCTGTATTAGGTATTTAATTATTTTAAATGTATAATGATGAATTATTGTCTCTAATGACTTGCTAGTCATGCCCCTATATTATTTTCTATACGTAACTTTGCCTATGATATAATAGACTGCTTTATGAATTAATATTTCAATAAAATTTTGTTTTATTTGACAGTGGCACGCAATTCGATATTTTATATAATGTTTTCTTTGTTTCTTTATTTAGTACAGATTTTTTATGTTTTGCAATTATTTTAAAATGTAGGGTGAACTTTTAAATTTATGTTTCTGTCTATAATAAAACAATGTATAATTTTTATTTTGAATTGTTTTAACTGCAATTATTATCATATCTATTTGAAACATATGTTGAAAACATACATATATATTTAAAACATACAACCATAAAAAATGTATAATTTTGTTTTGTCTTGTTTTAAAAAAAAGTTACTTTTGTACAGATTTGAATAATATACAAGGGTTACCGGTGTGTTTTAATGATTGGGGTTCAATTTACCGTACTCTCTCAGGAATGGTCGGACTGGGTCTGTACAAGACTACAGCTCACTTACACGTCATACACATCATGCTCTCATTGGGTCATAAGGTTGTTTATTTTTCTGAATTGAACAGTACAACGTACACACATTAGGGATAAAAAATATACAACAAAATGTAACTGTAATTATTGTTGTCATTTGTATTTGAAACAAATGTTAGACAATTTTGTTACCCATAAATCTACCCTTTTTGTGCTGGCTAGGTTTTAAAATTTTAATTTATTTTGTTACTACCAAATAGGCTTAATTTAAAATTGTTATAATTGTAATTTCTTTTCCTACATTTCAAGTTAATACACCGAGTTGGTCTAGTGATAAAGTCGTTGCCACGAGTTAGCAGTTTAACAGTTGATTTTCAGAGATAAAGATTCCGTGCTTCAAACTCTAGTAAAGGTAGTTACTTTTATACGGATTTAAATAATAGACAGTAGTTACCTAGACAGTAGATACTCCCTCAGGAATGATTGGCGGCTTGATTCTGTTCAGTAAAAAACCGAAAGTAACTCACCCACTGACAATTATTTTTAAATATCACAATCTATCATAGACCACCTTAAAACATGTTCAGGCGAACAGAGTTTATATTACCAAAAAAATTAATGTACTAAATTTTTTTAACCTATTCTTCAATATACCTAGCAATAAGATGTAAAATTGTATTACATTTTAATAATAAATTGTTTTTATGTGTGTTTCAGGTAATTACCACTGATTTATGTCATCCGAAGATAAACATTTTTAACGTGATAATAGATATGCCTAAAATTTCCCAGGTATGAACAATTTTACGTTGATTAATTGAGTCTATAATTATGTTTGAATGCTAGTTAAATGAGGAGGTAGTGGAGATTCCATCACTGAAGATTGGCTACAATTGTGGTAAAATCGATCTCTATTATCCACTACCCTAAAAAAAAATCCGTTCTTATGTTTGTCCAGTCTCTAATTTTCTTCAACTATAAGCGTTTCGTTCGCCCAGTTCTACACCTGGTTTGAACTTTACCTTCGAGTATTAATCTGAAAATCTCTTACGTATCAGTATCAGCTAGTATAAATTATCAAGGTAGGCAATCTGTCTTCTATTGATTATTTTAATCAACTCACGGTTGATGAAAACACAATTCTCAAAACTTGATTATGACCGGTCCACGAAAACCGTTACATTCTTCAGCATATTTCGAAAACGATTCATGAACTGCTCACTAAAAGTTCATATTTCCACACCGACAGAACAGAATACATACATAACCTACTAGTTATAAAATATTATTTTAATATTACACTGAGACCTCGCTTATCTTAAGTTTATAGAAGTAGGCCCGTTTCCGATAAACCAAATTTATAGTTTTTCATCATAGAAGTCATAAAATAATAATAATCATAGTAAATGAGCTGCCCATAACAGACAGGTGGAGAGTCAAATTATTTACTCTCAATCTGTTCATTGCTGGGCTAAAATAAATAGTTCTGTTTCTTATCACATGGTCAGCCAATTAAATGACTGAATCATTTAAGAACAGAAGGGGTAGAGGTGTAAAAGACACTAATCAGAGTTATCACTTCTGAAAGTAATGGATTTCATTATACAGCCAGACCCTGTGGTGAATGAAGTGAAGGTGTCATTTGCAGAGTGGAAAGTATGTGCTTTTCAGAGGGCCTGGCATGCTGATAAGCGTACTTTTCTATTCAGTGAGGAAGGCAATGGTAAACCACCTCACTCCTCGTTTTACTTAGTAAAACCTCTACAGGTTCAAACCAGCTTTTCGGCTGATGACCTAAACAACACAGTAAATGAGGTGTAATCTTGTACAAATTCAGGCCGTCCATTCTTGAGAAAGTAACTGAACCCTAACCATGAAAGTACATCAGTAACCACTGTCTAGTATTCAAATCCATATAAAAGTAACTATCTCTATATAGGATTCGACCGGGTTGGTCTGGAGGTAAAGTCGTCACCAAAATGAGTTGTTTAAAAGCTGATTTTCGGAGACGAAGGTTCCTGGTTCAAACCCTAGTAAAGGTAGTTACTTTTATATGGATTTCATTGCTAAACAGTGGTAGCCGGTAACTTTGATGGTTGGGGTTCAATTAACCAGACTCTCTCAGGAATGGTCGACCTGAGTCTGCACAAGACTACACCTCATTTACACGTCATACACATCATCCTCATGTCATGGGGTTGTTTATTGTTCTGAATTGAACAGATTGCAATGTACACACATTAGGGATTACAAAAAAAAAAATAGGGTTCGAACCACGGAATCTGCGTCTCCAAAAATCAACTGTTAAACAGCTGACTTGCGGCGATGACTTCAGCACTAGACAAACCAGGTGGGTTAGTCATCGAATAAAACGTAGATATTTACAAATTATCAATTTACTCCAGAATAAAGAAACCACTCTTATGGCATATTCCCGCGATGCTAGTTTACTTGCGCGTGGGTGACTGTTCCCACGGAACTAGTTAATGCCAGTACTCTAAAGACACACGTGAGCTGTGTTGTATATTACTGTACAAAGTACAGCTTACTAGCAACTAGCAACGTCCAAACATTCCCATCGAGCTTATTTACTAGCGCTAGTCAATCACATGACCTTTTTTCCCCTACTAGCGCTAGTAAAATCAAACATATTTAAAGTCACTTGCGCGCTAATGAATAGGCTACTAGAGCTTTACCAAAACTAGCTGCTAGTTGTTCGGTTTCATTACGGTACTTTTCTAGCTATTAGTCAACTAGCTGCTAGTGCTACCGTCGTGAGAATAGACCTTAAATATCAGTGCTAAAAACAAGAAACCTCATTCACTAAACACAAAATCTTAAAATTCAAAGACGTAAAAAAACAATATTCTTTAAAAATATCATTAAGTAGAAGGGTTTTGCTTTCGCTACAGAGTGAATGAAATGAACTTGAGAAAAGCGAATTTAGAAGTTAGTTTCTATCTTTCTTCGTGAAACAATGTAAAAGTTTAGTATTAATTTCATTAACTCATTCTTTATCTTGTATTGTACGTTTATTATTTATTATTAAATCCATTAGCCCTTTAATTTTTGAAAGTAATTATCATGATACAATCTTTCTATTGATCTGTTATGAAAAACAAAACAAAAAATTGAATTTAAGGAATTTCAAAATAAACAATAGATTTTTAATTTTGTATTGTTTTTTTGAGACTATAATCACGGGAACTTCAAAATCTATTATCCAGTAACATCATTCTAGAAATTGAATTCTATGATAACAAATAAAAGAAAGTGTCTATTTAACTTAAACGTAATCATTTAAAATTACACGTTAAAGTATTTTAAACGTCTTATTAATTTCCAAAAAAAATATTTGTTCATCTTTCATCTATGAAAACAATATATTATAAAAAATGTTTGGTTTTAATCCTCCAAGGTGGTCGGGTGAAATAAAGCAAGATATGCAAGAACTTAACATTGCAGAACATGATATTTTAGAAAAATCTGAACACCTTAAGTTGCTTAAAGATAAAGAAACAAGATTCGTCGAAACAACTCGAGCTCTGTCGTCAAAGATTTGTACAGATAAAATCAGACAGATTAGGTCCATAAATTTTAAGAATTAATGGGAAAAACGTAAGAATCCTAAAACGAAACCAGGAAGGATTTCTAAATTTGATTCAAGTTGTCCAATGAGGCCGTAAAAGCAAAAAAAAAGTTTTTAGTCGTTGTAAAATGAAGTTTAACTTAAGTTATGTCTTAGTTAAAAAAATTTAGTACATCGGTGGTACAGTTGTTTACATTTAAATGCTTAATTAGAATATCCAGGATATACCATTAGAAATGACGATACTTATATATAAGTTAGATACTTTTATTAGTTACATAAGTTATACTGAAGAATTAAAAATGACGATAAGTATCATCATTTCTAATTCTTCTAACTTATACTTACAAGTTGCTGAAATGCATTTTACAAGGAAAGGTATAGGGTGAGAGAGACGTTAGGTGACGACAAATATCTGGCTAAAGAACTTGAGAACCTGGTTTGCAACTTATACTACAGGACTTTTCAAAGGAGCAGCGAAAATCATTCTGGCAATTATCATTGCCAGAATGATTGCCAACATTCGGTAGCCGATCGGCACCAAAAGAAGAAGAAATGCTTAATCATAAATCCAGGGATCAAGGATACTTTTCGGCAGAGATCTTGAAGGTTTTAAAAAATTAAATAAAAAAATAGTTAAGAGTTTCAAACCGATATAAATGCTAATAACCACGATAGTAATTTGAACTTTAAATCTAAGGTATAAACAAAAAATTATTTGATCTTCATATTTTATACTATTTCCAGGAACACTTCACCGTTTTATTTTTATTATTTTAGCAGAATTTTCTACAGGATTATGCCATTTACTGCAACTAAAAACGTCATTAATTCCTGATGAACACGTGTTCGTCCCTTATACCCCTCCTAACCGTAACACTCCATCCGTCCACTCTCTTCTTAGTAGTCCTTGATTCCTCCCTGCCACCCAAAGCCAAATCTTCTGTGAAAATCATACTAATGAAAAAAATTGTCAACTTTTTTAAAAATTTAGAGCAGTATCGACTGACAACCTCTTCTCCAGAAACTCCTTTAAGAAGTAATTTACTTTATTTAAATAAAAACTGTGACTTTTGAGACAATTATTTTGAAATAAATCAAGTTTTTATTCAGTTAATTAAACAAAATTGTTATGTCTTAATGCCGTACAGGCTACGTTTTCTTCCTTAACTAGGTAACTAGGTTAAAGTTTTTTTAATACCATAATTGTTTTCCTGTTTTGTACCTATACGTACGTTGCAATCTGTTCAATTTTAGAACAATAAGCAACCCCCGGGACTCAATGAGATGAAAATGATGTGTATAACGTGTAAATGAATGTAGCATTGTTCAGACCCAGTTCGACCATTCTTACGATAGTATGGTTAATTGATCCATCAAAGTACACCGGTAACCATTGTCTAATATTTAAATTAGTATAAAAGTAACTACCTGTACTACGTTAATACCATATTTTTAATTTGTTTTTATTTAAGAATGTCACAACATTTATAGCTATACTACATTAGTTCCGATTATTCGATATATAAAACGTAGCTTATATTCTGTGCCCCGATGTCTGTGTTTGTTATTGCCATCAACGTGTTTAATTGTTTTTCTTATTTTAGAGTTGTAAATTATTTTTTAAGAAATAGTTAAGATGACTTGTGAAAAGTGAACACTTCATAAAGATAATTTTTATTTTTTAGGTTTTTATCCGTTCCGGATTCGCCATTATGTTAACAATCTGAACCCTATCCACTCTTACTTGAAACAGCTGTGTTGTCGTTTTCGAGTACCACATTCTTAGATTTTTCAACCAGGAAAAACGTCTTCTCCCCATGCTACGTTGTCCTCCTATTTTTCCTGTAAATATATTGTAAATCAACGAAATATTTATGCTTACAAGACAGTACATACAAGAGAGTTACATCTAGCGCCACGTTGATTTACCCACAAATCTACTTTTGATCAACGAGTGGTGGTGATAATACTTATCAATAAATGTATACATTTTGATAACAAATTTACGATCATTGTATCAATAACGTTACTCTAACGAATATTAATTATATACAAAAATCCTTGAATAGTTTTCCTATTTGTACTGGTTAATTTTTTTACTCTCTCTTGCCTATATGAATATAGGAAGGAAAGTATTGTTTTCATGTCGATTTTTTGAAATTGAGTTTTCACCGGATCCACTCGTTTTCAGACCCCCTGACCTCAAAAAAATATGTTTTCAGCAATTGGTCTGTTTGTGCGTGTGTGTGTGTGTGTATGTGTGTGTGTGTGTTGTTGTGTTGTGTGTGTGTGTGAACAGAATATCTCAACAACAGAACATCGTACGGAGTTGAAACTTGAAACTTACGTTTGGACCTATGAGAGGACCCGACACAAACATTTTCATCAAAATCGGTCAAGCAAAAGTAGTAGTTTATTCGTGTCATTTTTCACTTTATTGCGATGTTCTCAAAAACGACTCCTACGATATTTTTAAAAAATAGCCTCATTTGCTACATTTTTATGCTCTATACGATAGCGTAAGTGCCATGTCTGCTAAAATTCTTGGGAAAGTTGTTTTCTCGTAAAAAATTGTTTTTTAAGATTGCGACTTTAATATGTGTTTTATCGCAAAAATGTATATAATAAAAGTTGTAGAGAATTTAAAAACCTACAACTTTTATTTTAAACCTTGTTTTGTATAACGCTTAGTTTAGCGGTAATTAGTGATTTTCTCTCGCAAACTTGTAAAAAATCGATTTTTAAAGATTTCGGTCTTAGTACATTTTACGACAAAAGTGTATATAATCAAATTTATAGGAAATTTAACGCTCTCAACTGTCATTGAAAGCATTTTTCTCTACAGAGCTTAGTTTAGCGTGAAAGAGTAATTTTCCGTATTTTTAAGCAAAATTGAGGTTCATATTCATTTTGCGTATTTCACTCATGATTAAAATTAGGTTATGTTTATTGAGGTTAGTTTTTTATTTATTTCTAATGTTTTATTACTAGTGTTAAGTTATAATGTTAATTAGTTGCATTGGCAAGAGAAAGTTGTGTGAGTGTTTCACACCAGAATTTTTGAAGTAATAAATAGAATCATTATTAGGCCTACTCCTTAAATGACTAGAATACATTTGAAAGAAATTAAAAATAACAATTAATAGCCTGTACAAAAATTTCAACAGACTAATAATAAAGTTTATCATATTTTATGAACTTAAACAGGTTCCATAAATCAATTTGGAGATATAAAACTAGGAAAGTAGTAATATAAAAGATAAAATAATATTTAAAATATTTTATAGAGTTGTTCATTTATTGTCATTAATAAAATATATAACAGACCTCTATAGAGCTACTGGCAAAATGCTGCACTTAAATTCACGCATACCACAGGATTCAAGGTAATAAATATTTTACAATTTGTTTTATTAACAAATTAAATACACGGTTGTATTTAATATTACTTGAAAAATGGTATGTCTTCATTAACTGCTTGCTGATTAAACCTTTTTATCAGCTACATTTTATGTAAGCTACAGATTTTATGTAAAGCTCAGAAAGCGCGTTAATACCACTATATGAAACACCCTTCATATTTTTGTTACGTGGTATCATAGTTTTCTTATCATGGTATCTTAAAGTTAAAAAAGCATGAGAATTATTTGGTAATCTTATTGTTGTTGTTTAGTTTATCAACCGAAAGGCTGGTTTGAACCTTTAGAAGTTTTACTTAGTAAAACGAGGAGTGAGGTGGTTTACATTTGCCTTCCTCACTTAGTTGAAAAATATGCTTATCAGCATGCCGGGCCTTCTGAAAAGCATATATTTTCCCCGCTGCAATAATTGACACCTTCACTTCAATCACCACAGGGTCTGGCTGTATAATAAAATTCATTACTTCCAGGGGAGATAATTCTGATTAGTGTCATTTACACCTCTACCTCTTCTGTTCCTAAAAGCTTCAGTCATATAATTGTGTGACTATGTGATAAGAAACAGAACTATTTTTTGTAGCCCTGGAACTAGCAGAACAAGCGCAAATAATTTAACACTCTACCTGCCTGCTATGGGTATTCCTATTGTAAAGTTTTAATTTAACAATTTCCTTTTACAGGTTCAAATCTGTGTATATATATGATAAATATTTAAAATAAACATATAATCTTTTGTAAGAGTTATTAGGCTGTGCAGACTTGTGCATTCCAAAGCTGTATTACTCGTTTAAATTCTTATATCACTAGTTATAGTCGGAGAAATAATTTACCTAGTTTATTTTATTAAAGTCCTAACTTAGAATCTGCTAAGTTTATCACCTTGTTAAGTTTTACTAGTACTCTTATTATATTGCCTTAGTGACCACAACGCGGTCCACTTCTACTGCATTACTTATATGCAAATTTATTGTGTTAACCTTAACAGGTCAGCGTTATCAATTTATCATTTTCATTTTAACCGTTAATTCCTTAAGGGTTAATGACTTATTTATGTGACATTACTATTTCAATTATTTTTATGTTATTTTCTTGTAATCTTTTATAATCCATACATGTAATAACCATCAGAATTATTTATGATATTTTTATTACCTTTAAGGAATGTACATTATTGTAAAATTAATTTGTCATTTTTGTGTGGAAATTACTTATTTCTCTAACTCGGAACGTTTTAGTTGTAATAATTTTATTAGTAATACTGAACGGGAGGGAAAGTAAATTTTTCATCCTAAATTGTGAAACATTTAAATTAAATAATGGTTTTTTGTTAATTATTTTAACAATCATAATTTTTTAATCATCTCATAATCGGTATAATTATAATCTCAATCATGACCATCGCTATTTTTAGCTTCAACTACTTTAATGAACAGTTCAGTTAAATTTGGTTTTATTTTTTGTTCACAGTTTAGTCTTTTTTGAGACACAAAGCTGACTGTGTTTAATATTTTCATTCTAAGAACGTTGTTATTCATTTTTTTATCATATTTTCTTTAAGTTTTTAATTACATTAATAAAACTGAGGTGAGAAGAGAGACTTTCTTGACGTTTTATAAAGCGATGTTCATACTAGGATGTTTGTATGGTAGCGAGACATGAACGAGGAAATGCATAATAAAGCCGCAATCTTAAAAAAACAATTTTTTTACGTGAAAACAGCCTCATCAAGAATCAGCAAACAAGGCGCCTACCCAATCTTGTAGAGCATAAAAAATTAAGTTAATGAGGCGATATTTAAAAAAATTTTAGGACCATTTTTTGAGAAAATTGCAAAAAAGTGAAAAATTACACGAATAAACTACTACTTCCGTTTGACCGGTTTTGATGAAAATGTTGGTGTCGGTCCGGTAGTGGTATGTAACTTAAGTTTCAATTTTCAAGTTCGTACGATGTTCCGTTCTTGAGTTATTTTGTACACACACACACACACACACAGACCAATCGCTAAAAACATGTTTTTTGGGTTCAGGGGGTCTGAAAACGTGTTGATCCGGTGAAAACTCGATTTCGAAATATCGACATGAAAACAATACTTTGCTTCCTATATATTCATATAGGCAAGAGAAAGTAAAAATTTAATTGTACAGCCAGACTCTGTAGTGAATAAAGTGAAGGTGTCATTTGTAAGATGGAAGGTAGGTGCTTTTCAGAGGGCCTGGCATGATGATAACGATACTTTTTCACTCAGTGAGGAAGGCAATCGTAAACAACTTCTCTTTACGTTTTACATAGTAGACTACAACCGTTAGAGGTTCAAAACAGCTTTTCAGTTGTTGATCTAAACAACAAACATTATATATAAAGCTTTTTATGTGATTTTAATTAAAAAGGTAAACAAAAACGGGATCTTTCCAAAAATTAGTTATAATGAATTGGCAAAGAGTACTAAGTTATATTGTTCAACATTTAAGCTTTCAAGAAAAGAGAAATAATAATAATAATAATATAATCCGATTACGTTCATTATGTAATCACAAATTGAAATAAGTAAACAATAGAGTTGAAAAATAAAATTACCTTTTTAAGATTCAAATATATTGTATCTTCTATTTGTAAAGATTAATACATAATTTATATACCATATAATATTTTAATAATAGATTACTATTACCTATCTTGTAGACATATAAATTGAAAATACAATAAAAGAAAAATTAATTTTGTTGTAGAATTCAATGTAATATTAATGTTCATAAACACAAAGCGCGGGTGCATAAAATATATTCAGATACTGTACATTATACCTTATATGCCAAAGTAATTCCATTATAAACATTTGCTGTTTTATGATCAAAACACCATATGCTGGCTGGCTTCGTATTGGAAATAGTAATAAAACTTACATTCATTCACGAGTGCTGCATTCCACAATGCACAGCTTGCAACTTGTGTGCAATCGACTGCAATGACATGGAATTGTGGACGATACTTTAAATTACTTAAGCAAACCTCAACTTACTTACCTCAACACTCAACTTTATTTCACTTGTACTTCTCTTTTTTTAATCCTCATAGGACTGCATAAGTTCTTTAAGTTTGGGAAATCGTTAATTTCGTCTTATGGATCTTATCCATTTTCTTGACGTTCTTATTCTTGATCTGTTTCTTAATAATTTTTCATTGCGTTAGATCTTTATCGTTCTTCATCAGAATACACCGCTTTTAGACGTTCAATTGGTTTCTTTTGATTGAGTCTCGTGTTTTTCAGGTTATGATAATTTTTTGTATTGGTTTTTAACTCCTCAAGTGAGATCTGAAGTTCTTCTTGGTCTTCTTTAATTTCGCGAAACCAGTACGGTTGGGACTTTATAATGATCTGTCTGGACATTCTAGAGGGATTCATCTGCATGATGTATTCGAAAAGGAAATGTTCTTCTTCCTTATTTGATCTACAAGCGGTTCCTTGCTCCTGTAGATTTCTTCTTTGTGCATCGGTTTCCAAATTCCGTCTGATAAACGCCTCTTATTTATACATCTTCTAATGACCCGTCGCTCCAGTTTGGAAATTCTGAGTTCTGGTTTATTTTCCGAAGTTTAAATAGTGTTTCGCTCCCATACGTTATTTCAGGTAAAATCACCGTATATTAGTGACGTAATTTAGACTTTATAGTGGTTGAGGACAGGTACATCAATTGTTTTGGTTCTTAAGGACAGTATTCTATTGGTAGTGAAGTTTAGTTTAAGTGTAACTTAAACCAAACAATTGATTTACCTGTCCACAACCACTTGCTACCACCTGCATGCACACGCATTATTTAAAGTAATACAGAACTGGCCCCAGAACGAAACATTTCGAACGGCCTGAAAACACATTTCCTTCACAATTTAATAATTGACTGATTGGTTACAAATACTTTTGAAATCGTCGTGTAGGGTTTTATTGCTTACATATTAAGAATCTATCTTTAAGCAAGTCTTAAGAATTTATTTTTAAAATTATATATGTGGGACGATATCACTGGGTAAAAGAATTTGGAACGATACCCAGTTGAAGTTTTAGAAGACTGGCTGTTCCAGTACGGTAGTTGTATGGTAGTGACTCGTGGGTGCTTGGGAAGAAAGATGAACGTCAGATCCAGGCGGCGAAAATGGGGTTCTTGAGAAGAGTTCATGGATATAGTTTGATGGATCGCTTTAAAAATAAGAAAATCTGGACATTAAATATGAGGAAATGTCTCCCCTCTAATAGAAACAGTTGATAAATACACAGAGAAATGGGAGGAACATTTAATACGCATGAGTGAAGATAGACAGGCGAAACAGGCATTAAGCTACATACCTGCTGGACGAAGAGATGTAGGTAGACCGCGATAGGTGCGCAGGTTTGAAGGCCTAATTCATGACAGGAAAAAGAAAAAGATTTTTAAAACTGTGTAGTGGAATACCTTATAAATTATTTTATGGGCTGTTATAAATTTTGTCAGATGCATCGTACGATTATGCTTTATCGTGTAAATGCGTTAATGAGCAGATAAAATAATTCTTTAATATTTATGTAGCAAGGAAACTAATTATTGTATTACAAAGTAAACCGGTAATTGGTACCCGAATTCAACAATTCCTTTGAGTATTGTATGTAACATTTGGTTAACATGAACATTGCTCTGTAAAATATGAATTCTTCAATATTATTCGAGTATTTTCTTTTTTTTCTGAGTGAAATCTTTTTCTGTACAGACGGATTAGTTACAATAATTAAGTAACTACTATTTATTATAATTACCATATAAAAAATTATTACATAGTTTCTTTTATGATCCCAGTATTTTGAAATGTTTGTTTTTCAAGAACGCTCGGTTCAACTAAAAAGTAACTTTTATTTGTTTGTCTGTTAATTAGTTTTGTATATTTCTTAATAATATGTAGTAGTTGTTTACTGCATATCTACGAGCGTAAACGAACGATTGCGCTTCTGTGTCTATAACATTAAATTTCAATGTGAATTCCTTATCAAGTGAAAGTGAGTGAATAAATTTAAGTTATAGATTTTTGTTTTTTATTTATTTATTATTTTTCTTTTTTTTAGGAAACCGAAAGTTCTTTTGATCGTTAATTTATAGTCTATTCATTATTGTTTTAACTTATACTGTATTTTATATCTTCTTTAAAAGATAAAACGATTAAATTTGTGCGTTCTTTACAGAAAAAATAATGGAAAAGTATATACGTAATACAAAGTAGTTAAAACGGTAGGGTTAAAAAGTCAACTAAATAAAAATATATTTATAGCTTTATAAATATAAATAAAGTAAAGTATTTTAAATTAAAGAATAAATAATATATTCGTACTTGAATCTCTTTCTTTTCCTAAGTAATAAAAATACTAATTAAAAATTAGATTCCTGTGGTTTCTTGGATCGTGTAGTTACTCCTTAAAAAATTAATTTCAAATATATAGCGTCCGAAATAATGAGTTAAACAAATAATTCTGAAATTCAGATTTAATAAAAGAAATCAAACAACAGATTTCGTGTTTAAACCACCATACCCACATGGGAACTTAATTCGCTGAAACGCGGTTCGGCTAACCAAGTTCAAAGGCCTCGCTCGCTGTAAACTGTAAAAGGCAATAAAGACCTCGGTGCAAGAAGGGGACAGCTCCCATTTTATAAAATTTTCTGAACTTTAAGAAAAACTTTGTTTTGAGTAGTCTCGTTTTTGCCTAACTAAATATTGGTACACCTTCACTTTAATGCCTTATGGACTATTTTACAAACATGTATGTATTTATATTCTTTTATTTCAATTTTCAATAATTTTAAAATTAATTTATATAAGTTTTTTTATTTCTATTTAGGAAATTCACAATCAGTGAATGTGATAACACAAAATTTGTAAAAAATTAACATGGTAAATAAACGTGAGTGGAGACACAGTCCAGTGACAGAACTCCGACGTGAATACATAAGTGTATTATTAAGTGCAGCATTTAGAACACTGTAATGGATAGTCAATTACAATTAGTTAACTAGTACTACGTTAATAGATGAGGTGTCGGCTCCATCGACGTTTTAGACGTCTTATTAGATTGTTTAGGAGAGTCTGCGTAGCCAGATTTGAGATCAATTTATTAATTTGAGATCAATTTGTATAAGTTAAATAATAAAAAAATCTAAAAGTCTGAAAAAACTAAAAAAAAAAAACTGTAACACTTAGCATATATTATTTATAATTAATAATGCATGTTTTGTATTCAAAGTTAACTTTATTACTTTTTGTTCTTATTTTTCTCTAAAAAAGAACAGATTGTAATTTAGCTAATTTGAAAATAAAAATAAATTTCAAAAATTCGCTACACAAACAAATTGTTTGAAGTAAATTCCTCCCCCCTTAAAGTATAATGTATAAATTTACTTTGGGTTTCGAGATGTATTTCCAGAAGAAAACGGAAATGTATTTATCGTAGTAAAAGTTCAATTATCGTTTACTAATGGTATTTGATGTCAGGTGTTTAAAACAATTTATTTCAGTATTATATTATAAGGAACTAACTTTATCAGAACATACGAGTTTTACAATAGATAACTGATGAATTCTTCCGTAATTTATTTTGCCTGGTATAGTATTCTTAATCGAATAGTACAACTTAGTAATTTACTGCATATTTTAAAAGTAGTTTAACCACGTATGTATAGTAAGTATATACACATCCGGAAATCCTGTGTCGCAAAGTTAAGGAAGATAGGATCGGTCTTTGATGTTCATCTACCTGCCACCCAAAGTAATCTAGGTGGAGACTAATATCAAAATGAGGGCAATTGCTTCTTTAATATACCTACAATACTTAAGTTTACTCTTTATTCATTTTAATCCAATACATCTGGTGGCTTTCACTGTAACTAATCCAATGTTACCTTGATATTTTATTGTAACTAGTTTTTATTACATGATGACTATAAATTTATTCTTCCATTCTTTTGTTTTATAATTCTTGACAACTTCATCATCAATCGTCAATTGACAAAGATTGCGTAGGTGAATTAATAATGATCATCATCATATAAAATCATCATTCGAATAATAAATACGTTTCATATTATTCTAGAAGACACCCTTCCGCGTGGGAGGGGCTTTCACTCTCTTTATCAAAAATATAATTCTCTATACAAAAAAAAAAGAAATTTAAACAACAAATCTTTGCCAATATTATTTTAAATTATTATTTTGTATCCGATCTTATAAATATCTTGACTAAATATATTATAAGATATTAAATTTTCCTGGTTAAAAATGTTTTCACTTATTTTCAATTTATTCCTGAATTTTTTAAATTGTTTTTAAGTTAAATTTTTTTGGATAAGATCAATTTATAGTTTGTAACGTTCCATCTTAGATGGTTATTTTGTAACACGTAAATATAGCCTATTTTAATCTAAAATCTTATTGAAAAAAATATATAAATTAAAATAAACTCATGTGAATTACCTAATACTTAGCTTTGTTTAGTGAAATCCAACTATTTAATGTAAGTACGTTAATTAATTTGTTGGTTCACAATTATGTATTAATTCAGGCCTTTAGCCATTTACATAAAATAATTAAACTTCATTCTTTGAGTTCTAGAAAGTTAAAGACAACCATATAAATTTTTTTTCTTCAAAAAATCAATATTTAAAAACAATCAACAATTTAAAATCAGTATTTAAAACAATGATTATTTAAAAGAATAAATGAATATTATAATAATTATGAACGACAACTTTGAAAAACCTATTAAAATAATTAAAAAATATAATTTACATTTACTATAAATGTTTATTGGTTAAAAAAATTTTCTCTAAATTTTAATCAATAAACATTTCATAGATACAACAAAGTTGTACCACTACAATTTATCTTAAAGTAGGCCTAGATATTTTTGGTAGGAAGTGTATCTTTTTTGTCAATATGTTTGGTAAATTTCTTCTGCGGACGATGATAGCTGAAGCGTTTGGAAAATATACACAAATCAACAAAGGGGATCATTGATTTGATACGCAATTATAAAAATATCTTGGCACACTTATACAGCCGGTGGTACACCATATATTGATATTTTAAAATAATTGGTAGTAGTAGAACGATCACCAGAATATTACAATCTGTTTTGTAGAGTAATCCAAAATATTGTGGCACTAAAAATATAATCTTCTGTTCTTTTGTTGAAGGCCCCTCTTCTGGCATTTATAGCTCAGAGATTTGGACACTCCAACCAAATCTCCAAAAATAAAATCTGATAAAAAGTTCGGAGAATCAAGAAAAAACAATGGCACAAACAGTTTTTTTGATAGATCCCTTCGTTTATCAGTTATAAGTATTCAAACATGCAATTCTGGGAAAATTTTGTTAGCAATAAAAAAGGTAGATTGCACTACATAAACCAATTTATTGCATTTTTCAATCATAAAGTATCTAATAACTAAGTTTAAACGGAGGTATAAGATAATAATAAGAAATAAATTATATTAAATAAACAATGCAACAAAATAAATGGCTATGTTAATTATTTGCTAACCAAATTCAGCTACTGGGGTTAACATCTGCCAATAGGTATCATTAACAAAACAAATTCGCTGAAATAATTATTTTAAAAGTGTATTATTAATTTTGTTGACAAAATCAGCTGTTAATGTACAATAACGCAGTTTGTTTTACGTCGCAACATTTAACAACTGATTTTAATCTGTTACTTCAGAATAACCAACTTATATTAGTCAAATTCGATAGTGCTAGTAAAGATTAAGTTGTAGGCCTAGTTAAAATTTTTTATGAAAAATTTGTTATTAGTAGATACTAAAAAATTTATTGTAGATACTTTATGATTGAAAAATACAATAAAATAAATCATGCATTGTGTTCTACCTTTTTTTATTCCTAACACAATTTTCCCAAAATTGCAAATTTGATTGCTTGTAACTCAAAAACAAAGGCATCTATCAAAAAACGGGGTGCGCCATTGTTTTTTTCTTGAAATTTTACATTGAAAAGACGTGTCACATGACCACCATCCCATTTTGTTTTTTACTTTTTTAGGAAAATTCACAACTGTACATAAAAACAACGAGTGAATGAGATTATTATGAAATGGGATAAAATGCGCTTTAAGATTTAGAGATCACCACTCAACAGTAGGCTCCAGCTGGAAATTTTTTGTGAACGGATTACATAATTGTGTATATTATCGGAAATTACTTATTATAAAATGATGTCCCTACTCCATCTTCGGCGTAGAAGTCTGCGGGGATTTCCTGGAAGGTATGGTAGGTATAAGTTGCGTACAAGTTCGTTGCTATGATATGATAATTTCATACGGAATCTTGTGTAAATTTTACGAAATAAGTCGTTTACGTACGGAATTTTGAGGTCATTGTGCAAACAGTCATTGGTAACGTAAAAGGTAGCATTTGTAATTTGTCGTAAGAGTTTTGACTGAAATCGCTGGATTTTTAAAATTACGGATGCCTTAGCAGTTCCATAGATTTGGCAAGCATACATCCAAACAGGCCGGAGATAAGCTTTATATAAGAAGTTTAAGATGCAGTGGTAATTTAGACCGTTTAGAATGTAAAAAGTAAAACCGTTATCGTCTGTCGTCTAAAGTTCTCCGTCCCATTTAAAAATATAAAGTTGAATCCAAGATGGCGGACAAAAATTTCAAAACCACCAAAAGTTGAATTTTTAAAACTAAACAGCTCCACATAAGCTCTTCCGCCAAATATGTATCAATTAAGCAATATAAAGCCGTTTAAACTTAAAAATCACCATATATATTTTATCTTGAAAATTAAAATTTTTTGAACCGCCCTATGGAAAGATGTTAATTTTATGTACTGAAATAAAACACTAAACTGAATAGACCACCCTTAATTTTATGGTAAATTATTTATTTTCATTAAATATAAGTTAATTGCATTTTTATGAACGGATAAAACACTCTAGAAAATCATTCTTACCAGACAGTGTTATCTTACGTCATAAATTTTAAATTAAGTACAGGCTTACTTGAACGAAATCGAGTTGTACAGAAATAAAAACCATTCTTATTTTATTTAAGCCTGTTATAATTGTTTGACTTAAGTAGGCCTACGTAGGCTCCCACTCTGTGATTTTATCAAATTCAAACCGAGTTGTTCTCCCTTCGGCATATTTTATTATTGTTAACTGTATATTTCTTTTTATAATCGTTTATTTATCTTTATTTTGCGTATGTTACTACCTTATGTATCGTTATATCTGTTTATATTAAAAATACCTTTAGGTTAGTTCATAAATGTTCTTGTGAGGTCTTTTAAACTATTTGATTTCAAGTAAAAGAATAAAATGATTTTTAAATGTATCAAAATTATTTCATTGTTTACATCAACAATCAAATATTAATGGTAGTCGCTGGATTTGAAAGTTATTTCTAAAATTCGTTGCTTATTTTTTCCTTTTCATCTAACCCTAGAGCCGGCAATCGTCGATTTTGAGACGATGTTACCGGTTCTTGAACCGGTCGCGTCGCAAAATCGGGTTGGCTTCATAGCATTGCAATTTTGTCGTTTTAGTTTTAAGTTCATCTACAGACAGCGTTGCTGTTTTGTACAACAGTTTAGTAATGTATAAAGTAAATTTTTACGTATAATACAATAATTTTAGTTACATATTCTGCCTGTGTTGTCTGTTGAAATTACGCTATCCTAGGGCTGAATTTAATTATTTCTTGGTTTATATAGTGTTTTTGTATATAATTATTTTCTTTATTTTTAAACACAGAATCGCTGTTTTTTTTTTTTTTGGTTTTATTTTGAAATAAACATTATAAGTAACGATTAGTATGTAATGAATTTTGAAAGTAGAGCATACAAAAGTTTTAAACAGAAGTATCATTTAAAATTTAAAAAAGAATTGTCTAAAAATTATTTTTTCAAATAGCTTCAGCATCCCTAACTGTCAGATTAAAATTTAAATAATGTATTCATTCTATTTTCCTAAGTTTTCTTGTTATTTTGATACGTCACTCGATAAGGTTTGTGATTTTGAGCAAATTTGTAATGATTTCTTTACGGTTCGGTGACCCATATGCTAAAAATTCTCTGCCGGTCTACAAAAATGTTATTGCCTGTATAGGGTTAAATGAAACTGTTAATTCGTTATGTTACTAGTATTTCTTGCAAAACAATTTACTCTCATGTTAATATAAAAGATTGACTAAAATACGGTGATGTTGCTCAGGTGATCAGCCAAAAGGCTGGTTTGAACCTCTAGAGTAGTGATTCTCAACCTGGGGGTCACGACCCCCATGGGGTCGTGGTGATATTATAGAGGGGTCGCGAAACAATAATAAAATCATTTAATAATTTTATTTGAAAAAATCATTTATTATTAACTTACTTATAAAAATTTTACATGCAAATAATTACACTTACTTGTAAAGAAAAAAAAATTAATCATTAATTAATTATTAATGTGATAGTTGCATTTTTTTTCATTCAAAATTTTCTCCATACGTGCATTTTCTTTAGAAACATATAAAAGTAAATTGTTCTCGAGTGATAAAATTAGTGCGGTTTGATTATATAATATTTTAAAAAACATTTTACATTCAAATTCAATTATTTATAGTAAGGCTTACTATTATTATCGGCGGGGGCGGGGTCGCGAAATATAATTTTATTTTTTTACACTATTTGGGGGTCGCGGAGAAAAAAAGGTTGAGAATCACTATTCTAGAGCGTTTACTAATTAAAACGAGGAGTGAGGTGGTTTCTTTATTAATTTAAAACAATTAAAGGCTAACAGAACGTATCCACATAAGCCCTTACTGACATAATAAATTTTACATTTTTACTAAACAATATTTGCTTATAAGTATTTTATTTACATTATATACATGCTAATACACTTTTTGTCTTTTTTTGCTCGTAAAAAATTTTTTTGTTCAATAACATTACTTACTATAATAACAATATTAAAAAGAGAAAAATACTAAAATTCCCACGAAAAAATAGTTTAGCAAAACTTGATCAAAAATACTACCTATTATTTGTTATTAATTTTTTTTTTATTGAGTGATGATGCCTACATAAGCCTTGGGCTTGTGCGTAGGTATGATGATATGTGGTGATTTACAGATGAAAAAAATGCCAGACCTGACCGGGAATCGAACCCGGGACCCCGGCATTAAAAAAGGACAGGAAAAATAAATGGTAGAAGAAAGAAAAAAAAGATGTGAGTCTCCTCTGTGAATTAATGACATTTATTGCTTGGTGAGCGCCTGATAATATTTTGATGAGAATTGTTCGTAATTATCAAAAAAAGGATCGAGTTTCCCATTGTCTTCCTCATTCAGTGGAAAAGTATGCTTATTAGCATACCAGGCCCTCTTAAAAGCATCTACTTTCCACCCTGCAAATGACACCTTCAATTCGTTCATCATAGGGTCCGACTGTTTAAAGAAATGCATTACTTTCAGACGAGATAACTCTGACTAGTGTCTTTTACACCTGTACCTCTTCTATTCTTAATTGAGTCAGTCATTTAATTAGCTGATCATGTGATAAGAAACAGAACTATTTTTTGTAGCCTGGAACTAATAGATAGAGTGTAAATAGTTTAACACTGCACCTGTATCTTATGAACAATTCTGAATTATAAAATTCCTTAAACCAATTTGAATATTTTATATCAGATTGGTGGTTTAGTAAATAGTAGTGGGTATAGTCACTTGAGTCACGAGTTTGCCCTTGTTTGCAACGAGGGAAACAGGGGGACAAGCATCAGTGCGCATGCCCAACTGCTTTAATTTCAGTACAACAAACATAACAACTTATAGTATATCCAGAGCATATACAGTATATCGCGGAACCTTTTGTAGGTTAACTGTTTGTTACAGAAATGTCGGTTTCTCGAAAACGTGGTTGAACTATTCACAGTGTTGAACGAAATCTAATATGCAATGTAATAAAATGTTATGAAGTTGAAGCTAAACAAAAATGTATATCCGTGCCTCTTAACAAAAGCCGTGAACGAACAGCAAACTACTGTGATGTTTCTTTTTCCACAATTTGAAAAAAGGAGGAAATTAAGGACGTGAAGAAGCTATTCTTTAATAGTTTTGTTGACACCTGTTAAAAAAAGAAAACGGTTTGGTAGATACTAGAGAGACTGATAATGAAAACGCCGGTGACAGCAATAGTAAAGGCGTTCATTCGTAATTACAGTAAATCAAAAATTTCTAGTCATGTAATTAGGCTATAGGCAATATTACAGGTCATATTTATTTCTTATTAGGTTTATGAAGAAAAACATTTTCTCGGAATAAACCAGCTTACAAAATGCATGTAGAAACTGCACGGTAGTGAAATTTACCGGTGTCTCGCTGTTGAGGTTAGCAGCACTGCAAATATTTCACTTCCCTTCCTCACAGCCCATACATACGCAAAAGGCAGTCTCGTGTCTTTAATATCTATAGTAGCTTACTTTATTACTGGTTTGTAGTTTTTTCAGTCTATATTTCTGTGACGCGTAGCGTACTCGTTTTGGTAAAAAACGAATCAAACAATTTGAATCATAGAAAACGATTATATTCATGTAAACTTCAATATATATCTGACTTTCATATGTTCAAATTGGTGTAAGGAATTTTATAATTCAGAATTGCTTATAACATACTGGTGGAGTGTTAAGTTATTTCCACTGTATCTGTTAATTCCAGGGCTACAAAAATAATCTTCTGTTACCTATCACATGATCAGCTAATTAAATGACTGTTTCATTTAAGAACAGAAGAGGTAGATGTGTAAAAGACACTAGTCAGAGTTATCTCCTCTGAGAGTTATGAATTTCATTATACAGCCAGACCATATGTGGTGAATGAAGTGATGGTGTCATTTGCAGGGTAGAAAGTAGATACTAATCAGAGGGCCTCGTATGCTGATTAGCATAATTTCCCACAGAGTGAGGAAGATAATGGTAAACCAGATTAGTGGTTTAGTAAAAATTAGTAATAGTCTACTTTATTACTAATTTGTAGTCTTTTTTTAGTCTATATTTCTGTGACTCTAGTGTCCTCTTCTTAGTACGTAAGAAACGAAACAAACAAATCTGAATCATATAAAACAAATGTTATTAATTTACCTCTTAAGAAGCAAAACGTAAATATTCTTATAGAAACATTGTTTTACGAATTTTAATTTCATAAAAATCATATAAAAGCGAAAGATAAATTGAAGCACAGAGTGAATATAAATTGAAAGTGAATTGAACAAACAGTCTTTGAGGTAACAATGTCTGGGTTTAACAAGAAAGATTGAAAAGAACTGAAGAGGTTCAATGTGATTGTTTCTTGGAACAGAAAACAAGATGCAGTGCAGTAAACTCTTCACAATGCTGTCCTGTTTTCCTCTGGAGGTTGCAAAGGTATTACACTCGATCAACAAATAGAATCAAAGAATGTTTATGTTTATTTGTGTAAAACTTAAGAGAAAGAAAACCGATAACGTTGAGACATTTTATTAGGTTCTTATTTTATTAGATCATACGCAATGTAAATGTATTTGTTTTGCATAACAAGTGAAACATGTTAGGTCATTACCATCTTAGCCTGAATTTTATTGCTATTGTATAAATACAAATAAATCTGTGTTGACGCATACATTAACATCTGGCAAAATCTATCAAATTACATCTATAATTGTTTTATTATGTTATAAACAAGTGTACGACACCAACACAACCGATTTGAGTACCTTTAAATTTGAGTATCATTATCGATACATTTGAGTGCCTATTATACCTGTATATATGTATGATAATACAATTTTGATCAGATTGTTTTATTCTGTCAAGTGAAATTTAGGAAATTTTTTAATAAATGAACCTTTATTCATTTTCTAAGTAAAAATATATGATTGATTTATAATACATTATACAGAGTCTATTAATTACGTTTATTATTTGGTTAGGTTGGTTATTTCTTCTACCGGGTGGCGTTCACTCCCATTCCCTCTTTGGCCACCACCTACCATCCTCCATCCTTTGGTAATGGCCAAACCATTTTAATAACAATTAATGTGATAAAATAAGCTGAAAAAGTAACGTGGTAAGTTTATGTTTCGTTACAGGAGAATTTAGTTACTTTCGTTTGTGTCTCACATTTGTTGTGGTTTGCCATTTCTTGGTCTCGAAGCCGATGGAGTAACAATATTTAGCTGTTAAATATGAACTCCCTAGCTCTTCAAAATATTTCAGTGTAAACCCAACTGCATTTTGATAGTCACTAAGACTTATTTGACTGTTATTCAAAATGCTACGTTTTCTGGTTGATTCTGTTCAGAATTTTTCAAAACCGCTACAATCTCGCCGTCTGTCAACTGGGTAACTTTTAATTTCCGGTTAGGTCTGGCATTTCTTCATCGCTTATTTCATCTGTCACTCTTCGTCTATATTAGAATTTATAATATAGTCGATTTTCGTCTATATTAGAATTAATTGCAAAACTTCTCGAACGCCGACGCCTTGTCGAGTTATACGGAATGTCATGTTTCTGAATAACAAGTTTTTTAAACTCTACTCTATAATTTTAAATACAATATTTATATTAGCAGTTAACAATTTTTAAATAGATACTGCAGTGCTAAAAACATAAAAATAACTATTTTTGCGAGTGTTCATTTAAATATCTATTTTATGGGGCACCAAATAAAATTTAATTACCAAATCTCTCATAGAAAGTACACGTTTAATGTAATAACATAAAAAAGTATCGACTAATATTCAAATACGAACTACGATTTCTAATAAAGAAATTTAACGACGTCACGTTTAATATCAGATATCATATCATGTTGATATTATTCGAATGATATACGTATACGATTTAAATAGAAAATGAAAACTGATCTAACTTAAATAGATCATTAGATAAAATAGTTGAAATAAAGAAAGATCGTTTCAAATAACACAATAGATAACATTGTATTCATCTAACTATTAACATTTTGTTTTCAAACTTAAAAAACTGGTTTTAAATATTAGTAACATTTCATTTTTTAATGATTTGTTATATTTTATATATTCCCGTGTGACCTAGTTTAAATTCATGAAAATCACATAATTTTCCCAAAAATTTAGTTTTTCTTACTCGTTATCACATAAAATTTATGGTTCATAAAGTAAGAAATATTATAATATAATTTTAAGTACAAAATTTTAGAATATTTATGCTTATTTTTTAAATTAAGTATTATTATTATTAAGTCGTTGATCGACCAACTAAGGATCACGTTAAGCACTATGCATTTTGGTCTCTTCTTCTCAGGATGTCATTCCTCTTATCTGCCCAAAAAGCCTTCATTCGTTCGGAATGCTCCTTTCTTCTCTCATCCGTCCACCTCCCACCAGTACCCTCTCTTCTTGCAGATTGCACAGTAAGTATTAAGTATTATTATTTAACAAACAATAATTTATAATCTATCTCAAAGTTCATATCACTCAGTATCGTTGTTTCCGTATGATCTTCTGGTTATTGCAGATGATAAAAGATTTCTTCTTGGATCCAGACGATGTGTAATTTTTTATTTAATTAAACATTTTCAAAATGTATAAGTTTGTTAACAAGCAAATGAGTAAGATGTAATAAGTACTTTTACTCGTAATTAAATATTTTTTTTATTTTTTTTATTGTTTTACGTCCGACCGTTTTACAAATTACTGCTAAATCCGACGATAAGAAGTATTAAAGATGAAAATGAGTGATGAAAAAATTCCAGACCTGACCGGGAATCAAACCTGGGGCCCCGGCGTAGAAGCCAGTTACGCTAACCACTACGCCAACGGGGCGGTTATATATACTTTTTTTAGAATGATATTTATTTTTATTGATAAAAAATAGTTAATTTCATTATTAAATCAACAGTGAATTGAAAATTATTTATTTGTGATTTTATTAAATTCGTACATGGCAAACAACATACTACACAGAGATTTAAACTTTCCTACAATTGAACACGAAATCAACAAATTCTGTACAAAACACCAAAAAGGGCTTTATTCACATATAAATCATCTTACCATCTCACTCTTAGATAATTCAAACTAACTCGCCGATTGAAATGAAGCCATCCTTTTCCCTTTAAATTTATTAAATTACAACTGTGTAGCTTTACACAACCAGAATATATATTTACACCTCATTTTACATAAATGTACCTCTTTTGAGGAGAAAGAACATTCATTAGCAGGATCCTCACGTTTAAATTCCATGGCATTGATAAAATACAGATTAATTCTTTTTACAATATTTTTAATACAGTATAATTTAATATTTTAAATTATAGTACTTTTAATATTTTAATATTATATTTTACTAAGAAGAAAAAATTTCCATAACAGGCAGGTGGAGTGCAAAATTATTTGCTCTCGATCTGCTAGTTCCAGGGCTACAAACAATAGTTCTGTTTCTTATCATATGGTCAGCCAATTATATGACCGAAGCATTTAAGAACAGAAGAGGTAGATGTGTAAAAGACACTAGTCAGAGTTATCTCCTCTGAGAGTTATGTATTTCACTATACAGACAGACCATGTGGTGAATGAAGTGAAGGTGTCATATGCAGGGTGGAAAGTATGTGCTTTTTGGAGGGCCTGGCATGCTGATAAGCATTCTTTTTCACTCGGTGAGGAAGGCGATAGTAAACCGCCTCACTCCTAGTTTTACTTAGTAAAGCCTCTAGAGGTTCAAACCAGCCTTTTGGTTCATGACCTAAACAACAATATACTAAGATTTGAACATTCCTACAAATGAAAAAGAAATTGACAAATTTTGCAAAAAATACCAGAGAGGGGCTCGAGTCACACATAAATCATTTCGCCATTTCACACTTAGATAATTCAAACTACTCTCACCGATTGAAACGAAGACATCCTTTTCCCTTTAATTTTATAAACAATTACAATTGTGTAACTTTGCGCAACCAGTAAATAATATATTCGCTGCTCATTTTACATAACCTTACCTCTTTTGAAGAGAAGACCCCTCATTTGTAAGGATCCTCACGTTTAAATTCCTTGGATTTGATAAAATACAGATCAATTCTTTTTACAATATTTTTAATAAAAAGAAAAAGGTCTGCTGACTTTAAATCGCTAGTATGTCCGTTGAATTTTTTATTTATGTAATAAATGTTAAGATCTGTATCCAGATCATGATTGGAAATGTTGAAGAGAGTGTTAACAACTAATCTCAGCAGTTTTGATTGAAACCTTTGTAGTTTAGTCAAAACTAAGAATTTAATTGAGCTATAAATTTGATATCCGTACAACAACATTGGTTTGAATAAATATTTATAAATAAGTACTTTCAGATGATAGGGTCATATTGATCTTCGAGTCAGAAGACTGTTTAGTGTGTGTCCTATCCAAAGCTTTTCGTTTTGTGCTGACATGTTCTTCCCGTGTAACCCTTTTTCGACGGAGACAGCGAAGACATCCTACAGACTTATTTTAAGCTGAAAAGGCTGCATGATGTATTTACATAAGAATAAATTGCAGATATTGCTGTAATTAAAAATAAAAATAAGTTGTAATTAAGGAAAGTACTTTGTATTGTAATGATTTTTGTTAATTAATGGAAAAATAAATCAATTTATTAATTAATAGTCAAAAGATTTAGCACAATTTCATTAGGTTAATAGATTTTTTTTAAAAATCCCTAATGTGTGTACGTTGTAATCGGTTCAATTTAAAAACAATCAGCAACCCAATGAGATGAGGATGATATGTACGACGTGTTGTCTTTACAGACCCAGAATGCCATTTCTGAGAAAGTCTGGTTAATTGAATCCCAAGCATCAAAGTACACAGGTAACCACTGTTTTTTACTCTTATCCGTATACCAGTAACTACCTTTATTACTAGGATTTGAACCAGGAACCTTCGTCTCCAAAATCAGCTAACTCGCAGCGACCTCTAGACTAACCCAGTAAGTCAGATTAAAAGAATATATGTTTTGTTCACTTTAAAAATGACGTTACACGTTAAAAGAGGACACCACTCATTGGTAGAACTCCCGCAGTTAATTGCTACAGTTAGCCTTTTCACAAGTTAATCATTAGCCTAAGAGTATTCAGTTAATAATAGTAAGTTTAAATTATTTTTTTAATGTTTTTCTTCTTCTTCTTCTTCACTACAGGGTTTAGGCGAATGTTCCGGTCTCAAAGTTTTTTTTGAAATTTTCTTAAGGACAGCCACTATCTTTTCCTGGGTCTTCCAATATCTCTTCGGCCAACCGGCTTATATCTCCACACTTCCTTCTTTCTTCCACACTAGGCCTAGGTATACGCCCATCAGGCATTCTTTCCAAATGTGCCAGCCATCTCTGCCTGTTTTCTATTATTCGGTTTTTATTAAGCGTAATTAAATTTGAACTGTATTGAATGAAGTTAACCCAAGTCTCTGCTCCACCTCCTGCCAAGCCGACGATATGGATTGCCTGGTAAATGTGGAGAACTTAGTTCACGAATCAATGGGTTGGAGTTGGTAAGTAATTTTAATCTAAAGCGATGAAACATTTCGTGTAAGGTGTCATAAATAAATGGGATTTTTAGATCCGAGTGAAGTGTGTGATTTGACACTAAAAATGGAGCGTTAACTAGCGTACGAAGCAATTTTGACTGAAACCGTTGAAGTTTAGCTATGACTGATGGTTTTGATGAACCATAGATTTGACAACCTTATATCCACATTGGCTTAGGTAAAGTCTTATATAATAGAAATTTTAGAGGAATTGGCGATTAATTTTAAAGAATTAATTAATTAAAAGAATATTAATTTTAAAATGAAACCATAAATTTCTTAATATTCATTTCTACTCCATAAACAGATCACCTTGTTCTTTGTACGTAAAAAATAAAATTTTTGTCTCGTGGAAAATAAATTAGCATAATTGGGTGTAGAATAATCGTAAAATGTTCACGCCCTTCATAAATGTCACTTGCATAAATGAGTTAATCCATAATTAAAAAATATCTTTAATAATTACTTCTTATTTACATTAAGTAGACTACTAATAACAAATTAATTACTGTATAGATCATAGAATGTAAAACGAATTGCGGCTTGATTAATAAATATCTGCAAAATAAACAAATTGTATTTCAGTCATAATGCATCAATATGTACATTATTTATTATCTTTCTCTAACATATTTCTTTCTTTTTCTTAAGGATGTATTTTCTACATCTTATCACGGCACATATTATGTACCTACTTAATATTTACTAAGTAAGTACCGTTACTAACAAATCATTAATCTAAGGATGCTGCAAAATTCACATGATCTATCTATAGTATTACCTATACAAGACAAATGCTTAAGTATGTCGCCATATTTTTCCGTGGGTATACCTTTAGAAAAAAAAAACATTAATAAATATGATTTAAAATAGGTATAAATTTTAATTGATATTTTTATAGAATACTGATATGTATTTTTATTACATTTGTCATTGAGAAAATTATAATTAATTATTAAGTGTAGTATTGTAATTAATTATATCAATTGATTCTAATATATATTATGTAAATGTTTTTTTTTTATTTATTATTAGTTTTTCTTTGTATTCTTAGTTGTTTTTTACTTTCTCCTGCCTATATGAATGTATAGGAAGGAAAGTATTGTTTTCATGTCGATTTATCGAAGTCGAGTTGTCACCGGATATGCAAATTTTCAGACCCTCTGAACCCAAAAAAGATGTTTTTAGCGATTTGTCTGTGTGCGCGTACGTGTGTGAACAAAATATCTCAAGAACAAAACGTACAAACCTGAAACTTAAAACTTAAATTAGGACCTACTTAAAAATAGAGAAAACTATATATGTATAAAATATTATTATTATTATTACTATGGAAAATTATAACGTGATACAAGGATCAAAATGGCTGAGACTGATCACACAAAATTAAGTGTGAATGCTACAATTATTACCACAACACTAATATTACAAATTTCTTTAAAATTTTAACTTATCACAATTTTATTTCTCTGGAACCCAATCACTATTTTATTTTTATAAATTTAAAAATTCTCTGAACGAACTCTGTGTTCTTGATATTTTTTTATATTAAAAGATATACTTTTATAATTTTAAAATTAACACATTAAGAGTAGATTTGACCCACCGGGTTGGTCTAGAGGTAAAGTCTAGCCGCGAGCCAGCTGTTTAACAGCTGATTTTCGGAGACGAAGGTTCCTGGTTCAAATCCTGAAAAGGTAGTTACTTTAATACGGATTTAAATACTAGATAGTGGTTACCGTTGTACTTTGTTGGGTTTGGTTCAATTAACCATACTCTCTCAGGAATGGTCGACCCGAGTCTGTAAAAGACTACACCTCATTTACACGTCATACACATCATCCTCATCTCATTGGGTCATGGGGTTGCTTATTGTTCAGAAATTGTCGGCCGCATTGGCGCAGTTGGTAACGTGCTCGCCTCTCATCATGCGGTCTTGGGTTCGAATCCCATTCAGGCACGGCATATTTTCATACGTTACAAAAATCATTTCATCCTTCACCGTCTGCATTAGCAGTAATTGCAGAACAGTCGGACGTTAAACCAAAAAAAAAAAAAATATTGTTCAGAATTGAACAGATTGCAACGTACACAGATTAGGAATTAAAAAACAAAAAAAGAGTAGATTTAAATTTTAGTTTTAAAACACTGTTCTTCTTACTTAAATAATTTAAGAATATTGTTAAAATTTTCAGTGGTGCTGACACCATCAACAACAAAGTTTGTACACCAACTTAATACAAAAATTTTGAAATTAAGTTTACTATATCTGAATAAAGCCTATAACTAATAAACCTTGCACATAACAGGCAGGTGGAGTGTTGAAAATTAATTGCACTCGATCTGCTAGTTCCAGGGCTACAAAAAATAGTTCTGTTTCTTATCACGTGGTCAGCCAATTATATGACTGAACTATTTAAGAACAGAAGAGGTAGAGGTGTAAAAGACACTAGTCGGAGTTAACTCCTATGAAAGTAATGAATTTCATTATACAGCCAGACCCTGGGGTGAATTAAGCGAAGGTGACATTTCCAGGGTGCAGAGTAGATGCTTTTCGGAGGTCCTGGTATGCTGATAAGCCAACGCTTCTTTTGTACTCAGTGAGGAAGCCAATTGTAAATCACCTCACTCCTCGTTTTACTTAGTAAAACCTCTAGAGGTTCAAACCAGCCTTTCGGCTGTTGACCTAAACAACAACACCTAAATAAAAATTATATTGATCGATCAGATATAATGAATTTAATTTTAAATAATATTTATAACAAGGGTCTGGCTGTATAATGAAATTCATTACTTTCAAAGGAGTTAACTCTGACTAGTGTCTTTTACACCTCTACCTCTTCTGTTCTTAAATAGTTCAGTCATATAATTGGCTGACCATATGATAAGAAACAGAACTATTTTTTGTAGCCCTGGAACTAGCAGATCGAGTGATCAGTCACTTAATTTAGAGTGATCAGTCTCAGGAATTTCAACAATAGTGTTATGTAATTTATATATTTTATACATACATAGTTTTTCTATTTTTTTTTCTAATACCTAATGTGTGGACGTTGCAATCTGTTCAATTCAAAACAATAAGCAACCCCATGACCCAATGAGATGAGGATGATTTATGTATGACGTGTAAATGAGGTGTATTCTTGTACAGACTCAGGCCGACCATTCCTGAGAGAGTATGGTTAATTGAAACCCAACCATTAAAGTACACCGGTAACAACACTGTCTAGCATTCAAATCCGTATAAAAGTAACTACCTTTACTAGGATTTCAACCAGGAACCTTCGTCTCCAAAATCACCTGTTAAACAGCTGATTTTGGCGACGACTTTACCTCTAGACCAACCCGGTAGGTCTATTCTATTTGTAAGATAATTGTTTTTTTTAGAATAGACCTACCGGGTTGGTCTAGAGGTAAAGTCGTCGCCAAAATCAGCTGTTTAACAGGTGATTTTGGAGACGAAGGTTCCTGGTTGAAATCCTAGTAAAGGTAGTTACTTTTATACGGATTTGAATGCTAGACAGTGTTGTTACCGGTGTACTTTAATGGTTGGGTTTCAATTAAGCATACTCTCTCAGGAATGGTCGGCCTGAGTCTGTACAAGACTACACCTCATTTACACGTCATACACATCATTCTCTTCTCATTGGGTCATGGGGTTGCTTATTGTTCTGAATAGAACAGATTGCAACGTACACACATTAGGTATTAGAGAAAAAAAAATAGAAAAAACTATGTATGTATAAAATATATAAATTACATAATACTAATATTGAAATTCCTGAGACTGATCACTCTAAATTAAGTGTGAATGCTACAATTACCACAACACTAGCATTACAAATTTCTTTAAAATCTTTAACTTATTATAATTTTATTTCTCTAGAACACAATCACTATTTTTATTTATTTAAAAATTCTGATAAATTTGGGTAGTTGTCTAAGCGTAGTAACAAAATTAAATTAAAAAAATTACAATAAACAAAATGTTTAGGTGGATTTCTTTGTTTTTATTGATAATTCACCTCCTCCATACTTTTTTAATGTTATTACTATTTTTAACATTTTAAAATGCTTTACAACTTTCTTAACTTTGACATTTCTCAGGTTTCAGCAATACCACCCATCACGCTGGTGACCTTCTGTTTTATGTACTAAATAGTAATCATTATGATTCACATTTTTTTCTTTTTTCCATTTATTAATTTTGTTATTATTAATAACTAGTTACCTTTTAAGTTATTTTTTCGATAGATACTATATATTTTTATGTTTGATAACTTTATTTAACATTATAACAACATATTTTGTCTATTTGATGTATTTTGATACTTAAATGTATTTAATCTTTGTTTTTAAAATTTTTTAACTTTCATTTTATTGCTGTAAAATCATTATTATTAATTTTATTGCGAAATATTTCTTTTATTTTATTGATAAGAAGTGAAAATTTAAAACGTTTATGTTTTTGCAAGTTATTAACATAAATGGTGATTTTTTTAACACTCTTATTTTTTTAGAATTTTAAAATATTACTTTGTGTCTTCCCGATGAAAGCAATTAGAGATTTAAAATAAAATATTTTGCGATATGATAAGTTATAACTATTTTTATATTGTTCATATAAGGCAAAACAATTAAATTCAAAAGTTTTTGAAATTACTGAAAAATAATTTGAAAGTCCATTAAAATCCTAAATCAGTTAATTTTAATAAAGAAACAACAACGTTCATTGAAAAATTTTGAAAGTTTAGGAAAAATTTAAATGTAAATTGTCAACTAGATTCGGAAGCAAAGAATTTATGAGGTAATAAGTTTATGTAAGGACAAGATGACTACTGTAGATGTAATAATATAACAGGTGTATCATATTTCTTTGAAATTGTCGTATGGAATTATTTTAACTGGTTGCAGATTACTCCAGAAAGTTGTTGTGGGACAGTGTTTCTCACACTTGCATTATTCGAGGACCCCTTTAGTTATTAATGTTGTGATTGCGGACCCCTCAGAAGTGACCATTTACAATTTTTATTAATTTTAAGAGTTATTTTTATTTTTATTAATTTTAAATGTTCAGCAAAAAGTTCTGTTTTATTTGAAGACTATATAATTCTCCTGCAGTTAAACAAAAAAAAACCATTGTTCCTATATTTTACTTTATTTTGTCCTAGGCGAATATATAGGCAAAAAAGTATTGTTTTCATGTTAATTTTTCGAAATCGAGTTTTCACCAGTTATACACGATTTCAGGCCCCCTGACCCCCAAAAAACATGTTTTTAACAATTGGTCTGTGTGTGTGTGTGTTTGCGTGAACAAAATATCTCAAGAAAGGGATATTGTATAAAGCTTAAACTTGGAACTTAAATTAAGTACCGCTAGAGGACGCGACGCAAACATTTTCTTCAATATCTTTCAACCGGAAGTAGTAGTTTATTCGTGTAATTTTTCACTATTTTGCAATTTTCTCAAAAACGACTCCTACGATTTTTTTTTAAAAAATCACCTACATTGTTTACATTTACTACATTTTTACTACATTTTTTATGCTCTGTAAGATAAGGTAAGCGCCACGTATGCTAAAATTCTTGGGAAGGGTGTGCTTTCGTATTAAAAATATTTTTTTTAAGATAGCGGCCTTGATATGTATTTTAAGTAAAAAATTAAAGTTGTAGATAATTTAAAAACCTACAACTTTTATGCCAAATATTTCTTTGTATAACGCTTATTTAGTGGTAGGTAATTAGTGATTTTCTGGGTTTTGCTTAATAAAATCGGTAAAAATGGGATTTTTTAAGATTGCGGTCTTAGTATGCATTTTACGACAAAAGTGTACGTAATTAAACTTACACAGAATTTTTAAAAAACCGACAAAATATATAACCGTATATTAATATTCATTACCCATTGAATCATTGTCCATTATTTATAATTGATATTATAATATAATAAATATTATTATATTTATATTGAATTTAATTGTCATTATAATTGTCCATTATTAGATAATGGACAAAATTAACGCAAAACTTTAAAAACTTTGTAATGGTTCCACAGTATCTTGGTAAAGTATATATTAACCGTATGATCTGTCCAGCCAACAGTCCATACTTAAATCCTATTGAGCAAGCACGTCTTGGTTACGCTTAAAAAAAAGAGTTTGTCAACGAAATGCAGTGAATCTTCAACACCTGTGTCCTGTGGCGAAAGAAGAATGGGAGAAATCTACCAGGAAGAAATCCAAAACTTGATTCAAGGGATGCAGAGACGGATGCTAGCTGTAATTAAGGCAAGAGGGGCCTGTACTTGTTACTGAATTACTAATTCATTATAAATCTTGTAATAATCATTTACTTTTAATTTTTGCTTTAAGTATCAACTAAATATGGAAAACATTCATCAATACTGTTTAGTAACCATTCCGTATTTTTGTTAAATAAAACTTTAATTAATTTATCTTATTATTAACTCTTTCAGAACCAACGTCCGGAAAACAGGACGTAGATATTTTTACGTAGTTATAACATCCGGTTTACCGGACGCCCGTAAATTCCAAAAAAACTTTTAAACAAAAATTAATGGAAAAATGTATTTTGTCCTGAAGGAGATGACAGAAGATGACTTCCAGCACTGTTTCCAACAATGGTAAATTCGCATGGAGCGTTGTAGGTATAGAGAAGGAGTGTATTTTGAAGGTGACATTAAGTGATTATGTATAAAATAAAAACAAAATTTTTTACAACGTCAGTCTCGGTATTTAATAGCCACACCTCGTTTTCTTTACTCTCGGAAGTCTCGTGGATATTATATGCAAGCTTTTCTCAGTTTTCTGCAGCTCTTCACCAATTTTTGAAGGCACGAACCGCCACTGCTAGACTTACAATTTACACAATTCTATCGGCTGCTCGGATGGCAATCAAAATTATTCCTTGAAAACAAACTTTTAATTTATAAAACTGTATTCGAACGGGTCTGGACCTACGGCATCCAGAAACTCAAGTATCAAAATTATTCAGCGCAACCATCCGCTTTCATCACGATTTGCCTACTCGTATTTCAACAGGAAAATTTAAAATTTAGTTTACCGTATGAAAAACGTTTTGAATCGCACAATAATTATTTGGCTACAAATTTACTGGAGAACGTGGTACAATACAAAGGCAAAAAATCTGGTGTGAAACACTCACACAACTTTCTCTTGCCAATGCAAATAACTAACAATAAACCTAACATTAGTAATAAAACATTAGAAATAAACAAAAAACTAACCTCAATAAACATAACCTAATTTTAATCATATATGAAAGACGCAGAATGAAAATCGATCTCAGTTTGCCTTAAAAATACGGAAAATTACTCTTTCACGCTAGGCTCTGTAGAGAAAAATGCTTTAAATAAAAGTTGTAGATCTTTTAATTTCTATAAATTCAATTATAAGCTTTTTTGTCATAAAATGCATACAAAGGCCGAAATCTTAAAAAAAATCGATTTTTCACACGTTTTCGTGAGAAAAAACAGAAAATCGCTAATTACCGCTAAACTAAGCGTTATACAAAAAAAAATATTTCAAATAAAAGTTGTAGAATTTTAAATTCTCTACATTTTTTATTATATAAATTTTTGCGCTATAATATATATTAAAGCCGTAATCTTAAAAAAACACTTTTTTAACGTAAAAACAGCCTCACCAAGAATTTCAGCAAACATGGTGCCTACCTTATCTTGTAGTGCATAAAAAATGTAGTAAACCAGGCGATTTTAAAAAAATATCGTAGGACCAGTTTTTGAGAAAATCCCAAAAAAGTGAAAAATCACACGAATAAACTAGCTACTACTTCCGGTTGATCGATTTTGATGAAAATGTTCGTGTCGAGTCCGGTAGTGGCATGTAACTTAAGTTTCAAGTTTCAAGTTCGTACGATGTTCCGCTCTTGAGACATTCTGTTCACACACACACACACACACACACACACACACACACACACACACACAGACCAATCGCTAAAAACATGTTTTTTGGGTTCAGTGGGTCTGAAAACGTGTAGATCCGGTGAAAACACGATTTCGAAAAATCGACATGAAAACAATACTTTCCTTCCTATGTATTCATATAGGCAAGAGAAAGTAAAAATGGAGGCATCCAACAGACTTATTTCTTCAATAAATTTATTAAATCGCCTACCTTTGTTCTTAATCATTACAGGGCCAGGAGAATATTGTGAGTTCCAACCGTAAAAATGCCAGCCTACTTTTTTTTAAAATATTTATTTTAAAATTTTTAAAAAATATTATATATTTTTTTTTTTTAATAAAACGATACGTAGTCATTTTTTGAGGAAATTTTCTTTTTAATTAAAAAAAATAACCCTAAGAAATTATGTTACTCAATTTCACTTATATCATTTTAAAGGCAACTTAATTATGAAAAAATTACAAAAAATCATTAATGTATTGTAAAAAATAAAAATACTGCGATAAAAGTTTTAAAAATCAAATTTTTAGTTTTATTAATCAATATTAATCAATTACGTTCATAAAAAAACTTTACGTGTATTTTTTCAATCTCATATCTTACTGATTATTTTCAAATGTTGTTTTTAAAAATTGAGTGAAAATAAAACTCTATGAATTTTTTAGTCAACGTACAACGGACGACGCCGGCATTTTTTTGGTAATACTGCGGACGTCTTAAGATTAGGAAGGCACCGTAAGAGGTTAAAACATTCTTCCTTTACATATTAATTTACAAATGTAAAAATATTACAAGTAAACGTGATGATCGCGTTGAAATGACATGATAAACACGAGAGAGGTAGGGCTTCCATTGCTGCATCCCCATTAATTCTTCTTCTGCCCTTCAAGGATTATGCATTCCTGCCTGTTCCGAACCTCTGAAATCTGTTCATCTCTTTCTCGGCCACCCTCGGTCTATTCTTCCCTCCGGTTTTTACACCCAACGCCTGCTCAGGTATCCTATTTTCGCTCATCATGACAATTTTAAAAATTTCCACCAATTATTTTCATTTGGAATAATAAAAAAAATTTAATATTAATATTATTACAGGAACCTGGAGGTAAAACTCCAGGAATATTTAAAATTTACATTAAACTGTAAATTTTAATAACAAAAAAATTAAAAATTAAGCAATTTTGATAACTTTATAAAAGATTTCCACAACTAAAAAGTGCAGTAGCTATCAGTATATTCTAACAGGTATAAATGCAATGAACTAAAAAAATAAAACACAGCTTATGGCTGAATGTACGCAATAACTATTAAGATAGTTCAATAATTTAATGTGTTTTCTAATGTAACTTATACCTTATCAATAAAGCAATGAATTTTTAATAACAATTCTCAATAATAAATAAGATTAAGCAAGTGCAGAAAACCCATTTAATATTATTATTATTATTATTATTATTATTACATTGCTTTAAGCTCTGAAATAATTACAGTCTATGTCCTTTTTTTACTTATTATTAAAAGTTATATTATATAAGCTACTCTTATCACATTTTATTACTTTTGAATTATTTTTATTGCTAATACTGTAATAAATTCTTAGTTAACTGCAAAATTATATTGCAAATGAAATACAATCGAACGGATGGTTATGAAGATAAAAATACATTTCATCTATAATTTGTGGATATTACCTCCAAGTTTTCACGAGAAAACTATTTACGGAATTCTTTGAGGAATTTGATTGAAATGCGAATCGAATTTTATTACATCTTTTATTTGAAAGTTTCACCACTGTACTATGTACCCGAAAATGGGTTTAAATGGGTTTATGTGGACAATCCGATTCTGTTTTTGTTCTCAAAGAACTGTCCCAAAAAACCATCTGCCCCAATTAACCAGTGGACCAATTATCCGGAATCGACTGTATTTTAATTTTCGGTGCTTCCATCACTGCAGTTCAAAATTCATACAGACTTTTTATTTTCACAGTTACGTAGTTAGTTACTGTTCACACTCCTTTCAGTTAAACAGTTTTAACACAAATCGTATTTAAATTTATTTATTCAACATATAATCAAAAAGTTTAAATTAAAAATTAATATTCAATTATTAAATTATTTATATTCGTTTCAGCGACTAATAATTAGGCCTAATCAGTAATAAATCATCTAAGTACGGATACAAATTTATAAAACCTGTAATTAATTTTCCAGCGTAAAGAAAAAAATAAATAAGTACTGTACTACGTTGATAAGTTTGTACTAATTATTATCCTGATGTTTAGCTGATATGAAATAAAATTTTTAATTAATGCAGCTAAAAAATTATGAGTTGATTTATTCGAGACATAAACTTCGCAAATTTCTCGTACATATATGCAAATAAATTTAATATTTTATGTATTTATTAAAACAGCGTAATTACAAGTACTTTTTTCATATTATCAAATTTTATTATTTTCATAAGCCTATTTAGATATAACAACGAACTTATTTTGCTCGTTTCCATTTTTCCTTATTATAAGGAAACTATATTTTCTGAAGTACAGTTTATATATGCCTAATATTCTTCCTAGCAAAAAAATCATAAATTAATTTTATAATTATTTCAAAATCTTAAGAATAAGATTTTTAGATAAAAGTTGTAGATAGATACTATACAGATAACTGTAGATGTTAGATATAATAGAATAGATTTCTATTTAGATAGAAATAAAGTCCGATCAAGATAGGATTTTGCGACCGTATATTAATATTCATTATTATTAGGACAGTTTAAAGGTTAAATTTGTTTTTTTGAAACCATCAACTCGTGGGAAATTCATTGCATCAGAAAGTAATATTTTTCCAAATTTTAATTCGATTTCATTTTTTAAATTAAAAAAAATAGTGTAATAAATTAAGTTTCTTCTTTGTACAAAAAATTTATGTAAGAAAAAATTAAGATAATTTTCTTTTTTCAAGTTTAAGATGAGCAGATATTTTTGAGGTTTAATTATAAGTATTAATCCTGAAAACAATTTAATTTACATAAGGTCATAAATTGATCTTTTAAAGCAATTTTGTTGTATAAAAACGTATGAAAATTTTAATTAAAATTTAACTTAGATAAATAATGTTTAATACGGTAGGATAAAATTAATGTAATTTTTATATTATACATCAGTTTTTTTAGTCACATATGCAAAGATTAAGATACATGGTGAGGGAGTTGGATAAGGAAGGGGAACCAGAAAAAAAACAGCAAAAATAAATCATTCTGTGTATAATTACTTGAAATTATGGGAGAAATAAATGATGTCGATTCTCTCCAGTTTTCTACTGGAAATACAGGATTCCAATGTCGCTAAATTGCAAAAAATATTTGACAAATTCTTTACTTATCGTTGTAAATGTATCCGCAATGAAAAGAAAAAAATATATTACCTCTGTTTTGAATCTACCTTATTTTTAATAAGTTATTAAAGATGTTTTTTTATAGATACCTGTTTTATTTTTTAAAATATTATAAATGTTAATTTAAACATCTTTACGACAAATTGCAAGATTAAAGGGAAAGCATATCATGCACAGAAAAACCGTTATACTTTTCCCGGTTTTTTTTAACACTAATTATAATATTTATGATTGAAATCTGGAATAGGCCCTACGTTGTGTATTTACCGCAATATTTTTATGTAGTCTTACATAAAATATTTAACAAATTAACCATATGGTAATTTTTATCTACTACATTAGTTACAAAAATTTATTTGTTTACTTGGCAACTTGTAAAAGAAATTCTGTTCACTTTTCTTTTTATGAATATTAAAAAATAAATAAATAGTTTTCTCTTTTTTTAGTACAGTTTATGTTTGACTAAACTTTCAATTAACAAATTAGCTTTATTTGTTTTTATAATTTTTATTCAAAGAACTGAGTGACAATTTTTTGAACGTTCATTCTGTCTTATTTTTACATAATCGTCCAAATTGTAACAATGACAATAGGAGGCCAATGAAACCAACTCTTTGAATAGGGTTTAACAGGTGTTTCTCGGAATAATTGGTCGGATTTGTTTCATAAGCGTCCCCTGATGCTTTTGCAGATTTGATTGGTTGTATAAAATACAATTTTGTGTGTACCAAGGAGAATGAGTAGTAGTTGGAATTGCAAACTCAGATCAGCTGTAAAAACCGTATAATTGTCAAGCATATGCAACCAGTATTATTGCGTTTTCAGACAGAAAACTTTTGTTGCAATGGTAAATGAAACTGCTTTTCATTGATATCCTGAAGAGAATTTTTATTGTCTCTGGTATTGTTTATCGCTTTAATATAATTATTGTAATAAACTAATTGAGTTTAAATTTCTTTATATTTAACCTAACTTTTTATCGTGAAAATTCTGAGTTATTTATCAAAATGTGCGGACAGAGAAAAGATATACCAGAATGTACTTAAATTTTTGACTTAACTTAAAACTTGTTAAGGCATAAAAATATTGGTTCATCTAATGTTAAATGGTCAAAGAAGCATTCATGAATATTTGCAAAAGTAATAAATAATGTTATTGTCACTGACAAAAGTAGCATTTCAATTTTTTTAAATATTAAAAAATAAATTCTAAATTCAGCTGAGAAAACCACGTATAGTCATTTTAGAACAGAAAAAAAATTCATTTTTAGGTACCTTGGCTTATTACATTACAAATAATCTACTTTCTGGTTTAAACAATTGTTTAGGAATCCATAACAATATTAAAATAAAATTAGTGTAAACACTCACACGACTTTTTCTCGCCAATGTAAATAATTAAATATAATAACCTGTGTTTATTCGTGAGTAAACAATGTAAAATTAAAAACATAATTTAATCTAGATGACGAGTGAATGATGCAAAATGAAAATCAATCTCTGTAGAACTTAAAAATACGGAAAATCATTAATTCACGCTAAACTAGGGTCTGAAGGTGCTAGGGTGCTCGAAATTACAGGTGTAGATTTTTAATTTTCTGTAACTTTGATTAATATACACTTTTGTCGTAAAATGCATACTAAGGCCATAAATCTTAAAAAATAATTTTTTACCCCGAGAGTACAAGAATTTTTTTCTTCCCAAGAATTTCAGTAGACATGTCACTTACCCTATCTTGTAGAAAATAAAAAAATGTAGCAAATAAGGTGATTTTTAAAACAATCGCAGGAGGCGTTTTTGAGAAAATTGTTCAACAAAAGAGTGAAAAATTACTCAAACTACTACTTCCGTTTTACCGATTTTGATGAAAACGTTCTTTTCATCAAAGGGATTCGGGTCTCCCAGTGGTAGGGCTACGTAAGTTCCAGATTTAACTTCGTATAGAATTTTGAGATATTATGTTCAAACACTCAGACCATTAGCTAAAAACATTGTGTCTTTTTGGGGGTTCAGGGGGCCTGAAAACGTGTATTTCCGTGTACACTCGATTTCGAAAATTGACATGAAATTAATACTTTCTTTCCATAGGTATTAATGAAGGGTAAAAGAAAGAAAAATTTGTAATTTACAGATTTAAAATATTGTTCCATAAGATATTAATTTTTACAATTTTTATTTAAATAAATTACACGTATTTTAAGATTACAGACTACAAGAAACATCTGTTGCTTGTTTTTTGTTGTTTTTTTTAGTAATATTAACAAAATTTGAAGAATTCTTGACATTCTTGAATTTCTTGTCTCCTTAACGAGCCGATATTAAAACTTTTTGTGTTAATATTCACTTCCTCATGTTCAAAAATAACAACACAGTCGTTTCTTTGGTTTTTCTTATTCTTTAATCAATAGGTTAATAATAATAAATTCAATTTTTTGTTGTTGAAGTCAAATATTTGATTTTTTAGATGATCTGATCGTTTAAATTTCTTTAAACGAACCTACAACAATCTACACACAAGCAGGGAAAAAGAATTTTAGATTTATGATACATTTTTTTTTACATGTGTATTTTGCTCTAAATAACCTCTAAATACAACCTGTTGGTTAATTTTTTAAATATTTTTAGAATTTAATGATGTGATTTAATTTAAGTTATTTCCTTTGAAGATTAAATCTTACATTATTTTATTATGTATTCGTAGATATCGTCCAAATTATGGCTAAGAAATGGATATTTCCAGAACAACAATTTTGTTTAATTTACACTAATATTTGTTTTGTTTTTATTTAGTAACAACTACCACTGTATTTTGTGTATGTATACAACCAGCAGTATTTATGATGTACGTGTTTAATGTCCTATTTTATTCTTGAACATAACCCAGAGACAAACCCTCGTCTCTGTTTTATAAAATCCTCACTCCAGCAAATCTTAATATCCTTTGTGGCTGGGCCGTGCTGTAGTGATCAGCGCAACTGGCTTCTACACCGGCGTCCCGGGTTCGATTACCGGTCAGGTCTGGCATTTTTCCATCTATTTCCATATCATTTTCCTCTCATCGTCTGCATTAGCAGTAATCGCAAACCAATCGGGCGAAAAACAAAAACAAATCCTTTATGGATTAGACACGTGACAGATGTACTTAACATGTTGTTTGACAGCTGATGTACGGAGATGAAGGTTCCGTGGTTCAAATCCTTGTAAAGGTAGTTACTTTTATACGGATTTGAATACTAGAAAGTGGTTACCTGTGTATTTTGATGGTTGAGGTTCAATTAATCATACTTTTTGAGGAATGGCCGGCCTGGGTCTGTACAATACTACACCTGAATTACACGCCATATATATTATCCTAATCTCATTGAGTTGCTTATAGTTCTAAATTAAACAGATTGCAACCTGCACACATTAGGGAACTAAAAAAACCGTTGGTTTAAAAAAAGGACCTAATCCCTTTTTTAAACCAAAGATTTATACATCCGTAAGATGTATGAAAAAACCGTTTGTTCAAGTGTCATGATGGTTAGTCTGTCATGTCCATTAGTAACGAAGTTAGTTTCTTCGTATTGTAAGAAAACATTAAAGAGCTTTCCTTTAAATATTAAAATTAATTAATTATTATCGTCTTCGTATTTAAAAAAAAATCCCTAATGTGTGTACGTTCCAATCTGCTTAATTTAAGAACAATAATCAAACCCATAACAATGAGATAAGGATGATGTGTATGACGTTTAAATGAGGTGTAGTCTTGTACAAACACAGGCCGACCATTTCTAAAAGAGTATTGTTAATTGAACCCCAACTATCTTTTTAGTGGGTAGATAGTTTTCTTAAAATAATTAATCCTATTATTAGTTATTTTAGTTTTGTTTCAAATTTTTGAAATTTTTGCTAGATCTATTACGTTTTAGATATCTTCTTCTTAAAGTTCCATCTCCTATCGGAGGTTGGATATCATAATGGCTATGGTCACTTTGCTGGCTGCCGCTCTGAATAGTTGCAATGAACTACAGTTGAACCATTCTCTAAGATTCCGCAGCCAGGAGATGCGTCTTCTTCCTACGCCTCTTCTTCCTCGGATCCTTCCTTGCATAATAATTCTCAGCAACTCATATTTTTCTCCTCTGGTTATGTGACCCAAATATTCTAGTTTTCCTGTTTTTATACTTTTCATAACTTCTAACTCCTTATTTAAACGTCGGAGCACCTCAACATTGGTAACCTTTTGGACCCACTGAATTTTCAATATTCTCCTGTAACACCACATTTCGAACGCTTCTATCTTCTTTATGTGTTGTTTCTTCAATGTCCAAGCTTCCATTCCATATAGTACGATAGAAAATACATAACATCTTAGAGCCCTCAATCTGAGAGGCAACTGAAGGTCTTTGTTTGTTAGCATTGTCTTCAATTTTATGAATGCTTGCCTTGCAGTTTCAATTCGTACTTTAATTTCTTTACTTTGGTCATTCTTGCCATCAACCCAGGTTCCCAGATATTTGTATGTCTCTACTTTTTCTATTTGGGTTTGCTCTATTGTTAATCTCTATTGTTTTAGATATAAGTAGGTAAATCAAATTAATGATTGAAAAACATACAATATGCTCATAACAGGCGGGCGGAGTGTGAAATTATTTGCACTCGATCTGATAGTTCCAGGGCTACAAAAAAAAATAGTTCTGTTTCTTATCACATGGTCAGCCAATTATATGACTGAAGCATTTAAGAACAGAAGAGGTAGAGGTGTAAAAGATTCTATATAGTCAGAGTTATCTTCTCTAACAGTAATGAATTTTATTATACAGCCAGACCTCGTTGTTGATGAATTGAAGGTGTCGTTTGCAGGGTGGAAAGTAAATGCTTTTCAGAGGACCTGGCATGCTTATAAACATAGGTTATTTTTCCATTTAGTGAGGAAGGCATAAGTAAACCACCTCATTTCTCATTTTACTAAGTAAAGCCTCTGAGGTTCAAACCAGCCTTTCGGCCGATCACCTGAACGACAACAAACGAATTTATATACTACCCAATTTCAAAATATAATTCTGAAACATGAAAAAACAATCACTAAAATATTGTCAATCGGTAAAAAGATGTGTTTTAAAATATTGCCATGAATACAACTTGAAAAATGGGCGCGGTAATTTAACCTAGGATCAAAAGGGATAACCTATAAAAAAATTTACTCAGGATAGAATTCCGGACCTTTGTTTTTCAGTTTAACGGTAACTACTCGAGGCAGGAAATAGTTTTATTGATTTAAGAGACGATTTCAATGAATGTACAAATAATATTGCCTGCCAATATGATTTAAAATACTTTTTTTAACCCGTTTGAATGGACGAATGACATTTCAATAAGTCAGTCTTTCTACCCTTTTTTAAAAAATAAATATATTATGCATGCTTTAACTTTTTACATTGTAACCCTGAATACTGTTTTTTATTTTGACAACTAACAAATGACAGCATGAAATGGTAGTTTTTTATTTTGAGTGTTTGAATGATATTTATTTTGCGACTGTTTGTTCAGTTATTGATATTTTTCTCTATAAAGTTATCCGTCAATGTCATTTCCAGACCTTAGGGTCGTATGGATTGAGGGCGTTATGCACCCTTTGTCTGGCGAATATCATTTGCTTTCTCCTTTAATATTTGTAGGATATCAAAATTCATTTCTTAGATTATAAAATTAAGAATTAATTTATGTAAAACCAAAATCTATTTAATTTGTCACGTCATGTTTATGAATTAATTTGAAAATCACGAAGTTCAGAGTACTTATGTTTCCCCAGTAACGATACTATTTTATGCCTTTTGAAAAAATAAATACTAATTTTGTAAGAATGTTCAGCGTTGCTCATATGACTGTGATGAACAAGTGTCGAAGAAGAGATTTAATTAATTTATAATTTACATAATTGATCATGGGATGTACCTAGTATATAGAGTTGCCCTTTACTGGAAGATCGGAACAGAACAGTTTTCTTTGAATAAAAATAGTTTCAGACCAAAATTAAATCCAGTAACATGAGAAATAATTGAAAAATGCTTAAATTGAAGTTGTAGGTTTTTTAAATTTCCGATAACTTTCATTATAAGGACTTTTGTCGTAAAGTGCATGTTAATGTCGCAAAGTTAAAAATCCAATTTTTTACCCAGATCGATGAGCAAAAATGCATGAATAAGAGTTGCAATTGTTTTTAATTTTCTATAACATTAATTATACATGAGCCTATTACATTTTTGTCGTCAAATGCATACTAATGGTGCAAAGGGATAAAAAAATCCTATTTTTTACACATTTTGATGAAAAATGCAGAAAATCTCTATTTGCCGCTAAACTAAGCTGTACAAAACAGTGTTTAAAATAAAACTTGTATGGTTTTAAATGTTCTATAACTTTGATTAAATGAACTTTTACCCTTGTATATTAAGGCCGCAATTTAAAAAAACTTTCTTTTACGAGAGCACACACAACCTTCCCAAGAATTTCAGCAGACATGGCTCTTACCCTATCATGTAGAGCAAAGAAAATATAGTAAATGAGGCGATTTTTTAGAAAAAATCGTTGGAGCCGGTTTTCAGAAAATTGTAAAAATCGCACGAATAAATTACTACTTCCGGTTAACAGATTATGATGAAAATGTTAGTGTCGGGTCTTCTAGTGGTACCAAACTTCAGTTTCAAGTTTCAAGTTAGTATGATGTTCCGTTCTTTAGATATTTTGTTCATATATACATACACGCAGACCAATTGCTAAAAACACGTTTTTTGGGCTCATGGGGTCTGAAAACGAGTATACCCGGTGAAAATTCGATTTCAAAAAATCTAGGTAAAAACAATACTTTCCTTCCCTATATATTCATATAGGGTAAGAGAAAGTAAAAATAAATTTTATCAAGTAATAAAAATTTGGTATGTTATCTGGGCCTATTTTCTTTCGAATTTCTTCATTCCTATTTCAATCTGGCACAGTCAGTTGACAACGATTTCGAAAAATCGATGTGAAAACAATACTTTCCTTCCCTATACATTCGTATAGGACAAGTGAAAGTAAATTAAATATTATCAAGTAATAAAAATTTAGTATGTTATCTAGGCCTATTTTCTTTAGAATTTCTTCATTCATATTTCGATCTGAGACAGTTAGTTGATAACATCTTCAGAAATTCACTGATATTCCTGTAAATAATTTTGTTAAATAAACTATAGTTCTAGGATTTTTTTAGGAAATGTAAAAGATTTGATAGGTACATGATACAAAATGCATATTACTATGTGTTCAACAAGTAAAATAACCTAGAATTAATTTAGAAACGGAAGGGACAGACATACTGACATATTGCATGTGACAAAGACTGATTTCTGTCATTCCGTAAGTATGTAGGCGGTATCCTCCGTTGCATTGTTGCTGAGGAGTGCGTGCGTATATTATGTACCTGTGTAAGTTTCCAGCCCTCGAAATGTTGGTGGAGGGTCTTTCTTTTTATGATAGAGGGGGAAGTTTGTGTAGTCAGATGTTGAATTGGTGGGGATAGAGTCCAACTGTTGTTTGTGCGGCGCGTTATTTCATCGGCTACCTTCGCGTTGTTTACGTCGTGTTACGGTATTATCCTTATTAAAAACTTGTGTTTCAGTTTTTGAGTTAAATTCTATAGCAAACAGTGCCGTGTTTTTGTGCTTAAAAATCTATAAATAACATTTTATATATCTTTTACAATAAGTTTGTTTAAGGTGTGATTATTTATTGCATTTTTTTTATTTGGGTTACGATACAATTATTTGGATTATTTACAAAATAACAGGTAAAATTTTAATTATTTTTGTTGTTTGTAATTTTAGATATTTTTTATGATTAAAATTAATTAATATTATAAAGTTTTCATTCTTTGGTTATACACGAACACTCAATTCGTGTGCGTGAGCTCGTGTTCCCGTGAGCCAACAATCGAGTCAACTGCGTTGGCCTTGAATGCTCTCTGGTATACCCAAGTTCATCTACCTTGTTCAGTTTTATCATCACATGGTACGTTCTTTTTTAATACATAACTAGCCCACACACATATCGCCGTATTATTCAAACATGTTAACGTTTTTCATACCAAGTATGTAGCAAAATAACAACATAATTAGTATTACTTGACTGCAGAATGATTTGTTTTTTTTCACAAACGCAGTGCTGTATTTCGATAACTGTACATTAAACAGTTAATTACTACATAAAAATTCCTAATATTAATTTTATTTCATATTTTCAGTACACAACCGCCAAGTTGATGGTTTTTATTAATTTATCTGTTGTAACTGTTCTTTTATGACAGTAAATGTAATTTACAACGACAGTACAAGATTACCTTTCAGTTTTATTGTTGTATTAATTTAAATAACTAAACATATTACATTATGTAGTATTTAATTACAGTTCAGTATTTAAATATTCAGTTATTTATTTATGCACAATTCAAAACCGTTCCAAATAAAGACTGTTTTTTTTTCTTGTAAATACTTGAGTTAATCTAAACACTGTTGTAGTTTTGTTTGTTGTATGTACAGTAATCATAAGGACTCTCGTGAATTTGTCGTTACATATTTAGGTATTATTTTTTTCATATTTTTGTATTTATTAATATTTTGAGAGCTGTCAACCCTCCTACACGCCTAAATAAATTTTTGTTGTGTGTGTTGATTGGGCTATAGTGTTTAGTTCTAGATAGAAAATAAAAGACAAAAATATATTCATTAATTTAGGTGGCATCTTTGGAACAAAAATGGTCGGTTGGTGTAGTAGTCAACATAACTGGCTTCCATGCTTGGTGTCTTGGGTTCGATTCCCGGTCAGGTCTGACGTATTTTTATTTATCACTCTTCACTGAATGCATTAGCCTTCATGGTTGGACGTAAAACAAAAAAAAATCTTTTGAACGTTTACGAGTAGTTTTGTTTCTACAAAATCTTCATTTTGTTGTGAAATTTATTTTTGACATTTCTTCTACATTATTAGCCTTTCAAATGATTTTTTATAAATCGAGTAAACTTCATACCTACTTTTATTTTATCAAATTAAATTTTTTCTAATGGTAACATTATTTTAAATGATATTCGAGTACAAGTTTTATGGTACTAATAATTTGAATGAATTGGTAGGCTAACTGTAATTTTTTCTCGATTTGACTGCAGTTTTCCTGTTCTTGTAAAACAACTTTTTGACAAAAATTTCTATCTTATTTTAAAGTATCTATTAAATAAAATTAAATTAAAACTAAAAATGATGCTGGAGTACGTAATATAACTAAATCATCCTTTTAAATTATAATCAGCCCTACGTACAAATAAAAATTGATAGTAAATTTAAAATAAGTAAAGTGTACTAATAAAATTAAGTTTCCTTTTGGAACAATATTGTGTGATGTTTTCCTGCAAGTGATCTTTGTTTTCATACTTTTATTAACTGTTTCACTAGTTGTGAAAACAAAATAAATGTTGAAAAAAGTTTTAATATTTTTTCCAGATTTCTTTATTTTAATAACCGTCTTACTGTTTTTTTGCATGTGTTAGAAGTAAAATCATCCATTTATGTTAGTTTTGTCTACCAGTTGGTCATCTTATGAAATCGCTTATCTCCCACTTGTTTAACAACAACTTTTTTAACGAATTTTTACTTTCTCTTGCCTATATGAATATATAGGAAGGAAAGTATTGTTTTCATGTCGATTTTAAGAAATCGAGTTTTCACCGGATCTATACGTTTTCAGACCCCCTGAACCCAAAAAAAAATGTTTTTAGCGATTGGTCTGTGTGTGTGTGTGTGTGTGTGTGTGTGTGTGTGTGTGTGTGTGTGTGTGTGTGTGTGTGTGTGTGTGCGTGTGTGAGTGAGTGTGTGTGTGTGTGTGTGTGTGTGTGTGTGTGTGTGTGAGTGTGTGAGTGTGTGAGTGTGTGAGTGTGTGTGTGTGTGTGTGTGTGTGTGTGTGTGTGTGTGTGTGTATGTGTGTGTGTGTGTGTGTGTGTATGTGTGTGTGTATGTGTGTGTGCGCGCGCGCGCGTGCGTGCGTGCGTGTGTGTGTGTGTGTGTACAAAATATCTCAAGAACGGAACGTTTTACGAACTTGAAACTTGAAACTTAAGTTACATACCCTTACCGGACCCGACACGAACATTTTCATCAAAATCGGTCAACCGGAAGTAGTAGTTTATTCGTATAATTTTTCATTTCTTTGCAATTTTCTCAAAAACTGGTCCTATGATTTTTTTAAAAACCGCCTGGTTTACTCAATTTTTAGTTCTCTACAAGATAGGGTAGGCGCCATGTTTGCTGAAATTCTCGGTGAGGCTGTTTTCACGTAAAAACAAAGTTTTTTTAAGATTACGGCTTTAATATCCAATTTAGCGAAAAATTTTTATAATAAAAGTTGTAGAGAATTTAAAATTCTACAACTTTTATTTCAAACATTTTTTGTATAACGCTTAGTTTAGCAGTAATTAGCAATTTTCTGTTTTTTTCTCACGATAACGTGAGAAAATCGATTTTTTTAAGATTTCGGCCTTAGTATGCATTTTATAATAAAAGTGTATATTATTGAATTTATAGAAAATTAAAAGATCTGCAACTTTTATTTAGAACATTTTTCTCTACAGAGCCTAGTTTAGCGTGAGAGTGATTTTCCGTATTTTTAAGCCAAACTGAGTTCGATTTTCATTTTGCGTCTTTTACTTATTATTAAAATAAGGTTATGTTTATTGAGGTAAGTTTTTTGTTTATTTCTAATATTTTATTACTAATGTTAGGTTTATTGTTAATTATTTGCATTGGCAAGAGAAAGTTGTGTGAGTGTTTCACACCAGATTTTTTTATTTATTGACGTAGTTAGCTGGGTCAAATACTGAAATTCTTTAGCTATATTAGGCCTATATTAAACGATTTTTTTTGTTAGTTGTTTTGTGTAGGTTTTTTATTAAAAAATTGATTTAGTATTGTTTCACGGTTTAAATTTCTATAATAAATTCTTTCTTAATCTAGTTAACAACCAGGGTTAATTAAATTGTATAAACCAGGTGTGAATACGTTCACTTATTCACAACATATTTTAAGGCCGTTGTTATTTTTCAGTATCAACCACACGACTTAGATTTCTAGAATACAAATTGAAAGATGATGAGCTAATAAAATTTTATTACGGTTGTATTAACCCATTATACGGAAACCTCTGAATGTCCTTTGCGGTAAAATAAGTTAACACTTTACGTCTTAAGCAGGTTGGACAAAGTAGGCCGTAAGTTAATTTGATTTAAACTTTTAACGCATAAGTAATCAGCGAGTGAAACCATTTCTACACCTCACGTACTGAAAGGCCAAGTATTTATTAAGGTCTTTCGTTTACTTTAATTGAAAATTTCTATTTCAAAAACCTTTAAAATTAGTTTCCGGTCGTTTCAAGAGTAACCTGTCTAATTCAGGAATAAATACAATCTGCATTCTAACTACCGCGCCTGTTCTTACACCGCGACAAATTTATCTTTAATAATAACATATAAAATATTTATACGTATTATTAAAGTTCCTTTACCATATTTTACCTAAGATTTCTAAGAAAAATTCTTCATTTTTTTAAAATGAAATAAACGATTCATTTTCTGTCAATTATCTATGACTATACACATTTAATTTTTTTACAATTTACTGATGTTTCAATATTGTTGTAGTTTTACGCAGTCCTCAAAATGTGGCAAAAGAAACATGTGCACCAAATTTTAAGTTCGTAATATAATTTTTAAGGAGTTATATTTAGCATTTTTTTTAGCTTTTGAACGTTTTTGGAATGGGAGATTAAAATTTCTTTGTCTTTTACCTTGTGGCAAGTCAGAATTTTGGAACTAGTTTTAAAATTTTCGATTTATTAATTATAAGTATTAACTTACGATTTCGTCAATGAGTTTTTTCTATTAGTTTTATAATCGCTTTAATTTATATAATGTTTACAATTTGTAATTTCAGTTGTACTGTGTTATGAAATCCTAGGATATGGCTTTTAGTCATAGTTGGTAGATCAATCCTTCACTTTGTACAGTATGAGTTATTGTTTTTAAAAATGATATCAACCCAGTTAGCTGATATTATAAAAAAAAGATAAAGTAGCCTACAGTATTTATTTATTATTTTATTAAAACTATCAGTTTTCCTGTTATACATACATTTCTTTGGGATTCGACGTTATGTGTGTTTTAGACGTATCAAATCGAACCTTGCATACGGACTTATTTATTAAGTGAAAGATGTTTTTTGAAGTTGTATTCGTTTTAAAAATGAAACTTAAATTCAGTTTAATGAAAACCCATTTATAAATGACCATCGTGATACACTGAATTTACCACACATACTTTACATAAGGCTACCTAGAAAACAGCAGAAACATGGTACATAAACAAATAAATTTAATGAAAGTTTCTTATACAGAAAACTAAAAATAAATTAGATTTACACATAAATTCCCGTTGCTTAGGTCATCAGCCAAAAGGCTGGTTTGAACCTGTAGAGGTTTTACTGAGTAAAACGAAGAGTGGGGTTGTTTGCCATGCCTTCCTCACTGAGTTGAAAAGTACGCTTATCAGCATGCCGGGCCCTCTGAAAAGCACATATTTTCTATTCTGCAAATGACACCTTCATTTCATTCACCACAGATAAATTCCTATCTAGTTTAAAAAATAATCCCGTTGAAATCCTACAGCTGAATAGTGTTCTAAGTTCTCAAGTAAAATAATATTTGTTTTCATGATATTCGTTAGTTGTAAATTTTATATTTGTACTGTTTATAAAGTTGAAAAGCATAAAGTTCCACCCTAACGTCGTCACTAATGACCGTTGCAGTTGATGCGACGTTAAAAAAAAACAGTTAACTTCTGAAATGTTTATTTTATACAAATCTGATAAACGTCATTCTTTGACTGATGACAACTTTTCTGTACAACCGTTCGAATTTACTATGATGAATTACTATGTGAAATTCGGAATAGTTTGTATTATTTCCTTGAATCGGCTTCCGAAAGTATATTTTTAATTTATTAAACATGAGTTTTAAAATGTTATACAGTAATTCACATTTCCGTTCACGTGAATTGTCTAGACAAGATCTTATGATTGTACGTCTACTTATTATTTGGGGTTAACTCACTGACCCGTTTAGATTGTTGACTTATTGTCACATTTTATTATTACTTGTATCTTAGTCTCTGTCTAATGGTATAGAACCCTTTGTGTATGTATTAAAATACAAAGAATACATTGTTTTTATTATTGATTTTGTACTGTTCTTCGGAGATAAAGATTATCTATTCCGTAATTTCAAAATTTAATTTCCTGTCTGTTGATATGTAAAAACAGTACGCTTTTCCGACATTTATGTTAACTCTTCTGCCCATAACAGACAGGTGGAGTGTCAAATTATTGACACTCAATTTGTTCGTTGCAGGGCTAAAATAAATAGTTCTGTTTCTTATCACATGGTCAGCCAATTAAATGACTGAATCATTTAAGAACAGAAGAGGTAGAGGTGTAAAAGACACTAATCAGAGTTATCTCCTCTGAAAGTAATGAATTTCATTGTACAGCCAGACCCTGTGGTGAATGAAGTGCAGGTGTCATTTACAGAGTGAAAAATATGTGCTTTTCAGAGGGCCCGGCATGCTGATAAGCGTACTTTTCCACTCAGTGAGGAAGGCAGGGTAAACCACCTCACTCCTCGTTTTACTTAGTAAAACCTCTAGAGGTTCAAACCAACCTTCGGCTGTTGACCTAAACAACACATGTTAACTCTTACACGGTAAAGTTTTAATTGTTAAAAAGATGCGTTAAATAAAATAGTTTATTGTTTTTCCCGGTTTTATTCCACTCATACTTTTTCTAGAGAACACTAATGCCGATTTTCAGAATTATAGTTTTTTGGAAGGTATAGAAATAATGTTTATTGCTTTAGGTAAGTCGTTTCTACCGCGTTAGGAGCAACTGTTCAAGAATCGAATGATTTCATTTTCTTTCGCATCCCTTGAAGTATATGCTGTGCAATTTTTAGAATTGTCGCTCTTTATTGCGAAGTGAAAAAAATAATATGTATTGCTTTACGGTAGTAATCCTTTTTTTACTTTCTCTTGCCTATATGAATATATAGGAAGGAAAGTATTGTTTTCATGTCGATTTTTAGAAATCGAGTTTTCACCGGATCTACACGTTTTCAGACCCCCTGAACCCAAAAAACATGTTTTAGCGATTGGTCTGTGTGTGTGTGCGTGCGTGCGTGCGTGTGTGTGTGTGTGTGTGTGTGTGTGTGTGTCTGTTTGTGTGTATACAAAATATCTCAAGAACGGAACATCGTACGAGCTTGAAACTTGAAACTTAAGTTACATACCACTACCGGATCCGACACGAACATTTTCATCAAAATCGGTCAACCGGAAGTAGTAGTTTATTCGTGTAATTTTTCACTTTTTTGCGATTTTCTCAAAAACTGGTCCTACGATTTTTTTTTAAATCGCCTGGTTTACTAAATTTTTATTTCTCTACGAGGTAGGGTAGGCGTCATGTCTTAGGGTAGACGCGAGTCTTCAGTTCAGTTATTAAATTTTCAGCTTATTGATTAAAAGAACACAATTAAATAAACACTTAATGCTATTGGTAATTTTTCTTCAAAAAATTAACATTCCTTAAATTTTTGAAATTTTCAAACCATTTTATTTATTTATTTAGGAGGCTAGTCCATTAAATTGAGTATTGATTGTGTACACTATTATGTATCTTTCAAATTTCGGATGTTTTCTAAACGAATACAAAATAAATAATACATTTTTTCATAAAGAGAAAGTATTTCATGTCGATTAAACACGAATATCAATAATAGTCTATATTTCTAAATTTCTTCTTGAACAAAGTCAGGTGTATATCATTGTTGAAGATTTTTGAAATCTTTGGTTTATCGTTGAAGCTACTTTGATATTTACTTATGTCATGATAGAATTTCACGATTTTCCTTTTACTTTGAATGTATAATTAATGTAAATAAATGACATTGCTAAATATTTATTCTTATGTTCAAGATTAGCCTTATAAATCACGTTTCAAATACAGGAGTTAAATGTTGTTGATATTCATGTGTTTACACAATACAATAACCTAGGCTATGTAACTAATTGCACATGCAAATTATTACGGGTTCTTTTACACTCGGTTTTTAAAGTTTATTGTCTTTTTTTCTTTTGAGACCGCCGTAGATCACTTGAGTCAATTTCTGGGCACTCTCTTCTGGTTCTTTTCTTTGATTTTCCTCCGGTATTCTTTCATTCCGGCAGATCTATGTCCTTTCTGCTTCTGAAAAGATCATTTTCCTGCTTCATCTTTTATCTACTTTTCTTTGGAATTTAATATTTTTATCTTTTAATAGTCTCAGCTGTCCGGTTTTATTTTCTAGATATTCGAAGATGATGCCTGATTCTTGCAAATCTTTCTTGATTTCTCTTAACCATATTACTTCTGTCTTTTTCTGGTAGAGTTTTCTGACTATTTGGTTTGTGATTCTATCTTTGGGTGTTTTGATTATATGTCCAAAGAAGGATATTCTCTTTTTCCTTATCGTTTCTATTACTTTATTCGGTCTCCTGGTAGACCTGTTCATTTGGTAGTAATCTCCATTCTCCATCGACTTAGTATCTCTTTCCTATGCAGGTTCTAAGGATCCTCCTTTCAAGTTTTTGGATTTTATCTATTCTGTTTTCCTGGTTTAATTTGAATAGAGATTCACACCCATTTGTTATCTTTGGTTGTACGAGCGTTTTGTAGTGTTTTATCTTGGTTTTGATTGATAGGTATTTTTGGTGATTAGTTGTGATGTTGTTAGTTTTTGTTGTTGTTGTTGTAAGTGATGATCTCTCCCAAGTATTTAAAAGATTCTACGAGTTCTATGTATTGGTCGTTAATTTGGACCCTGTTTAATACATAGCGGGTCTGTTGCCATTATTTTGTTTTTTTTTTCAAATGAAATTTTGAGGCCGATTTTTCCTGCTATCTGTCCTAGCGGTGTAAGTTGGTTCCCAGCCTCTGCGATGTTGTTTGCTATTGTCTTTATTACAGTATCATTTACGTTATTACATAGACTGCTTGTGATTGTTATTTAGGTCATTAACCCAAAGGCTAGTTTGAAACCTCTAGAGGCTTTACTTTGTAAAACGAGGATTGAGGTAGTTTACGATTGTTTCTCTCACTGAGTGAAAAACTGTGCTTATCAGCATGCCAGGGTCTCTTAAAAGAATCCACTTTCCACCCGACAAATGACACCTTCACTTTTTTCACCACAGGGTCTGGCTTTATTATGAAATTCATTACTCTCAGTGGAGATAACTGTGACTAGTGTCTTTTACACCTCTACCTCTTCTGTTCTTAAATAGTTCAGTCATATAATTGGCTGACTGCTATATCTATCCGTATCATTTTTGGATGTTGGTTCAATAGGCTTAGTTATTAATTTAATTTAAGTATTTTAACCAAAGTTGCTTTAACATTAATTATTAATGAACGTAACTATTGAACGCTGAGATTAAAAAGAAATTGAAACGTTCATTTTTGTTTCTTGTTTCATCCTTAATCTTCTTTATAAATAGTAAAATTATCGGAACTTAAGATCTTAAAAATATTATTAAACTTTATTTATGTACCATACATAACGTAAACACTATTTTTTCAACGCGTTACGTAAGTAGTTATAAAAAAAAAACTAAATGTATTTTGATGCTTTTTGGTTGCCATATCTTTTGATCTGTAATAAAATAAAATAAACGATATTTATTTTACGTAGTACAGGATTAGTATATTGTAATTATTTTTGAATCGATAATTGAGTAGTAATCGATTATAATCGAACGCTAAATTTATTTGTTTTTTTTATTCATAATAAGTTATTCTATAATGCGTGTAATATTACAAGATCCATACAACACAAGTCTTGAGTTACAGTATTAAATCAACTTCAGATTGTCTGTAAATTTATTTTATTATTGCAATAAATTTGTATGCAAAATAAGTAATATTTAAATATTATTTCAATTCATTAGCTTGCGTCTTCGTATTTTTATAATGAACTCTGTAGTATGATTTTTATTAGCTTATTATTTTCACTTATTTAACTACAAGGTAGACAGTTCAATACTGTTTTCCTCTTACACGTGGATTTCCTTTACTAATTTGTAAATGATTTTGTAATGTATGCACATTTTTGCATCACACGATTATTTTTAAATTTTATTCTCTTTTAATTCATTTATTAACCTATTATTGGCTACCGCTATTTTTTTAACTTTATAGTTAGTTTGCTTATTTAAATTTTATGTATTAATTAGAAAATATTCCCGACGATAATGGTAGGGGAGCGTATGAGAAAATAGAATTTTTAATTTCCTATAAAATTTATTGTATACACTTTTGCCATAAAATGCATACTGTGGCCGTAATCATTAAAAAATCCCATGTTGTACCGATTTTAATGAACAAAATACAAAAAAAAAATCACAATTTGACGCTAAACTAAGCGTTGTAGAAAATTTTGTGAAATAAAAGTTGTAGGTTGTTTAATTTCCTACAACGTTAATTGATAAACTTTTGCCCTAAAATGCATATTAAGGCCACAATCTAAAAAACACGGCTTTCACTGAAAGCATAGCCTCCAAAAAATTTTCAGCAGACATACGCTTATCTTATCTTGTAGAGCATAAAAATTGTAGTAAATGAAGCGATTTTTAAAAAAAAATCATAGGAGCCGTTTTTGAGAAAATCGCACGAATAAATTACTACTTTCAGTTGACTGATTTTAATGAAATGTTTTTGTAGCGTACCCTGATACTTAACTTCAATTTTAAGTTTCAACTTCTTGCGATATTCCGTTTTTGAGATTTTTTGTTCACACACACGTATACCAATCGCTAAAAAACATATTTTTTGGAATCGGGGGGGGGGGGTTTAAAAACGTGTATGAAATTTCGGCAAAAAGTTTTAGCCTACTAATTTTTATTTAATTCAAAGACTTCTAGTTCAGCTCTATTTTATTATTACGTATATCTAAAGGGAAGAGTATGAATCATGGCTGTAACAAGTAAAGTTCAGATGAAATCAATTGGGGATGTTACATCCCCTCATCTCAGCTCGTACATCTTAATAAATAAATATAATGGTCTACTAGATCAATCTTGTTTCCTTGTAATCCATTTGATTTAAGGAAATATAAAATCATATTTCATGTTACTCAAGTTTATTACCGCGCTTCCTAAATGTTTATTACTTCCTTGAAATTATATCTGTCTCTCATAATATTACACTGAAATAAAAAAAGTTTTTAAAATTGTTATTCGTTGATTATTAAAATTTCTTATCGGCAAGGAAAATTTTAAAAGTCTTGTACAGTAACTCCTCCTACAGCATGAAATTTTTTTTATCAAATCAGCAAAATTACAATCTGGTTCGTTATAAAGGAACAAGAACAATAAGTAATAAGGATAACATAGGAAAGACAAATTAAAACATTATACATTAATAATAATTTTTACAGATAACCTTTTTGTTATTTTAAAAATTAATTTTGAAATGATTCTGAATTAAAAAAAAAGAAAATGTTTATACACATACACATAAAAATATTGAAAATAAAAAGTTAATTGTGTTCGAATCTGTTAAGTAAATCCAACTCATTGTATCTGTTAAGTCTTGTAAATGTATAGTCACTGTTGTCCAGTAAGTTTATCGCAAGATAATTTGGATGTCCGTTTATTTAGTCTTTGTTCGTATTCTCAATAAATACATTCTCAGTTTTAGTCTTAGTCTTTAAATACATTCTCAGCATGAGAATGTATTTATTTTTAACAAATCGAGACCAAAAAATGTATTTTTTTTCAAAAAGTTAGATTTTCGTAAATTTTGTTCTAAACATTCTTCAAAATTTTTAGTGTACTTCTTATGACTAGAGGAATTTTATATTTCTTTATTTCAGCTAGCGAGTGTCGTTTGAATTGTCTTGAGTGAGATGGCTTTGTGATTCGTGCGAGCTTTGAGTCTTACTTGGTTTTATGTACTAAGTTAATATGTACTAAGGTTAAGTCGTTGCCACGAATCAGCTTTTTAACAGCTAATTTTCGGAGACGAAGGTTCCTGGTTCAAATCCTAATAAAGGTAGTTACTTTTATACGAATTTGAATACTAGACAGTGGTTTCCGGTGTAATTTCATGGTTGGGGTTTAATTAACCATACTCTCTCAGGAATGGTCGGCCTAGGTCTGTACAAGACTACACATCATTTATACGTCATACACATCATTTTTATATCATTGGGTCATGGGGTTACTAATTGTTCTGAATTGAACAGATTGCAACGCACACACATTAGGGACAAAAAATATATATTGTTTGTTATGTACCAAGGTGATTCTGTGATTCTCCTGAGGTATTTAAAATCTTTGGTGAATTTAAATGTTGGAATGACTTACTTAGCCTTATAATTGGATTCCATGCATCCAAATCGGTTTAAAAATTCATTTGGAAATTAAAAGGCTTTGTTAAGATTGAATGTCGAACGTTTATCAAGTATTCATTAAAAATGGTTGAATTGTGTGTTCTGTTGTTTCGTTTTGTTCTGTTGCGGGTTTTCCAATTCAGTTGTTTGTGTGTGCTAGAGTATTTAGAGGAATCTTCTTTGGGTATCTGAGTGTTATTTATTTAAGCTGATGGGCATGTGTCTTTTATTAATGTAACAGTCGATAACAGGTGACGATAACCGCCCTGGTTTTTTGCCTTCAAAAAAAATTAATATAAATTTTATATGCGTGTGCTTTTTGTTTTATTTATTTGTTTTAAAAATTTTTGAACCCACCGGGTTGGTCTAGAGGTGTAAAGTCGTCGCCACGAGTCAGCTGTTTCACAGCTGATTTTCGGAGACGATGGTTCCTGGTTTATATCCTAATAAAGGTAGTTACTTTTCTACGGATTTGATTACTAGACAGTGGTTACCGGTGTACTTTGATGTTTGGGGTTCAATTAACCATACTCTTTCAGAAATGATCGGCCTGGGTCTGTACAAGTTTACACCTCATTTATATGTCATACACTTCGTCCTTATCTAATTGGGTCGCGGCGTTGCTTATTGTTCTGAATTGAACAGATTGCAACGTACATACATTAGGAATTTAAAAAAAAATTAAAACATACAAGTTGTCGAGTCTTTTAAGGGAATTAGAAAATTCCTTTAAAACAAGGAAACAATAAATGAACTTATTTTTTCTCTGAAGTACTAACTTATTTTAAAACTTTTTTTTTGATTGATTTTATTTATAACTCTTTACTAACGAGTTAAATTGTATATTGGTTTTCTTTTATTTTTTTATGGTATATAACCAAATTGGTGTAAAACAAAACAGGTATAATCTATCATTAAACAACTGAATTATGGAAATAAATATATGGTACAAATGAATTCAACTGGGCAAGTCAAATTGTGCATTAAAATTAAATAAAATTTCGATGGACGTACCATTATATAAAACAATAGACATTATAAGTTTAAAAATTAGGTGTGGACTTATAATCGAAAACATAATAATGTACAAGTTAAAAATAGCAGACCTAATTGCATAATTCCGTTATGTAAAATCAAAATAATAAAATGTTTTAATGGACTAGGCGGTTTGTTTTAACGTAGGTGTAGAACGTTTTGTGTTATAAAATATATAACCGATTTTATAATAATTACAGTTTATTTAAGACATCATGTTCTCTTGTCATACATATTTATGTATTTGTATTTAATATTATTTATTTATTATGTATTCATACCATTTATGTATTCATTCATCCAATCATTAATGTATTCTAATATTACATGTATTTGTATGTTGGCCCATTCATGAATTTATTCAATTTATGCTTGTCAAATTAATATCCTAGTAATAATATTTACTCATTTATTTATTATTTATTTATATTTTCTTTTAATTTATTTTAATTATTAAATTTGTTAACTACTTATTTACTACTTCAGAGAATGGCCAATGAAGTTTTACTCGTGTTCTGGTAGACTTTTCCTGTGTCGTATTAGGATTTTTTCGAATTTTTTAAAAATTTTTCTTTGATTTGGTTTTACCGACATTTTTTAGTTTCCTCATTTTCATGTACACATTTCTTTTAGGTGTTGGTGACTACATAAGCCTTGGCTTGTGCGTAGGTAGTAATGTTATGAGGTGATGAAAAAATTCCAGACTTGAGGTGTAATCGAATCCGAGACCTGTGGTATAAAAGTCAGTTGCGTTGACCACTACACCAATGGGCCGATTATTCGTATGGTTTATTAAAACAATTTACTTAGCAATCACTTAAAACAGAAAATAAGCGTACCAACTAAAGTCACTGTGTTGTGCCTTTAGTGGTTCAGCAGGTATGTTAACGAGTTTACGAGGATTTTCTAGTAAATAAAACGAGGTTTTATCTATTTTACAATAAAAAATTCCTTTCATGTGACGACGACGACGCGTTTTATGGTTGGTGGCAATGTTTAAAAAGGCACCAAAAAGTGTACTTTTAATTTATGGCAAGAACCATAATTGATTTCTGTATACCTATCCTCTTTCAGAGGATCGAAAGACGCTATTTTTGTTTCCAAATTCTGACTTTGATTTCGTGACTTCCGGTTTCCGGCCACTTCCGGTCAAAACCCATTTAGACCCACTAATTTTTTGTGTGGATTACGAATCTGAAATCCGTTTGTTCTGTTCTCTTGTAGTTTTTGACGTCTAGGTGTAACAGACGGACGGACAAAACAAAATTATAGATTACAATTTTAAATATTGCTACCAATTACCAAGAATTCGTTATTGGCGGCTTCCAGCAGCAAAAAAACATACGTACCCCAGTTTACGTTTCCGTACTCGGTGAGTAAAGAACAATATACAGGGTGATTATAATTGAAATAGACACTTTCGACAGCTTCTTAAACATTAAACTGGTGTATTTGAATATAGTAAATGATATAGGTTTGTAGGGAATTTTTTGAAGTTTATGTTGGTACAGCTGTTAGCATTTTGTTGTTTGCTGCTGTTACAACGACCAGTCTAGCAAAATGGCCGCTATTCAAGTGGAGAAAGCTTATTGTGTTCTTGAATTAGCCAAAACAAACTCGGTTACGATTGTGCAACGTCATTTCAGAACAAGATACGGTAAACCACCACCAACAAGGCAATCTATGACTGGTATTAACATTTTGAAAACAGTGGATGTCTGTGTAAAAGGAAGAGTACTGGAAGACCTTCTGTTACTGAAGAACAAGTTGATAGTGTTCGTGATGTTTATGTACGAAGTCCAGGAAAATCAACTAGATCAGCAAGTTTAGAATTGCAAATTCCTCAACCGACTGTGTGGAAAATTGATCGCTTCCTGTAGTTATCGATGATCTAAAACAACGTATCGCAAATGCTCTTGCCACAGTTGACCGTCATATAATCGTCATAATCGTGTGCGGGAAGAATTTGACTAGCGTGTTGATATCTGTCGTGTTACAAATGGTGTACACATTGAACATCTGTAAATATTTTTAATAAAAACTTAATGAATTCTTCTATAATATAATCATGTAAGTAATTACCTTAACTTTTCAAAAATGAATTTTCTATAAGCTATCGAAACTGTCTATTTCATTTATAATCACCGTGTACTTTTGGTTTTGTAGTTGTTTTGTTATTTTCTCCAATTGGAGGAACCCTTGGGACTCCCCAAAATAATGTGTTCAAAGTACAGGATTTTAGTTTGTTATTGTTACTTACACGGTTTATTAAGTTAGAATCGATCAAAACTAGATTGTGCACAAATTGTACCTAATTGGTATTTTCAAGAGTTTATTTCTTAAGGAATGAAATTACTCCTGAGTGGACTTTTTAGTAGCTTCCTTTTTACTGAGGACTGAAGGATTGAGAAACTAACTGAATTTTAATGAGTTCAAATTTTCAGATTCTAGCCGGCAGTTTAAACCTGGATTCTTTATAATCTTACTCACTATCACTAACCATTATGTGACAAGGTGGTTATTAGCTGTTTTTATTTGGTTTATAAATAAAGGTTTTAATAATTTATTTTGGTTAGTGAGATTTTACTGTAGCTTTTTCAAGCTGTCTTGAATTTTTTTACAAGGTCATGATTTATAAGATCTGATTTTAATTAGTCTTGGGTTTGGATAGATTAAAGCCGAAGAATCTTCAGATGCCCCGAAAACTCGATCTAACTTACTGGTTTATATATATTTATAAGTTACTACTGTATAAGTACTTGCAATTTCGAAGAATACTGTTACTGCTGTAGTAAATTAACCACTGTTATTCTTTTTTACTTTCTCTTGCCTATATGAATATATAGGAAGGAAAGTATTGTTTTCATGTCGATTTTAAGAAATCGAGTTTTCACCGGATCTATACGTTTTCAGACCCCCTGAACCCAAAAAACATGTTTTTAGCGATTGGCCTGTGTGCGTGCGTGTGTGTGTGTGTGTGTGTGTGTGTGTGTGTGTGTGTGTGTGTGTGCGCGTGTGTGTGTGTGTGAACAGAATATCTCATCGTACGAACTTGAAACTTGAAACTTAAGTTAAGTACCACTACCGGACTCGACACGAACATTTTCATCAAAATCGGTCAACCGGAAGTAGTAGTTTATTCGTGTAATTTTTCACTTTTTTGCGATTTTCTCAAAAACTGGTCCTACGATTTTTTTAAAAATCGCCTGGTTTACTCAATTTTTTATTCTCTACAAGATAGGGTAGGCGTCATGTTTGCTGAAATTCTGGGTGAGGCTGTTTTCACGTAAAAACGTTGTTTTTTTAAGATTACAGCTTTAATATGCATTTTAGCGCAAAACTTTATATAATAAAAGTTGTAGAGAATTAAAAATTCTACAACTTTTATTTCAAACAATTTTTTGTATAACGCTTAGTTTAGCGGTAATTTGCGATTTTCTGTTTTTTTTCTCACGAAAATGTGTGAAAAATTGATTTTTTTAAGATTTCGGCCTTAGTATGCATTTTACGACAAAAGTGTATATAATTTAATTTATAGAAAATTAAAAGATCTACAACTTTTATTTATAGCATTTTTCTCTACAGAGCCTAGTTTAGAGAGAAAGAGTGATTTTCCGTATTTCTAAGCCAAACTGAGGTTGATTTTCATTTTGCATCATTCACTCATGATTAAAATAAGGTTGTGTTTTTGAGGTTAGTTTTTTGTTTATTTCTAATATTTTATTATTAATGTTAGGTTTATTGTTAATTATTTGCATTGGCAAGAGAAAGTTGTGTGAGTGTTTCACACCAGATTTTTACTGTAATGGAGATAACGGTCACCGTTCTCTAGCAGATGTTATTTATCTAAGTGACTGATATTGAAGTTTTCGTTTTTATTAAAGTGAAAAGGAAATCAAAATTCACTCTCTAAAAATGAATTAGGTATTTAGAGATCAACCTTAATTTTACGTTTTCAATTTCGATCGTAAACAAAGTATAATACAAAAGAATCAACCATAATCTACCTACTTATCTCTTAAAATTTATTTCAGTAGGGTAATTTATAATAGTTTGTTTAAATAAAACGTAAATTTTTAAGTTAAAATTTAATAATTGGGTAAAAATATGAATGATTGAGTAAAACGGCTAATCGTTGAACCCAAGTACTCGATTAAATTTAGTATTACTGTTTTTCCGAAATGTATGCTAGTGTATAGCGCGACCAAGTTAAGTTAGTATTCGGATTTCGCTTACAGAATAATAGTACTGTTCAAAGTCTCTACTCTACGTTAGAATATCTTTGTATATTTCAGCCTTCTGATTAAAGAATTGAAAAATAACTGAGGATGAAATGTATGTCGTGTAAATGAAGTAGTCTTGTACAGATTCAGGTTGACCATTCCTGAGAGGTATGTTAAATTCCTGAGAGAGAGAAGGGAAAAGGAGAGGGGGAGAGAGAGAGTATGGTTAATTGAATCCCAACCATCAAATTACACCGGTAACCACACTGTCTATTATTGTTGTTTACAGCCGAAAGGGTGGTTTGAACCTCTAGAGGTTTTACTTTGTAAAAACGAGGAGTGAGGTGGTTTACTATTACTTTCCTCACTGAGTTGAAAGAGTATGCTTACCAGCATGCCAGACCCCCCGAAAAGCATCTACTTTACACCCTGCAAATTTCACCCCTTCACTTTATTCACCACAGGGTCTGGCTGTGTAGTGAAATGCATTACTATCAGAGGAGATAACTCTGACTAGTCTCTTTTACACATTTACCTCTTCTGTTCTTAAAATAGTTTAGTCATATAATTGGGTGACTATGTGATAAGAAACAGAACTATTTTTTGTAGCCCTGGAACCAACAGATCGAGTGCAATTAATTTAACACTCCATCGGCCCGTTATGGGCAATGTCTATTAGTAAAATCCGTATAAAAGTAACTACCTTTATTTGGAGTTGAACCACGGAACCAACTGATTTTGGCGACAACCCTACTACTAGTCCAACATGGTTCAGAATTGATTAGCAGCTAATTATTTGTTGGGGGCAATTTTTAAAATTGTCATTTATCATTTTGTTTTGCTTTTGTTTTCCGTTCATCACACCCAGATTTTAGAAACTACATAAGATAAAATCAACGGTTTTCGCAGTTCATAATCTACACGGAAAGTTAGTGGGTCTAAATTGAGTTTAAAGTTCCGTTTTCACTTCATTAGCGTCAAATTTTGCATTCACTTCATTTATAGCCTCTTCTATTATACAAGTTAAAAAGGAATGGTGATAATAAACATCCTTGTCATACACTTTTTCTTACAGCACCTCTTTTTCGCACCCCTCAATTCTCAAAACAGCCGTTTGATTCTTATACACGCTGTAGATAACTTTCCTTTCTTTGTATACTCCTAGCCTTTTCAAAGTTTTAAATATTTTACTCCAGTCAATATTGTCAAATTCTTTCTCTAAATCTACATTGCCATATAAATAGTTTTAAAAAATCTATACAAAAAGTTAGTGGGCCTTAATTGAGTTTGAAGTCCAGTTTTTGACCGGAAGTCAAAAATTCAAAGTCAAAAACTACAAGAGATGGCAATAAACAATTTTGGGACTGGTAATCTTCAGAAAAAGTTAGTTGGCTTGGATTGAGTTTAAAGTACCGTTTCGATTGGAAGTGGCCGAAAACCGGAAGTCAAGAAATCAATGTTGGAATTTGGAAACAAAAGAGCTTTTTTAAAAAGTCGACTCCGGAATCGTTGGGTTTGAAGTTTTGGTTTCTACCGGAAGTAGCCCAAAACCAGAAGTCAAAAAATCAAAAATGGAAACAAAAATAATGTCATTAGATTCTTCTTGAAGAGTAGCAGATATATAAAATCATTAACAGGTTTTGCCATAAGTCAAAGGTAAGCTTTTTTAAAAATTGCCACCAGCTGTGAGATGACGCGTCGTCTCATAAAAAGGGATTTTTTTCTATTTCAGAAAGATCACAAAACATTTTTACCTTTGATAATGGAATGTAATTTGTTCCAATCATTCTAAATGGTTTCTTAACTTGGTCTAACAATAATAAATGAATAAAAATAGTAAATAAAGGATGAAAGAATTATAAAAATACTACAAGCAAGCATGACTATCTATCTCCATGTCTCCTAAATTAACTACTAGAAATTGAGGACGTAAACATAGGCACACTATTACTGTTATTATAGTTGTTGATAATTTCGCTTCTGTTATATTATTTTGTACGGTATTTTTGCGGATAAGAATCGAATGAGTGAAAGATAAATTAAAGGGGTCCATGAAGAGGAGGGGGAATCATCAATTAATCATATTACGGAATGTACTTGACTCCAATGTTAGCGTTTTCTTTTTGTTAAAATATTTCGTCATAAACTACTGTTATTACTACTGCCAATTGGTTTATAAAAAAAAATTATAAATAATTACCTTCTTATTATTTTAATATAATTATTGTAATACTATTACTACGTGTCTAGAAATCTCACCTTTTTTGCAATGGATTTTTTTGCAATCTAGGACAACTAATTCAGGTTCAAGTTTGTTTTTATTATTTTTACTTTTATTTATTCGCTCTTCTATAACTGCTGTTTATTTTATCAAAATATTTTTATTTTTATTATTTACAAATTAAATTTATTTCAGTATAAATAATTTTTATTTGCTTTTTGAATTATTTACTTATAGGCTGCATTTTAGACTATTCATGAATTGTACAGTATTTCTGATGAAATATTCTCTTGTTAGCGGCTAAAACCTGAAATACTACTTGACAAATTTGTCTTTTCTTTTTGTTGCGGTAATGTACATTAACCTCCACCATTTCCGTATACGAGTGATATTTATAAGGAGGTGGGGAATTTTATTTTATGGAGAAGAGGTACTCGGTAGTATATTGTCCATTTATAACTGCGGGTGTTGTCCCTTATTTAGAGCCAGAGCTCTCTGCTCCATTTTCGCTTTAGACGTCGTACAGTTGGGAAGTTCCTTGTATCTAGATCACGAGCTAGTTGGTTTGAATGGTCATCTATTCGTTCGTGAAATTTCCTATAGAAGGACGCGGTTAGTTTTTTTACTGTCAGAATTTTGAAATTGTCGTGTTGGGTTTTATTGCATACATAAAAGGGAGCGCCAGAGAAGCAAGTCTTAAGAATTTTGATTGAATGACCTGGTTCGACTTTAAGTTACTCTCTGCCGCTACTCCAAATAGCTGGACAACACAAGTTCAGATTGGTCTCAAAGCAGTTTTGTACAGGTACTAAAATTTTGGAACGGAGATTCAATTTTGATCGAAGGTTAATTAATTGACAGATTTAAACATTGGAATAAACGTTGAAGTTTTTTGTTGACAGATTTTAATAAATAAAATTTTTTCGTATATTCGTATGTTTACATATTCGTATGGTTATTTTAAATTTGATAAAACCTAACTTTAAAAACAGACATAAAAATGTGTCTAACGAGAACAATACTCTGCAGTAAAACTCCAACTTGGGTTATTTACTAATTAATGTAGCATTCAACGTCTACAAATCAACATACAACGAAACAAATCTTCGCGGGTTTTAAGTTCCGTGAATTAAAGTCGTGTATAAGTCGTATTTTCGTTTTCAGGGATTGTTTTTTTAACGTCTGTATAAGTGAAGGAAAATTCAACAGAAGCCTAATTGAAGACATATGATACGTAATTGTTTTATTGTGTTTAATTTCATCCAGTTATTTATTTTCCTAGATGACCCATATAAGCCTAACAATGTAAATTGTTATATTACGTAAATACATGCATCATTTCATTGGATTTTAGTACAATACCGTAATCTAGTTGTCATTTTCATAAGTATTTTTTGCCGTTCTTTTAATGTTACACAATAAACAGAAGTGTTTTTTCATTGTATTCTAAAATGTTTTTTACAGCGTTCAATGTTTGTGACAGACCGTTTATTTTTTATTGTGAATGGATGTGACAACAATTTACAGTACAGTTATTTATGCGAATTTATAAATTATCAATTGTTTTCAGTAAATTTACAAATGGGTAAGTTATTTTATGTTATGCAATTCTCCGTGCGGATTTAATTTAATATTTAATTAGTGATATGAAATTAAATAAATACACCAAAGTAATTGAACAATTTAAATAGAAATTTGCCCTAGCTTTAATGTACTCGTTTTTTAAATTTTAAATTGGTAAAGAGTTCTTTGAATAATTGCAATTTTAAATTGTATCGACGTATCTAGAAAGCAATGAAATGAAATTTTTAACTCTCAAGGTATTTAATGATATTAATAAAGAAATGTAATATTATAATATGATTATCTGTTGTGTAATAATTTGTGTAGTTTGTTGAAAAACTCAGCTTGTCAATCAATCAATGTTAAGAAATTAACTTATTTTTATTCCTGTAATCACAAATTACTGCACATATCGACATTTTATCTTGAATAAATGAAAATACACCTTCACAGTTCTTTTCTTTAGATTTTTTATTGTTTTGCTAATAATAAATCGAATTAAAGATAAACTTAAAGATTCGTAGACATTTATTTTTACAACAACCAGCAATACACCTCTCACGTTAACCTCTTGCCTAAGAATAAGGCCAAAATTTATTTACACGCTGTCTTTTATAGGTTTTTGAAAATTGTTAAATTTTCATAAAATAAATTATGTTCATCTTGTTTACGTTAAAATAATAATTTTAAAAAATGTTCTTTTAAATAGTTTTAAACAACACTAGATTCAGCACAAAATTTTATGTAAGTACGACCTGACATCTGACAAAGGCAAGGAAATCAGATAATAATTGAACAGAATTATTACTAAAATATTAACCAACTTGTAATTACAATTTCCCGAAAACAAGTGTTTCTTAAACTTCATTTTTAAAACTCCGTAATTTTTTTATAAATAACGATAACCAAAAGTAAAAATATCGTCTTCACCATTAAATTCTATATAAGAAACAATCATTAACTGAATTTTGACTTCTTTTATGGTTTAACATCCGACTGTTCTGCAATTACTGCTGATGCAGACGGTGAAGGATGAAATGATTTTTTTGTAACGTATAAAAATATGCCGTGTCTGAATGGGATTCGAACCCAAGACCGCATGATGAATTTTTACTTGGGTGAAGATAAGATCCCTTTTCCTAATGAACGGTTACATTTAATTACCAACGAAGAAATACATGTAGATCGCGTTGCTACACACTGTCTATTATTCAAATCCGCATAAAATACATTACAATTAAAAAATATATGCAATAATCATTTTGTCGTTTTTATATTTCTTAGAATTAGACTGTGTCAAACTAGTCCCAAATTTATAATTGATATGACGTTAACGTCACGGTTAGCACAAAATATGTATATTTCGAAAGACTTGAAATGATAAAACTCTAAAATTATTATGACTCGACATTCCTGTATGATTTGCAAACCGGAAGTATAACATGTAGGTTTAAATTCAAAAGGATTACCTATCCTATTCGGTAGTTATAAACTACATCACATTAAACACCAAACATAAATAGACTATAACAAGGACCATATATTAGTCCTACTTTCTATGTAAAAAAAATGAACGTATCATTAAAATTAAATTAAATTTAAATATCCCGTACTTAAAATTCCATTAGAAAATGCATTATTAAAAAAGGCGTAAAATACTTTTGCGTTGGCTTCAACTGTAAATAACAATAAATTGACAAATATATTATTGGTGAAATATCTTAACTAATTTAATTTAGAGACCTACGACAAAATTATGGTTTGGCAAAAGGACAATGGTATTTGATTACTTATTACTATACATTTTTGTTGTACTATTGTATTGTTCAAATTATTGTATAAGATGTTACATTCTACATAAAATAACGGGCAACAATACAAAAAGGGCGTTAGGTATTAATAGTTCATTATATTAATGAACTCTTATAATGTAGTAGGCGATACGGTTTAAGTAAAAAGTTTGAAAAAATATACTGGGTGTCCTAAAAGACTGAGTTTGTTTTTAATCCCTAATATGTGTACGTTGCAATCTGTTCAATTCAGAACAATAAGCAACCCCATGACCCAATGAGATGAGGATGATATGTATGATGTGTAAATGAGGTGTAGTCTTGTTCGGACCCAGGTCGACCATTCCTGAGAGAGTATGGTTAATTAAACCCCAACCATCAAAGTACACTGGTAACCACTGTCTAGTATTCAAATCCGTATAAAAGTAACTACCTTTACTAGGATTTGAACCAGGAACCTTCGTCTCCAAAAATCAGCTGTTAAACAGCTGATTTTGGCGACGACTTTACCTCTAGACCAACCCGGTGGGTAAAAGACTGAGTACGGCAAAATATTTCGAATGATAAGGAAATTTCAAGATATATGTACTTGTGAACCTAACTCGAATACAAAATACTATTTTATAATGAATCAAAAAATGTTGTCCGTTATCTTTGAATGTACTGACTTAATTTTTTTTTAAATGGGAAGGGAAAAAAATTAAATAATTAACGGTTATGGTTGGAGTACTGTCAATGGGCAGCGATCTCCTCAATGTCTTAAAATTTTCAATATTTCTATCCTTTTTTTATCAAATTTTCTTGCTGTTAATTTTATAAAGTTGCTAATAAAAATATCTTGTGTAGTCAAAAGAAATGGGAAGGTAGTCATATAACACATGATATCAATGCGAAATATCAAGATTTTAAAACAATTTGAATGACGAAATCCGCACATCGATATCTCGTACGGTTTGGAAGATATTCGCCTTTCTTTACATTTCAGCAACACCTTATTGAATGTCATGAGATATCGATGTACAATTTTCGCCATTAACATTTTCTTGAAATTTCGCATTGAAATTATGTCTCGCTTGACCACCTTCGCATAAAAAATATAACTTACATTCAAGATGGCGGACAAAAGTTTTTGATTCTTAAAAAAATAGTTATTTTGTATTCGAGTGACGTTCACATTTTTACATATTTCTTGAAATTTTCCTTAAATTTGAAGTATTAAGCCGTTTTTAGACTTTTCACCCATCTTAAATAATTACACACGACATTCAAAAAGCTAATGCTGAAATGTAAAGAAAGGAGAATATCTTCCAACCGGTATGAGATGTCGATTTTCGTTTTTCACCATTCAAATAATCTTGAAATTTCGCTTTGAAAGTATGTGTCATATGACCACTTTCCCATTTAAAATAATCAAGTTTCATTCAAGATGGCGGGAAAATTTTTTTGGTTCATCATAAAATAGTATTCTGCATTCGAGTGAGGTTCACATTTGAAAATATCTTGAAATTTCCCATATATTCGAAATACTAAACTGTACTCAAGACTTTTGGGACATCCAGTGTAATTCAGATAAATGTAAATTTCTAAGCCATAATTGGAAGATCTTAAAAAAATGACATTTTTATGGTTATTGTAATTTTTATTAGGATTACTTTAAAGATACGTGGTTTTAATCTATAGTTAAGGATTCTTTATATTAAATTATTTGCCAAGGAATTTCTTGTCCAAATTATAAATTATGATGGTAGGAAATCAGGAGGATGTATTTGGAATTTTTATGGAGGTGTATTTGAAGGTATCCTTGTAATTAAGGAAGTAAGTGGGTATTAGTATAATGTATCTTTGTAACAATTATTATTGTTCAGAAAGAAAGATTTTTTAATGATTCATTATTTTTAGGATGAGGAATTCGTTTACGTATGTGGGTCCAACGTTTCTGTTCATGAACCTTTTCTAAATTACTAAATTATTGTATTTTTCAAATACCAAAATTTTTATTTAGCTGGAGCCACAATTAATCTGTTGTTCAGAAAGCAAAGATTTTTTAGGATTCATATTGTGAGGGTAAAGATTGCGAACGTATGTAGACCCAATTTTTCTGTTCATGTACTTCTCTGAAGTAGGTTGTATTCTTCAAATACCGAAAATTTGATTTCGCACAATTAATCGCCTACAATTAATCTGCAATAATTCTAAATTTTCCATTTCAAAAAGTTGCGACTAAAGTGATAAATAATCCAACAAAAACACATGATCGTTAAATTTTATTTATTTATACAATTTAAACATACACAAATGTTTCATTACGTTGGCAATTCGTCATTCTATTTTTGTAGTTGATATCCCCTGGTTGAGTGATACCAGGGGGTATTATTACTCATTACTTAAATTTAGAGCAGAGATCTGAAAAAAATCATATCGAAGATTGAAATTGTTTTTAATTAATATTTTTACAGGATTCTGGGGAAGAGGTGTCGAAGCTTTTCTTTTCAAACAAATTTCTTGCATTGGCCCTTTAAGTTTATTCTGAAAACCATGGACTTATGGAATTCAGCTTGGGGGAACAGCCAGTATACTAACGTAGACACAATACCAATCTAAAATTCTATCGCTCAGATAAGATAAAGAAAGTATTGTCATTTATTTTTTTATACTACTTTTCACGTTTACTTATTTTCACGTTTACTTTTCACGTTATTTCACGGTTACTTATTTTCACGTTTACTTATTTCGAAGGAAAACCAAAATGAAAAATCTTTAATCTATTTTATATCAGAAGCAATAAATTTAAATTATGCAGTCTCGGATGAACTTTAATATCATTTTATAATTTGAATGCAATTTTACAGATCACTTAAATTAAAAATTGCAATGTTTATTACCAGAAAATTGCATATAAACGTTCGATCGAATTAAGTCACGTAGGTGGTCTAATTCAATGTGATTTTATCATACCGTAAATGATTTTCTGTATTAAAAGAAAAAAGAAAAAATATTAAGTTTATAACATGTAATGTCATCTGATTCAAGGTTTATGTAATCAACTTGTAAAGTTATCATTTCCAAAAATTAATTTATTTCTATGACTTTCATATAAAATTATATACGGATGACTCCTAAAAATAACCTTGTAAAACACTCATCATTTCTAATGGAAACTGAGGACAAATGTGACGTTTTTTTGACCGTGATCCCATAATTCACTAAATTTTTAAAGGGCGTTATATAGTTCTTGAAATCAATTACTTTGTGTGTTTTTATATAATTTTATTGTTTCAATTGGTATAATATAACTTCTTTAGGTGCGCCGAAATGTTACACATTGTTGGCAATAAATAAAACATTGTTTCGTGCTCTGTAAATTGCACACCCTGGGATATAACGTAATAATTATTATTTTACAGTTAACTTTGGTTTTGAAATTTACCCTTGACATAGGGGCCAGTACACGTTTTTTTAACAAAAGAAAAAGGTTAAAATAATTTCATAACAATTTTAACTCACCACCGGTATTGCTCAGATTTAAATCTATCGTTATAACTGATAACAATAAAAATCAACTAATAGCCTACCGGTAAAAAGACTTAATATTTAAATTATCTCATAAATCAATTTTGTATAAAATTTAAATTGAAATTCATAATAACTTAATAGTTTATAATAGTTATTAATAGTTCATTAATAAATTAAATATCAGTTCATTCATTTAAAAAAAAATTTATACCGGTAATTTACTTACAATTAAATTACAAAATTGCATTATTAAAATTCCATTACATTAAAAAATTCAAATAATCGATTTTTTTATTGCAATAATAGTAGTAACAATCGATAGTCACGTTTCCAAATCGATCTTGTTATTTTTTTGTGTTGTCCTATACATTAAAAATCGTGACTTGTTCTAAGTTATTTGTAAATATATATCTAATATTGTAATAATTTATTTATGGCTTTACCTACTACAATAACTTAACTAAATATATTATAATAATAATTAATAGATTTAAATTTTTTGTATTGTAACTTATTATTATTTTTTTCTTAGTATTTAATTCGTTATTAATTTATCGTTAATAACTTAATGTTTTATTATTTATTAAATTTTTAATGAAGTCATAATATTTATTGTATTTATAAGGTGATAATGTTGCGTCAGTTTTATTTATAATAATTTATATTAATAATATATTGTGTTATAAAATATGTATTGTTTTAATATTCGGTATATTAAATAAGTGAATTTTAAGGTTACTTTTGAAAGATTAAATCATTTAACGTTTAACTTTCATGTTAATCAAAAAATCAAGTTGGATAGTACTATAAATGTTATACATTGTTGTATAGTAAAAGAAACAGTTTTTTGTCGTTAATCTTAGTTTATTTAACATTGTACACTGGTATAACCGCTAGATTTCATCACATTTTGCTTCATGTAATGCTGAAAGAGTATTCCATTGAAACATTCCATTTATTTGCATAATTTCAATTTAGATGATCAAATAATAAATTTAGTTTTCATGAAATTTGAATAGATACTACTTTTGAAGGTAATAGATTGTGGTTGAAATTCTTAACAAAAAATGATTACTCTGTGATTTTCGAAATCTTAATAAATTTGGAAACTGTCTCTCTGTTAAATCTCGAAAAAGATCGCCTGGGTGTTAGTGAAACTAGTCAAACAGTCGAACGTACATATTATTGGTTACATTTTTGAAAAGATATATCTTGAGATTCTTACGCACTGCTACTTTTGAGACATAAAATGGAGCTCCAGTTGTAATTCTCAGAAATTTTTTATTGGTGGGGCGTAATTTTTAATGTTAATATTATTTGCTGCTATTCCAAATATTTGGAGTCCATATGCATAAATTGGTCTTAACATTGATTTAGATTGAAATAGTTTTGTTTGTTGAAATGAAAACTAAGTTAGTTTCTTCACTGTAGGGTATAAAAAGTGGTTATCAATTTTGTCTGAGTATAATGTTTTTAATATTTTTGGTATTTTTATTGCCTTAATAAAAATATTTTATCTTTTTACAGCATTTTTTCTGAATGTAATTTAAGAAATAAATAATAAATATTTAAAAAAATTTTCTAGGATAGTTTGTTTTGTTTATGTAGAAAGTTTCAAAAAAACTTTTTTATTCGTATACGTACTTAAAGATATTCGCCTGTTATGATATTGTGTTTTCTCATTTTCTCATCAATTATTGATTATTATATCAAATTTTCTCGTTAAAAATCTTTACGTTAGCAACAAAACCTTACATACAGATTTGAAAACACCACTTGTACAAAATTCCATCGAATACCTATACAAACGCTTTCACGACAAGTCACACGAACACGAGAACCCTCTGGTGCGTTCACTTTCCACCTTCCATTTACCTGATAATCCCCCTAGACGCCTTAAAAGACGCTGGAGTAGAGACCTGCTAATTTGATACACAAATTTCATTCTTGGGGAGGCACCAATGGGGGCCCTACCCCTCTCATGCCTATCATGTCATATACATTATTATCGTAATCATCTCATTTGCTTGTTGTAAAATTTTACAGCTGTAAATAAAGAATTAAAGTGAAAAAAATCTAGGTTGGACTATTCGAAATGCATTCTTTGGCATCACTTGATTGCAAAAGTTTTTTTTTATTGTTTAGTTCATCAGCCGAAATGTTGGTTTGAATCTCTAAAGCAGTGATTCTCAACCTCTTTTGCTCCGCGACCCCCAAATAGTAAAAATAAATAAAATTAATATTTCGCGACCCCCTCCCCCCGATAATAATAGTAAGCCTCACTATTAATTATTGAATTTTGACAGTAATTATAAATGTAAATTTTTTTTTAAATGTTATATAATCAAACTACACTAATTTTATGTTTTTAAAGAAAATACAGACAATAAAAAAAGGAACACAACTATTGCTATTATTTTATATTGCTGCGTTTATTGTTTTACGACCCCCTATAATATCACCACAAACCCCAGGTTGAGAATCACTGCTCTAAAGGCTTTATTAAGTAAAACGAGGTGTGAGGTGGTTTACTATATCATCACTGAGTAGAAAAATCTGGTGTGAAACACTCACAGGACTTTCTCTTGCCAATGCAAATAATGAACAGTATAACCTAACATTAGGAATAAAACATTGGAAATAAACAAAAAATTAACCTCAAAAACATAACCTAATTTTAAACATGAGTGAAAGACGCAAAATGAAAATTAACCTGTTAGGCTTAAAAATACAGAAAATCACTCTTTCACTAGGCTCTGTAGAGAAAAATGCTTTAATAAAAGTTGTAGATCTTTTAATTTCCTATAAATTTGATTAGACACAAATTTAAACACTTTTGTCGTAAAATGCATTGACTACTAAGGCCGAAATCTTAAAAAAATAAATTTTCACACTTTTCGTGAGAAAAAAAAACAGAAAATCATTAATTACTGCTAAACTAAGTTTTATACAAAAAAAAGTTTGAAATAAAAGTTGTAGGATTTTAAATTGTCTAAACTTTGATTATATAAATTTTTGCGCTAAAGTGCATATTAAAGCGCAATCGTAAAAAAACATTTTTTACAGCCTCACCAAGAATTTCAGCAGACATGGCACCAACCCTATCTTGTAGAGCATAAAACTATAGTAAATGAGGTGATTTTAAAAAAATCGTAGGAGCCGTTTTTGAAAAAATCGCAAAAAAGTGAAAAATTACACGAATAAACTACTACTTCCGGTTGACCGATTTTGATGAAAATATTCGTGTCGCGTCCTCTAGTGGTAGGCTATCTAACTTAAGTTTCAGGTTTCAAGTTCGTACGACCAATCGCTGAAAACATGTTTTTTGGGTTCAGGGGGTCTGAAAACGTGTAGATCCGGTGGAAACTCGATTTCGATAAATTGACATGAACACAATACTTTCCTTCCTATATATTCATATAAACAAAAGAAAGCAAAAATATGTTCATCAGCATACCAGATTCCTGAAAAGCATCTTCTTTCCACCGTACAAACGACACCTTTAATTTATCCACCACAGAGTTTGGCTGTATAATGAAATTCATTACTTTCAGAGGAGATAACTCTGACTAAATTGTACAAATAGATTTATATTGATAAGTAGGCCAATCTCACCAACATTACGAACAACATAGAATAAAAATCTTGTATTCCCATACGTGTGCTACAAAAATTGAGCAAGATCAATTTATTTTTATTTTTCTGATTTGATACTGTACCTTTTAACTCTGTATAATATGAAAATAGTAAAAACGTAAACAATAACTTGATTTTTAATTTAATTAAGTATTTCAAGCACGCTTATTTAAAGGTAAAAAAAGGAAATTAAAACCTGAAATGAATTTCAACCGGTACTTTTTTGGTTAAAGACGATATTTCTTATAAACATACTAATAGGCGCTACAAGTTTGACAAGTTACGAACGTGCTTTGTGTTATAAAACTGCAGAAAAAAAGGGAACAATACGAATATTAGTCGCGGTGATAAAATTAGAAATCTCTTGAAAAAGAATCATTTATATTACTTTTTTATTCATTTAATATATTTGTAAATTAAAAGGGTTAATTACGTTGTTGAATAATTGTTTCGTTCGTTTCTTTTCACCATTTTAGAAGAATGTTCGTTGAAATAAAGTAAACTAACATTTTTTTCAACCTGATGGGGTACTTAATTCATACCATATCTATTAGGTACTCGAAGACGAGCTTCAAACTTAGCGTTATGCTGCATTCTTCGCTCCTTCATCAGTTTTTTTTACTTTCTCTTGCCTGTATGATTATGTAGGAAGGAAAGTATTGTTTTCATGTTGAAATCGAATTTTCACTGGATAAACTCGTTTTTAGACCCCCTGAACGCAAAAACTGTTTTTAGCGATTGGTCTGTGTGCGTGTGAATGAAAGATCTAAAAACGGAACATTGTACGAAGTTGAAACTTGACCGTTAAGTTTAGCGCAAAAAGCGGATAATCGAAGTTGTAGAAAACTTAAAAATTTACAACTTTTAATCCAAACATTTCTTTGTATAACGCTTAGTTTAACGGAAATTAGTGATTTTCTTTTTTTCATGAAAATCTGTAAAAAATGAATTTTAAGATTTCGCCCTTAGTACGCATTTTACGACAAAAGTGTATAGACCTATAATAAAATTTATAGGAAATTAAAAGATCTACAACTTTTATTTAAAACAGTTTTCTCTACGGAGCCTCCTTTAGAGTCAAAGAGTGATTTTCCGTATTATTAAGCCAATCTAAGGTTGATTCATATTTTGCATCATTCACTCATGATTAAAACGAGGTTATTATTCTGAGGTTAATTTGTGTATAGTTTTAATGTTTTATTGCTAATGTTAGTTTATACTGTTCATTATTTTCATTGGCAAGAGGAACTCGTGGGAGTGTTTCACAACATTTATTTTTTTAATGAGAGTAGTTGGGTTAAAATTATTTTCTGTTAACATCTTTTCTTGTCATTTTTGGGCTATTTCTTTAGTTATGTTTAAGTCTTTCACGTCGTATTTTATTTTCTGGATATATTTATTTCGAGTATTTTTCTTGAGTTTGTAGAGTAAACGCTGTTGAAGAATGACTGGAAACTATATAAAGGTATTTTAGGCTACGAAATTTCCGTGATGGTCACTTCAAAAAGTTACTGGATCTTAAGACGTTTTAGATGTCATTTATTTCCTTTTGGTGTTTTTTTTTTGTTTGTTTCTCTACGTGATCTATGGATGCATTTTTTATGATGCGTTTGTTGGTGTGTATGTGTATTCTTTTAGAGTGAGAAAGAATACATAGAAGACTATTAGGGGTTTCAAAGAGATATTGTACGTTCGGTACACTAAACACACTTACGTGCATACACAAAGTGTACTAACGAGTTAGCTCCACGGGCTACGCTTATAAGAGATGTACCTGTAAGAGGTTATCGGCTTCACCTTTTGTTAACAAACTTGTTAAACAATATATGGTCGAGTCTATAAGAAAGAGGACCTCAATACAGGTGACTCATTCATATTATAATGAGATATGTACAAGAAAATAATAAGTTGAAGTGGACGGAAGAAAATATAGAAGAAATTCCATAGTCTTTATGTATATACCTCCATACAGGGTGTTCACAATTGAAAAACAACATTTAAATGTTCTTAAAATTGTTATTTATCGGTTCTAGAAAATATATAACCTTTAAGTTAATATTTATGCAAGTTAATTTACGTAGATACTGTGTATTCTTCATTGATTTACAGTACTGTTGTTCTTTAGTTCATCAGCCAAAAGGCAGTTTTGATCCTCTAGAGGTTTTACTAAATAAAACGAGGAGTGAGGTGGTTAACAATTGTCTTCCTCACTGAGTGGGAAAGTGTGCTTATTAGCACGCCAGGCCCTCTGTAAAGTGTCTACTGTCCACCCTGCAAATGCATCTTCACTTCTATCACCGCAGGGTCTGGCTGTATAATGAAGTTCATTACTCTCAGAGGAGATAACTCTGATTTTGTCCTTTACACGTCTATCTCTTCTGTTCTTAAATGTTTCAGTCTTATAATTGGGTGACCATGTGATAAGAAACACAACTATTTTTGTAGCCCTGGAACTAGGAGATCGAGTGCAAATAATTTAACACAGCCTGTCTGTTGGGGGAAAATAGTATTGTATTTAGTTTTAAATTGTATTCGTTTTAGTAATGTTCTATTTGTTAATCAGTAGATAATTAAGAGAATGGTATTGAATTAGAAGTCGTAGATAAAAATTAGTAAGTATACGAGAAATTGTAATAATTTTATTCTATGAAATTTACTTTTTGTCCTAAAATCCGTATAAGATTTTAGAAATTTTTCCTCCGAAGTACAGAGTTCTTCCATTACTTTTCCTATATTGTACCAAGTGCGTTGTGTTCTGTACCGTTAAAGTTTTTATTAATTTATGAAAATTTATAAAATATTTTGAAAAATCTTTTTTTTAATTAATAAATTGAAGAATCAACATCAAGAACAAACTACTACAACCTAACAGTCAACTTAAACAACACTCTGCTTTATACATTTTATACCACATTTTCCGTTATGATAAAAAGTACTACGACCAATTTGAATATACGGATTCTAATATTTGGACAAAAGTAACATCAATAAAATTCAAGACTTTCAATAAAAATTTCTGAGAATTACAAATGGAGCTTCATTTTATATCTCAAATTCAACATTACTTAACTATCTGAAGAAGCATCTTTTAAAGAATATAGCTAAAAATACATTTGACATTACCTGAAAATCATAAGAGTAGAAACCTTTTAAGTCAACAGTTTCAACACTACCTTCATCACCTTACCTAAACTTAAACTATTCTACCTAAACTAATAATCGTAGCATCTAAATTAAAACTAAGTATGTGGATCTAGGAAATATTTCAACGGAAGCCTCTTCTTGCATCATATCAAGCTAAAATTGATAATATCTAGAGGTTGTAAGATTATAAGAGTAAAACTGAAAAGATTATCGGATATATATGTGTATTTTTGGAGATATATTTTGGGCTACGTTAAAAAGTCTAGCTGTTAGTTTTCTAGGTACTTTCTATGTATCATTGAAACTTATTAAATATATGTTTATTAATTTAGGGCAGTGGTTCCCAACCGGTTCCTTTTATTCCGGTCCTGATCCGAAGCTAACTTTCAATGCTTGCCAGTAATAAAGTTTTCCTTAGGCCGAATTACGATCCGTGCGCAGGGTAGTCCAGTGATAAGGCTGGCACCTTAGAGCCTGTAGACGGGCGCTGGGTTCCATTTGGAGACCTACCTCGTAGGTTCCTCCGCTCTCTCCACCGTTGGGAAAATTCCTTTCCGCCTTCGAGACCGTTGACCATTTTTCCGGGCTCAATTACCCTGGATTTTATTGGGGTTGACTCCCTTGGCTCTTCCGCCCTCTACGCCATTAGGAATCCTCCATCTCCGCCGTGAAAACCGTTGATCAGAGTACGTAACGAAGCTATCCGCGCCGAGTTAAATGTTCAGTCACTGTTGGAAACGTTAAGAATATATAAGAGAAACTAGTCCAACCATTTACTTTGCATGTCAGCTCACAGACTTCCTCTGCGAGCATGGAAATATAAACCTACAGGGAAGCGAGGCTTGGGAAGACCTAAAAAGAGATGGATACCGGAACTAGCCTTTGACCCTAATCCTTGACAGATGATGATAATGATAGTTCCCAACCGGTGGTACACGAGAGCTTTAGAAGTGGTCCGGCAGCACGTACAAAAAAGTTGCTGAACAAATAGAGATTTTGAAAGCGTTGTTCATTGAATGAGATGGTCTGTAAATATCTAATGACTATCAGATGTTGATATTAAATCTCTTTTCGGAGACATTTCAGTATTCATTTTGTTAGGGAGGCGGCACCATCATATATAACGCAACGTTTGACTTCCACCAATTCAGGAGTGGTGGTGGTCCGCACATTATTCAGTTTTGGCTTAGTGGTCCGCGGAAGTTTACGGTGTTGCTTAATTAACATTGACAAGTTCACACCTGATTGCATTTTGTTCACAGTTTTCAAAACGTAAAATTCAGTTCCGTAAAATACATTTTATGTAAGTTTTCTTATTATGGAATACGGAAGTAATTTTGGTTTATTTTGTTGGAAAATATATGAACATACAAACAAAATGATTGGTCAAATATTTTTTAATACTGTCAATTTTTTATGACCACCCAGTATTCTTTTCTTCATTATATTATACTATTACCAAGCATACACCTTATATGTGAGAATCATCTTACGTATAAATACGTGTGGATACATTTAAAAAGGATGTGAATGTCCGAACACCGACGACCCTCCTTGACGTATATTAGAATATCAACTTGTATTGCTTGTTATTAAATGCTTTTTAAACATCGTTTCATCTTTAAAAAGAATTCTATACTTTATTTTATGTATTCCTCATACATAATATTATTACATAGTGACAATTTATTTACCACAATGAATACAAAATACTAATACGTTTCATATTAGGAATGGTTGTTGAAAATATGGGCATGTGAAATTAAAGAATAATCATGTTAAGGTTCAAGGAATTCCTTGTACTTTATGTTTATCTTCTTATATTATTATGTACTGAGCATTTCTTAAATTACTTTATATACCTTATTAATAGGTCTCATTTATATTGTTAAGAAATTTTACTTAATGTTAAAAGAGCTGAAGCGTTACTTTTGTTCAACTTCTTCTGAAGCCTCCAGGATGATGATATATCATTAATTGACATCTTCGTTACAAAACCAGGATGTTCTGAACTGTACCCGGCTAGGATAGTGGCTGTCTGCTGCCGAGGCACATGGAAAGTTTCAAATTTTATTTTATTTTGTTAATTTTTTCCAGGAGACTCCCAAAAGGGTGTAGGCTGTAGGATCCATCAATATAAAACTGATTTAAATATTAATACCATATTGAATACATTATTTATTTTAATATTACTACTTACTTGCTTCAACAAATATGTCACCGCATTACCAAATAAATATGTCAATATATAATAAGCCGGCCGCATTGGCGTAGTTGGTAACGTGCTCGCCTCTCATCATTCGGTCGTGGGTTAGAATCCCACTCAGGCACGGCATTATTTCGTACGTTACAAAACAATCATTTCATCCTCTATTGTAAACAGTTACACCCCAACGTCGTCGCTAATGACCGTTGCAGTTGATGCGACGTTAAATAAAAAAAGTCACATAATTTTGACCAAAAATACACTCAGAATACCTCTGTGTGTATTTAGAAAATTTATTTGTTAAACATAAGAATATTTTTAAAGTAACTTTTGTGTACTGTAAAAAGTTTCAACCAAATATTTAAGTATTTTTTTAAATTTTTATTAAACACAGCTTTTGAAAGCTCGTGGTAATTTATTTATGCATTTACTATCTCCATAAGTAGGTTTTATGAAGTCAAATGTCGACTTTCTTAAGAGGCATATTGTAAAGTTCAATTTAAACGTGATGGTGGCTGCTCTGGAAATTATGAATCTGTCTTCGGATGGATGAAATGTATTTATGACTTAAAACGAGTATTTTTTTATGTTTTATATGAAATTTTTAATGAAATAATGCAAAATTTTTGTTATTGTGATTTAAATTGAAGAAGTTACAAATATTACGGACCCTCTAATGAATTTCTAACGCTACTTTACGTAATGACCTCAAAATTCCTCTGGTAACGGATGTTTTCATTCAACTTTATCTAAACTTCCACAACAGATTTTTCGCTTATCTAAACCAACTGATACGTAAAATTTCTTTCCGTATCTACTAAACGTTTAAAGGCGTTTTAGGAGGAAGTGGAACAAGTTTTTTTTAGGAACTTTTATGTATGCCATTAATAAATTAATTAATTGATGAATTAGTAAAAAATAAATAAATAAAAAAAACATGACGGAGACCTGTCAGTGGATCTTTTTCTCCGTGCATGTCATTCATGTCATGTTATTCTTCATTGACCATTATATTCAATAGTATTTTAAGTTTTAATAGTTGTGAATTTCACTAATAAAGTTAAAAAAAAAAGAAAAAATCATGTTGTCATTAAGGGGTTGATTTAAGGTGTTTAGCCTACCAGTCCCATGAACCCTTTCTATTAGTTTCATCATACAGAATTATATAGATAACTTTTATATAAACCCCCTGGGTTGTTCTATATAGTGGTAAAGTCGTCGCTGCGAGTCAGCTGTTCAACAGCTGATTTTTGGAGTCGAAGGTTCCTGGTTCAAATTCTAGTAATGGTAGTTTATTTTATATGGATTTGAATACTAGGCAGTGGTTACAGCGGTGTAATTTGATGGTTGGGTTCAATTAACGATACACTCTCAGGAATGGTCGGCCTGAATCTGTACAAGATTTCACCTCATTTACTAGTCATACATATCAACCTCATCTCGTTAGGTCATGGGGTTGCTTGTTGTTATTAAATTGAACAGATTGTTATTGTATAAAAAAAAATTCATATATCCCAGTATTGGTGGGTTTTCCCGATTTTTAAAGATTGCTTTTGAATTATGTTAATCAATCTTTGGGTGACCACCTCCATGGTTCAATCTATAGCACAAATTTTTTGTGAAATGTAATCCGGAAGGTGCAAGGTTTAATTCCTGGCTATGGTCTGTAAAAATCGTAAGTAAATTTAAATATGCTAAAAAAATTCTATATGTATATGTATTTTAATCATCTGAAAGTTTACGATTGTGTAAAAAATGAACAATATAATTATTTTATTCATACTACGTAGTACTAACTAGACGACAAAAATTCACAAAAAAACTAAATAATTTGACTCGGTCATTCCTCTTAAATTTAATAGGTTTTCACTTTCTATTCCTACATTGTATGTGTTTCTTAAATAAATGAAATAATTCAGTTTTATTGTTTTTACTTTCAAATAAAATATATATAATAAGGTGTTGGCAATGTTATTTAATGAAGTATGTATATTAAAAACTATAAAATAATATACACGCTCAATTTATGTATTTAAAAAATATAATTAACCAAAAATGTAATCATCTGAACTTGAAAAAAATTTTTTTTTTTGATTATCAAACTCGTCCAATGAAATTAAAAAACTAAAAAGAAAACGTAGAACAGGTTTCACTTTTTTTAATACGTTATATTTATTATTTACCTAATTAAAAGTCGGTGTTTTAATCATACGCATGTAAATCAGTAATAATATCGCATAGAGAGCTACATAGTAATGCTCAAATTGAATATTTTAAAAAGCATATTATTTTTTTAAAAGTGGGTTATCTAAAATTAGGATTTTTATTACTGTATCATTTTATTAATTTGAGAAATTAATTACGTCTTGTTTTTATTTAATATGGTATATAATTATATTTTCTCAATTTTTATTAGTAAATTTTCCAGTTTATTTTACTGGTGATTTTTTTGTCGTAAATAGTTTTCTGTTTATGTACATGATTTTAATCGCTGGTGTGTCTGATGGATTGTTTTATTAATGTAGGGGATGTTAAGGTATGTGTGGAGTGCTTAACCGTTATCACTGACTCTACCCGTTATTTTTTACTTTCTCTTGCCCCATATGGACATTTATAGGAAAGGAAAGTGTTGTTTGCATATCGATTTTTTGAAATCGTGTTTTCTCCGGATAAACTCGTTTTCAGACATCCTCTACCCAATCTATATATTTTTTTATATATATATCCCTTATTTGTGTATGTTACAATCTGTTCAATTCAGAACAATAAGCAACCCCATGACCCAATGAGATGAGGATGATGTGTATGACGTGTAAATGAGGTGTAGTCTTGTACAGACCCAGGCCGACCATTCCTGAGAGATTATGGTTAATTGAAACTCAACCATCAAAGTACACCGGTAACCACTGTCTAGTATTCAAATCCGTATAAAAGTAACTACTTTTACTAGGATTCGAACCAGGAACCTTCGTCTCCGAAAATCAGCTGTTAAACAGCTGATTTTGGCGACCACTAGACCAACCCGGTGGGTTATCCTGAACCAAATAAACGTGTGTTTAGCGATTGGTCTGTGTGTGAACAAAATATCCAAAGAACTAAATGAATTACAAGAATGAATTGAAGAACTAAATGAATGGAAGAGATATCCAAGAAGGAAGATTAAGTTAGGTATCACTAGAGAACTCAAAACGAGTATTTTCATGTAAATCGGTCAATCGGATGTAGTTTATTCGTGCAATTTTTCACTTTTTGGGATTTTCTCAAAAACAGCTTTTATAAATTAAAAAAAAATTGCCTCATTAAATAAATTTTTATTCTCTACGAGATAGGTTATCTCTGCTGCAATTCTTAAGGAGGCTTGCTCTCGTGGTAAAAAATGTATTTTTTTTAAGATTGCGGCCTTAATATGGGTTTTTGGGCAAAAGTGTATATAATAATTAATGGTAGGAAATTAAAAATTCAACAACTTTTATTGAAAAATATTTTTTCTACAACGCTGAGTTCAGCGTCAATTATTGATTTTCTGCATTTTGCTCGATAAAATCGTTAAAAACCGAATTTTTGAAGATAACGGCCTTATTATGATAAAAATATATGTAATAAAAGTTAAAGGAAATTAAAAAACCTACGACTTGTATTTTCAAGCATTGTTTTCTACAGAGCTTAGTGTTTTTCAATTATTGTGTTTTTAAGTGGAATATAGGTTAATTTTAATTTTGCGTTTTTCACTAATTAAAAATTAGGTTGTTTTTCATTTTACATTGTTTATTAACCATTATACTTAGGTTATGATTTTAATTATTTACATTGGCAACAGAAAGTCGTGTTGAATGTTATTATACCAGATTTATCCGTTTGTGTAATTTTGTAAGAAAGATGTATTTATCATAGATGAAACTGTTTTAATAAAAAATTTGATGTTTTATTAAAAGTCGGTAATTTTTATCAAACTGACCTCTGATGTCAACTTGAAAAATCATCGTTCCATCCGTTTTGAATAGAAAAATCTGGCCGGATACGTGCCTGTGTTATGGCAATTATTATCTTAAAAATTATAATATTTATATTAAAATAATTACGATAGTATATTTTAGCTGCAAAGCAATCCGTAAGGGAAATGAATAATTAATTTTTTTACACTAAAATTATAAGATGATTTTATTATGTACTAATTATAATAAATAATTACTATAATTACTAATTGTAGTTGAACTTCACAGTAATTCTTATCAATTCCGCCGCCGGAAATTCTTATTTTATTAATGACTACCCTATTTAATCAAATTAAATACGATATTAACATCTGTCGGATTCTTAGTATTTCTTGGAATTTAAATATCGTATTTAGATAGTATGGTAAATATGCGTTTGTATCCTGTAGCATATCAATTAATTGTAATTATTGAATTTATCTAAAACTATTAAATATTTAACTTTAGGGGCTTACATTCTTTTAAGTCTTGTTAAACTTTTATAAAATCTTTCTCATTCAGTTTTTATCAGAAAATACTTTCCTAAATCTGGTAAGAGTGGTGGATGAAATAAATTGAAACTAGCACCTCATTTACCTTGTCCTTGTCTAAGGTCTGTGTTACGTAATGTGTACATTAGGCTAGGGATTAAATACAAAGAAAAGAAAGTTACCTACGGTTTGTGTAAGAATCAAATAGCTTTTTTGAGAATTGAGAGGTACGAAAAATAAGCTGCTGTAAGAAAATGTGTACGAGGATGTTCAGTGTCACCACTACTTTTTAACTTGTATAGAAGTAACTCAAATTATTTACTCTCAACCTGTTCGTTGCAGGGCTAAAATAAATAGTTCTGTTTTTTATCACATGGTCAGCCAATTAAATGACTGAATCATTTAAGAACAGAAGAGGCAGAGGTGTAAAAGACACTAATCAGAGTTATCTCCTCTGAAAGTAATGGATTTCATTATACAGCCAGACCCTGTGGTGAATGAAGTGAAGGTGTCAATTGCAGAGTGGAAAATATGTGCTTTTCAGAGGGCCCGGCATGCTGATAAGCGTATTTTTCTATTCAGTGAGGAAGGCAATGGTAAACCACCTCACTCCTCGTTTTACTTGGTAAAACCTCTACAGGTTCAAACCAGCTTTTCGGCTGATGACCTAAACAACAGAAGTAACTATACTTTTCTCAGGGCTGATGAGCTCTGAACGTACGCATTGCCCCCTACCCACTTCATAGCTAGCCAATGACTTGCCAGCAACATTGCCAATACTTGTTCTCGTACCTCTGTTATATAATTCGTCAGCCATTTTTTTTGGTCTTTCAATAAACATAACTGTTATAACCTATGAACACACATTCAGCTGATTATATTATAAAGTATTGCATGTGAACGCGCTCTATATTCTTTGTATTCAGTATGAGATGCAATACACCAGTGAACTATTGTGGCTCTTTTATGCATGTGCGCGTAATTTTTGTCACACTGAAACATTCGTACAATCTGACAACGCTGGCAAACGTTCTGATTGGTCTAAACACGTGAAACAGCAGAGCTCATCAACTGTAAAAATCATTATACCTATTCCATGTAATGTTCGTTTATTTTTCATTATGGCTCGTCCATTTCCATTTTTGTTCGAGGTTCTGCACTTCGGTGTTGTTTTGTATATACTTGTCAGCCTTTGATATTGCAAGTTACTCTTATCATAGATCTTCTCATGGCACATTGTGTTTTTGTACGTACGCTAGTACTGGGAGCAGACATGAATCAAATACTTGGTGTTTAAGTACTTATTATTTATTGCAATTAGTTATTGCATTTTTGACTATAGTCCATCTACTGTAAGAGTCCTCCGCGCGAGGCAAGCGCCTATAGGATGTAAACGAAAGTTGTCACTAGTTGGCGCGTATCTACCTCTCCGCCGACAATCTTGCACTAAGTTCCATCATAAAAATATCTACATCCAGCTAAAATAAACATTATCCTTTAAGCGTTTTCAATTATATCGTTCAGATTGCTTGTAATTATTGCAGTTTCATAAAGCGACTACTTAATTAATTATTTTAACAATTACATTTAACAAAACAATTTTTTTCTACTTTTTTATGTTAACCGCTTTTATGTTTCGAAAACTCAACACATTCTCTATCATACATGTTAACAAAACACAGCTTACAAAACTTTTCAACTTCAGTCTACGAAGAAAATCGAAACGAACCGATACAATACCAAAAGATAACTGATGAAACTAAAAATGAGTTAAACACGGGCAAATGTAAACAGTTATATTAAACTAATCACACACATTAATTTTAATGATATGAAATAAACAATCTGAAATGATAAACAACGAATCACTGGAATTGTTTAGTCTCCTGTTATAATTCAAGCGCATTAGTCTTATATTATTACTTGTGACGAGAAATAAAACTGAGTCTATTAAAAACCTACTAATCATTAATAATAATGTAATAATAGTAAATAATATAACGAAAAATAACAATGTAAGAGCAACAAAAGTAAAAATTTTAGTTATTAATAGTAAACTAATGTTCGATTTATAAAATATTTTCTAACATGAACTGAACGTGTTTTCATTATAATATTAAGCTTAGAGCGAATTAGTGTTGTATGGAATTTTGTTTTTGATCATGCTGTGCGTATTTTTAATTAATGCGCATGCTCACTTGTGTTGCTGGTTGCCTACGTCGGAGTACTCTTAGCGTAGACAGACTATAATTAGAAACAATCAAGAGTTTATAACTTCACTTATTTCTTATAAATTATGTATTTTTTAAAAGTTTATTAAAAATTTTTTTAAATAATTTGGTTCTAACATTAAACTTTTTAACTTGCATTCAAATTTATCTGTTTTGCTGTAGAAATGCTTCGTAGTCAATAATTAAATTTTATCCCATTTAATTGAATTACTTTCCTGTATAAAACACACTACTATAGCAATTTTGTTTACCTAAGCATTATAGTTAATTTCCAATCTATGTAATGTATTTCTCTTTATTAATGCTGATGTGGTTTATGCAACACCTTTTCAATTTCTGCCAGTTAAGTGAATTTATTATAACTAATTTATTTCATCAATTATTTTAATTGTGATCTTTCTTTCAAGAAGTAATGGATAATTTACCGATTTTAAGATGGATTAAGATTTACCAGGTAAGACAACTAACTGGAAATAAATTAAACATTACAGTGTTTCTCACGTTTTTATGATAATTAAATTTTTACCAACGGATATTCATTCTTCTGTCGAGTATAAATTATAGATTTCATTAAAAAAAAATACTGTTTAAGTAAAAGTGTATAATATATATACTACATATTTTTCATGTAAAATCAGTACAAATAATTATTTTGTTTAATGATTAAATTTTACAACTGTTAAAATGTTAAAAAGATTAAACGTGATGATTATGATGATTTGTTGAAATGACGTGATAGGCATGAAAGGGGTAAGCCCCTATTGGTGCCTCCCCAGAACTGCGATTAAGAAATTTCTGAATACGTAATTTTCAATGAGGTTTATTTCATTAAATTAACAGTTCTCTATTCAAGCGTCTACTTCTTGCGGGATTTTCGGGTAGATGTTAGATGGATAGTCAACGTAAAAGTGGTTTTTTTGTTCTTATGACTTGTTTTGATAGTATTTGTATATGTGTTGGATGGAATTAAAGATTGGATAGGTATTTGAAAATCTGTATGCTATGTTTTGTTATTAACTTAAAAGGGCATTTGTACTATAAGGTGGTACATTTTTGCCTGATTCTGTTGTAAATTGTTTAGTATTTTTTTAAATTTTTAATGACTTTATTTGCAACTATATACTAAGATACAACGAGCAAATTTGACAAAAGTAAAGAAAGGATGACAAGAAAATAAATGAAAAAGAACAGTAGTACCCATTGGTATGTGTTCTATGAGATAAGTTCATAATCCATGAATGATAAATAACAAAAGTACAAAAAATGAAAGAAAAATAAAATAAATCCCTTTGTAGAAGATCTCGGGCCATTGATGTTTCAACCTGCGTTGCGGATTCTCTGGTAGTGATGCATCCGATAGTTTGGTGATCAATTCGTTGGGGGTGATCATGGAATTTTTTGTGAAAACTACTGTAGCTGGACTTAACTACTTCTTTTATAAACGGAATATTAAGTTCATCATTTAGAATTTTGTTGTTGACATAAAAAGGCGCGCAGGTAATTAAACGTAGGAATTTTAGGAAATTAAACAATATTAGTAGAGTTTTTACTGTTTCTTCATATTCTTCACTTCATGGTTTAGGCAGCACTGCCTGTTCCGGAAACTATCTTTCTCTCGGACGACCAACATTCCTTCGACCATTTGGCTTAAAATTCTTTATAAATCTAGGCAAACAGTTTCCCTTCATGCGTTCTAGTTGATTATTTCAGTTGATTCTGTATACTCATTGATCTTCTTCTCCAGACTAAATATTTGCAACTCTTCTCTTATAATGTCATTTCTGATCTTGTCCTCAAGAGCGCAGCACTTCACTACCCGAAATTTCTCTGATTTAGATTGGTTCTCTGTTTGAAAGCACCCATGCCTCCCTGGCGTACGAGTACATTATAACTGGCACCGCCATAGTTTTGTAGAATTTTATTTCCGTTGCGTTTTTTGTTTTGTCCTTTAGGATTCTGTGAATTGTCCCCAAAATCTGCCTAAATCTATTGATTTTATTCGTCACATCATCGTCCTTCATAAAAAATACATCACACCCCAAATAACTGAAACTAGATATCTATTCCACAATCATTTAATGACTGTTTTGAAAAGCTAATTTATTCTAACGGTTTTGCAATTAGGTTCTGTGGTATTGGATAGCCTTGTTTTATTCATTTATTATTGAAATCTCATGTGTATATTATTTTAAAAAGGCCAATCAATATGCTTACATACATTTTACGTGCAATGTGACGTATCTATTACATAATAATACTCAACCGTATTCAATAATGTACAACCATTTAAAATCGTTATATTTTACAAAAAAGGTGGTAAGTATAATAATTGAAAAACTTATATTTTTAGTGCATCTGGATATCATAGTAGAGCGTAGGTCGAAATTGCTTTCGATAAAGACCTTTACTTTAAAAAAAAATTATTCAACTTTCCTAGTAAATTCATATTTTAATTATTTAATGACTTTATTATATTAAATTGATTTTATAAAACATTAAACATAATTTACCTTGTTAATAAGTAGCATAATTTATACAAGTAATAACTATATTATTGTAAATATTATGTTCTGAAATTGATTTTAATAGACCTGCTGCATTAATTAATTCTTAATTTGACCTCAATTTGTGATTTTACATTTCAGCTGATTTTATTTTAATGAATTTATTAGTTTGTGTTTGCATAAATTAATGCAGTGTTTTGTCAAAACTGTTTTGTTTGTATGTCGAGGATATGTTGCGTTTTCAACCGTATTAATGAACATTTTGTTTTTTTAAATACGTATATTTAAATATTTCTTTGTTCATTCTTGGTAAGTTTGAATGAAATGTAATCTGAATGAAGTTTGTTGATAAGTTACTGATTTTTGTTGTTACCTTATACAATAATTTGACAATTAATAAATTTTTCTTTTTCAGTTATTTTAAAATATATTTCTTTATTTAAACTTTTTAAAATTTTTGAAGTATAGTTTCTTTTTATTTCTTTCATAACTCACTGACTTCTCTCAATATACTCGTAGAAGATTACATTATTTCATTATTCGTATCCTGTTAATTCATATCCATCAGGCATAATCTAGTTGCATATTTACTACTCATTTGAACTGTAACGAAAAAAATAACGTAGGGCTGGTAAATCTCGTTTTTTACATGATTAGTTATGAAGGTATAAAGAGTAGCGGTGTAATGACCAAAATTTGCTGTCAAAATGTTAGAAAAGTTTTTCCTTGAATAGTTTGTGTTGTTCAGGTCAACAGCCAAAAGGCTGGTTTGAACCTCTAGGGGTTTTAAGTGAGGTGGTTTTCTGCCTTCCTCACTGAGTTAAAATAATATGCTTATCAGCATGCCAGGCCCTCCGAAAAGCATCCACTTTTCACCCTGAAAATGACCCTTCAATTCATTCACCATAGGGTCTGGCTGTATAGTGAAATTCATTACTCTCAGAGGAGACTACTCTGATTAGTGTCTTTTACACTTCTACCTCTTCTGTTCCTAAATAGTTCAACCATGTAACTGGCTGACTATGTGATTAGAAACAGAACTATTTTTTTTAGCTCTGGAACCAACTGATCGAGTGCAATTAATTTAACACTGAATCGTTTATATAGATTAAAAGGAAAGAAATTGCTCCTTGGGGCACTCCAGCTTTGATAGGGTCGATTAATGACGAGGTGTTATTTTTTTGAACAGCAAACACATCATCTGGCAAATAAAATTCTATTATTATTAGAAAGTGTTCAAATCGTAGTAAAGGCAGTTACTTTTATATGGATGAGTACTTGACAGTGGTTACTGGTGTACTTTGATGGTTGGGGTTCAATTAACCATACTCTCTCAGTAATGGTCGGCCTGGGTCTGTACGAGACTACACCTCATTTACACGTCATCCTCATCTCATTGGGTCATGGGGTTGCTCATTGTTTTTAATTGAATAAATTGCAACGTAAACACATTAGGTAGGTATATAAAAAAATTAGTAAGTAAATAAAAAGAAAAATATTTGTGAGTTTAAAGGGAAGGCCCCGTTGTCAAACCCGGAATAAAAGGTTTGTTCTATTATTTAGGGTAGGCCTATATTTTTTAGTTTGATGTGGTTAAACGTTTGTGAAATGTAACCCCTAAATACTTAACTTGATTCGATTCAAAAATTTCTTACCTACTTATGAAAATAGGTGGACACGTACTGGGAGGGAGAAAAAATTACTATTATTTAAACGGAGTATTTGCTATGTCAAGTAACAGCTGTTTTTGTAAACATTATAAAAATCTTTACAAGTCTGTACTGTTTTGTATTACATAAATGTTCTTGAAATTTTATGACCTAATTCTGATTATTCAATACATCGATAAAAATTCATATCATGTCTTCGAAATTTCCGTACCGAACACATGGGAATATTTTAAATACATTAAAAAAATTTCGTGACATATCTTTTATTAAATAAATTTTATTCATTGTCTCAAAATTTCATCACACGCCAAACGCGAATGGTAAAATCGTGACATTCCGGCTGTCCTTATGTTTAAAAAGCCATAAAACTTTTGAAGATAATTTTATGCTTGTAATACACCATTATATGATTCAAGGAATGATGCGGTAGAAAATTTTTCAGATCGAGTGGTTCTGGAAATTAGGCTTAATAATATTGTAAACAAACAATTTTTCTGTGTAAGTATTAAATTGAAAAGTTTTGTAATAAACACGAATACATGTTACTAGTGTTTAAGTCTCGATGTGTTGTGTGGTATATGTATTGAATTGTATTGTGTTGAATGTGTGCGCTGTACAGGTGTGTCAGGTCAACAAACTTTTGAATGCCTGTTCAGTTATCGTGTCTAGTGTTGACGACGGTCCAAGTTCAGGATTTTCTTTGGATTATAATTATGTTTAGTATTTATAAACACGCTTAACTTCCTATCTTCTAGTGATCTAATTTGTAAATGTCTGTAGACTATTTATTTGTTTTGATATTTATGAAGACATTTAAAATGTTTGCTAATCCTTTTAAATAATACAGTCTACTGTAATTTAGAAAGTAAAAGTTAAAAGTCAATTTGTATTGTAAAAATAATTTCTTTAATTAGTTTTCTTTAAACACTATTCAGTTAATTTTTATAATTTTATTTTAGTTAGTTTATTCTTTGTCAAGAAGTGTTGCTGTTTAGGTCATCAGCCGAGAGGCTGGTTTGAACCTCTAGGGGCTTTACTAATTAAAACGAGGAGTGAGGTGGTTTACCATGCCTTCTTCACTGAGTAGAAAAGTATACTTGTTAGCATGCCGGGCCGTTTGATAAGCATCTGTTTTCTACCCTGCAAATGATACCTTCATCTTATTCACCACAGGGTCTGGCTGTATAATATTGAAATTCATGACTCTCAGAGGAGATAACTCTGACTAGTGTCTTTTATACCTCTACCTCTTCTGCTCTTCAATGTTTCAGTTATACAATTGGCTGAGCATGTGATAAGAAACAAAACTATTTTTTGTAGCCTTGGAACTGGCAGATTAAGTGTAAATAATTAAGCACTCCACCTGCCTGTTTTGGGCAATGTCAAGAAGTACTTAAGGGTTTATCAAATTGTTTTTGAACTGTGTTCGTAATTTTTTACACCATCCCCGTGTGTTGCACTTTTTGTTAGTTGGTATCAGGAATTTTGTTTGAGGGCTTACCGGGAGGTCCTTCTCTGGAAAATATATAAAATAATGGGTTTGCAAGTCGTGTGAGCACAATAGATCTGTTGTCTAGTACAAGTTCTTTTTGCGTGAACTTACACATTTCGTCAATCTTAATTTACTTACAGTAATTCAAAATTTAATTTAAAAATATCCATTTTAAATCAAATTTTGAAATATTTCCTAGTAATTAATTGGTTAATATTCTTATTAAACTTCAAGAGATTAATTTTTGAACGTTTTCATTTCAAGACGGGAAATTTCCTTTTTTTACGAGATGTGTTGTAACTTTACCTTTTACACAAAAATGTTTTTGATTCCTGTGAACATATTTTTAACCGCATCCGTGGCGTGGTGGTTGGCGTGCTAGCCTACCAAACCGATTGTCCCATGTTCATGTCCCGGCTAGTGTCTGGAAATTACATTAAGGAAAAGTGGTACGTGTAATAATTTTCTAGATCCAGGCCGGGAATCTAATCGGGGTCTGCGCTTTACAGTGCATCATCGTAATATCACTGGGCAACGGAGTTATATTATTTATTAATTAATTTTTTTATTTGTCACCTTAAGAAACAGATGTTATGAACGTTAGTTTAGGTGTTTGAGAAGTTTTAGAGCTATTGATAAGTGAGTGAATCAGTTAGTTAGGGCTTTTAAATTTTATTTATGTTTTTTTGGAGAAAAAAACGAAAGATAATTAGTAATATCCTTTATTTGACCAACAATTAATAATAACCAACAATTTTATATGCCAGTGAGACCTTGACACTTAACAGGAAAACAGGCATGGAAAGCTTAAAGAAAGAAGAAAGAAAAATAATTAGGAAAATTCTTGGACCTAGATGGACCGAAAACGGGTACAGATTACAGAGAACTTCTAAAATTGAAGAATATTCCAACATAGAGACGGACATGAGGAAAAGACGCCTTCAGTTTTATGGCCACATAATGAGGCTTTCTGACAATAGACTCACAAAGAGAATAGTAAAATATGTGTCATCACTTGTTAATGGGGGGGGGGGGAATGGATACAAAATGTTAAAAAAGATGTAGAATTGGCCAAAATCACCAAAGAAGAAATTCTCATAAGAGACAATTTTAGAACAAAAGTTAAAAAATGGGAGGTTAAACCAGAGACAAAAGCTCCAAGAACCGGAACAAAATGGAGTGAACAAGGAAAAGCTGAATTCTCACAAAGAATGAAAAACTGGTGGGCAGATAAAAAGGACAAGAAATCCAAAAAACAAACCAGATTTACTTAGCGTCTTCCACCTCGGGAGCTTTACGACTAATAATAATAATATCCTTTATTTGAATCATGGACCGCAGATAAGCGTATCACATATTTCGGGCAATACGTTTTCCTATTTTCATAATTTAGAAAATTCTTCCTGCTATGACAGATAAACTTCTTTTTTTCAGTTAATCTTTTTAGAAGTTCTATTTTAGTATCATTTAGGTCGAAAGTAGGTCTAAAAGCGTTTAAACTTAACTCTAATCGTGTATCATGTGGTCTAATTGTAAACTTTTAGGCAATCAACTTGTAGACGATAAATAATTTTTGTTACAGCAATTATTATTTTAAATTGATAAAAATACTCCTACTTGAGTATAATAGATATTAGAAATTTTGTTTTTATTTATTTCTATCATTAATTCGTTAAAATTATTTATTGCACATGCATCTACTATCTATTAAATAACTTGAGATTTATTTACGTACATTAATATTTTTATGTTCATTTTATATTTGGTTTTCTTAAAAAAATAATTCACGTTTTGGCGGAGAGATTTAATGTGGCTACAAAAATATAATAATCCATAGGCTTTTTAACTTATAATTATATAAACATCTAAAATTTGTATATACCTATTTATATAAAACTAATGATAATTTTAGATGTACCGGTTTTTAGTTTTATAATAGGCCTAAATCATACTATTAATTTTTCTTACCAAACATTTTTTATAGCCCGTTTTGAATTTATGTTTATTTTTAAATCAAACTGTAATTAATTGTCGTAAGAACGGGTAATTCTTTTTGTATAATGAGGTAATTAATTATATTCCTAAAATGGACTCTTATGATTTACTGCGGATCATAAGTAAAATTTCATACGAGAATTATTGAATTATTGTGTTAGAAATTAGTGTTTCATTCAGTTTTTTTTTAAATATCTTCTCACGTATTTTTTACATAAAGCATTAATGAACTCGGATGATAAAGTTTTTAAATGAAGTGTAGTTATACAACGAATACAACGTTTATAAAGTAAATTCTTCCGACTGATTACTAATTGCTCGAGTTACGAAGTCAACGACAGATATCTAAAATTGTACCGTAGGTTCAGAGATAAGATTTAAAATCATAATAATCCCTTAATAAATAATAAAGGGACACGAGTGGGAAATGTATCCCATCTAAGTCCTGATGAGCGATATTCTCCAGTCTTAAAATGCTTAAGTAAAGTAATGTTTTATGTTTTTTTATCATATTTACTAATTAGTTGTAAGTTGTTTGTACAATTCTTTTTTTTGACACTTTTAATTGACATTTAGAATCTGTTATTATATTAATACAACATTTTCTAAATGTGAAGCTAATGTTCCAAAACTTGATTTACTTGAAGGAGGGTGCAGTCATCACCACAGTCCTACAGTTGGCTAAGAATATCTCTTGGCCAGAGGCGCTTCACACGTCTGCGCTGAGCACCCGGTGTCGCCCCTAGTGTATATGTTTTGTATGAGAGGGTTGTCATGTAATTCTTTTTTTTTGTATAGTTGTTTCGCGACATCAATTATTATAATTAAGTATGGGATTTGTAAGTCATTGTGCAACATTTAGTTTGTGATGTAAAAGGGGCATTGCGTTGTCGTTAGTAGAATCTTGTTCTGAATCGCTTGTATACTTTTCGTGTGTGAAGGTTTAGCTGATCCCCAAAGTTGAACTCCATTATGTCCAGATTGGTCTTAAGACTGTCTTGTAGATTGTTAATTTGTACAGTTCTGTACGTATTTTTAGATTGTACAGTTCTGATTTAAGATTTAAAAAGGCAAAACAATAAACTGAGACTGTTATAATTGCTATAATTTTAGTCGGAAATGTTATAGAATTGTTTGTTTTTTAACAGGTAGTATTTCTTTTGCAATGAGTTAATAAATACAATAAATTTAAGCAAATATGAGAAAATCTGAGAAAAAAATTATTTCTTTTTGTTGTTTTCTAAAAACAGTAAAACATCCAATTTTTTTAAACTCGTATTTGAAAAGTAATGAAATTAAAGAAATATAACAATTACTCGTATATTAATAAAATGTTATATTTTATTTTCTAAAATATTAATATAAAGGAACCCATTTAAGCACGGTCATTCAATACAAATTTCAATTTTTTTAAAATTTGCCTGCGGGTTTTAGTAAGCTACAGCAAATTAAAAACAAAACGAAACGCTTTTTTAAAAAAAATGTAATGCGATATTCTTAATATTTAGAAAACTATTTATTTTTAAATATTAATATTTTTGTCTTTTATTTTAAAACATTATAAGAAGTACGCCCACTAATAATGTACAAAAAGGATATGTAAAACTACTTTTTTTTTAGGTTAAAGTATTTTATTTTTACTTTTTAGTAGTACAAATAAAATTGAAAACTAAAAGAAAAGAAATTTATTAAAAAATTAAGAAAGTGATAATAAAAGTGAAGTTAAATAAATTTATTTTTTGGGTTTCCAGAATAAAGTAACCAAGTAGTTTTAATATCTTCCTTGATTTAATCTAAAAACATTATCCTCACTAATCTTTCCAATAAATCGGAAATCAGAAGCCAATAAAACGAAATGTAGCACAATCCGCGTTGTAACTAAAATAAAAAGACATAACCTTACAAAATAATTCTTAAAGTATTTTTATGGTAGGCTTTTGTATTTTATTTTATGTGTTTTGTACATCCTATATTTTGTTTTATCAATTACGTATTGCTTTTGAAATGGATAACAAATATAAAAAAAACAAAATTTAATCTTGTGCTTATTTCTTTCTATTAATAATATATTGTATTTATTGTTTAGACATTTATCATGATTGAATTTAATATTTTTTTTTCAATACGGATTATATTTTAAGTTGTTCGGAATTTATTACGATTTGTTTGTTTATGGTTTTTTCTTACGGTTATAAGATTTCCGATATTGTTACAGCCATTATACGAGATGAGAATGAAACTAGGAGGTAAGATCTAGGACAAATGGACCGAGTACATTTTTAGTTTAGAATCATGAAAAACAAAGCGTTTTCTTATTAGAATTTATAGTTTGTAAGTTATATACATGCGTTTGATAAGCGTACATGTAAATTTTTCTAAAACGCAACCAGATATTTAACTAGGGAGTAAACCATATTAAAATTTACATAAAACAACATGAAAAAATGTACATTGAAATTAAATTTTATTTTTTTGTATTTACATTTGTACTTGTTTGCTTTCTATTGCCCTGTAAATGAATATGTGGGGAAGGAATATATTGTTTTCATGTAGATTTTTTCAAAATCGAGTTTTTATTCGGAAATACACGTTCTCAGACTCGCTGAAACAAAAAAAACAAAAAAAAAACAATCTGGTGTGACACACTCACACAACTTTCTCTTGCCAATGCAAATAATTAACAATAAACCTAACATTAGAAATAAAAAAAAAACTCAATAAACATAACCTAATTTGAATCATAAGTGAAAGACGCAAAATGAAAATTAACCTCAGTTTGGCTTAAAAATTACGAAAAATCACTCTTTCACGCTAAAATAGCTTCTGTAGAGAAAAATGCTCTCAATAAAAGTTGTATATCTTTTAATTTCCTACAAATTTGTTTATATACACTTTTGTCGTAAAATGCATACTAAGGCCGAAATCTTAAAAAAATCGATTTTTCATACGTTTTCGTGAGAAAAAAACACAAAGTCGCTAATTACCGCTAAACTAAGCGTTACACAAAAAAATGTTAGAAATAAAAGTTGTAGGATTTTCAATTCTCTACAACTTTTATTGTATACATTTTTGCGCTTAAAAGCATATTAAAGCGGCAATCTTAAAAAAAAACATTTTTTTTACGTGACACCGCCTTACCAAGAATTTCAGCAAACATAACGTCTACCGTATCTTGTAGAGCATAAAAAATTTAGTAAACCAGGCGATTTTTAAAAAAAATTGTATGACCAGTTTTTGCGAAAATCGCAAAAAAGTGAAAAATTACACGAATAAACTACTACTTCCGGTTGACCGATTTTGATGAAAATGTTGGTGTCGGGTCCGGTAGTGGTATGTAACGTAAGTTTCAAGTTTGTACGATGTTCCGTTCTTGAGATATTCTGCTACACACACACACGCACGCACGCACGCGCGCGCGCACGCGCGCACACACACACACACACACAGACCAATCGCTAAAAACCTTTTTTTTTGGGTTCAGGGGGTCTGAAAACGTGTAGATCCGGTGAAAACTCGATTTCGAAAAATCGACATGAAAACAATGCTTTCCTTCCTATATAAATTCATATAGGAAAGAGAAAGTAAAAAAGACGGGTCTTATGGCTGTTGGAAATATTTTTAAAGGCTTTACCTATGACTAATGGCAAAAACGATTAATGATTTCTGTATTTACTCTGTAAGAGGATTCGAATCGCACTATATTTGTTTACAAATTCTGACTCTGATTTCTTGACTTCGGGTTTTGGGACTTTTTCGGTCGAAATCAGAACTTCAAACCCAATTCAGGCCCACTAACTTTTTGTGTAGATTACGAATCCGAAAACTGTTTGTTGCTATCTCTTGGAGTTCCTGACATCTAGATGTGACGGACAAAGTAAAATAATAGATGGCAATTTAAAAAAAAAAATATCACCAATAACATACGAGTGTAACATACAATACAATATATACATACAATACATACAATACATACGAGTGTAACAATAACATACAGGGTGTACGCTAGAGTCTGCGACTTTACGGATGTCGTATTCCTATTAAGTTAACTATTTTTTAAATTATAAGTACTTAAAGTACTAAAAACATCAGTCATGATATGATGTAGGCCTAACAATTTCATTTAGAAAAGTACTTTTAAAAGTATTTTGTATTTAAATACTTTTGAAAGTATTTTGTTGTTACTTTTTAATCAGCGTGTACACATTTTGATATAATGCGCATGCTCAGTGACGTCATTATTTATTTACATTAGGAGCAAACTAACAGAGGCTGGACTATACATATTTACGCGTTCCTTACGTCAACAACACATATTGAAAACTGTACCACAGGTTCAGAGACAAACTTCAAAATCATAATCCCTTAATACGCAATATGAATTCTGCAGACCTACCAGGAATCGCACAAAGACGTCTGAAACGCCAATGGAGTCTACATTGTCTACATGTCTACATTAACGCAACTGTAACATTTATTACGTACACAAAAATAAAATGTAATAATGAACCTAATTATCGTTCTCTGGAGAGCTATCACTGGGCAGTGCCCTCCTCAAAGCCATTAACGCGGTTGGGTTTTTTAAATTTATTTTTGAACAATTTTGCTGGTTGTTTTTATACAGTTGCAAAATAAAAAAAATAGTTAAAAAACATATTTAAAAATGTTTAATAATTTAGGGTTGTACTAGAAAATTTAAGTTGGATCAGAAGTCACCTGTCTATTACAGCGTGTGTGGCTTAGTCGTGATACCATAAAGAACCAGTGCAATTTCTGGTATATCATTATTGAAAAATCTGTTTGACTCCGAGTAAAATTCTATTGTAGTTTAATATCTTTCAAGGTCATTATACCCTTTTCCGTAAAAATTTTATAAGACTTTTGAATTTTAAAATTCTATATAAATATACACAAAAGAATCTAAAAATAAAAATTTACGTGGCAGTTTGTATCTGGAAATTTCATGTAAATTTTAAATCCAGATATTTTCACCCCACTACTTTGAAATTTTAAAATTATACTGTAATGACAACTATATCATATTGTTTTACAATTCAGTATCGATGTTCCCTGTAATTTTCTTGTCTTATTATTGTAGTCTACAATAAAATTACCGGTATAAAGTCATGAAAAATTTGTTTTCGTTTTATTGGCTAATATTACCTTAAAAATATAATATGGTGGTAAATCATGAAATTTTTTGAAGGTAGTAATCTAAAAAATTTTCTTTTGTTTGCGAATTGGTGCGATATTATACATTATATTCGACCTTGATAATATGCCGGTAACATTATGTGCAAACTTATTCTTGAATTTAGCGTTGAAATGCGTGGGCACAGGTATATTAACGGAGAAACGCGTGGTTTCATTTGAAGGTCAACGTATCTTTATATAGTATTTCATTATGAATGTTTTAATAATTTGCATGACATAAAAACGTATGGTTTATAGTTTTAAAATGTAAAATTAATTATAGTTTTAAATAGTTTAATATATTGTAATAGAAACATTATAGTTTTATTTTTTCCCCATCAATCATCGTTTGGTAAATAACTAAACTTGAGTAAAGTGATACTGAATTCTACTCAATCTGTTGTTATATACTTTTCGTTTTTGTTGAAATTTAATTCTTTTGAAACGAAAAGTTTTGATGTTTAAAAATTGATTAAAACTTTGAACATCTGCTCAAGAAAGATTTGTTATTTCCTGCAATTTGCGTTCATTGATCTATTCTATAAATATTTTACATGATGACAAATAAGATGTGTATGAATTAGATGATAGAAATAACGTGGAAAATTTAATGAAGAAGACCACCCATTGTTGTTTCTATTAACATTTTACATAATATTAAAATATATTTATGTAAACTTACTATTTTTTTGACACTTCTAACTGAAATTTAGTATCTGTTATATAAATATAACAATATCTAAATGTGAATCTAATGTTCCAAAACTTTATTTACTTGAAGGAGGGTGCAGTCATCACCACAGTCCTAAATTTAGCCAAGAAGATCCCTTGGCCAGAGGCATTTCAAACGTCTGTGCTGAGTACCGGGTATCGCCCTAGTGTACATGTTTTGTATGAGAGGGTTGTCATGTAATTCAAATTGTTTGTCATGCATCTTCTTGTATAGTTGTTTCGCGACATCAGTTACGTAAGGGATTTGTAAGTCTTTGTGCAACATTGGGTTTGTGATGTAAAAGGGGCATTGCGTTATCGTTCGTAGAATCTTATTTTGAATCGCTTGTATATGGTTCGTGTGTGAAGGTTTAGCTGATTCCCAAAGTTGAACTCCATATGTCCAGATTGGTCTTAAGATTGTTAATTTGTGTGACTTGTTTAATTTAGAACGTCTATCGATTAAGCGTTTTAGTTGATAAAAGCATGTTTTGAGTTTGTGGCGTGTGTGTGTAACATGTGCGTTCCATGTAAAGTTCAGCCGTCCTTAGTTTGCTCCTACTGTCAACAAACCAAAGCCAGCTACTACAGGGTGCACGCTAGGGTCCACGTCTTTACGGATGTCGTATTCCTATTAAGTTAACTGTGTTATAAATTACAAGTACTTAAAACATCGGTCATGATATGATGTAGGCCTAACAATTTCGTTTATAAAAATACTTTTAAAAGTATTTTGTATTTAAATACTTTTGGAAGTATTTTGTTGTTACTTTTTAATCAGCGTGTACACATTTTTATATAATGCGCATCCTCAGTGACGTCATTTGTTTACAGTAGGAGCAAACTAAGAAAAGCTGGACTGTAAGTTTTCTGTCCAAGTGTAAGCCTAAATAGCGTGTTTGAGTCGTGTGAGGCAGCGGAATATTATTAATTATAACTACCTATTTTCCTGTAGATATTTTCCGAATGTTTTAATTTCCTTGGAGGGTCAAAGCTCAATATGCATATAGTGCGCTTATTTCATCACAATTTTCTGAAAATTTCATCCATATGCGGTTAAATCTTTAATCTATTCTGGTAGAAAATAATAAATAGATTTTGATTGAAGAAACTGAGCAATAGAAGTTCGTTGGATATTACGTGTTGTCTTGTCACTTTAAAACACAGGTCTTACGATACCTTAGGTTTAGTCTAAATAGTCTCACTCGAATTTTCTAACGGTGAGTTCTCCAAATAATTATATAATATAATTAGTCTTCTTAGGCATTTTATTTTGAACTTTTTATTTTCGTTTTGAATTTTTGAAATGGCTAAATCTCCGAATAAAAAACCTCGATGTCTTCTTTTTTATAACGTATGAATTGTACTAAAAACAACTTCGTTGTGTTTATTTCCTTCTTTTTTACACTGTGAGATTTTAAGTTGTTATTTAACTATTGTTTGTGTTAATTATTAATATGAAATATATTCCTAAAATGCTTTAAAATTTATAATAAAAAATCCTCAGTTTATTTTGGATCATTATTATGAAAATACTGATGAAGCAATCAACAAAGTCGAAGAACTTCATTGTGAATTGTCTTGTATAAGTAATACATTATCTTAAGTCCCAGTATCGTAAAATGAGATGATTGAATTACATAATTTGGCTGGATATTCTGTAAATATGATATCTCGAGTTCGTTATCAATTTGAAGTTATAGTTGTGTAGGATTATTTTTTGAACAGTGTGTTAAAGTAATATGTTTTCCGTCTGGTTAACGCTCAATGTAACTTGTGTTAAAATGCTACGACCATGTTGAGGAACTTGGGGTAAAGTTTTTCACAATAAAGCCTTTTGGATTCTAGAAACTTTTTTAGTGTTCCTTACCATTACATTATTTCTTACTTAAGACCGTGCTTTGCTGGACTTTCCCTTTCCACCAGATCCTCATTCGAGTTGGATGAATACCCTGCAAACAATTCAGAACTGATATCTTTCCAATCGTAACAAATTTGCAATAAGAACATCTGGTAGAGAAACAGCTCTAAAACATGTAGCAGGTGGCATCATTGTATGGAAAATTTTGTGATTTATTAAGGTGTGTAAGTTTTCTGGTGTGAAAAATAGCATTATTAGTGGGGTTCTGTCAAAAAATAGCTGGCAATGTAAAGGTATAGTGTAGTGAGATAATGTAGACTTCAATGTAGTATGTCTTCTTTTGAACACTAGGCGAGAATCTTCTTGTTTATATAGTACTACTTCTAGATAGATAAGTCCATTACGTTTCCTTAGAATCTATGTTAACCGACTATAAATTTATTTTATATTTTATTCGGAAGGAATAATTATGTAAGTTAATTTAAGAAAAAAAATCATGGTAGCCAACAGGTATTAGTTGTAGTCAAATTTTCAATCCTTTCAACAAATTGTTATATTAAAATTTTTAAAATTACTATTTACTAGCCTAATTATGCCCAATTTTCCTAAAGAAGAGAACTGCAGTGTAGTAAACAATATTAAAAAAAAACTTCAAAAATCTTTGGTTTAACTAAGATCTTACAAAATTTATCCCGCTGGTTTCTTTTAATATGCTATTTAGTGTATTTTTAGACATTAAAATTACGTGAAAGAAATGAAAGCAATTTTTAAAAGAGGCAAACAATTATCGCCATTATCTGCCTAAAAAAGCATAATATTTTAAACTACAAATATTTATATTTTTTATTTTCAATACATAATTTTTTAATTATAAATAATTAGAATAATGGGTGTATTAGTAAATTATTATACTTTAAATACTGATTCATATTTCTACAAAATCTTGAAATTCTACTTTTTTACTTGGAAATTTTAACCTTGAAACTTTCTAATGGATGCCGTGCGTTTTTTTAGTAATTACTAAACATAATAAGTTCATGCACAAGTTTTTTTTTCTAAATTAGATACTATTAAGTAATTTGTCTAGGTAACCTCTACAGATAGTTAACGTTACCTAGAAAACAGCAAAAATATATTATTTATTTTTGGTTTTAATATATTAGTCTGTAATATTTTAACACAAAATTTGAAGTTATATGTTTTTAAATCAAAGAAAATTTATTATACAGATAATTTCTCATTTCGTTATTAATTTTCCATTGAGTTTAAGGACAAGTAAAAAGTTGGCTGGACCGTGGAAGTCTTATCAAAATTTTAACGGACTTTAATCAAATTCAGTCGATGATTACTAATGTACACTATAGTACTTGTAATTTCAATAGGCGAGTGATTATATTGTACCGCCTATTGATCTTATATATTATACTTAGTTAATTAGCAATTTTGTGCATTTTACAATTTTATGAATCTAAATATTGTTTATATACTTGTGATATAAATATGCAAATATTTTACATGAATTAAATTTATTACAGAATAATTAAACTAGTAAAAATAGAAAAAACGAGGTTACTAGTAAATAAAATTCATAGATAAAAACAAAGTTGCCTTCAAAGACTGCTGATAGCCTTGTTGTCAATTAGCTTATACAATTTTAACAAACATTCCTTGTGGAAATGATTATACAAAAAATTATAATATATTACGCAGTTATCCATTGTTTTCATAAATTAAAATATTACTAATTGATAATTTTTAAATGACATTGTTGTCCATGGTTTGACTCTTGTACCAATACCTTTGTTAAAAAATACTTTTTTAGGTATTGGAGTGGAACAATAAGTACATTGTTGGTTCAAGAAAATACAAAAAAGCTACTAAAATATGTAATTTAAAATTATTAATTACTCTGAAATTTATTATTACTTCAGTTTCGGATAGTAATGCTTAAATAGTTGGTTGGTATAGTGGTAAAACCAGTTGGCTTTTTTGACAAAGGGTTCCAGGTTCGATTTCCGGTCGATTTGAAATATTTTAATTACTGAGTTTCGTGTATAACTTTTCACCGTCTGCTTTAGTCTTAATATGTATGTTTTTTATACAAATAATGAGGTTTCCTTGTTTGTTGCTGTATTTTGTTGTACATTTATCATAATTAATCGCAATTTTATTCATTAAGCAATATTTTCAAGTGAGAGGGTTTTTTCTTCATAAAGCAAATCAATAAAGCTGTATAAAATTCTTATTATTTTACGATGCGGTAAGTGGTAGAGTTAAAACTGTTTTAAAATCTCGATCGTTTAGGTCAGTTTTTTCGCTTGTTTATTTCAATTTACAATTTTGTAGCTCTGCACAATCAGTAAATTTAACACTTTTGAACACAATACAACTCATTAATAGAACCATAGCGTTGAAATTTCATAACATTGATTGCCGCGTGAAAGGGTTTTGCCTGTGCGTTTTAATTTAACAAGTTTGAATGTTATTTGACTATAAAGAAAATATTATAACGATAATTTTTAAAAATTACGAGAAAAAATTAGTTTAATAAATTGTCTCTTTACTGTCAAAAAAAATCAGATTGGTATTTTTGTCAAAAATCTCGGATTTAACTTCTGAGACAACTATTGGGTTTACCTGGTAAATTTGGAGTTTCGATCGCGGATTAGTGGGTTGTTTGTGTTATTAATTTAATTTAAATCCCTTTCTAATCCCATTTCTAATGAATTGCTTTACTTGTGTAAGGAGTTTTAAGATCTTTTTCGAGTGATAATTATCTGAATAAATCTGTAAATTATTGGTGGCGATTTTTAAAATGATCATGTATCATTTGTTTTGTTCGTCCATTCGTCACACCCAGGCGTCAGAAACTACAAGAGATAGCAACAAACGGTTTTCGGATTCGTAATCTACACAAAAAGTTAGTTGCCCTAAATTTGACTTGGGTTTGAAGTTCCGGTTTTGAACAGAAGTCAAAAATCAAAGTCAGAAACTACAAGAGATAGCAAAAAAGGTTTTCGGATTCGTAATTTACACAAAAAGTTAGTGGGCCTGGATTGGCTTTTTAGTTCTGGTTTTGACCGAAAGTGGCCCAAACCGGAAGTCAAGAAATCAAAGTCGGATTTGGAAACAAAAATAGTGTCATTCGATTCCTCTTAAAGAGTAGGCCTACATACAGAAATAATTGGGTTTAAAGTTCTGGTTTTGACCGGAAGTAGCCCAAAATTAATTTAACTCTTTGATATTGTTTTTCAATATAAAACAATTGTGTATCAAATTTAATGTAAAATATTCAACCGAAGTACAAAATCAGACTCATTCTGGGACTGAGCTTATTTCCCCCCAGTAGGTACTTATTTGTTTCTATTTGAAGAGTATTATTACTAAAACTCTCACAATATTGTATGAATGGTTGCATTCATTAAGTTAACATTGTTACAAAATATTAACAAACCGAATTTTGAAAAATGGAAAGTGGCCCAAAACCGGAAGTTAAGACATCAAAGCCGGAATTTGGAAACAAAAATAGTGTCATTCGATTCCTCTTAAAGAGTAAATACAGAAATCACTAGTAGTTTTTGTTATAAGTCAAAAGTAAGCCTTTCTAAAAATTGTCATTAACCATGAGACACGTTATCTCATGAAAAATAATTTTATTGTTCATCCATCCTGGAAAGATTAACATTGAATGAATGAAGTAATCTTACACAGTCGTTAATTTTTTTGTTATACCTTTTGTAAATATTTATGTTAACCATAAAATTCAATGAGTAATTAATTTCTGTTGGCAGTGAAACATTGCGTGAAGAACTTTACGTACAATAATAGTCATAGGTAATTAAATAATTGTAAATGTCATCTTGTAATAAAAGATGGTCTTGTAACAAAGAAAATAAGGAGAAATGAAGAGGTGGAAGGGTAGGAGATGACAGCCGCGGAGGAGGCGGAGGAGTGAAAATAACTACGTGATTTGATTAAAATAACAAGTAAAAAAGTAAAGGTAGAAATAATATTAGCACCATGCAAACTACTACTATCTCCTTGTACTTGCGTATCACATGTGTTATAACATTACTTCTTAAGATCTAGGTCAAAGGATTAACATTTTTGCAAACAACTGACAAACGCTTACTGTTTGAATGAACAAACAAACCGCTTAACGTTTATTTAAATTTTAAAAAGGAAGAAGCCTCAACTACAAGCATGACAGTCTGTGACATTCAGGATACGTACTGAGGTTAGCTGAGTCAGCTAACGTCTGTTTACTATGTTTAACGATACGATAAGCTTGTATATAATGCGAAAACCTTCTTCGGTCTCACCTCATCCTAGTCATCGATTCTTTTTATAGAATACACGATTATTTTATTGAATTCCATTTTCTTTTTAATAAGGTCTCACTTTTACACTTTTCCTTTAGAACTTTTATTTTTCTGTTCTAACTTTCTACTTAATGTCTATAAACGAGATGGATGTGATACACATTTTCTATAGCGCTGAATGTAAACCATTAGGTTTTATATCTTTACTATGTTTACAGTTTACTGCCCATACTATGTTTAATGCCCATAACAAACAGGTAGAGTGTCAGATTATTTGTACTCAATCTGTTAGTAGTGAGGGCTAAAATAAATAGTTCTGTTTCTTATCACATGGTCAGCCAATTAGATAACTGAATCATTTAATAACAGAAGAGGCAGAGGTGTAAAAGACACTAATCAGAGTATCTCTTCTGATAGTAATGAATTTCATTATACAGCCAGAGCATGTAGTGAAGGAAGTGAAGGTGTCATTTGCAGAGTGGAAAATATGTGCTTTTCAGAGGACCCGGCATGCTGATAAGCATACAATTCCAATCAGTGAGGAAGGCAATTGTAAACCACCTCACTCCTCGTTTTACTTAGTAAAACTTCTACAGGTTCAAACCAGCCTTTCGGCTGATGACCTAAACAACACATGTTTACAGTAACATAACTTATGTTTCATCGAAGTATTGTCAACAGTTTTCCCATAGAGCAATACCAAATACTTAAGTTTAAAGTACTTAAGTTTAGTTAGTTGGGCAGTACGAACGTACTTAACAATTAGATGTTAATTAAATTTTAGATTATGTTACTCCATAGGTTATAAGAGTAAGTGTTAACGTGGTTTAATATTTTCTAAGATTTGACAGTTCATTCGCTATCATCCAAACTACAACTGTATTTCAAGGGCTTATCAATAGTAGATGATGATCTTTGGGTCTTTCGTGAATTCGAGAATGGAAAATGGATTAAACAGCTCAATTTGGAGTACCTTAGACATACCGTGAGACATATGGCCAAGTATAGACTTTCCAATTGTCATTAAGTGCATTTTAGGACCTGGTAAAAGAAGATATTTTGGTTCAATAATTTGAGGAATTGGTTTGGTGTTATCTCGGTGAAAGTAATGAATTGAAGGTGTCATTTGCAGGATGGAAAATGTGTGCTTCTCAGAGGGCTGGCAGGCTAATAAGCATACTTTTCAACTCGGTGAGAAAGGCATGATAAACCACCTCACTTCTCGTTTTACCTAGTAAAACTTCTAAAGGTTCAAACCAGCCTTTCAGCTGATGACCTAAACAACAAAAATTTTTCTTGCATAAAGTCCTTGAATTATAATTTTTTTCTAGTGGCATCCTCAATTCAAACCCACCTTTAACTGATTTGAAATTAACGTTTTCGTAATGAAATGTTGCAACAAAAATGAGTTAAATAGTCGATGCTATTCTTTTGACAACTTTATTGTCGGTTTACTTACACACTGACCTTGCGGCACAGCTGGTAATACTGTATTATAGAAGAAGAAAAACAGGTGTGCTAAAACATAATTTTATTTGAACATTTATTTCCTTTTTTAAACGATTATGCCAGTACAAATTTATTTATATAAATGTTTCCTAATTCTAAATATAAAAATTACAGAACAATAAAGGATTTAAGAATACCAAATTGAATAGAAATACACAGCACGCTTTTTAAAGATTAACAAACAAAAGTTAACAAACTTAAACCCACAATATTATGGCGGGAAGTCTGAAAAAAAAAATAGTAAAGGATGCATTATAACGGAATGAATAAGTAAAAGGGAGAAAGGAAATGTGTGCGAGTGAGAGAGATAGAGTGAGAGAAGATAAATACCTGGTTTGTATGGTACGGCAGGTGAGTTGAGTCATGAGTCATTCTTTCTGATGAGCCATTGTGAATCTTTGTAGTCATTTAACTTTACTTTTTTATTCAACGTGCGTACAAGTGTCCTTCCTGGCAATATTTTTATTTCTTTGTAAATTAATTTGAATGTTTTATCAAAATTAATAATATTTTAATGAAATATTGATTATTCCGTTATCTGTTTTGTTATATTACGTTCATACTTAAATTTAAATTTATTAAAAAAAAATTAACGTATAATAAATTGTAATTTGTAATTCAATATTGAGTAACTATTATTTTTCTAAACGTCCAATAAACTTTATTCATTTTTCATTAGTGGTATTTAATTTGAAGGTTCTTAGTGCAGATTATATTTCTTGACTGTTAAAACCAGTTTTTGTGTTTATTTATTTATTATTAGATTTTTAACTTACCTTCTATACAAAAGTTAATCCTTAGTTATTATTTTTTAATATTTTCATGGGTTGTAATATTTGTTTGATGTTAGTATATGTGTTAAAGAAACCACGATACTGGTAGGTTGAGTAATAATGCGAAATTATGCCCATAACGGGCAGGTGGAGTGTTAAATTAATTTCACTCTATCTGCTGGTTCCAGGGCTACAAAAAAAGTTCTGTTTCTTAGCACATAGTCAGCCAATTATATGACTTAACTATTTAAGAACAGAAGATATAGAGGTGTAAATGACACCTCTCAGAATTATCTGCCCTGAGAGTAATGAAGTTCACTATACAGCCAGACCCTGTGGTGAGTGAAGTGAAGGTGTCATTTGCAGAGTGGAAAGTAAGTGCTTTTCGAAATACCTGGCATGCTGATAAGCGTACTTTTCTCCTCAGTGAGGAAGGTAATAGTAAACCAACTCACTCCTTTGTTTTACTTAGTGAACCTCTAGAGGTTCAAACCGGCCTTTCGGCTATTGACCTAAACAACAATGCGGAATTGGATTTGGCGAATATAGCCTAAACTAGTCAAAGGAATATATATGTCAATTGATTGACAAATAGTCAATTAACTTATAATATTCCTTGTACATCAAGTATTTCAATTAGCTATGTAATAAATTTCAAAAATTTGAGTTTTTCTTTATTAACTATCACCCATTCTCTCGCTGTGGTTTATGACGTGAAATACATTTAATTATATGGAGATTTAATTAAAAACTTCTTTATAAACAATTTTTGTGGTTTTATTCTCCTTATGGATAAAATTTTAATTGGTTTTCTGCATTTCCAGCTTTTCACATCACTATAATCGATACCCAACGTTTTAAATGTTTGTGTCAGATTTATTATTAATTGTTATAGCAAAGGATTCTTTCTAAAAAAATTCAAAACGTTTAACGGAAATCGAGTATCTGTCAGTGTCATTGGTATCCGTGGAATGTGCCTCATCTGTCCTGTAGTTGCGTTTGTATGTATTGTCGTTTCAATTATCTGAGAAAATTTTTAATCTTAAGTCTTGTGTTACATAACTTTCAACGCAGATGTTTCAATCGGATTTCATGTATTTTTTTATAACTATTAAGTAAATAATTAATTTTCAAAAATTTTGAAAAAAGGAACGAAAGGGAAGGTTGATCATGTTTTAGAGATATGTTATAGTGTACCTGATACCTGACTGTTTAAAACAAGATTTTTTCAAAAATGGTTCGGTAATTTCTGAGATCACCTCGTACAAACAAACATTGATTTTTGTTGCAATAGGTTACAATGTGTGTACCTTGAAATCTGTTCAGTTTAAGAACAATAACCAACCTCATGACCCAATGAAATGAGGATGATGCGTATGACGTGTAAATGAGGTGTTATCTTGTACAAACCCAGGCTGACCATTCCTGGGAGTTAAACCCAGGAATGGGTTTAATTTATCGGACCTTCGTCTCCGAAACTAATATAAATAAATAAATATTAATTTCACCATAACACACTGTTATCTAAAAATATCTTTATCCGAGTTTCTACATTTATAAATATTGCTTATTAATTCGAAACACTTTTCCGTAATATTAATTAACAACGTTTCAGTTCAAACACAAATACAAATACGGCAAACAAATCTGTAGGCAAATTTTTAAGTGATAATAAAAATAATTACTAGTCTAATGGATAAAATCAATAAAAAAATACTGGATATTGAAGAAATAAACAGACATTGAGAGACGAATGGAATTTCATATCAATAAAATTATTATGCTAAAAATTAACCTTGAAATTTTCAATGAGGAATCAGTATGATACTGGCTCTGTTCATATTAACTCAAGCAAAGGTACACTGCAAGTAAATTACTTTTGATGTTAGAAAAATAAAGAAGCGTCTTTATAAATAATACTGAACCAAGTTACCCTTGATTAATAAGTTTCCCTATACGTAATTAATTTGCAATTATTTTATTCTTCAATCTTAAGATTTTTTTATGTAAATGCCATGTTTCTATAAATAACTATCTACCTGTATGTTGCCATACAAGAAAATAAATAAATACGAGTATTACGTGCTTTTAATTGACTACATAACAATTATGGTGCTAAAATTTTATGTTATATAAAAATGGAAAATCTTACAGAATTAATAATCGATGTAAATAGTATTTTACAATTTTTAATAATGTTGTCATTGAGAAAAGTATAACACCTCTAAGTTTCCCAACATTTGATTTTTTTTAATTTTCACATTTTAATTCCTGTTCTGAATATTTTTTCATATTTACAAATAAGTTTTGTCTATCATACTGTTTTGTTTGAATGTAAAATTACTATACACTATTCTAAAGATAGTTTGATTACTTGACTCCCAAGCTGTAGAACTTGTTTCCCCAAAATTACAAACGTATACGGAACATTATGAAGTTTGAAGCTGAATTACCAGAATGGCTCTTCCAGGAATAAATGATTACACTTTTAAATATTTGAGATGAGATTCTGATATTTTAATTGTACACAATCTTTGAACATTGTTGCACAAAATTAGCATGGGAAACCGTAATTGGAAAGTCTTAGTTGATTTCCCATTTCGTGCATCAATTTTTAAGAGGAGGTATTTGTATCTAATGTAAATTTATTTATTTATTTTTTTCATATAACTTTTTATTTAATGCATAATCTGTTATAAATAACAATAAATGCAACTTATCAATTAGACACAACTCATGAAAAAATTAAAACCACTGGTGTAATTAACAAATTATAACATGAAAACATTTCATACTGTTCTTAATTAATATTTACAATCAAAATTTTATAGCGATTTTAAATAAATAAACAAAAAATAAAAAATAAAATAAAATAAAAAATAACCAAAACCTCCTTTAAAACGAAAAAACAAATAAGAAGTAATAAATAATAAGCACATGATTCCGAATATAATTATGTACACCTAACTTTTCTGAAAATAATTCGAAACGTTCATTCAGTAATTTACAACATTCACACTTAAACACGACAGTCATCTACAAAACACTAACATTATGTTATTTACAACTTTAAAATCACACTATCAGAATCGCCCTGGGAGATCCAGTACTGTAGCACGTTTTAGCCTATTGACATCATTACTGTTGTCTAAGAGATTTAGCGCTAAGTGATTTACGTGGTTGTTTAGACGTTCAATGTATTTACAACTGAAACTTCGTATTTCTTTTCGTACCGTCTGCACATCCATATCACGATGTATATCGGCATTGGTAATATACCACGGTGCATTCAGTATGGTCCGTAGAATGTTTGATTGAAACCTTTGCAGAATTTCGATGTTTGAAGTTGATGCTGTCCCCCATAACTGAATTCCGTAGGTCCAAATCGGCTTCAGCATGGATTTGTACAAAAGTAGTTTGTTGTCAATCGAAAGCTGAGAACGCCTACCAACGAGCCAATACATCTTCCTAAATGTTAAATCCAGCTGTTTCCTTTTCATCTGAATGTGTTTGCGCCAAGTCAGACCTCTATCTAAGTACATTCCTAAATACTTTACATCTTTTGCCTGTGGAATATTCTTGTCATTCAGTTGGACAGGAGGACAAGTTGCCCTTCTGGTAGTAAACGTTACATGCGTAGATTTGCCCTCGTTCACCTTGATCTTCCACTTTGTCAGCCAGACTTCCAGCTCACTTAAATACATCTGCACTCTGCGTGACGCAATAGTTGGGTCTGCATCACATGACATTATTGCTGTATCGTTTATTTTTTTATAATTTTTTTTTGAAAAATCAATTTCTCTATTATTATTTTATATTTTGATAATAGTTTTCATTGCGATATGGCTGAACAAATTTGGATTATGGAATAAAACGTTCACAAGAAATAAAGAAAATTAATTTTTCAATATTTTTTTAATCGTTGGTTTGGCCTGAAACCGTAAGTTAGGTTTGAACAACTTTTGGTTGAGTTATTTTTTTGTTGATAATCGATGAAGTTGAAAATTATGAATGAAATTATTTAAAATTGTTCCGTGAAATGTTTTTATGATCGAAAACGTATTATCGGTTTTTGATTAAATGGATTGATTAAATGATTAAATTCAATTTTCTCTTCTTCTAAAACGATTGTACTAGTGTAATAATTTTCTGATGTATTTCAAGCTATAAGTTGAATACATTATGAATGTTTTTCTTGCAATTCTTGTAGGCGTAGATTGTATTCTAATATTACATCTAGCGTTGTTATTACAAAACTATTTTGAATATTTATCACAAGTTAAGAAATGTGCTTGAACGTTTTAAGGATTATTGCATCAAAGTGGTGTGTGATCAATGATTAAGTTAGTTCAATAAATTTCGGTCGGAAATGCAATATAATCTTTTATTTATACAGTATAAATTACAAATAAATCTTTGTTATTTGATATTTTACAACATTTAACGGAATTTGTAATCATTGTTTTAGTTTATACAATACTCGGTTGTCTTTTATTTATTATTATTGCTAAGATTTTCTATGTTTTACTTTAAAATAATTCTCAAATATTATGCAACTTGTTTGTTTGTTAACTTTCCTTTTCATTTATATCAAAATACTACAGTTTATGAAGTAGTCCACTTATAAAATATTCTTAGAAATGTAACCTAATCTTGTTTTCTGTTATTTATTCAGTAACCCGGTTTGATAAAAAAATTGTCTTTTAGTTTTATTATCGTCACTGTTTTTGACCATCTGTTTTTTTGAAAAAAGTAACTGTACTTTTTTATTTGTCTTTAAGTAGGTAAATTTTTGCACATCAATGCAGTTAAAATTATGGAGTTTTTATTACAAAATTTTATTAAAACATACTATTTAGATAATTAATTTGTGGTTGTTTTTTTTTTTGCGAATTTGTATGCACGTACAGATGTAACCTTCCTGTGAAAAAATTATCAACGGATTTTTATGTATTTGGTCGTTTTATGAAACACAGGTTCTATTAAATTTCTTTTAATCTATTTTTATTTAAGATTAGTCAACACAGACGCCACAACAGGTATATAATCTTATTTTAAACGACTAATTAACTAAAATAACATCCATTTTTTGTATATTGTACCTAGAAATCAAACCGGGATTATTGGTATTTACATACTAAGATCACAGATCACAAACTCGATTACAGATTAATTTTTACGAGGTGATAGCTACACCGACCCTGATGTATGGTAGTGAAGCTAGGTGCTTAACAAAAAAACATAAGTCAATGATTCAAGCAGCAAAAATGAGGTTCCTTAGACTTATTGAAGGATGTACGAAACAGTACCTTTTCAAGGAATGACGTGATAAGAGAGATGGATTGTGGAAGTCAACCGTTGAATGAGCTCGTCACGAAATATAAAGGACAATGGACAGACCATTTATTTAGAATGTCGCAAGATCGATTATTTTTAAGTGTATGGCTTTATGAAAGGAGGGCTGTAAGAAGAAATGGGGAGACCGAGGAAGAGATGGACGCCGGAACAGGCTCAATCACAGCCTAATCCATGATAGACAACGACTACATACTATGATGAAAATGTGAAGCCGTTAATCAGTGTTCAGGTGGCGGACCAGAATCAAGTGACAAAATTTAATTATGATGCATAAAACCCTAATATTTTTTTTGTTATTCCCAGTTTGTTTACATTGTAATTTGTTCAATTTAGAACTATAAGCAACCCCATGACCCGATGAGATGAGGATGTGTAAATGAGATGTACAGACCCAGGCCGACCATTCCTGGGAGAGTATGGTTAATTGAACCCCAACCATCAAAGTACACCGGTAACCACTGTCTAGTATTCAAGTCCGTATAAAAGTAACTACCTTTACTAGGATTTGAACCAGGAACGTTCGTCTCCGAAAGTCAGCTATTGAACAGCTGACTCGCGGCGACGACTTTACCTGTAGACCAACCCGTTGGGTATAAAACCCTAATTGACTTTACTTTGGTTTCCTGATTTAAGACTTTTCGTTACCCTTTGAAAGACTTTGAAAGTCCTTTGAAAGACTTCTGTAGCCATATGATATTTACTCAAACCAGGTAGTTATGAAGAAGATGTCAAAAAGTTAACTTTTAATGCCATCACTTATGATTTGGGATTGAATCTGTGACCAAGCCGTAGGAAATGCAGATAGCCTATAGGGTATATCCATGTAATGGGAGATGTAAAGACCAAAAAAGGTTGGAAAATTGAGTTTTTAAGCTTAGAGAAATGGAAATTTTTTTATAGTTTATGAACGAATTTCGGTTGTGGTTGTTTTACTTTTAATTTCTCCCCACGTGAGGCACCATTTTGTTTTGGTGGGTCACAATGAGCCCAATCTCAAGTGAAAAACATAATTTTCTTCATGAACTTATTTCTGATGATGACAGAGGAATAGGGTATGTGAAATTCCATGAAGCACGGAAGTTTAGACAAGTTTAGACACGTCTAAATGAAACGACTAATCAGTGTTGCGTCATTGACATCAATGTACTACACAAAGTGACTAATCGTGTCTAAATTTTTCTTGTGTTGGCTGACTGGTGTGTGCCTAGTTGTACTCTATTATTCAGACGTTGGTTGTTAATGTGCCCACATTTTTCGTGATTTTAGCTAAACTATTATACATATCTTCACTGTTATATTTTACCGATATTAATTAATATATGTTCCAAATTTATACATGTTGTTCTTTTTAGTGTTATTAAAGTCGTCTGAAATTGAGTTCTTTTAAATTAAATTAAAGAAATTTCGCTCTTCTTGATCAGCTGTGAAATATATATTTGTTGTAGCTACTGTAATTTGATTTCGTGACAAAAATATATAAAGTTAATGTAAAGTGAATTTAAATATTTACTTCCCAGTTACACTAAATTCATTTTAATGTATTTTGTAACAGTGCTATAAAATTGTATTTCAGAAACCATTTACAAATGTGCTGTTTCAAAATTTACTTACAACAGTTATGTTACTGTTATATTTAGCTCTTTATACTGCACTGAAATTTGCATGTTAGGTTGTTATACAAATCCGTTCGTACTTACACGAACATTCAGGAATAATTTGAATTTTAAATTACGGAAAAATTCTCATTTAATTGGCTAAAGCCCAGTTGTAGTCTTTTAAAAAAAGATTTTATCGGATTGAATTTCGTTACGTCGAATTGTAATTTTGTCAACTTCTACTTTTAATGATTTTTATTTGATTCGATCTAATCAAATACCAATGTTATATATCGGAAAAGACGAGTTCCTTGGTCAATTCTCAGTAAATATTCTGAAATCATTTGGCGTCTAGTTACTTATAATTGAAGTAGTAAATTCAGCCAGGTGATCTTGGGCACAGATGGACCAAATCAGATAAAATGTTTGATACTTTTTTCGGCATCGTCCAATTACTAAACAATCTTGGTATTTAATATTATTTATAAACTACGTACTTTATCCGAACTTGTTGTGATGTAAGGTTGATCGTTCTTTGTATTTAATAATTTAAAATAACAATCAATTAAAATACGTCTTTTTACTTGTAATTACTGTATAAAATATAACTGTAGACTATTTCTCTTTCGTTCTCCGTATAACTTTTTTAAGTTTATTAAAAGTTGCATTAACTTTTTGGTAATTATCTGTACTCTACGACTACTTAACGTTAATGACGGTAGGTTTTTATATTAAATAATTTTTTAAACCCAGACCAGGAATCGTACCTGGGACCTCCGCTTTGCAATATATTACACTAACCACTGGGTCACGGAGGCAGCCTCTCTGTTTAATTATTTTTCATTTTCTGGAGAGTGTAAGATCTCATCAGCTAGTATGTTTTGTAAAAATTGTGCAGTTTTTTGGAACAATGTGGTATCTTAGTTTTGTGTTCGATCTAGTTTCGAACAGGGGATTGATCCCAGGATCTACAGTTTAGCAGTTTAGGTATATTCTTACTGTGCCACCAAGATGGATATATAGATGAGAGCTCACTTGATTGCTAGCGTCAGGAATGCGATTTGAGAGGATTGTTTGTACGATTCCCCTTTTTCTATAATCTAGTAGTAGTAATAATACCATTAGTACGCGTTCTTCTAAAAATATTACTCATAAACAATTTCGAATAGCTACTGCAGTACTAGGCCCCCTTGCTCTTCATCCCGCACTAGCAAACAAGTCAGCTCCCTGCTATACTTAAAGCACGTTTATGTAGAAACCTTGGTGTCGCCGTTGGCTTCTCTGGTAGTATTTTTCCGTATCTTTATCTCATGTCTCCTTAGATGGTTTTATCTTTGAAACACAAAAATAAAATAGTAATGCTTATGATAATTTAATTGTTATTATATTGAACTAATTTTTGTAATTATAAAATATAATTTAATTATGTATTTTTTGTTTCAGGTAAAACTTCAATATGTTAACTATTTGGCAACGTTTCTATCGATACATATTGTAAGTAAATCACCATAGAATATTGATTCATAATCACATGAAATTTATTATAATTAAAAAGAAGTTCGTTAAACTAGTGATAACAACATTTAAGTCGTAGATTAGGCGTAAGTATTTCCTTCTATTATTCTACAAAATAAATTTTAAATGTCAATGTCGATGAACGAGGTGGTATACAGTTTCGTAATGCCTGCTAATGGTTTTCTGTTGTAATATTGTAAGATTCGTAGTCCAACTGTCTACATAGAATACCCAAAAATAGACTGAATATAAATTCTATAGTTCATTTTAGTGTCCACATAAATTAAATTCTACAAAGTATATTCGACATTAACACAGTTATTTTTATTTCACGGTTTCGAATCTGGAATCCTTTAAACATATAAAAGGTTAAAAATAATACAAGTATACTACTAGATTAACAATTTTATTTGAATCATATTGTATCTATTCAAACCGATATTTTAATATCGGTTGTGTAGAGTGTATGCTAACTCCATTTCCTGGTGCTTTAAAGGAGAGTTGAAAAAAACTGAGTGAAACTTGCATTGTTATTATGAAGATGGCAGAAAAGACGGTGAATAAAAATCGTGTCTTAGTACTGATTGGAAATGGTTGCTTTTCTAGTAGGTAGACTGAATTTTCCATTTTCCAATTATATCAAAATCAGATTCTTGGACTAAAAATGGAAGTAGCCGGTTGACAATCTTCATCAACTATATTCTAATATTGATATTTCGTTTAGCGTCATTTGAGACACGCAAAATAACTTATAACATAATTTCAGGTTTTTTCTTTTGTCCATCCATCTAGTGTTCTGCTTTTGTTCTTTATTGAAGCTCTTGGTTAGTTTGAACTTGGTTCGGTCCCTTATGGTTTCTAAGTGTAACCCAATTATTTTAATATCTTTTGTGACGTATTTACATCTCTGATCCCATCTCATCTCATCTCTGATCGCTGATTAGTATTTTATTATTTACATTTTTAATTTTATTTAAAAATAATGTTTAGTCACGTTATACAGCCGTATTGTCCTATAATGATATTTTAACACAAAGTTCATGGTAGTTCATAGTTTTTTAGTTTAGCATAATAGGTATAGTGATACCATAGGCTTCATTTTGTTATCCAGATGTTCGGGTATACGGTCCGGTGCGGTCTCATTAATCCGGTTCAACGGTAATTACTGTACTACAACCGGGACGAGCGAATTCTGAAAATTCTTAAATGAAATTCTTGCAAAAAGAATTGACATTATTTAAAAAAACATTATTTATTTACAACAAAAAATGTTTCTCAAGAACTGCAAAGTTAAGACATTACGAAATAGTAGTAAAGCCTGTGCCTTTATATGCATCGGAGACATTGACCTCAGAAAATAAAGGACTTATAGAAGATGTCGAGAAGAGAGAAAGAAGGATTCTGAGAAAGATCTATGGGCCACGGTATGATGAGGAACACAATACCTATAAAAATGTTTCAAACACCAAATTGTATGAACATGTAGAGAGGATGTCAGAGACTTTCAGAAGAAGGAGAACACGATTTTACGGGCACATAAAGAGGATGAGCAATGACAGACTGACAAAGAAAATTTTGAATAACTTTGATAATACTAAGACTACTTTGAAGTGGTTTATCAATACTAAAGATGATCTAAAAAAACTTCGAGTTGAAGAAGAGGACATTTACGATAGAGACAAATTTAGGCAGAAGACAAATGGCAAAAGGATAAGTCTGCCTGTGCAATCTGCAAGAAGAGGGGGTACTGGTGGGAGGTGGACGGATGAGAGAAGAAAGGACCATTCCGAACGAATGAAGGTTTTTTGGGCAGATAAGAGGAATGACATCCTGAGAAGAAGAGACCAAAATGCATAGTGCTTAACGTGATCCTTTAGTCGGTCGATCAACGAATTAATAATAATAATATAAAAACATTATTAAAACATTATTTAAAAAACATTATGTATTGACATTATTTATAAAAGTATTTTCTTTATTATGTTTTTTTACGAGTCCCGCACAATTGTAAGGAAGTACGGTTTTAATTTTTATAGGTGTTTTTATTTTATGGTGTTACAAATACTAGATATTTCTGGTAATACATTATGAATTTTTTTTCACTGTGGATATTTTGCGTGTGCCGTCTGTATTATATTTGTACATTTTACGTTGCATATTTTTTGATAAGCTTTCTAAACAATTTTCCTTCTAACTTGCATGTTTTTCAGCATTAAAATTTATTTTTTATCGGCATACGTTGGTAATATTCTAAAGAACTTCCTTCATAATTTAAAAATAAAATATTATTTTAATACATAAATACACTCTACTCTGATTTTAAAGGATTTGTGTAGTTAATATGTGTATTCGTAGAGGCTTACGGTTTAGTTTATATTCCCAGATGTCTTAGTAAAACAAGTTTCTCACGGTAATTTCCGGTACTTAAGTGTTTATTTTTTCTTTAATTAAATACCTTAATTGGCCTGGAATAAAAATATTCATTCCAAATTAATTTACTTTTAAATTATTTAAAAAAGTTGTTCGTTTCATTTTTAAATAATATTTAGGCCTATAAGTTTAATAAACTTTAGTTTATTGACGTGAAACAGTGTAGTGATTTGATTTTACATTAGTTTTTTAACGGTTTGTTTACTGTCAGAGTTCTGTTTTTGTTACTTTTAAATTCAGTTTAATACAATAATTAATATTTTTGGGCTCCTACAATTGTACAAGAAAAGTAAACGTTTAATGGAAACTATCAGAAAAACAAAACTAAAATTCTGTGGACCCAATATAAAATGAAGGATAAACGATTGATATAACATAAAATATCTATAATATTGAACCATATAATTAGTATATAAGGTGTTGGTTAAGTGGTTTAAGGAAATCTGAAAGGATTTTGGGAAAATGGTGTAAGCCGCGAAAACATAATTTTCTTTTTGATTGAGTATCTGATTGTTGGGGGTTTTAAGGCTAATACAGGCGATAGACGAAAATAAGTGATAAAAATGCATGGGAATCGAACCCGGGATTTTTAGCATAGAAGCCAGTTGCACTGAACACTCTACCAACAGGCCTGCTGTGAAAACGTAGTTAACCTATTAAGGTTCAGGCTATTGATTTTTGGCTTCAAGGGTTTCCGTGTAGAGTACATGCTAAATATCTGATGTTCGTATTACAAAAGAAATGCATACAGTGAAAGAACGCTGAAAGTGTTGTTTACAAGAAGAGCTTCGAGAAACTAAAATAGTCGTAATCCAAAATAGTCGTTTCCATTACCTATTCAAAAATATGTTAAATTGTTATTAAAAAATGTTCTAGATTGAATTCAGATCCTAGAAATTTGTAAATGGTCATTAGATTACAAATGTGTCAGTTATCTTTTTAAACAACAAACTATGTAAGTTCATAAATTTTAGTTTTATTAGATGCTTTTTTGGCATATTTTTATTGAAAATTTCGTATCTGTTATTGTAATATTGAAACAATTTATAAATATGATGCTAAAGGTTCTAAAACTTTTATTAGTAGCTGGAGTTATCACTACAGTCCTACAATTGGCCTAGAAGATCCCTTGGCCAGAGGCGTTTTAAACTTCTGTGCTGAGTACCCGGTATCGCGCTAGTATACTTGTTTTGTATGAGAGGGTTGTCATGTAATTCAAATTTGTCGTACATCGTCTTGTATAGTTATTTCACGTCATTTACGTATGGGATTTGTTAGTCTTTGTAGAACATAAGTTTGTGACGTAAAAGGGGCAATGCGTTAAGATTTTTATTTAATCCATTAGTGATAATAAAATAAATGTTAGAAGTTGCTTTACAAACGGATATCGTTTCTCGAGTCACTCTCAACAAAGATTGCCAAGAAACCGAACAACGAAAAGTTGGCGAAGTTATCAATGTGTCTCAATAGTTATTTAACCGCAGTCTGTTTCTAAGGATTTAATAGTATGTTAGAACTATAATCAATCTATTAATGAATACACTAAGGTATATTTTTAACGTGGAATCAGATGTTTATTATTTTCTAAAGATTTCAAAACATGGAAAGAGGCCAGATAACTTGTTAGTAGTCTTAACAGACAGAATTAAAGTTTCTTTGTGTATTTCATTAACTTTTTTAGGTATGATTTTTAGTTCGTCTAGAATATTCAGAATTGGAAAACCAATTATTGGGCTATGGCTATTGCAGTTTTACTGTACTTAATTGTTTCTCGTGGCAATAAAGTTTGTTTATTTATTTAAATATACGAGGTGTGGTTATTAAATAACGAGACTGACGTTGTTAAAAAGTTTAATTTTAATTTTATACATAATCACTTATTGTCACCTTCAATATACACTCCTTCTCTATCCCTACAACGCTCCATGCGAATTTCCTATTGTTGGAAACAGTGCTGGAAGTCATCATCTGTCAGCTCCTTCAGGACACGTGCCGCTTTCTCTTTTACAGCTTCCACAGACTCAAATCTTGTCCCTTTTTATGCAGATTTTACCTTAGGGAACAGGTAGAAGATAATAACATGTGATGAAACGTGGTTTTTTACTGATGATCCGGAAACGAAGCGCCAATCCATGCTTGGATGAGCCGAACTTCATCGAGAGCCAAAAAAGCTCGAATGACCAAGTCAAAATTAAAGCAATGATGATTATTTTTTTATATCCATGAGATTGTGTACCTTCATTGGGTTCCTGAAGATCAAACAAATAATCAATATTACCTTGGTACTATAAAGTACCTTGAGGTACTTTATAAACTACGTCAAAAAGTAAGGAAAAACGCCCCGAAATGTGGAAGAACAAATCATGGGTTCTCCATCAAGACGATACGCCAGCTCATTCCGCGTTATCTGTCAAAAGGTTCCTAGCCAAGTACAGTATCTCAGTGTTAGAACATCCACCTTATTCACCAGATCTTGCACCATGTGACTTCTACCTGATCTCTTCGGTGAAATCCGCATTAAAAGAGACAAGATTTGAGTGTGTGGAAGCTTTAAAAGAGAAAGCGGCACGTGTCCTAAAGGAGCTGACAGAAGATGACTTCCAGCGCTGTTCCCAACAATGGAAAATTCGCATGGAGCGTTGTAGTGATAGAGAAGGAGTGTAAGCCTATATTGAAGGTGACAATAAGTGATTATGTATAAAATACAAATACAATTTTTTACAACGTCATTCTCGTTATTTAATAGCCACACCTCGTATATATTTTAAATGCTATTGTTACTCTAATTTTTTTCTTATATCATTAAATTTTACTTTTGGTAAATAAAATAAATTTATTACGTGAGTGTATGAAGAATACATTAAATTTTTAAAATTGAGTTCTTTATTAAATTATGTTACAGACGTGTTTTGAATTTCGTCCGGTATAGTAGGCTACCTATATATTTGTATTACGTTTTTACAATTCAGTAGCGTTAACTTCAAGGAATAATGTTTAAACGTATAGAGGTTATTTCTATCGGTTTATAATGAATAAAAACCGTAGTTTTCAAATGAAATTCATCTTATACATAAACATAGTTTTATTTTAAGTACTATTGTATTCTATTGAATAGTAAACTAAGACAATAAAATACGTATGTTTGTATTTATTGTGTATTTATAGAATTAGGAATTGTATAACAAATTATGAAACAAATAAATTAACATTACATTAAATAAGGGGTTCAATAATAAAAAGAAAGATAAATTTTATGTACAGAATTTGGCCTTGTATTTACTGACCAAATAAAGGAGTGGTTTTATTTTGTAAAGATGTTTCTTCAGCTCTTACTTCAGCAGGTATGTACCTGCTGGTTGTAGAGCCTCCTTTGACCATGAACCGGTAAGTCATTGCAGACATAAAATAAAAAGTTAAATGATTGAAACGAAAATCGAGTAAAAAAGTATGGGTATAGTTATTTACTTTTCATTCACATAATTCCTGTTTGCGATTTGATGTTTTGATAAAAAAATTAAAGAATAATATCAATAATTTTTTTTTGTGCTGAGAACTTGAATTATCAATTTATTATTTTTTAATTTAACATTGGCTAATCTATAATTAATTATTGTTTTTAACATGTAATTAAATGATCACGTGGCCATTGTTAATCAAAATTATTAACTGAAAAATATACCAGGATGTATTATGTATTGATTTTAAAAGTTTAGTTTATCCATTGTATTTTTTATTTCATATCAGTACTGATATTAAGCATAAGGAAATGTATGTTCAGACGGACGCTTAAATCAGAACACATTCAACAAAAACGGAAACAATTTGCCTTACAATGTAAACAATTTTATTGGGTACTTGACCCATACAATCGAAATTATAATTTTAAAAGAAAATTTTCGTAATATATTAAACGCAATTTTGTTTACTAAAACGGTTATTGGTCAGTCATATGACCAGTCTGGACTAACGGAGTCCAATAATTATAGTGTTCGGCTAAACCGTCACAAAAATAAAATCTGGTGGTAAACACTCACACAACTTTCTCTTGTCAATGCAAATTATGAACAAAATAACTTAACATTAGTAATAAAACATTAGAAATAAACAAAAAAACTAACCTCAATAAACATAACCTAATTTTTTAATCATGAGTGAAAGAAGCAAAATGAAAATCAACCTCAGTTTATCTTAAAAATAAGGAAAATCACTCTTGCACGCTAAACTAGGCTCCGTAGAGAAAAATGCTCTGAATAAAAGTTATAGATCTTTTCATTTCCTTAACACTTTTCTAGTAAAATGCATATTAAGGCCGTAATCTTAAAAAAACATTTTTTTTACGTGAAAACAGCCTCACCAAGAATTTCAGCTAACATGGCGCCTACCCTATCTTGTAGAGCATAACAAAATGAGTAAACCAGGCGATTTTAAAAAATCGTAGGACCAGTTTTTGAGAAAATCGCAAAAAAGTGAAAAATTACACGATTAAACTACTACTTCCGGTTGACCGATTTTGATGAAAATGTTTGTGTCGTGTCCAGTAATGGTGTATATTTAAGTTTCAAGTTTCAAGTCCGTACGATGTTCCGTTCTTGAGATATTCTGTTCACACACACCCACACACATAGACCAATCGCTAAAAACAGGTTTTTTTGGTTTAGGGGGTCTGAAAACGTGTAGATCCGGGGAAACTCGATTTCGAAAAATCGACATGCAAACAATAGGTACTTTCCTTCCTATATATTCCTATAGGCAAGAAAAAGTAAAACCGCAGTCAGGGGATAGTACAGAACAAGATGCTACGTACAATAACATTATGTTCCTACTTCATAACCAACAGTACACTATACAACGACTTACTTCTACCATATGTTACAGACCTAGCAAAAAACCTTTATAATTGATTTCATGCTCGATTTCAAACACTTACAAATCCAATAATACAACAGATGCATTCGCGATACGACACATACTAGGTAATTCTCCGAGAAGGCTCAAGCGCCGATGGCCATCCGACCTTCTCCAAAGAAGCTAATGTTGTTGCTGCAGCAGTATCAAGACGAACAAGTCCGTACAAGTGATTAATTCTACTCCTTAACTTCAAATTTACTAATTGTTATTCCAATAAAAAATTGCAAATTAACAAAATAAAACAATAAAAATGTATAAAACTGTATTTATTATTTATTTAGCTTTTTACCAACAAAATACTCTTTTTAAAATTTGTGTTTGAAGTAAAGTCAACTTTTACGGTGTATTTCTGTTGATATTTTTGTTTTGAAAATGGTCTGATTTTTAATTTATTAAAATCTGGAATAGAAACAATATTGTAATGGACTGTCCTTAAATTAAGTATAATATTCTCAATACTATGAAATATTGTTAGTAGAATTATAAGTAATTAGTTAATTCACTTACGTATTTACATATATTTGTGTTATGTTCAACATTAAAACTTTTTAATTATTATAATTAAAAGTTAAAGTACTATTATGTAATTAAAAAAAGAAAATTTTTTTTTCATATTTAAACCGGTCTGAACTCGGTATTCAGTTTCGGGTGCATCCAGTAACTCAAGTATCCAAATTATTCAGGGTTTTCAGTCAAAAATCCTATGAAATATTAACACCTGCTACATAACTACATTCTGGGGTGCTATCTAGAGAGTTTGATGTCACCTCTGGGGTGCCTCAGGGCTCCAACCTTGGACCGCTCTTTTTTATAATTTTTGTAAACGATATACACAGGGGTATTACTTCGGAGTTTAAAATGTACGCAGATGGCCTCAAGATTTACAGATCGATAAAAAATGAGAATGACAGGCAGATGCTGCAGGAGGATATTGACCGCGTTGTTCAATGGTCATCTGATAATGCTATGCCGTTAAATGTTGAGAAAACTGCAGTCATTACGTACTCCAGAAAAACATTAGTTAAAAAGTATGTATATTCTGCCCTTGGAAGTTCGCTTCAAAGGGTTGATACGATATCTGATCTAGGGGTAGTAATGGACTCAGGGTTGCACTTTAATAAGAACGTCGAGAAAGTTACGGCGAAGGCTCGAAGAAATCTTGGCTTGGTGAAATGGATCAGCCGAAATTTTAGAAACCCTGCAAGTATCGTTAAACTTTATCAAGTTAACGTCCGCCCCATTTTAGAATACTGTTCCGTGGTTTGGGGCAACGATAGGATTACCACAACCAACCTTATTGAAAGTGTTCAAAAACATTTCTTGAGGTACTTGGTGTACAGAAAGTTTTCTGACATAGACACTTATGAGGGTTTATGTAAAACATGGAAATTGCACCCTCTGGGTAAGCGTCGTGGATTGGCGGCGGCATTGTACCTCTACAAGGTCTTGCATGGATATGTTGATGGCGATATTTCTGGACTGGGTCTAAAGGTTCCCCATGCAGGAGTGAGGAGATATAGATTGTTTGTTACATCTAACGAGTTTAAAGATGCCTCACCTCTGGCCCGTTGTGCTAGTATTGCGAATGATTTTGGAAATGAAGTAGACTTTTTTAACTCGGAAATAGAAATTTTTAAGGTGGAATTACTGAAGAATGTGATTTGGCGTAACTGACTGTGATAGTATGTTGATTTAATTTATGTTTTTATGTTCAAGCCCTTTGTACCTGCGTGTTATGTGTGTCTATGTTCATGTCTTCGTGTCTGCAGACGTTCTTCGTGAATACTTATGTTGATATAGGATTTGGTAAATTTGGAAATTATAATAATAAATAGGAGTGGTGAAAAATGATATAATGAATCATTATAGCAAGTATATTAAGGCTGTTTGCCGTTCTACTTGCTGACGGACTTCCGTACCTGGCTGCACACTGTTCTGTGGGAGGAGACGGCAGGGTGTAGGGGAGTGTGGGAGCCCTGAAAAAAAAATAAAAAAAAAATAAATAAAATAAAAAAATAACAAATAATCACATTCACAACGATATTTATTTGAACAGTTTAAAAAGAATTTCTAAAAATTCAGGTTAGCGTATGTAAAATCTATGTTTATTATTTTTTATATAGGTAATGGTATATTATCTTTATATATAAGCCTTTTAACATCGCCAACTTAATGTTGGACGAAGACTTACAAAGCCTATTCCTAAAAGATGTCGCGAAACAACTGTACAAGACGATGTGCGATAAATTTGAATTACATGACAACCCTTTCTTACAAAACATATACATAAGGGCGATACCGGGTACTTAGTGCAGACGTTTAAAACGGCTCTGGCCAAAGAATCTTCTTGGCTAATTGTAGGACTGTACAGATGACTGCAAGTTCAAACAAGTAATTCAAATTTTGGAACCTTTAGCGTCTTATTTAGAAATTGTTATAATATTTTAATAACAGATAAGTACTAAGTTTTTAAAAGTATAAAAGAATTTATTGGACAACGTGGTTACAATAAGAGTCTATAACGGGGGCATCTTACAGACTTGTTCAGTAAATTAAATTCTTAACCTTGTTTTAAAATATTTAACTTGGAAGTTAGCTTTTCAGGTCAATTTTTCTTAACAAATCTATTTTTTGTTCTTTAAAGAACAATTTGTAAATAAATTTTGGAATAATTTACCGAATATTTTTATCTTTTGTAAAGATAGGACTAATTCATTTTTATATGATAATTTATTTGTTTTTGTGTGTGAACTATCCAATCTACATAAATATTTTAATTTTAAATAAATTTCTTTCTCACAGATTAAAAATTATAATGGTTGTTCTGATAGGCTTACCTTATTTCAGATGAACTGCATCTATGTTTGTTCATTTATAGACTATTATCCAGTTAACCTTTGTTCATTAAATCGATATTATGTTTAATATTACACGTATATTCTAATATTTAATCTTCTATATTAATTTTCTTCCCCATAACAGGCGGTTGGAGTGTTAAATTATTTGCACTCGATCTGCTTGTTCCAGGGCTACAAAAATTAGTTCTGTTTCTAATCACATGGTCAGCCAATTATATGATTGAATTTAAGAACAAAAGATGTAGAGGTGTAAAATAACTAGTCAGTTATTTCCTCTGAGAGTAATGAATTTCATTATGCAGCCAGAACCTGTGGTGAATGATGTTGTGAAGTTGTCGTATGCAGGGTGGAAAGTAGATGCTTTTCGTAAGGCCTGGCATGCTGATAAGAATATTTTTCCACTCGGTGAGGAAAGTAATGGTAGACCACCTCACTCCTCATTTTTACTTAGTAAAACCTCTAGAGGTTCAAACCAGCCTTTCGGCTGATGACCTGGAAAATAACATTAACTTATTATAAAATCGAATCTATTTTCTCTGTAGTAGATTTTGGATCGAAACTGAATGTTATTCAATTTTATATCTTGTAATTTCGTTTGGATTCCACGATTTTATTGTTTTCAAACAATGGAATAGAACTTATATACGTTTATAAATTTAAGCTGACAGTTTAATAACAGACTCAGACTTCGTTATGATGTTTTTTTATGTGTATTAATTTACTCGTTTATATAGTGAGTTTATGTACTGAGATAAAAAACAAAATTATTTTTAGGAGCCCTGGAACTAGCAGATCGAGTACCAAAAAATTAATCACTCCACCTGCCTGTTATGGACAAATTAGTTACTATGTACTACTATCTACGAAACTGAATCAGTAATATTCATGAAGACATACTTCTTGGACATTCAAGAAATAAATAATCCACAACATTTCCAATAACTACTTTTAAAAATTAATGGCGTACGTAGAATACTTACCATATTTAAAAATAAAATTAAAAATTAGAAAAGGAAGGTATTTTAGGTCACTTTCATTTCTTGTACCAAATAAGTTATTTGTTGTACATGAGACTGACTATAACTCACTCTAAAAAATTAAAACACTGTTATTATAAATTTATTTTCACGTACATTCAATAATCTGTATAATTTACATACGTTTAGGTACTATATTGAAAATATATTAGTACTGAACATGTTTAAGAAACTTCTCATTGTTTGTAAGTTAAATTTAGATCCCTTGGACTTTTGGAATGAAACTGACGATAATAATAACTATGTATTATCAATTAAATATATGTTAGTATATATGTTTACTTATATTTTATCCGAGTGAATAATATCTTCTGGTGTTAATAGGAAATTGATAATAAATTACAGTTTAATAGAATTTAAAATATGGTTTATTTTTTAATAATATATAATGATTTGACCCCAAACAACTGGTTTCACAGAAAAAAATCATCATAATTATTGGTTAAATCAAACTAACATTGTACACGATTCTTCACATCGTACATTGTATATTGTATGTATTATCAAAATTGTTAGTTGGAAGAAACTGTTTGAATTTTTTTAATAAAACATTTAAATTATGAAGAATATAACGGGTGATTCAAAAAGAGCGCCGGTTTTTAAACGGCTGGTAAATTTTTGTTTATCGGTTGGCAACATTGTTAGACCTCATTTCTATTTCGGAGAACATTCCGATTGACGATTCAGTTGTAGTTTCTCTTGTTCGCAGTGTAGTACTCTCGCAGTCTGTGTCTAACCATGGAGAAGTTTACTACTGCACAACGAGTGTTAATCGTCAAAACATTTTACCAGAGTGGAGAGAGTTATGCGGCTACTGTCAGGCGACTTCGCGGTACTCTAGGACGTAATGAAGCACCGAATGAATCAACAGTTCGCAGGCTCATGAAAAAGGTTTTTGAGACGGGTTCAACAGTCGACCTTAAAAGTTCTGGACGTCGTCGTTCTGGCCGAACTGAGCAGAACGTTGCGTTGGTTCGTGACAGTGTGGCTGTTAGCCCAGCAAAATCAATACGTCGCCGTTCTCAACAATTGGGTTTACGATGTTCTTCTGTACGGAGAATTCTTCGGTACGATCGCCAATATCACCCGTATAAAATTCAGTTTCTGCACGAGAAACAATGTTGTTGCTCCGTGAACGGTTCCAGGATCGCATCATTTCTCGTAATTCCGACCATCAATGGCCACCAAGGTCGTGTGACTTGACGCCTTGTGGCTTTCATCTTTGGGGTCATCTGAAGTCATTGGTGTATGCCAATAAACCCCGAAACATCAATGACTTGAAGGAGGAAATTCGACGGGTTATCGGGCAAATGGAAGTCGAAACTTGTCGTGCAGTAATATCCAATTTCATGGACAGAATTGATGCGTGCCAGCGCAGTAGAGGAGGACACATGCATGACATCATTTTTCATACATGAAATCGGAAGGTAAGATGAACTTGTTGATGTATTTATTTTCAGTTTTTCAATAAAATAAATCTCTTAATTTGATATATCAAAACCGGCGCTCTTTTTGAATCACCCTTTATTATTAAACAAGTAAAATTTATAATTATATATGTGTGTTTTTCTTAATAATTTCTTTACTTGAACGTTCCTTAAGGGGGAAATTCAAATTGAATTATTTATTAAGTTAAAATTTCCAAATAAAATATAATTTTAATTCTGTAGTGTAGTAATATTATGATTTCTTGACTTAAGAGTAGTGTTATAAAATGTAGAAAACTTTCTGTTTAGTTTACATCCTGCATGCGTAGATCAATATGGACGTATGGAATCCAAGTGTAGGGCTCAGAAAGTCATTCCAATTTTGAAATCCTCCAAAGGTTTCAATTGATGTTACTCGGGGCAATCAAAGAATCACCTTGGTACTAATCGAAGAACATATAATTCAGAGATCTACACATTCCTACAATTCAACAAGACACCAACACATACGAGGTGTGGCTATTAAATAACGAGACTGACGTAAAAAAAATATTTTTTTATATTTTATACACAATCACTTATTGTCACCTTCAATATACACTCCTTCTCTATCTCTACAACGCTCCATACGAATTTTCGTACGGAGAATTTTTGTATATTGTTAGAAACAGTGCTGGAAATCATCTTCTGTCAGCTCCTTCAGGACACGTGCCGCTTTCTCTTTTAGAGCTTCCACAGACTCAAATCTTGTACCTTTTAATGCAGATTTCACCTTATGAATATATTAAGATGAAGGTGTTTAGCGGAGTCTGCTTTAGGTATATGCGTGTTGTTTATGACCAAAGCAAAGAAATTAAAGTAAGAATTGAAACTGCAAGGCAAGCATTCATAAAATTAAAGACAATGCTAACAAACAAAGACCTTCACATGCCTCTCAGATTGAGGGCTCTAAGATGTTACGTATTTTCTATCGTACTATATGGAATGGAAGCTTGGACATTGAAGAAACAACACATAAAGAAGATAGAAGCGTTCGAAATGTGGTGTTACAGGAGAATGTTGAAAATTCAGTGGGTCCAAAAGGTTACCAATGTTGAGGTGCTACGACGTTTAAATAAGGAGTTAGAAGTTATGAAGAGTATAAAAACAAGAAAACTAGAATATTTGGGTCACATAACCAGAGAAGAAAAATATGAGTTGCTGAGAATTATTATGCAGGGAAGGATCCGAGGAACAAGAGGCGTAGGAAGAAGACGCATCTCCTGGCTGAGGAATCTTAGAGAATGGTTCAACTGTAGTTCATTGCAACTATTCAGAGCAGCAGCCAGCAAAGTGACCATAGCCATTATGATATCCAACCTCTGATAGGAGATGGAACTTTAAGAAGAAGAAGTGTTGTTTATGTGCACTGGCGGCCATTTGTGTCTTTTGAAGTGTACCTATATAATGCGTACTTATCGTTTAATTTGTCTTTATTCTTCATCTATTCTGCCAGTCGTGTAATTTGTCCAGGTATCAGTTACTCAGACGCTAAAATCATGAATTGATTATAGCTTTGTAAATTGATCGTACGTACGGGTGTATCGTCCGAAAAAGTACTGTTGTAGTGTTAGTTGGTATGGGTTAATCGGTGTTGTGTAAACTGTACAGGAAGGGAGCATGAACCTTGTGGAACTCCTGCGTAGAGAGGATGTAGGCCTAAATGTGTTTCTGCCGATTAGAGCGTAACTGAGAAGTATTTTTCAGTAAAATGAGATTTTATTACCAATAATAGAAAATGAGAAAGATGTTTTAATTTAATTTGTAAACTGGTATGCCACACTTTATCGAAAGCTTGTCTTTATCAGGAACGGCTACCGTACAAGGAAATTTTATTTAAAATTAATAAAATATGTTTTGTCTATTCCGTATTCAACACTTTGATATTGTATTATATAAATGCGTAAACTATAAAAATCTTTATAAAATAAACTAATAACCTAAGAGATGATTGAAAAAGTAAAAACGATTCCTGTTAACTGTTAGAAAATCAAAAGGTTTTAAACTTCATGAGAATTAAGTTTAAATTATTTATACGTAATTGAGACCTAATAATGGTAAATTTAATTTAATTTCTGGGGTTATTACATTAAAGTTAATAGATATTTTTATAGCATTTAATAAACTATTAAACTTTCCCTGTAGGTTGGAATCTTCTACTAGAATTCTTGTTAAATTGATGAATCGACCATAAAATCCATGGCCATTTGTTGAGTTACATGGTGAAGTCTTGTACAGTTTTAAAAATTGTTTATTTTTAGGTAGTTTACTGTTTATTGTAAGATAGTCTAATGGTCTAAAATGGTATAATTCGAGTTGTATACCTAATTTTTTTTTGTTATCTATCTCGTCCAAGTTTATATAATATTAGATTTCGAAAAGTTAATTACTAGTACTATAAAACTATCAAAATTATTGATTTATTATTTTTAATTATAAACTAGCTTAATAGTAGTATAATTAGTTATATAATGATCTATATAACAAATCTAGATTTCTAGTCTAGGATCACCTAGTGAGTTAAGTATTTCTCTTACGATATTTTTAATTTCTAGTTTTGTATTTAATAAATAATATTGATTTAACAACAAATCAATAAATTAAATAAATAAGTAAATTATTATAAGATATAAAAAAAATTAGTTGTGAAACACTCACACGACATTCTCTTGCCAATGTAAATAATATAATATAACTTATCATTAATCATGAGTAAACAATGTAAAATGACAACACAACCTAATTTTAATCATGAATGAATAATGCTAAATGAAAATAAACCTCTGTAGAAAAACATTCTCAAAATAAGAGTTATCACTTTTTCTCTATTACTGATTATGTACAATTTTGCCGTCAAATACGGACCCAATATTAAAAAATCCTATTTTTACCGATTTTGATGATCAAAATACAGAAAACCACTAATTTACGCTACACTAAGCGTTGTAGAAAAGAAAGTTTAAATAAAAGTTGTAAATTTTAAAATGTTCTGCAACTTGACTACAATTTTGCTCTAGATTGCATAGTAAGGCCTCAAACTTTAAAAACATTTACCACATTAGCAAAGCCTTCCAAAGAATTTCAGCAGACAATTTAGCAGATAGGGCGCTTACCCAACAGCTGAAAAGCTGGTTTGAACCTTAAGAGGTTTTACTAAGTAAAAACGAGGAGTGAGGTGGTTTACTATTGCCTTCCACACTGAGTTGAAAGAGTATGCTCATCAGCATACCAGGCCCTCCAAAAAGCATTGCTTTCCACCCTGCAAATGCTACCTTCACTTCATTCACCACAGGGTCTGGCTGTATAGTGAAATTCATTACTCTTAGAGGATATAACTCTGACTAATGTATTTTACACCTCTACCTCTTCTCAGTCATAATTGGCTGACCATGTGATAAGAAACAGAACTATTTTTTGTAGCTGTGGAAGCAATAGATCGATTGCAATCAATTTAACACTCCATCTGCCCGTTATAGGCAGGTGTTGCTCTGTTTCGTAAAAAACATATGCTAATCGTTTTAACATACAATTTATTATTTTAGTTTATATGAAATTCTGATTAATTACATTAATAAATAGGTTATATTCAAATCTATATTGATATTTGTTTTCTCTTTGCTGTGAAATTGAAAATTTTTGTGTTTTCCTTAGACTTTTCTTTTGTTAACTATGTGTCATTGTGATTCCCTTAGGGCATGTGAAACCCTAAAGTACAATAAACACTTTTCCTTTCTATAATATATCTTCATTTTTTTGTAACGTCTTGTCTGATGTTTGCTTTTCGTTATTGTTGTAGACAAAAAATTCATTTTCTTTCAAACTGAAACTTTTTTTAAATTTGTTTCTGTATTCGTTTTTGTAAATTAATATTTGTAATATTGAACAAACTTTGTAATAATTTGCCTGGTTCTTACTTTAGTTCGATTCCCGGTTAAGTCTGCCATTTTTTCATTACTCATTTTCATTTATCACCCTTCTCACCGTCTGCATTAGCAGTAATTGCGAAACAGTTGGACGTTAAACCAAAAAATAATATATACAAAGATCAAGTGAAAAATAAAAATTCTTTTAATTTTTTAGTCGATGTACTAAAAAAGGACGCTGGTTTTTTTGGTTGACCTGCGGACATTCTAATATAAGAATGCTGATATTTTTTTGTCAAAATCTTAACGTCCTAATATTAGGACGCTGGCTCTTAAGGGTTCAAAAAATATTTAAAAATGTGTATTTAATTTAAAAAAAATTGTTCTCATAAAAAGCTCAGCAATATATTAATATGATTATTCTCTGTTATTCCTTCGGCAATTTTTTTTACATGAAAAAACATACAAGTACTTTTAGTCACGTTTGAATTACGGTACACTAGACCTTTAATTAAATAATTTAACATATTCTCGTGTATTTTTACAGATATATTATTGCAACTCATAAAGAATTAATTTAAATTTTAAACAAATAAATTTACAATACTTGTTTAGTTTGTGGAACCTATACGATTATAAAATCATAGTATTTCTAACGGTAGTTAGTTCCGATCCGTTATATTGAAATCGAATCGAGCTGAAATCTGGTAATAAAAAGTTGAAAGACATTACTAATAGTGTACCATTTTAAATAAAAGTCTCACTTATTACAGCTGTAGGTAGATTTTGTTTGTATGTTTATAACAAAATAAATACTTTGGCATGAATTTCGTATAAATAAATATATTAATGCCTTTTATTACATCAATAAACTATATTGAATATGATTTGGTGTTTGTATTTTATGCTGTAATAGCTTTTAGGTATTAAAATGCAAATTATATAAGGTGTATTGTACAATTTTTATAACCATTATAAAATTCTTGTCCATGTGGGTGATAAACAAGAGGTAGTTTGTGGGTGGCGTTTAAGATTTTGATCGTTTTCTTTTAATACGCACAGTGTTGTGTGAATGTAAAAATAGTGATTTCCCTTTCTTTTTTTCTTAACTTCTTGGAATTTGTTCTTATGTTCGTGTGTGTGTGTTCGCATCCGTCCGAAGAATATTTATGTCTTCCTCTCGTAAAAGGGCAACCATAGGCTTATGTGTAAGTCCTTGTATGTTGTTTATTGCAAGATAGGGATGTTTCCCCCGCTGTTAAACAGGGAAACTGTGAAGCAGTAAAACTTCAACAAGACCTAATTGCACTTGTTTATGAACAAGGGTTTTGTTTTAAAGATATATACGTGTGGCTGGAGATATAAAAGACAGCAGCCAGTGAGTTTATTAGGAAAGAGAGAAGTCTTATTTTATAACCTGCTGATTTTATGTCGTGTTAAGATTTATTTAACTGTATTGTAATTTTATTTTCGTAACCGTGCATTTTATAATTTTAATGCGGCGGCGGCTACTATTTATAACGTACGTCATAATTGTGATCACTAATTTAAGCACAAAGGATATAAATATTGCACAATTATGAGCTTCTGTCAGATTGTTTCGCAATGCGAAAGGTTATAGAGTAATGAAAAATAATAGGGCTACAAATTATGGTTATCTGATGGGTTGTAGTCCATTCATTGTTTCATGGTGGTGGAAATTGATATTTCAAAGCACGGTTATAAAACCATTTCCCAGGATACATATATTCATTTAGTTCATCATACATAATTCACAGTTAACTTTGATTTTTACTTGCTTCTGTGAATTCCTATCCGATAATTATTATTAATAAAGGATTTATTATGTTCTATTATATTTTTAGGAAGCAGATTATATAATTTGAATACTAGTAATAAAGGCTCTTAATTTAACGATTTCTATTTTTATCGTGTGTGATGTCCAAGTCAGACAGATGTCTAGTGTAAGCCCTAAATTCTTAGTAACTTGTGTCTTTCTGAGGTATTGGATTATTGTCATAGTATACGGCTAAGCAGGTTTCCTGGTGAAGTTTTACACTTTAACTTAGTGTGTTGTGATTTTTGTTCATTTATTTAATTTTCCAGTGTACACCAAATTAAAAATTTTCTTCTAACTACGCGCGCGTGCGTGTGTGATGTTTTATATATACTCGTATTTCTGTAGAATCACTAAGTTCACGTATGGGCACTGAAATAACTAACAGAAAATAAAAACAATATATTATAATGAATAATTTACTTGTAATCCCAACGAACTGAAGACTGCAGATGAGATCTAGCCAATAACAGCCAAGGTCGGGTTCGAGGTTGCCGTTTCGCTAAGTCACACTCTATTCCACCGAACTCCTGCTGATTTTTTGTTAGGCTGTCATCCACAGCGAGACCACAACCGTGACAACGCTGGATACGATTAACGAAAGTCAATTGGCTCGGAGCTGTGATGTAGGTCACTACGTTCCGCCTTCATCTGCAGTCTCTGGTTCGTTAAGCTATAATTATAATGCTTTTCACGGTTGATGAGCTCTGCTGTTCCACACGTTTAAACCAATCAGAACATTTGCCAGCGTTGTCAGATTGTACGAATCTTTCAGCCTGACAAACATTACTCGCACATGCGAATAAGAACCGCAGTAGTTCACTGGTGTCGTGCTTTTCGTACTGAATACATCGATTATAGAGCGCGTTAACGTGCAATACTTGATAATATAATCAGCTGATTGTATGTTCGTAGATTATAAGTAATTAATTGTTATTGAAACACTAGCTATGAAGCGGGTAGGGGGCAATACGTACGTTCAGAGCTCATCGGCCGTGAAAAATAGTATAGTAACAAGATTATTCCGCACTCAAAACTAAATTCTATTTACAACCAATTATACGATATTGCTAACTCGTACTATGCACAATAGACGTTAGACCTTCTCCAAATGTAACTGTTAGCTTACACTGTTCACGATTTAATCGCTGATAAAAAATCAAAAACTCAACTCCCTTACCAAACCGGCCACGCATATATAGCCTACCTAAGCTATGGAAATTACGAGATGAACAAAGATTTTTGATATAATAATAAAAATACAAAGTTCTTCTGTCTGGTTCTGGATGAATCTTAATAAAAGGTAAAACACATTACTATATCACACCATAACAGAAGAGCCAATTATCTAAATAGGGTACACTGACTCTTCTCAGGTAGCCGTCACAGCAATAGGCCTACACTATATCGGTACACTAGCCAAGTTCGGGTGTATAGAATGTTCCGGATAGCGACATCAAGTGGCGAGTTGAAACCTTTATATTTTGGTGGCCCTGAAAAGGGCCGTTTAAGCGGCGGTCGTCTTGACGGGAAGCGTCGGTCATAGTCGTCCAGCGGAGACATTATCTTCTTCCCTCGCAGTAGTGTGTCGATGTCTGCATCGTCGGTTCCGGTGGGCGTAAGGCTCGGTCGAGGGACCGCTGTGGGCATCGCTCGCGTCAGCGGGTGATGACGGTCCGGTCGACGGCTTATGGTGACGGGTCGGCGAGCGGAAGCATCATCTTCTCTCTTGCGGGGTCGTCGATTAGTCTTCGCTGGAGTCCGGTAGCCGTGTTGCCGATGGTGGACGTCTTGTCTGCTGTCTGGATCGGAATTGAATCTCTTGGCTTAGTGGAGCGCTCTTTTTATAGCCGCCGAGAGCGCTGTGGCAGGAGGCGGTTACTGGCTCGGCCTTGATGACACAGGCCTCTGTCGGTACGCCGCCTCAAGTCTACCACCCCTCTCGGAACTATTGGCGGCTCCCTCTGTCGCTACGTCGGAAGCTTTGATAGCCGGCAACACAGTACTCATTCATAGAGGCCGACGGTGACAAGAAGATAAATATAAATTATTTTTTACAGAAAACAATCTGTCACTTAAATAACATTTTAAAATTATGTAAATAATGATTCTGCGGAATAAGACTACGTTTAAAAAGTGCCACATCCGATGCATTAATGGTGTGGTATTATCAGAAAACACTTATGCAGCGTTGTCTCCTCTATAGTAGTCTATTAAATTGTAACTCTGTGAAATTGATGATCTATTGAATGTGCCTCGCGGAAATGAAAGTGATATTTTTTTCCATTATTTAAACCTCAAATGTTGACCTGATATTAGGATTATTTATTCTAATTTCTAATTTATTTTTCACAGTATAGCAAGAAAATTAAAACCGTTATCTATTTAGGGAGGGTGTGGTTGACAAACAGTTCATTAGTAAGGGAACCCGTAAGAATTATATTTAGCTGTGATACATATGACCGATATTTCTTTGTTCTTGTTAACTGTTGACTCTACCTACTGTTTAACTATAACTAATAGAAAACAGCTATTGTTTGTAGTAGTTAAATTCAACAACTAACAATGTTGTCAGTAGTTTTTGAACCCTTCATAAGAAAGGATAAGTTACGTAAACTACTGAAAGTGAAGACTTTTAGTTTAGTCGACTTAAACTATGTTTGTTCTAAGAGAAGACTAGAGGCGGTTGTTCACAAATCACCTTACAATGGCTCATAATTTTGTTTATTCAACACCAATGTTAAAAACAAGTCGACACAAAAACCGCTCCTTTATAAAAAATAAAATTTCTTTTCTTATTTTATTTCCTTATTATCTAGTTAAAAAATGATACAGATGAAAAATATAATCTCTTTTACTCCCACAGTCAAAAGTATTGCATAATAATATAAAAAGCAAAAATTATTTATATCTGTACGTGTTGAAACGACTAGAAGGGATTAACTTTCAACATTTTTTTCCCATTAGTATCTTCAGTATCCTTGTGTCAACCTTAAGGTTACCCGGAAGGAGAAAATTGAAAATGTTCATATATCCGGTTTTTACACATTATTAAAATTCAAAGTGTCCTGCATCCAATGATGTATACTTCGTTGGGGTTTGTGCAGTTTTTTATCCCCCCCCCCAAAAAAAACAATTACAAGTATGTTGAACCCCTGCGTTATTTTCTAAAGGTTACCACTTTGGATAAACATATTTATTTTTTTGAGTGGTAAACGATAAATTCATAATGTTTTGTTTTTGCACAGCCTTTTATATCATAATTACAATTTACTGAGTTAATATTGTAGTAAAATATAATATGTTTAAATATTTATTTTCCACTTAAATAGGCAAAAAATAATTCTTTTCAAAAGTAGTGGTAATTACAAAAAAAAACATTTGTTATCTTTCTAACAATATATAAAGATGCTATTGTACTTATTCTGTGGGTGTAGAATAGCCTGAAAAGTAACCACAAAAATTTGGACAGAATAATTGTAATAGTTTTTGAGAAAATGTTCCTTAGATTAATATTACGGTGATAGGCTTTCCGGGTATAGCCTGATTTTCGTAAGGAGAGCGCTGGGCAAAACGTGCGTCTGCATTAGTATAGTCTTGTATGTACTGCAATAGTGTATTTATTTCTGAAGCTGTTTGTCATGGATCTCTCGCAGAAACCACGTGTTTGCATTGTACATTATTAGTAAAAAGAATGGTTTTAATATTTAAAAAAGGTGTAAATTTTTCAGTAGTACTTTGAACTTTCTATTGAATTAATGTTTTATATTCAGGATTTTTGATTTTGTAGTCACTTAAATTTTGTTACTGTCCTGATAATTTATTGACATACGTACGAACATACGTGGAATATTATGTCGTTATAATATTAATTATATTCTTCTACATTTTTGATTTGACAATAAAATTTTATTTGGATCCACATAGAATTATATTTGAATGAGACTTACAACTTAGGAACTCATTAGACGTAAACTTTCTATCTGTAATTTCAACATTGTATTCTATTCTTTTTGTTTTAGACAAAGCAACTTACATTTGAACTCAAAGAACTTATTTCCAATTGCTTTCGTACTTCATCCTCTAATTCAAATTATAAATGTCAAATAGATTGCAATAAATTATGCAACCTAAAGCTGCTGTAATTGAATTAATTAAAATTATTTTGCAATAATTCACACCTGAACAATGTTACGCTCTATTAACAGAATTGAATTTATTTACTTTGGCATTTAGTTAAAAGCAAGTTCATATTATATTTAAATGCATATGGTATTTACATTATTATTTACATTTTAAACTACATATATCCTTTTTTGTATAACCTACAATTCCCTCTCACTGCTAAAATTTTCGAATTATAATAATTTACAAGGTAATAATGTTTGTAAAATTTAAAAAATAACTAAATATTTTTAAATATGCTGTATTTAGTTTTATGAAGGTAATTTATTTAGTAACGAGAATATTGTCAAATTATATGCACTGTGTTTGATCTGTTCTTTGATAACATTTGCCAAATAAGTAACGTGTGGGATAGAGGTTTATGCTTCCAGTAGATCGTGTTGCAAGATTTGAGTGTTATAAACAACACTTTGTTAAATTATTTTCTTCAGCACCCTCTTCCGTGCACAGATTTTTGTTTATATATTTATCTCTCCGAACATATGTATTTAAATATTATGCATATATTTTGTCCGGGCACTATTCTTCTTTTCATCTGGAGTTTCTCATATGCTTAAGTTACAGATCCTAAGCTCTTATCTATTTGTCTTGTTAGACTGTCTGTAATCAGCCGGTTGTCTCGGATATTAAAGAAACTACCATGTTTGATCGTAAAATGTTTCCTTATACCCATTTGTTTTAAACCTTGATATTTTTATATACCAGTTTTCTCGACGAAAATCAATTTCTTGAGAAGGTTTTTTAATTTTTTTAGCTTTATTTGACAATTACAGTAAAACCTCGCTTAACCGAAATATAGGGGTGAACTGGATTTCGGATAACATGGGCTCACACTTTAAGGGTTTAAAGATAGTAAAAACGACTAGACAGTATTTTTTATGACTTTATTTGTATGTAAAACAAATACAACAATTTAAAAAGAACACAATGTAATTTTGTACAATAAATAATATTTACTGTATCTTTTTTTAAATTATTTACAGTATTTTTTTTTAAATGGGGGAGATTTTTTATGAAACTATTGTTTGGTGGCAACATTTCGCTATTGTTTTATTAAGTAGCTCTTCTTGGTGGTGAAGAACGAGCAAACAAATTCCTAAAATAATGAAACTTTTTTTCTGTCTTTCAAGGATTAGGATCTCTGCCTTTTCCGAACCTTTGAAATGTTTCAATCTCTTTCTCGGACGTCCTCGTTCTCTCTTTCCCTCCAGTTTATAACGTAGTGTTCGCTTTGGTATCACACCCTTCCTCATTCTGCTCACATGCTCTAACCACTGCATTCTGTTCTGAGATACCCTGTCGTTTATAGAGAAGATGTTGAGTTATTTCCATATCTCCGTATTTCTTGTAACGATCTTCTCTACTACACCCATACTTATGTCGAAGAAATTTCATTTCAGATTCTTGCTTTGATTTCATTTCAGATTCTTTACTTTTCTCTCGTTTTGATAGCAATAGTGAAACATTTTGTTCGTATTTATTTCATTGGACACTGTTCTGTATAATTGAATTTGATGATAATTTAATTTACTATAAGTATACACAATATTGAAATTGAATTATTATAGAATTAAAGAAAAAACAAGTTTTTTGATATTTTTCGGTTAAGGTGGGTTACGGTTAGGCAGGTTACTGATAATCGGAGATTTACTGTATAGGTAATTGTAATTTACTGGTTCACTAAACATCTGAAGTTGTTCATACTGCAATAAAATTTAAATTATAAGCCACTCTTCGTAGTAATTTCACACAATGTTTGATTTTTTTATGAGTATTTGTACTACATTTAATTTTTTTTAACAGTCCACAACATATACTTCTTCATCTCTAATGTGTACGTTGCAATCTGTTTAATTTAGAACAATAAGCAACTCCATGACCTAATGAGATGAAGGTGATACGTATGACGTGTAAATGAGGTGTAGTCTTCTAGAGATCCAGGCCGACCATTCCCAAAAGAGTATGGTTATTTGAACCCCAACCATCAAAGTACATCGGTAACCATTATCTAGTATTCAAATCCATATAAAAGTAACTACCTTTTGCTAGGATTTGAACCAGGAACGTTCGTCTCCGAAAATCAGTTTTAAACAGCTGATTCGTGGCGACGACTTTACCTCTAGACCAACCCGGTGGGTCACAACATTTTACTAACTCTGAATTTATCATTGCAATTTTAACATACAAATAAATTTAACAATTTATTCACGTCTCCAAATATTTAACAGTCCATTTATTTTGTTGTAATTCATACCAGACGATATTGCAATAACGAAAATAAACACACTGGCCGGATTTCTGATCACATGTTTTGTACTAACATACTTGTACATACATATACATTCATATCATCGATTGGAGATATCAAGAAGTTTGTTAAGTTGTTATGAAATTTCAACTTGCCATATTTGGATGTATCAAATCGGACAAAATTATGTTTAAAATAAACTATACACACACACACATATATTGTACATAAATACAATACAAAATGATTGGTTTGTGTGTTAGTAAGTAAATGTGGTGCCAACATTTATAACCTGTTACCTGAATAGTATTATTAAATCATTCATACCATAGGATAGGTTACCGGTTGTGTGTAGTTACCTGTCTATTGCTATAATACATACACATTGCGATTGCATCAAAATATAACTGACTTTATATTACAGTATTGATGTATGTATTCTTCTGTGCTGACTTGATCTCAATATACTAACGTACTAATGTAACAACATTCAAACAACACCTTCTGTCTTGTTCGTTCAATCAGAGCATTTCTTGTCTCGTTTTATTATAATTAATGATATTAATCTTTAATACTTTAATAATACAATTCTACTTGTACTTGTTAGTAGGTTAATGTTTTATAAAGTAGAAATCTATTTTTGTTTTTATTAATAGGTTGCCTACTATTTATGAATTCATAATGCAAGAAATTATTATGTGGGTTTTTATTAATACGTTTGGAATGTTGACTATAAAAAATTACTTAAGTGTTTTAGTGCACCTTCTGTAATGAAATATTAGATTTTTTACTTTATTAGGAAAACTTTACATTAGTAAAACTCCTACGGGTAAATTTTTATCAAATGTTTTCATTAAATTTTCTGTGAAGCCTTCGTGGAGAGTTTACAGGTAAATGTGGCGCATCAAGTTTTAGTAAAGGTTGGTTTTCATTCACCGGATTTCTTTCAGAAAAGCTTATAAAATTATGAACAGTTTCGTTAAAATTTTGAGTGTGTAAGTCGTTATGTAAGGTTTCATTAAATACGTATTACGTTTTGCACCTGCAGATATTTATGGAAAATTATGAAGTTTACTTGATTTGTTGAAAAAATGGTAATTTCTTGATTACTGAGGGAATAGCAAAGCCAAATACCTGAAACCCGTAAAAAAAACTGTTGTGACGATTGGAGCGTTTAAGTCGTTGTAAAGAATTTTGTTAGTTACGTGAAAAGTGTGTTACAGTTCGGAGAATTTTATTTTTTATTCCTTGGACACGTTTTGTGTGTGCGGCTTTTCAGACTCCCAAATTTAATTAAATTTTAATTCATAGTAAAAATATAGTTTTTCTTTTGTACAAGTAGGTCTATACGTTTAATAATAATAATTAAAAAATAAAATATTTCAGTATAGTTTTATTAACTACTATAATTAAAAAATTGATATTGTATATTATGTTTACCGATTTAAACATCGGTGCATCAATGTGAAGACCATAATCGATAATTAAAGCTAATAAATAACTTAAAATATTAAATTATAAAAGAAAGTTATTTAATTGGATAATAAATAGATCGTTAGAATAACGTTTTAAACTTAATTCGATAAGATTGTTTTTTTTTTATAATTAATAATTCAATACGACTGGTTAGATTAAAGGATAAGTAACGAAGATAGTATTTATAATAAAATAAATTTTCATAATTTTATATAATATGTTAAGTGTAAAAAAATAAATTCACAGCACTGAACATAATATGTCTCATTTATTTTTATGTATTCGCCAAATTGTAATACATGATTTTGTTACAAATATATCAACAGAAAAATTGATAATTTGGCATCACCAAAAAAAGGAACAACCTTGCAGTTATAAAAATTGTAAAATATAACCTAGAAAGTTATGATTTTCAACTTTAGGGGCCTACCATGGATTTTTTTTCACTTCTTTGTTATTAAATCTACAATTGTGCAGCTTTATACAACCAGTAAATACATTTGTAGCTTATTTTCCAAGAGAACAATACTCATTAGTAGGACCCTCACGTTTAAATTCCATGACTTTAATAAGATTGGTTTTTAAAATTTATTTTATTATCTAGACTAGATAATGTTAAATAATAATTATTATAATTTAAAATTATTGTCTTGAGATTTACACATTCCTACAGTACTATAGGAAATCAACACATACAGTTCAAGATACCAAAGAAGACTCAAATCACTTCGCCACTTCACTATTGGAAAATTCAAAAGACATTTGCTGATTGAAACTAAGACATCCTACGGATTTATTTCAAAGCAACAAGACTTACAGCCTCAAAGTTCCCTCATTGCGAGGTTTTCTTCGATCATGAATAACAAAGAAAAATTCATCTAGGCCTACTTGTTTTTCTACTTTATATTAGATTGTAGATTTTACTCTATTTAAAAAAGTTATTTAGACAGCAACATTATAATCTGTTCTTACATTAAAAAACAAGAACAATAAGTAATTTATAATTAATTTTTTAATTAATTTTTAATTTCATGTATTATAATTAATTTATAATTATAATATAAGTAATAACAAGAGACAACGCAGGAAATAAGGATTATAAAGAAGTACTTTCAGATGACGGGCTAATTTTTATCTTCGGGGCAGGAGACTATTTTGCTGTTTGCGCCTACTACCTAAAGCTTTGCGCTTTTTGCGGACATGTTCGTTCTATGTAAGCCTTTTGTCCATATAGTGTCCGAGGTAGCGAATTTTGTTAGCTTGTGTTATAAGAAAATTAAATAAAAATACTATAAGGCAGGTTAGCCGTCTCAGAATAATAGCACTTTTTTAATGCATATTTTAGTTATTGGCGAAAATAGTTTTTTTGTCAAATCTTAGTGTGTTTGATTAAAACATTTTTTATAAACAATGCTTAGGATAGTTGGTAATGCTCCTTCATACGTTTCCAATCATACAGTGCACACATATCTTAGCATCCCTTACATAAGTGAAACACTCCACGAGACATACTAGCGGATTAAATCAAAATTAGTAAACAACCCACAAATCCGCATTTTGAACTGTCCACGTTTACTAGGTAACCCCAATCGAACACTCCGCATAAGTAGGAGCATAGTTTGGTTCTGTAATTTATAAATATCAATTTTATCAATGTCATAGCATTTTAACGTGAGAGTTTAGCTATGAGTTGAATCCCCTCAGAAGTGGTAAAGTGATAAGCTACAACTATATGAACTGGATGTGCAGAGCTGCACCTTTGTATATTCAATTATATAAAATGAAAAAATAATGTTTTTTTAGTGTAGTAGAATACAAAGGCTTCGAAAATAACAAGAAATTTTGTTATCAAATTAGGTGAAGAATGAACCTAATTTTTATTGATTTTTATATTTCGTTACATAATATTAGAAAACAAATTATTAAAAATGAATCGTTAGGAAATAGTTGTAGTATAAAATTTGAAAATGAAAGTACTCAAATGTAATATGTAAAGTAGGATTGTTGTTTTGTTGACGCATCCAATAAAAATATTGATTTATTTTAAAATATCAATGTACTAGTCAAGCATAAATAATATATTTATATACACCCGGCTGGCATGATGTACTACTGCACAGCATATCAAAGGCCTAAACTGATTAGAATGCACAATCACAAGGTATGTTGAGCTTATATGTCATTGACATTAAAATCAGGACACGTGGCTAGAGTGTAAAATATAAAATTATGGAGGAAAAGATCATCTGCATTGAATGCAAGAAGATTATTTACGCAATGTCTTCGTTCTGAGTTGTCTGTAAACATAACGCTCATAAAAATTCTAGAACTTTTGTTTGAACAAGTGGTGCAGTTCTATAAATATTTTTAACGCTGTCAATTATTTTCAGTATTTTTCAATTCTGTACCTAAAATCGTCTTATATTGTTTTATGTATAATTTTTCCTTAATATATCCGAAAAAGGCGGAAAGTATATTAAGTGATATTATTAAATACGATTTTACTTTTTTATAGGATATTACCAGCAAAAATTAAAATTATAATTAGTTTTGTCCGTTTACATGTCTGCTAGTAAGTGGCAAGTGAACTAGACAACAAAGCGGAAATTACCTAGTTGGATTCCCAACTCGAGTCTTCGAAATGTTAATACATTACCGCCCACCCTTTTATAGTTCACAGCTGACAACCAAGCTGTTGATGAGAGTTTTATAAACAATAAAGTATGGTAATAACATTGGTAGAAAATTAAAGTTTATAACACTTAAGTAATGGTAATTAGTGAACAAAAAGTGAGATAGTTTTAATGGATACTTGGTAAACGTTCGACACTCAATCTTAACAAAAAACTTTTAATTTATAAAAAAACAAATCTTAAACCAATGTGGACATGTTGTTGATGTTGTTTAGGTCATCAGCCAAAAGGCTGGTTTGAACCTGTAGAGGTTTTACTAAGTAAATCGAGGAGTGAGGTGGTTTACCATGCCTTCCTCACTGAGAGGAAAAGTACACTTATTAGCATGCCAGGCCCTCTGAAAAGCATATATTTTCCACTCTGCAAATGACACTTTCACTTCATTCACCACAGGGTCTGGCTGTATAATGAAATCCATTACTTTCAGACGAGATAACTCTGATTAGTGTCTTTTACACCTCTGCCTCTTCTGTTCTTAAATGATTCAGTCATTTAATTGGCTGACCATGCGATAAGAAACAGAACTATTTATTTTAGCCCTTCAACTAACAGATTGAGTGTAAATAATTTGACACTCCACCTGTCTGTTATGGGCAAAATGTGGACATATGGCATTTAATTATAGAGCTTAAATTTTAAGCATACGCAAATCCGTACAAAAGTAGATACATTCACAGCACTTATCGTATAATCTGCGGGGAAGACTCAAGCGCCGATGGTTACGAGACCTTCTAAGTTACTAGAGCGGATGGTGCCGCGGTATCAGCCTCGACACGATCATATCACTGTACTGAACAAGAAAATAACGTTATCAGTGTTTTTACAATTTCTATTTAAGTTTTTTCAATAACAATTTGTAAATAAAGTAAAAATTTGAACTCAGATTTTAAGTTCTAGTTTAACTGTAATCAATTAATTTAATCACTTTTGTAAATAACATTTAATAAATTTCTGTATCCTGTAATTTCATCAGTATGCTGTCAAAACATATCAGTAACCAATAAAACTATTTTAGTATCAAATAATAAATGATGATAATATACCTCTTTATTGCAATTTGTTGTATATCTAAATATTAGGCGTACTTCTTAACAAATTACTATTATTTATAATTTTATTGCTTTCAGTGAAACATTCTTTGTCGTACGTCTGGTTTATGATATGGTTACAACCGATTTTATTACACGCGTAATAAAATTCACTATCGATGCACCTAACAGTAATATATTCATAGGCATTAAACAGTCATGAATTATTTATTGACTTTATTCATTTAAAATGCTCGACGTATTTTAACTATTCTATTTCAGAAATGTAATGTAAAGAATGTGTATTCTCTTTTAAAATTCTAATTTTTTAAATTCATTTTCTATTATTTGTTCTTAATCTGAAATAACTTGAAAGCTTTTCTTAGAAATTTGTTTTATCAATGTAGTGTATTCTTGTTTAACTCTTGAGTTTATTGACTTCTTATTTGAATATTTCTGTTTAAATAATTTAAGCGTATTTGTGCATGAGATAGTTGATTGTTTGGCTTTAATTTTGTTTAATCTTTTTCATTCACTTTATAGTAAAAAAAAACAATATGTGATATACTACTTGGCTTTTGTAACGTTATTCATCATTCTGTTGTAAATTGGAGAAAAATATCGAAGTACAGTAATACTTTTGAAAACTTGGAAAGTTATGATTTTTAGTTGTTATTTTACTTCCGGCTGTTTTACACGTAAATGTTAATGCAGATAATAAAGTGTAATAGATGAAAATGAGTGATGAAAAAATGACAAGGTATCGAAAAAGTTGAAGAACTTGATGAAGAAGCAAGTTGCGCTGACCAGTACACCACGAGGTGATAAAAATTAAAATTAGGTGGATTTTAGATAAAAACTTAAATAAAATTGGTTCTCGTAAGGTTAGCCATCGGGAAAGTTATTTTTATAATTTAACGTTCATATTTTGTCCAATCCAAAAAAATATATGCAGTATATTTTTCTGTTAAAACTATAATAATCACACTGATATTCTCATACGATAGAGAAACTCACAAAGGGTTGTAAACTGCCTATTATTTGCCGACAACCTGATAGTGCTACAGGAGAATGAGGATTACCTGCAGAGAGCACTTTTCATGCTGAAAAAACTCTGCAAAGAATATAAGTTGACAGTTTCGACCAAGAAGACAAAGGTAATGGCATTTAGGGGGAAGGAGCCAGTCAAAAGCAAAATTGTTATAGATAATAATATTTTGGAACAGATCTCCCACTTTCAGTATCTAGGTTGCAACATTACATACCAACAGGATAAAGATGCTTACAATAAGATGCACCGATTTCAGCAAATATGCGGAACTATCCACCGCACTTTAAAAAATAGCACCAGCAAAAAAAAACACGAGGGTGAGATTTTATAAAACATTAGCAGTGCCGACCCTACTCTATGGCAGTGAAACTTGGGTGCAATCAAAGCGAGAGGAGAGTGGATTGCAAGCATCTAAAATGAAATTTCTTCGACATACGTATGGGTGTAGTAGAGAAGATCGTTACAGGAATACCGAGATAAGGAAAAAACTCAAAATCTTCTCTATAAACAAGGTATCTCAGGACAGAATGCAGTGGTTAGAGCATGTAAACAGAATGCGGGAGAATAGGATACCTAAGGCACTGGGCTATAAGCCGGAGGGCAGGAGAGAACGAGGACGCCCGAGAAAAAGATGGGCAGATTTGAGAGGTCCGAAACAGGCAGAGATGTCTAATCCTTGAAAGGCGAAGAAGAAGAAGACTTATAATAATTATACAATTATTAATTAAATATAGGTATATAATTCTGGCGATAAAAGGGAGGTAGAGTGTTAAATTAATTGCACTCGACTGCTATTTCCAGGGCTACAAAAAATAGTTCTGTTCCTTATCACATGGTCAGTCAGTTATAAGACTGAAGCATTTATAAACAGAAGAGGTAGAAGTATATTTTATTGATTTACCAGTGCTTTCCTCAATGAATGGAAAAAATATGCTTATGAGCACCAGGTCCTTTGAAAAACACCTACCTTCCACCCTGCAAATGACACTTTCACTTCATTCACAACAGGGTCTGGCTGTATAATAAAATTCATTTCTTTCAGAGGAGATAACTCTGACTAGTGGCTTTTACATGTCTACCTCTTCTGTTCTTAAATACTTCAGTCACGTAATTTGCTGACCATGTGATAAGAAACAGAACTATTTTTTGTGGCCTGTTACAACCAGATTAAGTGGAAATAATGTAGTACCACCTGCCTGTTATAGGAAATAAATATGGGAATATATAATGGAATTTCAAGTTTTTTTTTCGTGTCACTTATAATAATAGGTTAACGCAATTTTAAAAAACCAGACAAAACAGATAAATCGGATGAACTGAAATTAATATTACAAATTCAGATAGTGTAATATATTTCATGATTTTAGCAATCTAACTATAGTTTTAAGCGACAGCTAAATGGATACTGATATATGTTTATATGGAAAATAAAATTTAAAAAAAAAACGAAAATACTTTATAACCAAAAGATAATTTATTTTAATACAAAGAAAGATTTTGAACGAAATTTAAATCACGTTAAAAATGCTATGTAGCCAAACACGTAGGTTAAAATGTTAAGTATATTTATAGAACGCAAACGTGCCGCAAACGTGCCGAATCGAACTACATTTTATAATTCTTACCAACGCCATGGTTATGTTCATTCCTGTGCCCACACATGTTAGCCATATCCTTTAGGGGGAAAAGGATAAGGAAGAATAAATGAAAGAGAATTAAGGACACACCCTACCCAAATATCATTTCAGCGTTCAACCTCGCACTAACACTTGCTTTGGAACGTTTATACTTCATGTGAATACAACATAAACTAACAGCCTATCGAAAAAAACAACAGTTAAGACACCTGCTGACACTCCCCGATTTTATTTTTATATATACAGTATTTTGTTTTAAATTTAATAACATTACCATATATAACAATGTTATACAATCTTTGAATCTTAAAAACGTTCTATCAATAATATCTTCATTAATAAAAAAATGAAATATAAATATTAGGCCTATAGAATTAATATATCCCGTTATATTATAATTGAAGAACTTTTTGAAACTGTACCGCAATACAAAAGTTTCTATCATACATCCATCTGTCAATCATAAATTAATTAAGATTTTTAATTACAAATATATTATACATAAATGTCATGAATCGAATTTATAAATTTTAAATTTATGAAATGTCAAGAAACTTTTAAGTGAATGAATGATTCCTTTCATTAAGACACGTTTTTGACCTTATCAATTTTGTAATTTGATTATTTAGAAATAATATAAACATTAATAATATTTTATCTGTCAGTATAGCATTTGGAAAATATTTTAATGAATTTAAATTGTGAATTTATTTACATAATTATAGTATTATTATTGGTGGAAATTTATTATGATGAAAATTGCATCTTCAGGTCAGAAACTCTTTAACTTAAATTCAAACAAAATGCGTTATATTGATTTACATTTTCATGTCATGAAATTATTTGATCGTTTCTTTTACAATCAATTTTTAATTTTCAACCACAACAGATTTATTTATTTTTAGTCATAATAAGATACTCCCTTTGTGGAATCCGTTACTTTAATTTGGTGTTTCTAACGTCGTTCATAATGTGACACCCTGTTTGATCTTTCACGGAGTTTTCTGTGTTAAAATTTATTTGATAGATTTTAATCATTAGGTTACTTTTTTTAACTGTGGTGAATGAAGTGAAATTGTCATTTGCAGAGTGGAAAATATGTGCTTTTCAGAGGGCCCGGCATAGGCTACTGATAAGCGTACTTTTCCATTCAGTGAGGTATGCAATGGTAAACTACCTCTCTCCTCGTTTTACTTAATAAAACCTCTGCAGGGTCAAACTAGCCTTTCGGCTGATGACCTAAACAACACTTTTTTAAATCCCTAATATGTGTACGTTGCAATATGTTCAAATTTAGAACAATAAGCAACACCATGACCCAATGAGATGAGGATGATGTGTATGACATGTAAATGACGTGTAGTCTTAAACAGAGACATTATTGAGAGAGTATGATTAATTGAACCCTAACCATCAAAGTACACCGGTAAATGTCTATTGTTGAAGTCCGTATAAAAGTATCTACCTTTACTAAGATTTTAACCAAGAAGATTTGTCTCAGATTTTCAGCTCTTAAACAGCTGATTCCCGGTTCTTAAACAGCTGATAACATTAGATTAAATCGGTGGGTTAGGTTAATCCTACTTATTAAAAGATATAAAGGCGAATATTTCGGTATGCATCTGAATACATGACTTTAAACTGGAAAATTCACGTACAGTCCAGCCTCTCTTAGTTTGCTTCTAATGTAAACAAATAATGACGTCACTGAGGATGCGCATTATATCAAAATGTGTACACGCTGATTAAAAAGTAACAACTAAATACCTTCAAAAGTATTTAAATACAAAATACTTTTAAAAGTAATTGTATAAATGAAATTGTTAGGCCTACATCATATCATGACTGATGTTTTTAGTACTGTAAGTACTTATAATTTAAAACATAGTTAACCTAATAGGAATACGGCATCCGCAAAGTCGCAGACTCTAGCGTGCACCCTGTAGTAGGTGGCTTTTGTTTGTTGACAGTAGGAGCAAACTAAGGACGGCTGAATTGTAAGACAGAAGAAAGAAGAACATCTGATTCAAAAGGACATACTGTATTGGCTGATAGTAACAAATTGACTATTCGATTTTTTGGGGGGTTCCGCAAATAATTACTGCTAATGCAGACGGTGAAGGATGAAATTATTTTTTTGTAACGTATGAAAATATGCTGTGCTTGAATGGGATTCGAACCCAAGACCGCATGATGATTGACTATTAGAGGTTGAGAACGAGTGCTGATGTATAAAAGTTTTGATGCTCTTTTGGACCAATGACATTAACAGTATAATTCAACAGCAGTATTAAGATATTACAACGATTTCAGCAAGAGGTTTTTCAATGTATTGTCTCTTGGTTTTCGAGAAACAGTGAAGTTTACGAATACCTGACCATTACATCAATACAAAATTAAATAATTAAAATTTTAGTAAATATTTTTAAGGAAAATTGAACATTCATATACTTTTTTGATAATTAGTAATCTTCTATATGATTGTAATGATGTAAGACGACTTAAGCGTCATCAAACAATTGAATAGAGGTTAATTTTCATTTACTCATGATTAAAATTAGGTTGTTTGCTCATTATTAAACATAGGTTATATTTTTAGTTTTATAATTCATGTATTTGCTCTTAACAGGCAGGTGAAGTATTAAATTATTTCTCGATCTGCTAGTTCAAGAGCTACAAAAAATAGTTCTGTTTCTTATCACATAGTCAGCCAATTTATATGACTTAATCATTTAAAAACTGAAGTGGTAGAGGTGTAAAAGATACTATATTTTTTTCTTGGCTGATGAGCTCTGAACGTATGCGTTATTGCCCCCTACCCACTTTATAGCTAGCCGATGACTTGCCAGCAACGTTGCCAATACAAGGCTCTTGTAGCTCTGTTAAATATTTCGTCAGCCATTTTTTTTGGTCTTTCAATATCAATTATAATCTGTTGTTGTTTAGGTCAACAACCAAAAGGCTGGTTTGAACCTGTAGAGGTTTTACTAAGTAAAACGAGGAGTGAGGTGGTTTACCATGCCTTCCTCACTGAGTGGAAAAGTACGCTTATCAGCATGCCGGGCCCTCTGAAAAGCACATATTTTCCACTCTGCAAATGACACTTTCACTTCATTCACCACAGGGTCTGGCTGTATAATGAAATTCATTACTTTCAGAGGAGATAACTCTGATTAGTGTCTTTTACACCTCTACCTCTTCTTTTCTTAAATGATTCAGTCATTTAATTGGCTGACCATGCGATAAGAAACAGAACTATTTATTTTAGCCCTTCAACTAACAGATTGAGTGTAAATAATTTGACACTCCACCTGTCTGTTATGGGCAAAATTATAATCTATAAACATACAAATAGCTGATTATGTTATAAAGTATTGCATGTAAACGCGTTCTATAATCGATGTGTTTAGGACGAGATGCCAGGGCCTAAGAGAACCAAAGCTGCAGTGAAAACATCATAGTAATGAGATAGCCCTTCCTTTTTTAGCGGCCCTGACGAGATGCAAGACGAGAGTGAGCTATTGCTGGTCTTATACGCATGCGCGCGTAATGTTTGTCAGGTACAATCTGACAACGCTGGCAATAATTCTGATTGGTCAAAACGTGTGGAACAGCAGAGCTCATCAATCGTGAAAAGCATATTAGTTACACTTATCTCCTAGATTTTAATGAATTTCATTTCACAGCTAAACTCAGTGGTGAATGAAGTGAAGGTGACATTTGTAGGGTGAAAAGTATGCTGATAAGCATAGGTTATTTTTACACTCAGTGAGGAAGGCAGTTGTAAACCACCTCACTTCTCGTTTTACTTAGTAAAGTTCCTAGAGGTTCAAACCAGCATTTCTGTTTTTGTTCTGATTACCTTAACAACAAATTCATTTATAACAGTTTGTATAGATACCATCTTTAGTGAAATAGTGAATCGTGTTTTTTTTTCATTTTGTATCTAAAGAGGTATTTTACAATTTTAACAGTTAAGTGTATTTACCTAGGAAACATTTTATCTCTTTTGGTTTCTTTGTATAAATTTTCGATGATCTTTATATCATTATTTATTCGGTGTGGGATCTTTTACCTGTATCTTCTACTTTATACTTTCATGTCTCGTTCTTTCCTTTGTAGGACTTTAAATTATCTTAAAATTAGATTTCGGTTTTCTTTAGAAATAAATACAACGTGAAACGTATAACAAGTTTCATTTATTCACGCTATCTTACCGATATACTAATGTTAAGTTAAAAGATGAGGGCGGCGCCTATAATAGTCAGTTGACTACTCAACGCCCGCCGGGAGCGCAACCTAGCATGCAAGATTTGCTCGAGGGTAAAATTAATTGAACCCAGAACCCCTCGTCATGCTTCTGGATGGACAGAACTTCCCTTCTCCATTCTACATTACTCTTCTTCTTCCTTAATACATCTTTCTCTCTTCTTTTACACCCGAGCTTTTATTGACCTTAACTGTCGAGGAAGAAAAAATGTCTGGAAAGACGGAGACGAAATGGTAAGGGGGTAAGAACTAGAAAAAGCATCTCTCCTACCATAAGAAAGTTACGCTTGGTATGCTACGAAGGGGAAGTTACTGAATAAATGGTCTTTTTTTTGCTTAGACTCTTTATTCATCTTCTCAATTGTGTTTAATATAATTAAATAGTGGTCTAAATCTAAAGAATTCTTGATTCATCAAATGATTTATTGGAAATCACCGTCTTTTCAGCATATATTCATAATCCAATTACTTGTATTTTTTTTTTTTTTATTAATCAACCAGCTGTATGGAATTTCTTTAAAATCTTGTATTTGTAGATATTTTGCCGAACGTACGATAGATTAAGTAATTTCTACGTATTGGATTTGTTATTATCAGTAATTTATTGGCTTTGATTTCTTTTTCAGAAATAAATTTTTTTTATGTATAAAAATATTTATATAACTATCATTGGTTGAAAATTTATAAGATAAATGAATGCCTTGTTTTATCCGTTGGCTGAAATATTTCAGTTTGCTAAAAAATTAATGCTAAATCATTTGGTAATATTATAGGATTTGTTAGTGTTTTGAAGAACTCAATTTACAAAATAACGTTAACCTCTTTCTAATTGTTTTTTTCTTATTGTTTACAGGTAAATTACATTATTTTTGGAACAGTTCAGTCATTCTTGTAAGTAAACGTAATATATTATTTGTATTTGTAGTTTGATGGCCCATATTCAGAAATATAAAATAATTTTCTAATTGAAAATTTTGTTTGTCTTCATTTATTGAGAACATGAATTTCTTTAGTTCTACTTAAATTTAGTTGTAAATAAATCTTTTTTTGTATTTAATTTTTATTACGGCACTATACATTGAGCTGCACAGCTTCCGTATTTGATATTTAAATGGCGGTGGGGAATTTCACTTTAAGGAGGAGAGGTACCCAGTGGTACATTCTCCGTTTAAAACTTTTTGTATTGTCCGTTATTCAGTTCAAGAGATTTCTACTCCATTTTCGCTTTAAACTTCGCAAAGTTGGGAAGTTCCTTGTAGCTATAACTAGGATGGTCATCTAGTCTTTCGTGAAATGTACTATACAAGGACGCGGTTAGCTCTTTTTCTAACGGAATTTTGAAATCGTCGTGGAGAGTTTTATTGCTTACAGAAAAAGGAGCGCCAGAAGCAATTCTTAAGAATTTTGGAAAGGCCTGGATCGACTTTAAATTACTCTCTGCCGCTATTCCAAACAGCTGGACACCATAAGTCCAGATTGGTCTTAAAAGGGATTTGCATATTAAAATCTTGGAGCGGAGATTTAATCTTGATCGAGGGTTAATTAAGCAGAAGAGTAGCTTCTAGTGGCGGTTAAGTTCTAAACGTTTCCTACGCAGATGATGCTTCCAAGTTAGTCGCCTGTCAAGCCACAAGCCAAAATATCGCACCATCCTGGCCTGTTGGATATAAATGAATGTAAATAAATTTTTTAAAAATATTGAAGCTGTAAGAATTATCCCTAACAATTGGCATTTATCTACATTCGTGGTTATTATTTTTACAATAATTTTATAAATATTTATACAACTAGTAAACCTACAACTATTTGGTTACTCAATAATATTATGCCTGTCTGAAATACAGTATTTATTTAACTAGTCATAACTGCATAAGATTGCATATGTTCCTTGTAACGGTTTTTTGTAGTCATTATTAACAGCCAGTAACATATGCATTGTATATTACTAGTTTATTGAAAAGGGAAATGATTATGCACATTGAATTCTATTATTATTCACAAACAGAGTTTTATTATGATAATATCTTTATTAGTTGCATTATTTCTTGATAGATTTATCATTGCCCTGCTTGAAAGATTGTGTTCTATGATTATTGTTAGTTTTACGTTTTCACGCATTGATTAATCGTACCTAAGTCATGACAAATGGCTTTTATTTAAAACTTTATGCGTTTTTGCGCATTCCTACGTTAATATTCAGTTTCTCTATTTTACATTTTTACGTCTATTATTCTGAGTAAACGTTAAATATTTTTACATTTGCTGCTTTTCGTTAATTTTTTTATCTAAACTTTTATATTAATGGCGTTTATGTAATTTCTTATTTTGTAATTTTATTTCACAATTATTTTTGCTATAAATTAATATCGCTTTCAAAATATGTGGTATAAACTACGCCAGTAATATTATGATTATCTTTACAAAATTGTTCTTTGTTTACCTTTATGAATTCTTCCTCACACGTGATTCCTCCTCACACAATGTTCGTTAACCCTTTCAGTAACAACAACGTCCGGAAAACCGGACGACGATATATGTTACATAACGTGTCAACATCCGGTTTACCGGAAGTCCGTAAGTTAACCATGAAGTGCAAATGTCCGGATAGCCAAACGTTTACAAACTTTTAAACAAAAGGCAATGGATTAATGTATTTTTAGACCGCGTCTGTGGCACAGTGACCAGCGCGCTAGCCTACAAACGGAAAGGTTTCGGGTTCGATTCCCGGCTAAGGTCTGGAAATTTTAACACGTTAAAACCACTGTTAAAGTACCAAACCTCACAGAAGTCGCTAATGACCAAGCTGTCGATGCGACTTTAAAGAAACTAAAAAAAATTATTTTGAATATTTTTTTTGTTAGAAAGATTTTTTTTATGAAAACAAAAATTATTTTTTAACTCAAATTTTATTTTTCAATAACTTTGAAATTTTGGTTGGCAATGGCAGGCTTACGCCTGCAAGTTTTCAAAATAAGATCTGGCACTTTTTGTACACCCTTATGCAAATTTAATGGCACTTTAGGATCACACTTTTAAATATTCTTTCGGCATTGAAAGCGTTAATGGCTTACAAGTAAATTTCAATGAATTTTAATGTTTCCGTTATATTATTTTAAAGTTTGATAATTCAGGTCTTAGTGGATTCATATCCATAATATTGATATTTTAACCTATAATTTCAATAATTATCTTATAAGTATAAGAGGACACTGTATAACAGAGCTAGAACAGAGACAGTAGTGAAGTTCTATAAGGTAATGGCAGCCCCAGTCCTTCTTTATAGAAGTGAGTCATGGGTTACCACAAAATGCCAAGAAAGTAGGATCCAAGCAGCTGAAATAAAGTTTTTAAGAAAGGTGAAGGGTTGCTCGAGGCTAAATATAATACATAACGAGGAAATTATATCCGAGTTGGGTGTATTTCGCTTGAATGAAAAAGTGGAGGAGTATCGGAATCAATGGAGGCAACATTTGGAATGGATGGCAGAGGAGAGAATACCTCTAAAAGTGATGGAATATGTTCCAGTTGGAAGAAGGGAGGTGGGAAGACCTCGAAGAAGATGGCAGTAGTCGAGATGTACGGTGTTTGTGTAGACGTACAGGATGGTTTGTGAGTTTGGAACAGTCTTATGCCTAATCCTTAATAGTAAGAAGAAGAAGAAGAGTATAAAAATTCGGAGAAGAGGCACCTGGTGTGGTTCGGACATGTGCAAAGGATGGGAGAGGATAGGTGATCAAAAAGAATAATATATGAACTAGAGATCCCTAGGAAGGCGGAAGCGTGGGCGACCACCTGAAACAAAGGATAAACAAGTACGGGAGGGTATGATCCGTAGGAATCTCAAAAATGTGGGAATGTAGAGATCGGTGGTAGTTGGGATAAAAATTAAAATTTTATGTAAGCCTATTCCCTGATATACAGCTGATGTGTTTTACACCATTCGCAAGTTTGTTTACATCAAGTGAATTATAGTTTCATTTGTTTTACTCCACAAAATATAAATCATACTACTGGTGTGTTTAACCTTTATTTGTTATCGGGAACTTATTCAGTGAAACGTCTAGTATTTATTAAAATTTTATCTCAATAACTTAGCCCATTTTTTATACCCTATTATTTGGTAGTTGTATTATGGAATAGTTTGTCCAAAAATATTTTTGTTTAGAAAAAACTATATATTTTAGTTTTGTTTAATCTTTATTTGTTATCGAGAACTTATTCAGTAAAACGTCTGGTATTTATTAAAATTTGATCTCAAAACTTACCCCATATACCCTATTATTTGTTAGTTGTATTATGGAATAGTTTGTCCAAAACATATTTTTGTTTAGATAAAACTATATTTTTTAGTTTTGTTTAACCTTTATTTGTTATCGGGAACTTATTCAGTAAAACGACTGGTATTTATTAAAATTTGATCTCAATAACTTAGCCCATATACCCTATTATTTGGTAGTTGTATTATATACATTATATAGATCTTGAATAGTTTGTCCAAAACATATTTTTGTTACATAAAACTATATTTTTTAGTTTTGTTTAAAATCATATCAGCTTATTCGGTGGTTAGAAACTACTGCGATTGTGTTGTCTAGGTCATCAGCCGAAAAGCTGGTTTGAACCTTTAGAGACTTTACGAAGTAAAACTAAGAGCGAGTTGATTTACCTTGCCTGCATCACTGAGTGGAAAAGTATGCTTATCTGCATTTCAAGCCCTCTGAAAAACATGTACTTTTCATCCTGGAAATGACACCTTCATTTAATTCATCTCAGGGTCTGACTTTATAATGAAATTCATTACTCTTAGAGGAGATAACTCTGATTAGTGTCTTTTGCTCCTCTTTCTCTTGTGTTGTTAAATGCATGTGTTATGTAATTAGCTGATCATGTGATAAGAAACAGAACTATTTTTTTGTAGCCCTAGAAGTATCAGATTGAGGGTAAATAATTTAACACTCCACCTGCCTGTTATCGGCAATACTGCGAATGGCGTATCGTCAGGGTTTGACGTGCAATTATTTTTAAATCGTAGCCGGAATTGAATCCGGGACTTTCCGCTTTTAACTGCAGCACAGTTTATTGATCTAAACACTAGGCCATGGAGAAGCACTTATAACTCCTTCAAATCGCAATAAAATTGCACTCACAATATTGAAAAAACCAGTAGAGGCAAGGACTTTTTAATATCTTAATTTACTCTTATTTTCGATATTATTTAATTAAATTATTTTCGATAGTTTAATTCTAATTTAGATTAACTCTAATATTCATGTAGTTTAATATTACTGAATATTGTAAATTTTGAACTAAGTATGAACAAACTAAACAAAACACAGGATTAAAGGATGATGACTTTATTATTGATTTATAAAAAAATGACCGGATGATTGATTTCCTTATATTCTTGATTTCTTCCATTACCAGATTAGTAGTTCACTTTTATACGCCACCGTTATATCGAAAATAACAGTAAATTAAGATATTAAACATTTTCTTGCCACTACTGGTTTTGCCAATACTGTGTGTGCAATGTTATTGCGATTTGAACGAATTTTAAAGGTTGAGGAAGTTCAACTTTTAAAATCTCTCGAGTTATTTAGTTTGTTTCTTCATTAGTGAATCGATCAACAACTAATTGTCGTGAGAAATAATTTTCAAATCCCGTAATTTAAATAAAAGTTTATTTTTAAAACATTTAAACTCTTTTGAACTACAAAGGCAATAGTAATTAACACGTTCCGTTTAAAATAACGGGATAATTACTTTAATGAAATTAAGTTTATTTTATAACATGTAAAACTTTATACGTGAAAATAAATAAAACATAATTAGCTAATACTCAGTCATACATTTGTGTTTATTTTAACAAAAATTAAAAAAATTCGAATAGATTTTGTTGTAAACTGATGAACAATTTATTCCCAATTTTATTTCTTTCAGTTCATAATAAACAAGTAAAAGCTTTTCTTTTTTCAGTTTTTAGACTTTTTCTGTTAATTTGTTTGTCAAGTTGCTGTTTGTATTAAAGTGTTTTTTTTTATACGAACATAATATAATTTGAAAGTATTTCAAAGAATATTTAACAATTTAAATTAAATATTAATAAACAGTTTACAATACTTCTGCGCCGGCCGCATTGGCTTAGTTGGTAACGTGCTCGCCTCTCATCATGCGGCCCTGGGTTCGAATCCCACTCAGGCACGGCATATTTTCATTCGTTACAAAAAAATCATTTCATCCTCATTACGCACAGTTACACCTCAACGTCGTCGCTAATGATCTTGCAGTTGATGCGACGTTAAATAAAAAAAATAAAAATAAAATAAAAATACTTCTGTTTTTTGTTTTTATAAATTTTAATCAATTGATAACATATTCTGTCTCTTCTAAACCATTCATTGGTATTAGTATTCATTTAAGTAAAAAAAATTGAATTCAAATATTCTTTTTGTTATTTTCAAACAAATGATGAAAATTGGCAGGTTTGATGGAATACTTATGTATTAGTGCTTTTATTATTAGTTTGTTAAGTATTCGGTCGGCTTTGGCATCGGCAGAAGCCGAAGCGAAGTTTTATTTTTATTATTGGGCGGGGATAAAAAATTACCATACAATGCGTATACCTAATAATGCAAAGGAAATAACCACAATTGCTATGTGTTGTGATGTGGTATGGATAGGTCTAACCGAGACAAACCAAATCAACTGGCAGACTAGTGCCGGTAATTTCTGTACAGGGTGTTTTAAAGAAAAACTTAGTATTTTACTTTTAAAGGAAATTAAAAACAATATTCGTGTAAATACGAGTAGATATCGTATGTTTCTCTCCTGAATTTCGACAGTATGTAAATAATTATATATTACTAAAATTTATATCTGTCAGGAATTAAAATTGTTGTAGTAATTACTTGTACTCGTAAATTTTCACAAAGGAGAAAGTAATGCAGTTATAAAAATAATTTATTTCTTAATTTTAACAAATCTTCAGATTGTATAATTGTTATTATTTTTGTGATAACTGTTTGACTAGACTCAACCATTAAATTATAGATTTTCTCATAATTTTCGGGGTAGTTTTAGAAGAATTCTTAAAAATACTTTGCTGTAAAATTTAAAAAGTTCAGCTAAAATATGGATACGTTTTTTTTCAAAGTTATTGCCTTTAGGTTCGTAGGCTAATATACTTATGCAGCAACTGATCATAGTACTGATCGGGAAATAAACAAATTTAATAACTACGAAACGAGATTCAAACTTTTTCGTCATCATCATCATCTGTCAAGGATTAGGCTCAATGGCCTGTTCCGGCAGCTCTCTCTTTTTAGGTCTCCCCCAGCCTCGCTTCCCTCTAGGTTTATGTTTCCATGCTCGCAGAGGAAGTCTGTGAGTTTCTCTTATATATTCCAACAGTGTTTTCGTTTCCAACAGTGACTGAACATTTAACTCAGCGCGGATATCTTCGTTACGTACTCTATTTAACCGGGTACAACCTTTGACTCCCCCCAAAAATCTCATTTCAGCAGCTTGGATACGAGATTCATCTCTGTAATGACACCCATGTTTCACTCCCATATGTTATGGGTGGTACAGCCATTACTCTATAAAATTTCATTTGGGTGTCCTTTTTCGTTTTCTTTCCTATTGTCCTGCTAATAGAATCGCATACAGCGCTGAATTTTACCAATTTTTCACTCACGTCACCGTTTTTGTCATAGAAAATCTTGCATCCTAAATATTTAAAGTCTCGAACTTGTTCTATAGTTCGGTTGCCAAGTATAATTTTTGGTGGTTTTTTACATATTGAAAAACAAGTTACAAAGGATCGTCCTGTGTGACTAGTTTTAGGTTCACTCAAATTGAGTGAACCTGTTGGTTCACTAGATATTTTTGAACAATTCTAGTAAAAAAACACTGTAAAAATATATATTTCTTAAGATTATACAAGTCATTGTCTCAAGGTTTAGTTTGGATTTACTCAAATAAAATTGATTATTAGATATATATGCAAAAGTTCCGTGGTTCAAATTCTGGTAAAGTTATTTATTTTTGTACGGATTTGAATACTAGATAGTTGTGTGATCTTTGGGGTTCAATTAACTATACTCTTGTCAGGAATGGACGGGCTGAGTCTACAAGACTACACCTTATTTACTACACGTCATGCATATAATCCTCATTTCATTAAGTCAGAGAGTTGTCTATTGTTCTAAAATTGAACTGATTGTAACAGACGTACATTAGGTTTAAAAAAGTAACATAAAATACATTATATCAAAATTTATAGAAGTAGAACTAATGGTTTTTGGAAAATAAATTTGTTACACTTCGTTATTACACTACTTTAGTTGTAGTTTTTAAATTAAATTTATTAGTATCATCTTCATTTCCTTAATTTTATAGATAAATAAAACAAATGAGTTTTATTATGAACTTTGCTATTTATACCGACATTATATAATTATTTATTGAGAAAATGCTCTACGAGAAGACTGGAATGGTGATTAGCTTGTGAGTGGAAGTTATAAATTGAAATGTGTTTCACATAATATTGATACATCCCTGAAAATAAATAATAGACTGAACCAAATTGTTTGAAGTTGTGAATCAGTCATTATAAACCGACAAATGATTATTTTATGAATAAAATATTGATACATAATTATTCCGTCAATATGGTGTTCCTTGGAATACCGATCATTTGTTAGTTCTGAAGACCCAGGTTTTCAGTTTAAGCGCGTTTCATTTATCCCAGTTCAGAGCATACGTTTGTATTCAAATGTCGATAGGGTTAACAATATAGTCGTCTCTGGATAGATGGTTAAATTAATAGTAAAAATATATCTATAGTTACTTGAGTTACGAGTTTGCCCTTGTTTGCAACGAGGGGTAAAGGGGGAAAAGCATCAGTGCGCATGCGTGACTGCTTTAATTTTAGTATGACAAACATAACAACTTATACTATACCCAGAGCATATACAGTATATCGCGGAAACTTTTGTAGGTTAACTGTACGAATATAACTGTTTGTTACCGTAAACATAAATGTCGGTTTCTCGAAAGCGTGGTCGAACTATTCACAGTGCTGAACGAAATGTAATATGCAATGTAATAAAATGTTGTGAAGTTGAAGCTAAACAAAAATGCCTATCCGTTCCTTTTAACAAAAGCCGTGAGCGAGCGGCTAACTGCTGTGAAGTTTCTCTTTTTACAATTCGAAAAATAAAAACGGAAATTAAGGATGTAAAGAAGCTATTCTTTGACAGTTTTGTTGACACCTGGTAAAAAAAAGAAAACTGTTAGGTAGACACTAGAGAGACTAATAATGAAAACGCCGATGACAGCAATAGTAAAGAAGGCGATTCATTCGTAATTACAGTAAATCAAACATTTGTAGTCATGTAATTAAGCTATAGGCAATATAACAGGTCATAATTATTTCTTATGAAATAAATTTCATGAGTTTATGAAGAAAACATTTTCTCGGAATAAACCACAGATTACAAAATGTATCTAGAAACTGCACAGTAGTGAAATGTGCGAGTAGTGTCTCACTGTTGAGATTGGAAGCATTGCAAATATTTCCCTACCCTTCCTCACAGCCCATATATACGCGAAAGGCAATCTCGTGACTTCAGTATCTATACCACTTTTATTCATGTAATTACGTTACTATGTAATCCCTAATAACATTTAAGTTGATACGACTTTAACAATAAAAAAATCAATTCATTTTGAATCACCCAGTTAATGTGTACAAATACATAGTTATCAAGTCACTTGTCTTTGACCCCAAGTGAAATAACTTGAGGTATTTTACATACTGAATTAACTCGTAATGGATCATGTTAATATGTATAAGTGTTCTTTATTTACAATATGTTACCATGTTGTAACAGACAATGTAAGACATAATTTATTATACGTAATGAACCAATATGTGTCGCTTATTTCTTAATAATATTAATAGCTTTGTCAGTTCTTAATATTGCAACATATTGGTTACTGTACTTAAAAATGTACACCTTTATGTTTTATTTTAATGCAATTAATGAGTACCGTAAGATGATGTCTAGAAAAACGCGAAACCAAAGAGATTTTATTAATATTTTAGCTTGGATTTTAAGGAATAATCACGAAGTGTCTGTCTGGTAGTAACTGATACCCGGATAATGTCAAAATTTGAACACGCCCTTGTGAAATATCAAAGTTCAGAGATATTTTAGTTAATGTTATTTTGTTATGAAACTTTAAATAATACATGAAAAGTTATCTTTGTAATGTTCATGTGAACACTATTACTGCAGAGAATTACCCTGCATTATTATACCAAAGCTATGTAAGTCGTATCGGTTTTCAACCCCCTCCCCCCGATTTAATCATTTTAGTTCATTGATATTACTGCATCATATTATTTAGTCTCATACCTTAATAACATGATCAATTTTTACTTTCTCTTGCCTAATTATATGAATATATACTAGAAAGGAAAGTATTATTTTCATGTCCATTTTCCGAAATCGAGTTTTCACCGGATATACACTTTTCAGATCTCCTGAACCCAAAAAAACGTGTTTTTGGCGATTGGTCTGTGTGTGTGTGTGTGTACAAAAATCTCAAGAACGGAACATCGTACGTAGTTGAAACTTGAAACTTAATTTAGATACTACTAGAGGACCTGACACGAACATTTTCATCAAAATCGATCAACCGGAAGTAGTAGTTATTCGTGTCATTTTTAACTTTTTTGCGATTTTCTCAAAAAACGGCTACTACGATTTTTTATAAATCGCCTCATTTACTACATTTTTTATGCTCTATAAGATAGGGTAGGCGCCGTGTCTGCTGAAATTTTTGAGAAGCTATTCTCTCATAGAAAAAAATGTTTTTTAAGATTGCGGCCTTAATATTCATTATAGCGCAAAAATTTATAAAATAAAAGTTGTAGAAAATGTAAAACACCTACAACTTTTATTTCGAACATTTTTTTTGAATAACGCTTAGTGTAGCGGTGATTAATCATTATTTGTTTTTTTTTTCATTAAAATTTGTAACTAATGATTTTTTTAAGATTTCAGCATTAGTATGCATTTTACGACAAAAACTATGTAATCAAATTTATAGGGCATTAAAAGATCTACAACTTTTATTGCTAGCATTTTCCTTTAAGACCTAGTTTAGCGTGGAAGAGTGATTTTCCGTATTATTAAGCCAAACTATGGTTGGTTTTCATTTTACATCATTCAGTCATGATTAATAAGGTTATGTTTTTTGAGGTTGGTTATATTGGTCATTTTTGTATTGGCAAGAGAAAGTCGTGTGAATATTTACACCAGATTTTAATAACATAAATGTTATAGTGAATAAAAAAAGTATCAATACTTGCAATGGTAAAACTAACATAACGTTAACTAAAGTAGTAAGCTCTGCTTACTTAATGAATTATTTAATTACTTATAGGCTATCTGAATAACTGTCAGTTAAATCTAATTAAGTGTATCTGAATTGTTCAGTGAGATATTTGGAGAACGTTTCTCATAACTTTGTACCATTAAGTAGAATCCTGTTTTCTTTTATTTGCGCTACAAGTTGTATAAGTAAGTTAAATTACCTTAAAACAAATTTTTCTTCAATTTAAAAATGCAATATTAATTTTATTTGAATTAACGAATAAATTATGTTCCTTACGGTTAATTAGACTAAATCTGCTTAATTAACCCAATTAACTGAATATAATTTAAAATACCATTAACACTTAAATTAAATTATTTCGAAAGTATTAACAATTTGTACTACTTTAACAAATTATAAACGTATAAAAGAAATTGTATTAAAATCTACTTTCAACAAGGATATTGTAAAACGAAGAATTTAGAATATTATAACATTTTAGTTTTACATTTAGGAGCAATTTAATTTAGTGTGGGCTGGTTTAACTTATAGTATGTATATCTTCGTTCTATTCTTTATATTATTATAACAACAAAATTAACTACACCTCGTTATATATTTACGTATTATGCGTCAATTTAATTATGAATAGTTCCAAATAAGTGAACATTTCCAGACGAGTTACAGAGAATATTAAGGAATTTTTTTACATTTTATTTATAAAGGTCGCATCAACTGCTAATGGTTATTAGCGACCACAATATTATACAAATAACAATAAAAACAACAATTTCATAAATAAAAACATACGAAAGAGAAAATTAATGGGCCTATCAGATTTTGTCTTCAACAGCAAAATAGCGTAGAAATTTTAAAACTTTGTCACAACTGTCTTTACACCTATCATTGTCGTGAAATATTGCAGAAATCCCAAGTAGAGTACGGGCGCTTTGAAGTTTTCGACATTCTTAAACGGTATGTGAAACCGTTGCTTTTGCGTCACAGAAAGGGCACACTGTCGGCGTAGATTTTGTGAGCAGGTGCTAGTGTGATATAAATGAGTGCCCAATCCGCAGATAACAACCTGTTTCCTGCGATTATGGAATTCGGGTAGAGGAAATTCTCGTAAAGTTTTTCGTACCACGTGGAGTTTCGCAGGTGGCATCTGGGTCCACCTATTGTTCCGGAAATCAAATAATTTTTTGTTGTCGTGTGCCTTTAGGTTAAAATGAGAGACCCGATGGAAATGTTCTTGCAAGTACAAACAGCGCTCATGGCCGCAAGATCGGAAATTTGTGTTGTTATTTAATAACAATATTAATAGATGGCCATAACAGGCAGGTGGAGTGTAAAAATATTTGCACTCGATCTGCTAGTTCCAGGGCTACAAAAAATAGTTCTGTTTCTTATCACATGGTCAACCAATTAAATGACTGAAGGTTTTAAGAACAGAAGAGCAGTAGAGGTGTAAAAGATACTAGTCACAGTTATCTCCTCTGAGAGTAATGAATTTCATCAATACACAGCCAGACCTAGTGGTGAATAAAGTGAAGGTATTATTTGCAGGGTGGAAAGTAGATGCTTTTCAGAAGGCCTGGTATACTGATAAGCATACTTTTACAACTAGTGAGGAAGGCAATTGTACACCACCTTACTCGCGTAGAACGCGAAAAAAATTAACTTCAAAAGCGCGTCTGGTGTGGTTTGGAAATACTATTTCTTCTCTATACGCTTGCGCAGTTTGAAAATGTTGCGTTCATCCATTTTGCTTTGATTAGTGGAAGTATGGCGTTGTGTTCCGGTGCTATGTCAACGCGAGTTAAACAACTTCTTTTGGCTGTGTTTTGGGATGCTCACCGAGTTTATGTGACTGATTAACTGGAACGAGGGGCAACAGTAAATTCTACTCAGAACATACAGCCTCTAAAACACCTCTGATGTCGAGTTACAGGCAGCCTGGCGCCAATTATCTTGTAACATGACAATGCTCGTCCACACATTTCGCGTGCAGCTGAAGAGGCTCTGAGAAACCTGAAGTTTGAACCGATTCCACACCCTCCTTATTCCCTGGACCTCGCACCATGCAATTTTTATTTTTTTCCTCTACTCAAGAGAGACTTTACGGGTAATCATTACAGCTCGTACATAGAGGTGAAGACAGCTATTGCGTCGTGGGTTCGAGAAAAGTTGGAGAGTTTTTTAATGACGGAATGAAAAACTTGTTTTACGTTGGGAGAAATGTGTAATGCTTAAAGATGACTATGTTGGACAATAAATATATAATTTTGAAGGTTAGGAACTTTACTTTAATTTTTTTTTCCCGATCTTGCTATTTGTTTTTGTTCACGTTCTACAAGCATGTGTGCATTAATTATGAAACTAAATTAGTTATAGAAATTCAACTGATAGTTTAACTGTTTCTTTATGCTCATTTATTGAACTAATTTCCCATAAAGTTAAAATATTTACGTTGTGTTAGTTAAAATATATTATTGTAAAGTAGTTATAGTAATAAAATAAAAATTATAATATATATTTTTTTCTCTATTACAAAATATACAAACATACCTAATCTTAAAGTTTTTTTTAAAATTTCTATTGTTATTAAAATTAAAATATAATATTGATATTTTACGTAAAATGTAATTGTATTAATCATTTATGTTAAGGCCGATCGCACCCCCGTTAAGTAATTCGTATTTCCCCGCTTTTGTTATCGTCGTTAAATACACTGATTTTGTATTAATAACCTTGTTCCCGCCTCTTCCTGCATACTTGTCTTGTTTTCCGATGGTGATCTCAGTTCATGACGTAATCCTTCTCCCTCTACTCACATTCCTATCTTCCCGGTTAGCACACTCACTGATTGGATTCTGCGGCATGTAGACTGTTCGTGCGACCGCTGCGCCGGCCATCCTATGGCGTCGCTTCTGCAATTGTCGATATTCTTCGTTCGTTTCGGATGTACCATACATCATTTTCAAGTGTGTTTTTACTTATGTGTGTAATTTATAATCATTTGCAATTGTTCTTGTTTTCGTATCAAACATTAAAGTTACAGAGTGAATCGAACCCCGGACACGTGTCGCGTGGACGCCGTTCATACACTTCAGGCCATTCAACAGGTAAGCGAATTAGTCTATTATGTTGTACGCTTTCTAATTTTGTGTTTGTGTTAACCAGTGATGTCCTGCTGTTCCTGCAGTTACTTATCGTTTTACCTTTGTCTCCCTCAGTGTATTTTCCATCGTCGTATCTTGCTTATTCAGTCGTTTCGCCGTTGGTTTCTGGCGCCATTAAATGAAACTAGGTCCTCCGGAATTAGTCGTTTATACTTCAGTTTACATTAATCTGCCATGTGTCGTGCATAGTGGGTTGATGTCCTACAGTTACAAGTCGGCTTACCGCATCATTCGTTTAATCCAATTTACTTTGGGTTATTTTCAAATCTCCTGCCATCAAGGCGCTAACATTTTGGTCCGTTCCGGGCAGGATATTTATCAGTGCATATTTGGAAATACAGTCTATTGTCTTAATCTTTCAATCGTCAACAATTTCAGTATTTTGTTTAATTCGTTGTTGCATGGTGTTACATACATTCATCGTGTCATTTACTGTGTTTCGTATCTTACATGTGTTCAATATATTAATAAAAACATTAATAAAAATATTAATATTAAAAACAATTTCATTTATTCAGTTAAAAAATACGGGGTTAAGTTGCATAACAAATGCAATGCATTATCAGTCTTGTGACGCTTTCATTCAATACAACAAGTTCCAACCAACGCTTTGCTGACGTCACAGTAGATCGGTGTAGTGCTGTATCTTTCGACACGGCCAGAATTTGGCTAGAGTCGCCATTGTTTTCCTTCGCTCTTGTTAACTGGTTCGCGCAGCTTACAGCGCATGCGTGCCCTCTCTCTCATTCGCTCTCTCTCGTGCTGTCCATCGATACTGGTAGCGCTGAGAGAGTCACTTCACTCGCATCGTCTGCAGCGTATACATCTCAGTTGCAACTAACCTAGATTCAATAAACAGCTGTGTTTTGTTTACATTCTATTATTTGTTTTCACTCGTTGTTTTCGTTCATTATTTTCAACATGGACGATTTACAATCTTTAATCAAAAAACGCAACGTTGTTAATAATCATCTTTCTCGTTTTAATAATTTTCTTCAATCTGACGTTGAAGTTAACCAAGTCAAATTACGACTTGACAAATTCTTAGATCTCTGGTGTGACTTTGAACAGATACAAACGAACATCGAATTACTTCAGCCCGAAGCTGATTTCGAATCAGAACGCACTGCTTTCGAAACTCATTATTTCCAGTTAATTGATCGTGCCCAGAAATTAATTGAATCTCTGGACAATACAATCGTTTTACCAAATCAAGTCAAGTCTTCTAATTCGCAATTAATACAATTACCTCGAATTCGCCTACCTTCATTTGACGGGGATGTTGCGAAATTCCAGAATTTCATCAGCTTGTTCAATGATCTAATTCACAATAATTCTGAGTTATCATTTGTTCAAAAACTTCATTATTTGAGGTGCTCATTAGTCGATGAACCACTCCGTCTAATAGAACACCTGCCTCTCTCGCCTGAAAATTATACGTTAGCGTACAATTTAATTGTTGAGCGCTACTCCAACTCAAGGCGCATAGCAAATGTTCACTTAAATCAGATATTCAATTTCGTTAAATCTGACACTCCGTCCTATCAATCGTTAAAAGGTTTTCTTAGTATCCATGAATCATCAATCGGAGCCTTACGTCTGCTAAATATAAATTTACTTGAATATTTACTTTTTGAGATAGCCTATTCTAACTTGGATCCTGTAACAAAGCAAGCGTTCGAGGATTCAAATCCTAATTCTACCGTGCCTACATACGAGGCCTTAATGTCATTCGTTACCGCTAAGATGCATGCTTTCGAGCTCTCGAATTCTTCTCAACCTACAGATAACGCTAGTTCTTCGCACTCCAGCGATTCAAACCTCGATCAACCGGACTCAGCTAACCCGGTAACCGATAATTTCAATTCTGTACACAGTCATCGTAGTCCTATTTTGCCGTCTCCTAATTCTGATAATGTACCTTCGTTTTTCGTCAAATCAAATTCACTCAAATGTCTGTCGTGCGAATCTCACTTTCATTCAATTCACAACTGTAGTGAATTTCTCGCGCAAAATGTAGATAATCGCTACAAAATTATTTCTCGTCTTAAACTTTGTTTTGCCTGCTTCGGGCGACATGATCGCCGCAATTGTAGCTCAAATAAACATTGTCGTATCTGCCAGTCAAAATCGCACAATACGTTGCTGCATATTGATCGCAGCCCTCAAAAATCTAATTCGTCCACCGCTTCTGTTGTCAATTCGCATAATTCGCCAACTGCTAGTCCGTATCATCCTGCCGTACATCCGGACACCGATTCACCGGCTACTGGATGCCTACTTGTAAATTCTTCGCCGCCGATTCAAGCTAATACTATCGCAACTCCGCCAATTAATTCTTGTACTACCTGCTGTGCTGATAAGCCGGTAGTTACTTCAAATTCGTCGTCCTCGTCCATTATTGTTAACCAACCTGCCGATTATTCACTTTCATGTCGACTTAACGGCCAAACTGCGCTGCTAGGTACTGCTATCGTTCATGCTGTCGATTCATCCGGCAAAATCGTTCCGCTTCGCGCTGTGATCGACAATGGAGCTCAGTCCAGCATCTTAACATACAACGCCGCTCGTTCACTGCAACTCGACATCGTTCCTACTTCTAAACGCCTGCAAGGCATTTCAGCCGAAGTCACCTCAGTTAAAGGTATTACAAATTTTACAATTCTGTCGCCGCAAAATTCTAACTTTCGCCTTCCGCTTCAGGCTACTGTTATTAACAAAATATCAGACCGCCTACCTGCTTCTCGAATTCATAAGTCAGTCGGTGAACAGTTTTCACAACATCTGCTAGCTGATTTTCGCTTCCGCAGCCCCAATTCAGTAGATTTACTGCTTGGCGCTGATTGTTTTTCAGAAATTCTCGATTTTAGTAAAACGCCTTTAATTAAAGGTACTCCATCCGCTTTATCAACCGTATTTGGTTATGTAGTATTCGGAAAATTGCCCGAACTACAACCACTTAGTTCTGCTTCAAGTAACGATTCGCTCTTAACATCTGTTTTCGCTAACAACGCTCAAGTCTCGCCGCCTGCTACTGATGTTAATCTCACATCGCCTGCTGTTCAAAATCACTCGTCAAATAAAAATTCATCTTCGCTTCAAATTATCGTCGCTGACCAACAAACTATCGTTCCTGCTAAGTCATCAATCAACCTCGATGTCACCTCAAACCCTGTAATCAGTGAATCTATCGCTTCTATCGTCCAGCCGCCTAGCTGCCTACTCGCTTCGCCTGTATTCAACAATAATTCGAATCACGCCGCTGTTTCAACTAATCGCCCTTCTGCTTCAACTAATCGTCTTCACCATACTTCTGTCTCTTCGCCTTCAAATCGTTTCACCGCTTCGTCCGAGATCATCGCTGTTGATCCTCGTCTCGCTTCGTCTACTGACTCCGCCAGTATCTCGACCGATCTTGCTGCTGGTACTACGCCAATTCGTCGCTTCAACTCTGCGCCTCGCTTCAAGTCAACGCCTCGATTCAAGTCTGTACTGAAGGCCTCCACCGAGTCGTCTTCAGTCAATTCTTCGCCAAACCGCTTCGCATCTCGCTGCATCATCGCTAATTCGCCAATAAAACCTACTACGTTCGCCTCAGTCGATTCTACGGCTAACCAACTCATCTCAAATCATCGCTTCTCGTCGTCTCTCGCAAACACTCTCGATCAACCGCTGCAAGTCGCTTCGCTAAAGGGCAACCGGCCCTCCTCAGTCGTTTCATGTTCTTCTAACTCTCTTCGCACGCCTTTAGCCCCTCTTGGCGGGCGGGGCCCCAAACGTCGTTTACAGTATTCACAACCGGTGAATAGTTGTAATCTCAACTCTCTTCGCTCGTTCAATGCTTGGTGTGATCTTCGCAACTCTCGCTCGTCTCAACCTCAATCACGGATTCACTCACAACTGGTTAGTGAAGTTCGCCGTACCGCAACTCTCGATTCTCGCCAACATTGTTCGCCTACTCGTCAATTCGCTTCGCAACCCGCTTCTCAGTTAGCTCTGCCTTTGGGCAACTAACTTCTCCGCCGTTTTCACTTCGTTCCACGCTCAACTCATCTCCATTCGTCTTGTTCTTCGTTCATTTTCGTTCTTCGTTTGTTTTCTTCGTTCGCCGTCTTCTTTCTTCGTTTCTTCTTCTGCGTCGCTTCTGGTTGTCAACCCTTGTTGGCAATCACCTCAAGATCGTTCCGTTACTCGTTGGCTTCCGCGCAAGCCGTGGAAGATGTTCCGTACGTCGATGGCCGGGCAAACCCGTGCGTTTGTCACGCCACCTCAAGATGCTCCGTTCTTCGCTTCATTCGATTCTTCTTCGTCGTCTTCTGTGCTTCGTACTCTTCGTTTGCTACGTTTTCCGCTCCCTGGTTGGTTCAGGGCGGGCGGCTTCATTCTTCGTCTTCTTCCTGCGTTTTCCGCTCCCTGGTTGTTTCAGGGCGGGCGGCTTCGTTCTTCGATCTTCTCTGCTAGTTTTGTTTCTGTAAATCGCTTTCATCGATTTAGGCGGGCGGTATGTTAAGGCCGATCGCACCCCCGTTAAGTAATTCGTATTTCCCCGCTTTTGTTATCGTCGTTAAATACACTGATTTTGTATTAATAACCTTGTTCCCGCCTCTTCCTGCATACTTGTCTTGTTTTCCGATGGTGATCTCAGTTCATGACGTAATCCTTCTCCCTCTACTCACATTCCTATCTTCCCGGTTAGCACACTCACTGATTGGATTCTGCGGCATGTAGACTGTTCGTGCGACCGCTGCGCCGGCCATCCTATGGCGTCGCTTCTGCAATTGTCGATATTCTTCGTTCGTTTCGGATGTACCATACATCATTTTCAAGTGTGTTTTTACTTATGTGTGTAATTTATAATCATTTGCAATTGTTCTTGTTTTCGTATCAAACATTAAAGTTACAGTGTGAATCGAACCCCGGACACGTGTCGCGTGGACGCCGTTCATACACTTCAGGCCATTCAACAGGTAAGCGAATTAGTCTATTATGTTGTACGCTTTCTAATTTTGTGTTTGTGTTAACCAGTGATGTCCTGCTGTTCCTGCAGTTACTTATCGTTTTACCTTTGTCTCCCTCAGTGTATTTTCCATCGTCGTATCTTGCTTATTCAGTCGTTTCGCCGTTGGTTTCTGGCGCCATTAAATGAAACTAGGTCCTCCGGAATTAGTCGTTTATACTTCAGTTTACATTAATCTGCCATGTGTCGTGCATAGTGGGTTGATGTCCTACAGTTACAAGTCGGCTTACCGCATCATTCGTTTAATCCAATTTACTTTGGGTTATTTTCAAATCTCCTGCCATCAAGGCGCTAACAATTTATTTTATTTTTATTTTTTTTAAATTCTGTTTAACGGAATCTTTGCAACCTATTTAACTGTAGTAATTAACTTAGTAATTTTATAGTAGTTATAAGTATTTAAGTTAAGTGATTTATTTTTTTTTTTGTTCTGTATACTCCTATGCGCGGAGAGAACTCTTGTGAAGAAGAGTTTTTGTGTATATGTAGTTTAAAATATTGTATATAGCTTAGTATATTAATGAATTATAATTTTAATGTAGCTATATTTTGCTAAATAAAATAAATAAATAAATAAACGTTATCAGCCCACCCTCGTATGTGTTTAAGGAGAAATAATCAATAAATCAATTTGAGCTATTAGAAAACTAGGCATTGATTTTTAACTGTTTGATGTGGTTATTTCATTCAACAGAGATAATTTTGATCATGGAAGATTCATAATTTTCAGTTATAATTTTAAAATTTCAAAACGGATAAGTATGTTTGTTCAAAGGATAAAACATAATATTAGGATGTAATATGTTAAAAAATGAAAATAATGGTAAGCTTGCAGAAACCAGTTGGGTTAAAAGAGTACAAAAGCAATATTATAATGATTGACCAGTTTTTGTATCTCTTTAAAATAGTAGCTATCACTCTACATAAAGTCAATAAAACAATCTAATAAAAGAGAATCCACAAAAAGTTGAAAAGAGTTCGTACAGGTGAACTTGAAACGCCAATGATTTGAACCAGTCAGATGTTAGTAATCGCGTTACGGCTTTTTACATAACCTGTTTTCTTTCCTTGTTCTATCGGCCGGCGCCTTCACAGCTTTATTCTATTTCGGATACTTTATACAAACTCACATTGTGTAGACTTTTGCACGCATACGATCCATACAAATGTTTGTTCTAGCACGCGAATGTCCATCTTGACTATCCTCTCTATGTCCGTCTTGGACTGCATTAACTGTGTCCTCAGGGTCACTATATACACGGTTTGCTTCACCGACTTGCTATAGTTTCTTGTTGAATCATTGAACCGTTATTTTTCTTTTTCACCTTCTGTTAATGTATGTAATCCTACTTTATTTTATCTATCTTTTTAACCTGCGGGTGAAAACCACCGCGACGTTAACTACTCGCGCCCAATTAGTTGATTAAAAGTTGTAATATTAGTTGCTTCTACTTCGCGTACTAGACACATCTACTCCTATACAAGTTCTTTTATTGTACATATCAGTAATAAAGTTTTTTATAAAAATGTAAATTCGTACATGTAATTAGTATGTGCTAATTTTTAATTGATTATTTTACTGTTAATGTTTACTATTTATTGCTTACATAAATTTAAAAGTAACCTAACTAACTTATTTACCTAGAAGTAACAGTAGCTCAATTCTGTGTCAGTACATAATAAATGTCTGAAATGGTTTTTAAGGATATCTTTAGTAACCTTAATAATTGTTGTTGTTTAGGTCATCGGCTGAAAGGCTGGTTTGAATTTGTAGAGGCTTACTAAGTAAAACGAGGAATGATGTGGTTTACTATTGCTTTCCTTACTGAATGGAAAAGTATGCTTATCAGCATGCCAGGTCCTCTGAATAGATGTTTTTCAGAGGGAAAAGAACAATTTCAGATTGTCAATGTCAAAAACTGATTTTTTTGGCTTCAATTTAATTTTTATATACAACTGTGCAATTTTCTAAGCACAACTAGTAAATGAGATGGAATGAATGAGGAATGGCGGGAATGTGAATCGATCTAGTGACCGATTTCGGTGTGAAATGTTTCAAGGAATGTAGTGCCAATTTTTAATGATAATGATTAATAAACTATGATGATGATTTTCTTTTTATGAAATGAAACAGGCATGATAAGTTAAATTGAAATGTTTTTTATTTGTTATTTTTATGGTGGTCGGAGAAGATCCCTATTCCACCTTCGTTTCGGTCGTCTGTTAACAGGGAGATCGTTAGTTGAAAGAGATTGAACATTTGGATTTATGTGGTCAATTGTCTTTGTGTCTAATGAGTTGTAGTCTATGTTGCGTTGACGATGTCTTGAACCGTTGGTATTTTCATGTCTTTGTGAAGGGTATGATTGGTTACGTAAAAAAGGGCGTTTGCTATTGCTCTAAGTCCTTTTGACTGGTGTCTTTGAAGAATATTCAGTGTTGTACTGTGACAGGCTCCAAAAATTGGTCCAACATGTAGCCAAATTAGCCGTACTAGTGATTAACAGAGGATGACTTTTAAGTGTAGAGGTAGCGAGGATTTTTATGAAATGATTTAAATTAATTTTATTATCAGAATTAGACCTAATTAGAGTCTTAAGGTTTTGGCCGTAACAGGCAGGTGGAGTGTTAAATCATTTGCACTCTATTTGCTAGTTCCAGGGTTATAAAAAGTAGTTCTGTTTCTTATCACATGATAGGCCAATTATATGACTGAAGCGGATTGAAGAACAGAAGAGGTTGAGGTGTTAAATATACTAGTGAGAGTTATCTTCTATGAGAGTAATAAATTCCATTATACAGCCAGATCCTGTGGTAAATGAAGTGAAGGTGTCATTTGCAGGGTGGATATTAGATGGTTTTCAGAAGATCTGGCATCCTGATAAGCATACTTTTCCACTCAGTTAAGAAGGCACCGGTAAACCACCTCACTCCTCGTTTGGCTTTGTAAAGCCTGTAGAGGTTCAAGCCAGCTTTTCGGCTCATGACTTAAACAAACACAAAAAAATATCATCTATTTCAAAAAAAAACGTTTTTGAGTTCCAAACCAAAGATAACATCTGTGAAAATTTGTTTTCTCATTTTAATAATGTAATTTTAATTCATTTATAACTTTTGAATTACAAATACAATAAAATAATTTTTATTGTAATTAAAAAGTGTGTTTAATTTTAAACCATTACGTAAACATCATACATCATTTAAATTAAACTTGAATATAAGAAATTTACAATAAATCTAATAATGTATTATGTAACGTTACTTGGTAAACTAATGTAAAATTTATTTTGTAACTTTCTCAGAAATAGTTGAACCATTGATTTTGTTTTTTATAAGGTAAACAAGAAAAATATATTTCACAAATGTAGCCTAACTATATACAGTTCAATATAAATTCAGTTGAACATCAGTAGAATATGAGGTTGACTGACAGATCTACCGACTAAATACCCATATTAGTAAATTAATTAATTGTGATAAAAGACTTAATGAGTAAAGTACATGTAAGAACATAATACTAGATTAAATAAAACTGATCTAGTAACGGTATTTCACGCATTAATTAATAATTAATTAACCTAAGATAAATTAGTCCATAGTTTATACAGAAATCAATCATAATTAATTAATTCGGTATACTGGATATGATTATTTAGTTAGTTGAAAATGTATGTTCATTACTGTTTACACATTGTATGTATAAATAACTAGCATGCTCCGTGCGGCTTCGCCCGCGAAACATGTGTAATCAATTTTTTAAATAAATTAAATTGTGGAGCTGCTAGATTTACTGTATACTCCAACGTATACACATATTTTATATATGTTTAATACATACAACATTTTGATAATTTCCCCCGCGTACGTCTCACAATATTTCAAACACCATCTACTTCAGCAGCAATACGTACTCACATGTACAGACACACACACACATACACACACATTTATGAAAATTTTCATTAGGGCCCTTAAGATTATCATTTTTGAAAATTTAAAAATAAAATATTGCTCTGAATATAAATAAAAATATGCTGTTTGAATTTCGTGAAAATCCGTTCAGTAGTTTTGGAAATTAGCCTGCGCAAAAAAAACACGTCTTTACAATACTAATACTTTATAATACTAGTATAGATTAATGTAATCTTTAACATTGTTATAAAATTCTAATAGATTTTATTACTAAATGTTCTAATAAATCTTGTCTGGTAAAATAGTGAAGAAGTGTAAAATGTTGTTTTGTTAATTAACTGTAAAAGGAAGTATCGTTATATTTAAGTTAATTGCATCCCTTTTATTAATTTTTTTATTTTTGTTTTAATTGATTAATTATCTTAGTAATTACCTCTTTTTGGGTCTGCATACATTTAATAAATTTTATTTTTCAGTTTCTAACGACTTTGTTTATTCAAAAGCGGATTTGGTTGAACAATAATTTAGTATACTTAGACAATTCGAATTGGCACAAGCAGCTTCGGTGTTTTATCTACTCCACTCTTCACCCCTTGCCATGCAACGACGGTACAGTCACAAAAGTATACAATCACTACTGTAATGTGCGACTCACGCACCGTCACTACGCTTTGTTTTCACTATTGTTATTAATAAAGTATCGGACATAATGATGTAGATAATTTGTTTTCATACATTATTTTCTGTTTATTATGTATTCAGACCTAATTGTTTAGTTAGTTGCGTGCGTCTGTAGAGTAGCTATAGTTTAGTGCGCTTTTACAGTTTAGTTCTTGTAATTTATCATTTAAATTTTTACTGGGACAAATTAAATAAATATTTTAAAATAATTATTTGTATATTTGTACATTGAAATAAGGTTGTAGGCATTTCCGTACATTAAAATTTTTAGACCTTGTTGAAAGAATAAGTTATGGATATACTTTATGCGTTACACTTAAATGTTTGTACACGTAGAGCCAGAGTTGTGTCAGTTCGAATTGTTCACAGTATATGAATTCTTCGTGATTTCTTGAGCAAGTAAATTTTTGATCGATCAGCAACATCATGTGTGCAATGACTATGTGTTTTGATCAGGGTTTCTGTTTTACCTCATGTGTGATTTAAGAACTTTTCAATTTTTTGAGAGAGGTGTTTTGTATTCTTGACTATAATTATAACAGAATAACATCGTAAAAAATTACCTATGCGCTTGCGCCAATTGTTGGCTGAGGAGAGTTTTATTCTTAAGTCCTATTCCTACGACGCTAGAACTAGCTACAGGTTTAGTTTAGGACTAGCAGCTAGCAAAATAGCGTAATGGGAACGAAGAACTAGCACCTAATTTAGTTAAAGCGCTAGTATGTAATAGCGCTATTAGTATATTTATTAGTATAAACTTAGGAAAGCTGTTCATTGAAAACAGTATCCTGTCATTTTTGTATCATTTTTAAGATAATCCAATCGAGTGCTAAGTATTGTCGTGAATAACACAATAAGTATCAATTTTTTTACTGATATTTTTCATTCATATAACATTGACCCTTAGAGGAATTTATCTAAAAAAAATACTGTATCATTTTTTTTTATATTTATCTATTCAGTTACAATTAAAGATTCCCAGAATTTTATGTAATTAAAAAATATTCCGTCTTTGATAATTTTATTATTTAATATTCCTTTGTCGTTCTTATTTTTAACTTTTATATGTTATTTGTAATAGATTTGCCTTGGACTGTAATTTTTTATTAACTTATCTTTAATCGCTTCAATAATTTTGAGTTATTAAATAGTTATCGTATTTTATAAAAGGCATCTTTAAATAATCTAGAATTAAGAATCGTCAATTTTTTTCATGAATGTGGCTAACGTCACATAGCCATTGAGAGGAAATTTATTTTTTTACGTTTTATTTTTATAATTATAAAACATTTGGTCCTGGGTTCGAATCCCACTCAGGCACGGAATATTTGCATAGCCTACGTTACAAAAATCATTTCATCCTCATTACGCACAGTTACACCTCAACGTCGTCGCTAATGACTTTGCAGTTGACGCGACGTTAAATAAATAAATTTAAAAAAAAAACACTTTGATATTCCTAACATGTTTTCATTGCAATCTGTTCAATTCAAGAACAATAATTAACCTCATCACCCAATGAAATAAGGATGATATGTATGCTGTGTAAATGAGGTGCATAGACTCAGGCAGAGAATTCCTAAAAGAGTTTGATTAATTGAACCCCAACCATAAAAATACACCGGTAATGACTTTCCAGCATTCAAACTGTATAAATCAAGTAACTTTACTATGATTTGAACCAGGGACCTTCATCTTCGAAAATCTGCTGTTAAACAGCCGACTTGCGGCAACGACTTCACCACTAGACCAACCCGGTGGGTTCTTCATTAATATAATGTAAATTTATAAAAGTACTACAACGTATTTAGAATGTAACAAACACAACCTCTGTCGCGTTATGGTTAGCGTCCTGTACTACAAAGCGAAATATCCTGGGGTCGATTGCCGATTACGGTCTGACAGTTATTGCATGGTAAATTCAATATTCCATAGCTCATAATTAATTATCGCTAATGGCCAAGATATAAATGTGATTTCAAAAAGAAGAAAAATACCACACATTCTGCTGTTAAGTTATAAATTTCGACTTACTGGACTCGTTTGACATATGAGCAAGAAAAACGTGTAAAGAGTTTCACAAGAAGATATTGAAGATAGCTTCGAAAAATATTTTTAAAATAATTGTAAAATATGAAATAGTTTAAATTTCTGCTCACTGATGTATCTAAATCAGTTCTTAATGTATCTAGACTAGTTCTTATGTAAGAAAGGGGTTAGATGATAATTTTTTTGCATATACGTTTATATTCTTTTTCTAATAGGCTACATTTATTTTTTAATTTTTCTGTTTTTTTTTTGTTAATTAAATTTGTATTTCAGCTCAAAAATATACTAAAATTTAGTAACGGTTAATTTTGTGTTAATTTAACGAAGGAATTTAAAAATATTGAGCTATAAAAGTGTTCTTTTAAACTCTATAATTTTCCATAAAATCTAAATAACTTCTTGGATAAATACCATAACCATTTAGTTATGAACGACTCTTTTGTAAAATATTTTATGTTGCATTCGACGCATTTCGTAGGCTACAAATTGATAGATCAATACATCTTCACTATCATTCACTGGTTACAAAATTTATTTGATGTATTATTATAGGTTATTTTAAATTTATTTATTTAATAATTCTGTATTGTTGAATAATACTTGTATATTTCAATCCATAATTCCTTCTTCACATTTATTTTATTTTAACATTATGTCCTAAGTCTGAATGAACAGTAATTTGAAGAACACTTTGTTATTGGCTTTCAAAAGATTTTAACCGTGTTAAGGTCATGGTTACTTAACTTTATCTATAGAGATGCTTGACCGTAAACTATTATATCAATTATTGTAATAGTCTTGTTCACATAAACCCTATTAAATTACTGTGAAATTAATTTTTTTTTTTTTCAATAAAGCTATGCTTATAAAAATTGTATAGTTGTCTTTTCTTATTAAGTAATATTAATGAACTCGTCGTTTTTCCTAAAATTGACTGTTTTTAATCTTTGATATCTTATGTTTGGGAATGCCACTACAGCTGTATTTCAGAACAGTTGCGTGATATTTCTATCGGATATACTCCCCTCCCGAAAATATTTGTTTTAATGTTGAATAAATTCTTAAATGTTAAATAAAATGTTATGAATTTTATTATGTCATTAGTAGGCACTATTAAAATACCCGCATGTCCTTGTGTGTAACATGTTCTATCACATGCAGATGTGATACCATTGCTCTTATTTTATTTAAATTTAGACCAGATATTAATAGTTTCGCCCCTATTAATTGGTCAAAATAAAAACATCGTTTTAAAATGCCGCTGTTCATTTTTATAAGTCGTTAACTTACTATCGTGCACAATAAATGATGGTGAATATTATAAAAGATTGCTTGAGGACCGACTCTTCCAGAATCTCAAAACAAATCATCAACTTTTTTCTAAACAGAAAAACTCAGCCCCAATGGATCAGGGAAATTAAGGAGGACATGAACGAACTCCAAATCTCATTTGAGGACCTCAAAACAAAATCCGGAAATTACCACAGGCTGAAGACCACAAGACTTGAACAGCAGAAACCGACGAAACGACAGAAAGTTGTGTATTCTGACAAGGAACGGCAGAGAAGATCAGATGGATTGAAGGAATACTGGAGAAAGTTCAAGGAGGGAAACATCAGGAAAGGACCCCAAAACCGCAAAAATTGAAATGAGTTTTTTTTAGTTTGATGAACTTATGTAGCCCTATGTGGCTTTAAAAACAAAAAAAAGATTGCTGACCAGTGCACTCCAAGTTGGAGTATCTTTTTGTGAGTGAAGAGTTTTTTTACCTGTACCTGTCCAAAAAATTTGGTTTTATTTTTGTTTCCGTACAATTCTAAAGGTGATTACGTTAATTTTTAACTGTGCTAATAATTTAAAACTTCAGTTTCTACAAATGTATAGTTCTTATAGTTGGTTCAAATTAATATTTTATCGGAACTAATCAATTTTGTTTATTTTATTGATTGGGACTCATTGGCTGATTGTGATAGGTAGTCTATTATGAACAGAATTTGTATTTTGGTGGGAATCTACCGACACACCAATAGGAGAAGTCTATTACTCATTCGAATAGAGTCAAATGTTTTGCTCTTCTTTGTAACAGAACATTTTATCATCTTCTTGCTTCAAGGATTAGGTCTCGATCTGTTCAAGCACCCACCTTTTAAAAGGTCTTCCAAAATCTGGTGTACGATCAGGTTCGTACTAAACAATTGTCACATGAAAACCTTTCAGAACTCATTCTACCCAGATGCTTACGCCGCCATCTTCTAACAGGTGTTTCAAAAAGAATGCAACCGTATGGTTAAGAAGGTAGACGTAACATTGTCGTTGTCAACACTGCATTCAAGGTTAAATGCTGTAGCAATTAAAATGCCGTTATTATACACCAGTGTTATTCCAATATCTATTCTTCTTTATTGTGTCAATGATGTCGTTTTCCAAAAATGAATGAGTGTTTATTATTAAAACTTACGTCGCTTATAAATCGTACGAAAAAGTCAAAGGCGAGTTTCAGTTTACATTTCTCAATTGTACTGTTTCGAATAAGTCGACAATCTTGGCGTTTGTTAAATGAATTTCTTGAGACTTGTAGTATTAAATATCGCAAAAGCACAGGTCAACCATGTATGATAACCGTGGAAGTTCTGGAGGATGTAAACGAGCGCTTTACTCACTCTCCTAGAAAATTTCTCAGGAGGTTAATTTTACTGCCTGGGATTTCACTATCTATTGCTTTCAGGGCTATTAAAAAATTAAATTTCTACCCTTACGGCATCGGTTTCTTACATGAACTGCAAGAAGTAGATCATGGTAAACGTTTGTTGTCATTGGTTTCGTTTTCTTGTCGATGAAGACGGTAATGAGATTTTGTATCATGTTTATTTCAGTGATGGAGCGTAGTTTCGCTTGGATGACTATGTTAAAAGTCAAAACTACCGAATATGAAGCACTAAAAATCCTAACCTGTTTCATGAATGATCATTACTCGCAAGTAAAATCGGTGTTTGGTGTGTGATCTCTTGGCGTCTTTTCATAGACATTTATATTTTGACAAATCTATGAATGGTGTTGTATATCGTGAATTAATCCATCGGTTTATTGCAATATTAGATTTACTTGAACGAGAATGTTGGTTTCAGCAAGATAATGTAATTTTCCGTTCATGTTACCTAAAAACGAGTTGTGTCCTTCTTGAAATACCTGTTAGCTGGAACTCTCAGTTTTTCTCTCACTTTAACTTTGAATTTGTCCATGTTTCAATAGCTTACAGAAGAGTTAGGGCGGCCAACATGTTATAAAATATTTGACGTATCATTTCTTACTTTATTTTTCAGTCTGTTATATTGTTCCGCACATATCCTAAAACCTTGACAAGTTTCACTTTAATGTCTATATTTTCTTAAAATGTGTCACAACCTAGATATTTGTAATACTCGAGAGTCTTATGATTTTCGGACACAGAATATTTTTAATAGATCAGCTGTATAATTAATACGAAATTAAAATACTGTACTGCAAATTAATTGTAACGATTGCATTTTCTGTTGTCTGTTCAAATGTAAGGATATTTAAGCCCTGGTGTCTAATAAATTCAATAATTCAGTACGTCAGAGTAACAAACTGGATGGGATTATTTGAATTTTTTCCATGCGAATCATAAACTGAAATCGTTCATTTATGTAATAACAGCGCTGGATGTAAGCCGTGCATGGGCCTTCTTGTTGTGCTTATGGAAATTAGAAAAGGAACTCTCCTAGTTTCTGTTTAAAGTTCAAACTGATAAGACAAAACAATTAACGTGTGCTAAAAATAACTTTCTTTAAATAACGTATATGTGTTTTTTTACAGTACTGCGGGTGTTTTTATTTAAAAAGGAAGAAAACTATCATTTAACGCTGATAAATGGCTGTAACTACAATATATTACAATACGTTATCATACAGAATTTAAAAGAATGATAAATTTAGTCAGCAGACAAGACGCGGGTTGATAACCTTTTAAGAACAATGTCAAGTCAGTTTTGTAATAAATTATGTTTTTATACGTTCATAGCCCTTTACATTACACTATAACGTAACACAGGAAATCCGGACTTTAATGTTATGTTGGTCAAAATTAAATGTTAAAATATACGTCTGTGTGCATACGGTAACTGTTAATTAAATTAAAGGATTTGTTTAATTTAACAGTATATTTATTTATTTGAATAAATAGCGTTTTAAAATATTTACGCTTTAGTAAGCGTTACTGAGAGTAATTCATGTACTAAACGGGTAATAAAAATTTAATTATTTTGTGCTTGAATTTAATACATTTATAGTTTATTCTGTCAATTTTTATTTAAGTGGTTTTGAACAGTCAGAAATTATTTTATTTCTTCGGTGTCTTAACTCAAAAAAAAAATTTCTTGCCAGGTCAAACCCATATTTTAACTTTAATATTTATACGTTTAATTTTAGACCTAAACCCTACAGACCCTACCCGGACGTAAAGACGGCAAAGCTATACCAAGGTCCCGCGGCCCTCTTGACTTGTCTTTATGCCTTCCTTGGGTGGCGCCCCCCACTTTGGGAACCTTTGCTCAAGACCAACCCGGTAATTAGTGAATCGTCTTGAAGGTCTGCCACTGGGCAACTTCCTTACACAAATGACAAGACAATTGATAAATTTATATTGCCATTATAACTGCTGGTTTTATTGAAATGTTACTCGGTTGTAGTTTCTTTTTCTCTGATAAAGTAAACGAAAATTCTTTTTTATGAACTGATAACTTAATATTTACTACAGGTGGTATGTATATTGTGTAAAATTTCGGATTTATTTTCAATTCAAGCTACGTATTCTACAAGTTTTTATGTGATTTCTATTTTTGTCAGTTTAAAAATTCAATTTCCGATTGATCTTGCCCTCGGCTCTTGATGTAGAAAAATTGTACACCATTACTCGACATCGTTTTGCGACTGTATTAGTCGCTAATGAAGGAAATTAATAAAAATACAAGCAAATAATTTCGATTGGTGGGTATTTTTGTTTACGTAAAATGAAATCTATAAAAAATATGTAGTCATATATACCTTTACATAATTAGTTCCTTCACTTTTAATACGAAGTATTTTTTTTTCTTTTTAATTAATACCTCCGGTTATAAAAGCGAAACTAATCTTAAAATAAAAAGAAGTTTGAATTCAAATATATTTATATTTGTCCATTGATCAAATAAGTTTTGTTTTTGAGAAGACATTAGTTTATCACTTTCATCTATAAAAATATTATGTATTGGCTATTAATACTATCCGGTTTAATTTTAACCTAACACTGCAGGTGGCCAACTTAACAACAATAATAAACGTTTGATAAAATAAGTATGTAGTGTTACCAATAGTTAAAATTTAGTTTGCTATTGTATGACATTTATGGAAAAGTACATGGACAATATGTGTCAACATTTATATACGTTTTTAAGTACTTGCATATTATACTTTATTATGTATACATGTCGGTCTACATGTAGCTACATAAAAATTTGTTCACGTATGTTTAACATGTATACAATGCCATATATATAAATATAATCCAATATAACGGATGTAAAAAAAGTATCGGAACACTTTAATACATTTTTTATAAAATTTGAAGAATTTCAGGGGGATTTTTTCATTTAGTAAACGTATAGCTTGTACTTACACTTTTTTGGTAAATTATTTTTGTATTAACTCTTTAACAAAGTAATCTCCATGCAAAAATAACTCTTTAAATTATTATGTTAAAAAATAAAGTATAAAAATTTAGTAAATAAAATGTGTGATATGTGTTAAAAATTTGTTTAGTACAAGTCAGGTGGATACTTGCGCTTTAATAATCTTGTTGTTTTTTAATTGTCTTGTAAATTCATGGCAAGATAATCGGAGTACGATCCAATCTTCTGTGATATTAAGTGCCGTATCTGAAAATTTTTTCTTTAATTTTTAGGTTTTTGTATAAAATTCGTTTGGTATAGCATGGTGCACTTATGATTGAGCTAATACTTCGTTTTGAAATCGTTGCATTTTCTCAGTTTTGGAAACTGGATACCTCTCTATATCTGTACTTTATACATCCGTACTGATTTCAGTGTAGCTTTATAAATAATGAGCTTATTGGTCTATGATAATTTGAAATTTCGTGCAATTTACCAACATTGCTGTTAAAATGTTATGTCTAGTTTTGTTAGTTTCGAAGGCAATTATGTCATTGTCTTTATAACTTAATAATTTATTTTCTTTCACATTTTTAAACGTTTTGTAATAAAAAATAATTTTAAGGCGTGGAAAAGATTAATAGATATTAAAATTTGATATCTATAATCTTATTTTGGAAATATATTTTTTCTTAAAGTACGTAAAATGGAAGATGAAACCTGTGAAGTTGAAATAGTATGCTTATCAGTACGCCAGACTCTGCGAAAAGCACCCACTTTTCACCCTGAAAATGACACCTTCACTTCAGGGTCTAGCTGTATAGCGAAATTCATTACTTTCAGAGGAGATAACTCTGACTAGTGTCTTTTGCACCTCTACCTCTTCTGTTCTTAAATAGTTCAGTCATATAATTGGCTGACTACGTGATAAGAAACAGAACTATTTTTTTGTAGCCCTGAAACCAACAGATTGAGTGCAATTAATTTACCTCTCCACCTGTCCGTTATGGGCAAGTTTATTGTATATTTTGAGCTAAATTAAAAATTTTTCAACCCCGATATTCCTTTGCGGCCAGACCCCTCAAAGTATTCTTTCCTTAAACAGAATGTAAATTAAGTCTGCTATTTAATAATCTTGTGTTACCTTCTCCAAAAGTAGATCCCTTGTCCATCGTTATGAGAGTCGTTATCGTGGGTAATAAAAAATTTAATGAATTTAAATTTCAAATTATTAAGCTAGTGTGTTGTTTTTATTTAACGATATATTTTCAATTTCCAAACATCACCTAAAACTTTGCGATGCTTATCTCCTACAACAAAAACAATTTAGGCGTACAATATTTTTCGACACCGGGTAGGCTACATTACAATATTTTATGGTCGTACAGAAACGTAACATGCTTCAATTACAATGCATTACATTACACTACATTACATTGTATTATATGGTGCATAGAATTGCATTTGTAGTAATTATTGTTGATTACTGCAATTATGTTGGTAATTTTTATTGCAAATTGCATGCAGTTCTTTGTGGGCTTAACATTACGTGTTATAATTATTATTACCATAAGATTTTATTTACTTTTTATTTGTTTCGTTTATACTGTACATATTACATTCAATTGTTTCATAAATGGTATTATTTTTTAAATTCTCGGTTGAAGTTGAAATATAATTATGGAAATGTTTAATAACGATCGTATGGACTTCAAAACAATTAAATAAATACTGTACCTATTAAGTTTTATTGATATCTTCTAGAAAATTGATCATTAAAAATAATTATTTGGTTTTACATTCTCGTGGTTAAATTTAAAAATAACTATCTTTTTAAATAATTACATCTAAGTTCTGTTCTATGTGTATTTTGATATTAATGATAACTCCTTCGTATAGCAGTGCAATGAAAATTCAATTTATATCAAGGTGTTTCTTTCTGCTAAAGTTTTATTTATAAATAAGCTTTCATAACTGAATCAAACTTATATTGTTTTAGATTGCAATAATCCATCATCTATAAAGAATTCAATTTAGTGTAAAGAAGTTTTCAATTCTTTTACAACTTAATCCTATTTAATATAAAGTTTTTTTATAAGTTCTTGTTTGTGAGAATAATGTAGGCTAGATGTTTGCGAATTAATCTTGAAATAAGTTTTAAAAACACATGTCTCACAATTTATTTTATCTTTGGTTTTGAGTGAGGTACTATACGCAGCGGCACATTTACCGTGTATGTTATGTAAAGTTATTTACCTGGTGATGAATTTTATTACTATCAGGAGAAGTGGTACCTAGTGGTATATTCTCCGGATAGAACTATGGTTGTTATTTGGTATTCAGACCAGGGGATCTCTTTTCCATTTTCGCTTTAATAAATTTCGAACAGTTAGGGTGTTCCTAATGACTAGATGGCTTCTTAGGATGGCTATCTAGTCAATCGTGAAATTTAATCTAGAAGAATAAAACTAGTAATTAGTAACTCTAGTAATTAAATCATAATGAATTATGTTTTGCTCAGAGTCAGAAAATTGAAATATGATTTCACTCTGCTAAATCATATTTCTGATTTTCTTTAAGCTGAGTGATGGAGGTATTCTCTATGCCTTCGTGGTATTAGTCTAGCGGTGTTTTTATTTCAATGTCTGGGCTGTTACTTTTTTTTATGTACATTTAAAATGTGAATATCGCCTTGATTTGGTGGATTTTTCACTACATAATTTGGATTTCAGAAACTATGCGTTGATTATTTTACGGTAAGAATTTTGAAATCATTATGAAAGTTTTTATTACTGACACAAAAAAAAACGGGTGCCAAAAGCAAGTCTTAAATAAGCAAAAGGGATTTAAAAAAACTATTTCAGAGCGGATGTTCAATTTTGATCGAGGGTTAATTAACCAGAAGAATAGCTTCTGTTTTTTTAAACGTGTTACAGTTGGCGATGTTCTATGTAAATGCTTTAAGTTTTCTTTTCAACTGATAAGAAACAAAGGTGCCGAAGTTCTTTGGTGATCTAGGTTATCGGTTACGTAAGAGAATCAGCGATTAGCGTGAGTGAACCCGTTCATCTAGAATTTTTTTATTCAGATGAATGGGTTTTTTGTAAAAAATCTTATTCGATCCGAAGATTCAAATGATATCAAATTTCTTTAAACAAATTTCTTGAACGAATGAACAGCTTTGTAATTTACGACTAAAATAAGGAACAGTTCTACTATTTATGGTAACCTATGTCATGTATTTTTTTAATATACAACCGCACTCACACATTAAAATGTTTATGTTGTAAGTAATGTGTTAATTGTGTAGAACTTTCAGGAACATTCTGGAAGGGTAACTTATGAATTGGTGTGCACTAGTCAATACATGACTAGTCTTGTTCGAAAACTTGTGGTGTAAAGTTGAGTAAACTTTTTGTGTTCAGAGTTTCGATATTTTTGTTATTTCATAATATACCTAATGGTACTGCTGTGACGTTAACAAAATATAAATCTTTCGGTCGTACAAGGTACTCGAATCTGGGACCTTTGGATTAAGTTTACCGTTCACATACTCTAATTGATATACTGAAGCAATCACAAGCTAAGTTTGTGTAGTATAGAACAGTGGTCACAAACTAGTGGACCGTGAGCTCTAGAAAATATTTTTTTTGTATGCAGACCTTACTTTCGTGTGTGATGTGAAATTTTTGGCTTTGTGCATGCTGAGAGCAATGTGGAGATGTCAACACGACATATATCCAAAATTCTCTGAAGAGAATTTATGCTCGTTGGACAAATTTACTGGGGCTATCAGACTGATAACAACTCGTGATAGCGCCGCAATATAAAATGTAAAAAAAGCTACAAAAATTTTGTACACAGGCTTACAGTTGTTACGTTTTATTGCTTAAACCTAAATTGTTGATTCGAAACCAACAATTAGTATTGAGATTTCGTATGATTACCGTATCTAAATTTTTACAATCGGCTATTTAGGCCTAAATAAAAAAATTGACCGGATGTGGCAGTCCCATAAAAACTTTAAACGGACCTTGATCACATATAGTTAAATACTACTGGTCTAGAATACACACAGGGTGATTCTAAATAATGGTGAAATAATTTAGTACATGATTGCAAAGAGCTAACAATAAGAAAAGAAGTTCATTGGGAAATTTTTTTGTTTATTGGGCATCAAACGTAGAAGACTGTGTTTTCCTACAAGAGTTTTTTTGCATACTTCATCCTTTTTCTCAGAAACTGCCAATAGTATAGCTGCCAGACTGGTTTTATTCGATTTTATAGGTGATTTTCCATATAAATCCACCATATTTATCGAAAAAAGTAGCCCCCAAAAAACGTTGTATCACTGTATGTCACCAGAAGAATTGAAATCGGGGCGAAATTTTTCGCTAGCTGTAACTAGCTAATGAAGTGTTTGCGGACATATGTTTATATGAACTTTTTTTCGTATTTTTAGCTCTACGATCATGTACTAAATTATTTTACCATAGTTTAGAATCACCCTGTATAGTTTTAAATATATTGTAATTATATGTTGTTGGATGGATCTAAAATACTTTTATGGTGTTATTTATTAATAAGAAACAAAAAGAACTAAGAAATTTCTATACAAATATTGTAACAATAATGACGTAAATTTAGCACTTTGTACACTTACTATCTATCTATTAAATTGTTATCTGAAATATTTTAACTTACATCAATAGTGTAAGTATTTAATCTTTGTTACATAACAAATTTAAATAGTAAACGTTTGTAATAAATATTATAACTACATAAATAAATATTATTGCAATGTTTACTTCCTTATAAACACTGTACAAGTACCATTCAAATAAATCTGTGAACAGATTGTTCTGTATGGAATGTGATGTTCTCAAGAGAATTGTAATGTATGTTCTTCCGGGTCATCTATATATGTGAAGAAGACTTGTTCTTCTACTAAAAAAATATATATATATATATTCTGTCCTGTCGTTCACCTGGAAAAATCTTAATATGAAGCCAAAGGAAAGAGTTTCAATCATCATTTAGTTACAGGTCATCTGTTTTTATCTATTAATGGATAAATTTGTTAGATAATTATTAAACTAATCTGTTTATTTTTTTATTGGTTGAATTTTTTTTTTAACAGCGTTTCATTGATTTTATGATCAAGTGATCTCATTTATTAAACAGGGTGAGTTAATTAAGTCTATACTCATCCATTGTATTTGAATAATTCTAGGCAGATATCAAAAACACTGCTCATAACAGACGAGTGGAGTGTCAAGTTATTTACACTCAATCTGTTAGTTGCAGGGCTAAAATTAATAGTTCTGTGTCTTATCATATGGTCAGCCAAAAAATGACTGAATCATCTAAGAACAGAAAAGGTAGAGGTGTAAAAGACACTAATCAGAGTTATCTCCTCTAAAAGTAATGAACTTCATTATACAGCCAGACCCTGTGGTGAATGAAGTGAAATGTGCAATGAATGTGGAATGAAGTGTCATTTGCAGAGTGGAAAATTGTGCTTTTTAGAGGGCCTGGCATGCTGATAAGCATACTTTTCCACTCAGTGAGGAAGGCATTAGTAAACCACCTCACTCCTCGTTTTACTTAGTAAAACCTCTACATGTTCAAACCAGCCTTTCGGCTGATGACCTAAAAAGAAAAATCAAAAACTGTCATATGGAAAAATGTTAATGCTAACCCACATTAAACTCGTCTTTTTCTGCGTTGATTTATTTAATGTTGTCAATAAGTATTGTGGCTACATACAGCACTTCAAATCTAAACACATTTGAACGATTTTAATCAATATTTTTGCGACAAGCTATTACTAATTTCTTGGTGTATCAAAAACACCTATCCTTACCTTAATGTCAAACTAGTGATATCAAAATTCATTTCTAAATTTGTTGAACGTGCCAAAGTCAGCTTTTTGACAGCTGATTTTCGGAGACGAAGTTTCCTGGTTCAAATCCTAGCAAAGGTAGTTACTCATATACGGATTTGAATGCTAGGCAGTGGTTACCGGTGTTCGTTGATGGTTGGGGTTTAATTAACCGTACTCTCTCTGGAATAGTCGGCCTGAGTCTGTACAAGACACCTCATTTACACATCATACATATCATCCTCATCTAATTGGGTCATGGGGTTGCTTATTGGTCTGAATTGAACAGATTGCAACGTACACATATTAGTGATTAAAAAAAAAAATTGTTGAAAGAATTAAAACTTATTCAAATTTCCTGCCTCTATACAATAATGCTTAACAATAATAGTAATGCTTTTATAAGATTAAAAAACGAAACGTCGTAAATATTAAAGGATGTTTCCATCATACTAGACAAGAGTAATATTTTCATCAACCAATTAAAAGCACTTTAATGACAATTAATAATTACTAACTGTTCAAATTAATGTGAACAGACTGTAGTTTTGTTGAATTGAAAAAAATTTAAAAGTTTAATCTGTGAAACGAAAATTTATTTATACTTAAAGAATACCCAGTTTTAACTTCGTTTTCTGTTAATTAGTTTTTAAAACTACTTTGATCAGACTGTACGTACAAAATCGCTCTCCACCTTTTTGTTAAATATCACAATTTTCGTTAAAGTTTGAATATTTCAAAAATGATATCTGATGTTTCGTTTTGAAATGGCGGCCTTGTTTTTAAGGAAATGCAATTTCGGTTGTATGTTAAGACAAACGAATCATTTTGGTCTGAACTATGCATTTTTGCAACAATATTAGTATAATTTTTCTTTTATAATTACTAAAAGTAAGAAATGGACATAATATGAAAATTAAAAAGTGTATTAAAGTTGTCGAGTCGAAAACTTGTGTAAATTTGGCTTTAAAAAAATGTAGTCTGTCTGTCTAGTAATTTTTGGGTTAAATTTTTCAGTTCTCAAACGATATTTATTGACTTTAATGTAATACAGTTAACTTAGTTTAACTTTACTTTGTAACTTTGTAATATACAGGTAAATTTGACAACGGTTCGAGACACTGTCAACGCATCATATAACTCATTACACATAAAGACAAATTGACCACTTAAATTCAAATGTCCAATCTCTTTCAACTAACGATCTCCCTGTTAACAAACGACTGAAACGAAGGTGGAATAGGGATCTTCTCCGACTACCACAAAAAAAATCAATTTAACTTGTCATATGTCTGTGTCATTTCATAAAAACAAAAAATCATTTCATATATAAAAAATCATCCATCATAGTTTATATATCACTATCATTGAAAAATATTGGCGCCACATTCCTTGCTAAATTTCACGCCGAAATCGGTCACTAGATCGATTCTCATTCACGTCACATTCCCGCCATTCCTCATTCATTTCATATAATTCACTAGTTGTGCTTTAAAAAAAATAATGTAGAGTTGTAAATAAAAATAAAGTTGAAGCCAAAAAAACTTTATTTATAAACACTTTTATTTGATTTCTTGCGATGATTTGTTCATGAATTTTAAATGAATATTTTGGTAAAGCTTAAAGTTCAGAACGATACCTATTTTTTTTACTGTAGAACATTTTATTAATTGAAGAGGAAATTTTTAATTTAATAGTAATTTAAAGATTGCTACATCAAAAAATTAGTTATTGGTTCTCTTTTAGTTTGAAAATTAACTAAAACAGTCAGGAGTAATCCATAGAGAATTTAAATTCTTTTTTTCTAAGTTTAGATTTTATATTTATTTAAATTGTATTGTATAATTTAAAAATTTATTGTGTTAAATGCATATTTTTCAGAATTTTAAATATGGTTCTCCGTTTACTTTTATTTTTTTATTTTTAGTAATAATATAGGGATGAATGATGCGGGTTTATATTATAAAACTAGTAAAAAACATGAAAATGTAGGTGTAACTTGATAGGTTTATTATAGGGGCAATAATAAATGACCCTTAAATTCTTTGTTAAAATTTTGTCATTAATTTTACTGTATAAATAAATCTGCAGAAGGTGTAGGAAGGTTCTAGGTTACTTCGTTGTTTATAATGAGAGCAACTTAAAGAAGTTGTGGAGAATCTTCAACATGTACATTTTATAGATACATGAAAATTTCTGTCGGCATCGTTTTTACAATAAAAATTGTGTTATATGTTTTATATTTTGAACGTAGAGATAAAATTCTTATATGGGGTTTTGTCTGGAGGCGATACTCTTAACAAACTACTGCAAGTAATATTATGTAAAACTAAGAGGTCGATATTGTACCTTGTGAGAATTGTAGATGTGATAATGTTATAAAGGTTATCAGATGGGCACTGTCCTTTACATTTTCTTATTTAACTAACATCTCACATTCTTGAATTGGCTCCAGTTTATCTTGATCTATGGATTTTGTCTATGTACATAAGTTTTTTTTTTGCATAATTTGGCGGCTTCATAGTTCTTCTATGGTTTTGTTACGTTATTTCTTTGAAATATCACTTAGTGGGCGTCTTTACAAGTGGTTTCATGGTAATAAAACAATGAATGAAAGCTTAAAGATTTATTTTATAATTTCTAACTGTATTACTATTTCTTTTATTATATTATCTTGTTGTGTTATGTGATGTATCATAAATTAACTTTGCTCTTTATAATCATATCCGTTTCTTAGAAGTCCAATCTATCTAGAAAAATATAAATATTTTTTGTCAATTAACATGTAAAAATGTTTTTATGTATTGAATTATCACCGTATATTTAATTTACTTTTTGTAAGATCATATGATTAGTTTTTCTGTGTTGTAAGAGAATCCATCATTGAATTGTCGAAACTTAAAAATATTTTAGAAATACTGATCTCATTTTTATTTTCTCTTGTCTATATGAATATATAGGAAGGAAAGTATTGTTTCCATATTAATTTTTCAAAATCGAGTTTTCACGGGATCTACACGTTTTCAGACCCCCTGAACCTAAATACATGTTTTTAGCGATTGGTGTGTGTGTGTGTGTGCGCGCGCGCGCGCGTGTGTGAACAGAATATTTAAAGTACGAGCATAGTACGAAGTTGAAACTTTAAACTTAAGTTAGATACCACTAGAAGACCCGACACGAACATTTTCATCAAAATCGGTCAACCGGAAGGAGTAGTTTATTCGTGTAATTTTTAACTTTTTTGCTTTATCCTCAAAAACGGCTCCTACGATTTTTTTTAAAAATCGCCTTATTTACTAAATTTCATGTGCTCTACAAGATAGAGTAGGCGCCATGTCTGCTGAAATTTTTGGGAAGGTTGTTTTCTCGTAAAAATATTATTTTAATTTTAAGATTGCGACTTTAATATGCATTTTAGTGCAGAAATGTATAATTAAAGTTGTAGAAAACTTAAAATCCTACAACTTTTTTGTATATTGCTTAGTTTAGCGGTAATTAGCGATTTCTTGGTTTTTTCACGAAAATGTGTAAAAAAATTATTTTTTTTAAAGATTTCAGCCTTAGTAGGCATTTTACGACATACTGTATATAATCAAATTTATAAAAAAATAAAAGATCTAAACCTTTGTTTAGGGAATTTTTCTGTACAGAGCCTAGTTAAGCGTGAAAGAGTGATTTTTAGACCTTTCCGAGATACGAGTACCTGTTATTCAAACAAGATTTAAATAATAACTATTCTTTACTTTAAAATAATTAAAAAAGACAATAAAATTGATGAACAATTTCATTACTATAATAATTATCGGTACCTAATCTTTAAAATGATATAAATATTAAGTATATTTTCCTATTACATTATTCAATAGGAGTTTGTAAATGAGAACGTGTTGAGGGGCTGAGTCGATATATTTTCTTAGTGTAGTAGCGCTCGAACTCCCATATGAAAAACATTGCTTATGGAATTTCCATACTGCATTCTGAACGTGAAATCAACTATATCCAGAGTTGTCTTCTGTGAGAATAATAGTGTGACACTTATCGCTAAGTTCCGTTTCGGGATCTAGGTTATTAAATAATTAATACACTAAAGTTTACAATTACAAATATTTACAAAATAAATAATAAACTAATTATAATGAAGTAATACAATAAATAACTGAATTATTTTATTTAAAGTAAATAATAAACTAATTATAATGCAGTAATACAATAATAACATAATAATTTACTTAGCACTACTTACAATCAATTTTATAGAATACACATTCACAATAAAACTGAATACAATATGCACAAATACAATACTACTGAATAACAATGCTTCGGAAACCCGTTGACCTGTTCTAACGGAGTTACCTTCCAACACACGTAGTAAACACTCGTCAAAGATCAAACGAATACTAACTCTCGACCGCACCCGGGGCTCCCTTTATAAAGGTTAGATGAAAGAGGTTTCTCGAAAGACACAGAAATTTGATCAAAAAGATAATTCCAGAGTGGCAGAGAAATTCCATTCAAATAATAAAGTACAAAAACCCTTTTACTGGAAAAGTCTTAACTATTGTAAACAAGTTAATAGGTCAATTGTAAATAGAAAGTGTTACAGGTAATCACCCGGCCCTTTCATAAATAGTTGTACAACAACAACCTTTTATAAATAGGTATACTTTTATTGTTACTATTGCCCTATTGTTACTTTTTCACTCTATTATCTACTCTTTACCATTTTATGAATGAGGTACCAGAAATTTTGCGAACCATACCCTTCTTCACAATAGATTTCATTATACAGCCAGACCCTGTGGTGAATGAAGTGAAGGTGTCATTTACAGGGTGGAAAGTAGATGCTTTTCGGAGGGCCTGCCGTACTGATAAGCATGGGCTACTTTTCTACTCAGTAAGGAAGGCATTGGACCTCACATCTCATTTTACTTAGTTAAGCTTCTAGAGGTTTAAACAAACCTTTCGGCTGAAGACTTAAACCACAAGTTTCAGACGAGTATTAATTTTTTATGTGACTCTTAATACCCACTTTCGTTGAAACATCACATATTGTTTTCTTTTGTTCTTTATGTGTATTAAGACAATTATTTTCGGGCAGGTTTTTTGAACAGATACTTTTTGTTTAAATTTACTTTTGTTTTCCTAAATTTTCTTAATGATGTAATAAATTTAAAATTATGTACTCTATAATTTTTCAAAGTACTTCATTAGGGAAGGCCGATCCCATTTATTTGATTACTGCGTGGTAAGCCTTAAAAATTCGTCTATTTAGTTAGTATTACCGTGTAGTTTCAGAGTTACAGTTGTTACTTTGGCTAAAGCAGTACGTGACAAAAAGAAATAATGTTCTTTCTTTTGTGAACATGATAGTACTTCGTACGTGCTGTGAGATGAAAGTATTGTGGTAATAAAACGTTACCGACCTCTTCACTAAAGCTTTCCTGTAAAATCCCACACTGTAAGGATTATAATAGTAATTTTATAGGATTACATTTGTTAGTTATATATATGTGCGGATTCTTCGCGAATAATTCCTAATTTCTTTATTTACTATTCTGTGAGAATAGATTACCTCTTTGGTGGTCCGACTAAATTAAGTCCCACGATTTAATTTATTATGTTTTCTTTTAATTTGACTTACATTGTCTCAAAAATTTATTTATGTCTTAATTAACACCGTATATGTTTATATAATAAAATTTTTACTACTTTTCCTTCTCATTAACCTGGATTTAAAATCGTCGTATTTTTTATTTGTAATTCGCCTTTGTAGATTAATGCCGGAAGTAAAGATTATTTATTAACTAGAAAGCACGATATGTTCCTTGTTCAGTTCAACAAAAATATCCAAAATAAATCACAAATTAATAATATTATTCATGATTCTAAGTAATTTTTTGTTGGGTTGTAAGTACAGGTTGTTGTTTTTAATTTTATGACATGTGTAGTTTATTAAAAATTGTACAATAAAATTTTGCTTTCCTTATTAAATAACGATATTCGTTACTACAAGCCATTCTGCTGGGAAAGATATGTGGTGAACAACGACCAGAGAGAAGAGCATTGTTACTTCGAAATCTGAAAACTTGTTTTGGAAAGAACTCAGAACTATTTCGGAGTGCTACGAAAAGTGAAATTGGTTTGATGGTTGCCAAAGTTCCGAACGGGTACGCACCTGAAGAATAAGAAGAAGAAGATACTGTCTGTCTATAACTTGATGGCCTCCCGCAGAGAGGAGCAGAATCGGCCCGCTACTAGCCTTCTCAATAACACTTCGTTATGTACCAAGTCCAGTGAACTAGTCAGTAGTCGTACATAATGAAATGTTATTGAGAAGGCTAGTAACGGGCCGATTCTGCTCCTCTCTGCGGGAGGCCATCAAGTTATAGATTGACAGTACTAAGTGTTCGCCTGGGTACACACAAAAGATTTAAGGCATGTAGCGCGATGCACGCGGTGTCGTAATGCACGCAGCTTGAAACCCAACAAATGGTGTTATATGGGACTTTACGCACTGAAGATGTGGCGATGAGGCGCATTTTCTTTGCATTGCAGCTGCAGCTCGCCGCTTTACCTACCTCATGCGCAGATTGAAATTTCGAGGCATTGTAGGTATCTTTGTCAGTTGTTTCATTGTTTCTTCTGTGATTGTACTAACCTACTCAGTAGTTTACGAATTATTATTGTTGTACACGTGCTGTGAATTTGCACAAAATGCCTTTGGGGGATAGTGATTGTGTAAATACAAATTTTGTACAAACAGTGGAACAGTTTCCAGATCTATACTATTACAAATTGAAAAAGTACAGCCACGGAAACAAACAGGAAAAGGCATGGAGTACACTCGCTGTCAAATTCAACTGAACAGGTTCGTTCACTGGACGACATTTTGGACCTTCTTTAAATGTTTCACGGCATGCCGCTTTGGAGATGCCGTGCTTCTCCAAAGCGTGAAAACTCCGAAAAATTTATTTCACCCCCAAGTCAGACACCACATATTTATTCATAATTTGTTTACTATTTTACATAATCTTTTGATGTATTTTTACAAATTACAGTTAGAGAATGTGGGATATATTTTATGTTGTTCTTTCGTTTATTAAAACGGTAAAAATATTTAATACAAGTAATTTGTACGACGTAACTCTGTACCATTAATTATCTATAAGTACAGAAAAATTTATAATATTTTCTTGTGGTACATTCTAAATAATAATCTTTATTCTGTGTAGGAATTTATACAAAATAACGTTACAGCTTAAAAACATAGTTTTTTATAAAATCTGTATTGCCTCTTCACTTTGTTTCAAGTAACATAAAACAAGACTATAAAACATTTAAATATCTATTTAAAATAAAAATATGTATAATAAAGCTAAATAATAAAAGTCTAATATTTTATTTTATTTACTTTTTTAACAATAAAATACGTTATTATAAAATTTTTATCATTGTATTTATTTATAATATTACCATGTTTGGTAGTCGTTAAAAAATCTGTTCGAAAGGTTGTTATTAAGACGAAGTTGACTGAGAAAAAGTATTACATCGAAGAAAATTAATTCATTATTTGAAAAGAGAATGGACTGACCATTATTACGTAGAGGGATTTTAATGACTTCTTTGATTGGAAAGGTTAAGGTGTCAAACCTTCTTTTTATGTATAACAAAATTAGATTTTTAAGTAAAGTTATTTGGTAAATCTTAAGTTTTAGTTAAATCTCGTATGGAAACAACAAATTATCTTGTAGTCTACTGTGTTTTGCTGAAACCACTGTGGACGTACGGAATTCACATATTTATCTTAATAAACCGAGTTCTTTTTCCCATAATGGGCAGGTGGAGTGTTAAATTATTTGCATTCAATTTGCTAGTACCAAGGCTACTAAAAACATCTCTGTTTTTTGTCACATAGTCAGCCAATTATATGACTGAACTATTTAAGAACAGAAGAATAAATAAATAAATGGAGAGGTAGATCTGTTTCACAGATATGGTAAAATTAAAGAAAAACTATACAGGATACTGTGAAGGAAGGCTGTAAATACTGCGTGATCTTTATGTTATTTTATGTATTTTTATGTTATTTGTGTCTATGTGGTGTATGTTGAGCTCGGCGGCTGACTGTTTTCTAGTGAAGAAAGAATGATTACGTTCAGTTATAATGGTGCAGTATACAGAGGCGATATTCTATTGCTGTTCTACTGTACCACCTCGCATCCTTGCGACCAGCCATAGTAGTGGGTGGAGACGGCGGGGTGTAGGGGTGTTTGGGAGCCCCCCTCCCGAAAAAAAGAGGTAGAGGTGTAAAAGACACTAATCAGAGTTATTTTCTCTGAGAGTAATACATTTCATTATACGTACAGACTCTGTGGTGAATAAAGAGAAGGTAAAAAGTAGATACTTTTTAGAGGGCCTGGCATGGTTATATGGATACTTTCCCACTCAGTGAGGAAGGCAATGATAAACCACCTTACTCCTCGTTATACTTAGTAAAGTTTCTAGAAGTTTGAACCAGCCTTTCGGCTGATGACCTAAACAAAAAATGGTATTGATTTTGTTTTCTTTATGTAACGTCATATTACCTGCTTTGATTATTAGCTACTAACTTATTGGTTTCGTTACGGAGTCATTGGGATTTATTGTGTAGTTCTGTAACCGAGTATCAAACACGATACCTTCCGCTTGTGTGCAATGAAGTACTTTAACCATTAAGCCCCGGAAATGGCCACAAATACATTTTAATGAATTTGTAATTTTAATAAATTATTTTTTGATTTCAGGTAAATTATTTCGTTTTCCTTGCATGATGACTCGCTTCTAGGATATCTGTAAGTTTTTTTTAATTTCTATAATTTTTGTTTAATATTAAAAGCAAAACTATTTGAAGATATGATCGATCACTAAATATTCGATTGTTTATCAGTGTGATTAAATAAAATTAAAAAATGTTTAGTTTTTACATTTAGTTGTTGAATTAAGGTCTCATCGGTTACCAACTTTACTCAAACTTAATAACTTCTAGATGTAGATTTTGTAAACATTTTTAGTGAAATTTATATTGTTATGAATAAACAACTAGAAAACATGGCGTTGGGTAAAATATGGAATGTCTTGACTTGTGATGTGCTTGGAAAGCACCTTAAGTCACGGGTTGGTCTAGCGGTAGAGTCATCGCTGAAATTAGCTGTTTAACGGCTGATTTTCGGAGGCGAAGGTTTCTGGTTCAAATCCTAGTAGAGGTAGTTTAAATTGAGGTAGGTACTTTTATATTGATTTTAATACTAGACAGTTGTTACCGGTGTATTTTGATGGTTGGGATTAAGTTAGCTCATACTCTTTCAAGAGTGGTCGGCCTGAACCTGTACGAGACTACATATTTTTGCACGTCATACATATCATCCTAATCCCATTTGGTCATGGGATTACTTATAATTGAACAGATCGCAACGTACACACATTAAAGATTAAAAAACAAACAAAAAGGAAAGCACCATCCAGTGACAGGTCTCCAAAATTGTGGTTTATTTTTGAATTATATAAGGGATGGAAACTTGTTTTTATCTGCTATTTTAGGAACCTGATTTGCCTAGTAAATTCAGATCTACCTAACCAATAAAAAGCGAACCAAATTTCATTTTCAGTGTTTTTGGATGAGCGAGAAGTCAGTTTCGAAAGTTTCGATTGAGCTGAATGAAAATGGCTTTCAGTAGAGGAGTTTTGAGTTATTTTAAGCCTAAAAATGTAAAGAAAACTATAAAATTATATCTTTCGGGGTTTACTTATTATTGATATTGGTACTAGATATAATTTTTTTTATAGGAATTTAAATATTTAAACAATGGTGTATTGTATAGATGAAACAAGGATAAAAATAAAAACTTTATAAGTTTTAAATTTCTTGAATTAAAGTGTTTCTCTTTTGAAGTTCTGTAAAATGGTTATTTGAAAATTTAATCTGCAAGTAAAAAAAATTGGTTTTTGAACAAAGTAGGAGTACGTATATATTATTTTCTGTCTTCGGATTCTTTAGTAACTTTCTAGCTATTTCAAATTGCATTTTTCTTTTTGTTATAACAATGAATATGAAATTATTGCAGATCGTTCCTTTGTTCTCGTATCATGAATCTTTGAGTTGTTACTGCATTCAATCCACTTGTAATAGTATAAGATTCTTTGCTACTGCAATATAAGAACAGTACAGCACAGTACTTTTAAAACAAGGTAATAATATTCTTTGAATAGTCGCTTGCTGAATCTATTTTCTCATTGAAAGCAAGCCGCGCCTGCTTTTTAAAGGCTATACTAGATTGAGCAATCCGCAATACACGACTGACTTGTAATAATCTCAGCTCCTACCTGCCTTCTTCTATTCTGCAATAAATATTGGTCACAATTTACACCATATGGTCACTTCATTTCGTTTTAATATCCTTAAACTTGCGTTTACAATTTTCGTAGTCTTTAACTAACTTTCCCTACTTTGAAAACTCATTAACTTTACTTTTCTATGCTATTTTTAGTTACGGTATTTCTGACCGAGACCTTTTCGTATTACTTCTCCATCCATCAGCCATAATGTTGTTAAACATTTTATAAGACTTCTCATCTGGTTAGTTCCCTATGTTATATTATGGTAAGTTACCATAAATGTAAAACGTGTATTAGATGTTTCTTGTTCATTTATAAGTATAAAAACTTAAACTTGTTTCATTTAGAAACTAAACTAAATTATAAAAACATATTTCATTTTTATAGTTCTGAAAGTTGGCAATACTAATTAACTTTTAATATTGTTTGGTTGCATTTACTATTTTTTTTTAATGAGTTTCTTATATTTTAAACACAGTTTTAGATATTTTAAAGGTTTTTTTAAATATTTTTACGTGTAATGTATCTACAATATAAGTTATAAATATGTTATAATGACCAAGATGGATACCTTAAAATATTTATTAAAACATAAAGATGTCGATTTATTAATCTTGGATTAAATTTTGAAGATTTCTGTTACATAAATTGTTTTGTATGATATTCTAATATTTTTTTCTTAAATTGAAATAAAGACACATACTGTAAAATAGTAGTGTTTCATTCCTAAAATCTCTGAGAATAACGTTTACTTTTGCGTCCATTACACTCATTTTTATAATTTCAAATTTGAACATCTCTTTATGATGAATCAATATTAAAATATCTAAAAAATAATTTACTGTAGAAACTATAAAAAAATCTGGTGTGAAACATTCACACGACTTTCTCTTGCGAATGCAAATAATGAACAATATGACCTAATATTAGTAACAAAACATTAAAAATAAACAAAAAAATTAACCTTAAATAATATGGCAATATTAATCATGAGTGAATGATGCAAAATGAAAACCAAACGTAGTTTGGCTTAGTAATGCGGAAAATCACTCTGACGCTAAACTAAGGCTCTGCAGAGAAAAATGACTGAAATAAAAGTTACAGGTTTTTTTTATTTCCTGTTAATTTTGTTATATACACTTTTGTCGTTAAGTGCATACCTAGTAAGTCCGAAATCTTAAAACATCCATTTTTTACAGATTTTCATAAAAAAACATAAAATCACTAATTACCGCTGAACTAAGCGTTATACAAAGAAATCTTTGAAATATAAGTTGTAGGTTTTTAAATTTTCTACAATTTTAATTCTATACACTTTTGCTCTAAAATGCATGTTTGGGCTGCAACCTTAAAAATACATTTTTTCTACGAGAGCACAGCCTCCTCAAGAATTTCAGCAGACTTGGGGCCTACTCTGACTTGTAGAGCATAGAGAATGTAATAAATTAGGCGATTTAGAAAAATCGTAGAAGCCGTTTTTGAGAAAATCGGAAAAAAGTGAAAAATTGCTCGAATAAACTACTACTTCCGGTTGACCGATTTCGATGAAAATGTTCGTCTTGGGGTCTTTAGTGGTACCTAACTTAAGTTTAAGTTTCAACTTAGTACAATGTTCCGTTTTTGAGATATTTTGTTCACACACAGACAGACAGACAGACAGACAGACAGACAGACAGACAGACAGACAGACAGACCCGCACACACACGCACACACGCAGACTTATCCCTAAAAACATGTTTTTTGGGTTTAGGGGGTCTGGTCTTTAGTAGATTTGTGTAGCTGTTTGGCAATGGTTTCTCATTTACCTACAGATAGTACGTAGTCTAAAGGAAATATTTTTTGAAATTTTACTTAAAAATTATAAAATGTGTGACCCTTTTGTTTATATAAGGTGTCTCATTTCGAACCTAGGACGCCATTACAATTTCGTTTAAATATTACATACTCTATTATCAACATATGAACGATTACGCATTTGGATATTAAAACGTATTTATAATGGCGCTGTCATTTTCGGTTATTGTCATTTATAACCATAAAATTAAGCGTTCGTTCTACATGGTTGACTTCAGTATTATTAACCAAATATTGGTATACTCCTATACTAAGTCTATTATGTTGAAGCATTTTAATGCGTTATCAAATTGCTTCATAGATCATATTATACTGTACCTTATGATTTGGAACTTCCGGTTTAATATAAATAATAGGTGTATTTATTATCAGGAACGATTTTACTTTTTCAATTAGTTTAAATTGTTATTTATCAAATAATTATTGCTCTATTTTTTTATCGTATATGTAGTCCCATTACTTTAAAATGACCATTTTATTTTAAAATCATTATTTAAAAAAAAGTTATTTATAAAAGAAACTAGTAAAATTTTACGTATGATATTGGTGTTAGAATTAAATGACATACTTTTTTACTTTCTTTTGTCCTACTTGAATATGAAGGAAAGTATTGTTTTCGTGTTGATTTTCGAAATCAAATTTTCACCGGGAATAAACGTTTTCAGACTTTCTGAACCTAACATCTTTTAGCGATTGGTGGGTGTGTAAAAATATTTCAGGAATCGTATCTCTGTTGTTTGTAACTATTGCCTCGGAATATATTTTTTTAATTAAATTATCTTTTTTAATTTTCTCTAAATGGATTTAACTTTTTTGTCATCAGTCTCTCGACTGGTTTGATTCTGTTCTCTAAGCTGTTTTATTTTGCGCAAGTCGTTTCATATCTGCATACCTATAACACCCTACATCTTTTGTAATTTTTGCTTTTAATATTCTAACCTTTGCCTTCCCCTACAATTTACTCCCTCAATATTACCCTTCATTATTGATAGACCAGTACCTGGATGGCTTAATATATGCCCCACTAGCCTATCCCTTCTTCTGGTAAGATTTTTCCATATTCTTCTTCTTTTAATCCAGTTGTCTAAGAACCTTTAAATTACTTATGTCGTCCACCAATCTTGAATTATGTAGCCAGAATATGTAGCCAGTGAAATGAAGGTGTCGTTCGAAGGGAGGAAAAATACTTTTCAGGTGTCCTAACTCTGATAACTAGTTTTAATTTTTAACCCTGTAGGAGTATAAACCACCCCGTATTTTGTAATTTAAGTACTGTCTTTACAGTGCAACTGAAATTTTTTTAAACTTAATGAACGTATTTGTTTTCTGATAATGGTAATCTTTCTATGTAATATAATCGATTTTATATTTTTAATTTACTGTAGAATACACTTAACCAGTGAAAAGTTCATATTAATATTCCTTACTTATGAAGTAGATTTTAATATTTTAGTGTTGTACAGTTATACTTACTACACTAAAGGGAGAGTTTAATGACTTGTTATAAAATGTGTGACTAGGCTAGCTACCAAAAACGTTTTATGCGATTACGTTTCCGAACTTTCAGTAGTTTGATCAAGTTCTCGATATGTTAGCGTTGAGTTACTCATTTTCCCATTTTCTTAAAATAATATTTCGTATGATTACGACATTGTTTTGCCTTAACTTTATATTTTGACTGATCATATGTTGACAAACAGCAGCTCTAGCTTCATGACTATAAAACTAGCGAATCATATGCAATACTATTAATTTAACATCTGCAACGGGCTTGCGAATAGAATAGGGCACAACATAAAATTTCTGTGATGATACATCTTTTAATAAAAGTGTAATGTTATAATTCTTCTTCTACCAAGACCTGATCTGGTATCGAGCTAGCCACTGGTCCCCTTGGATGACGCATTCCAATTGGTGTGTAACCGTTGCCCAATCTAGGAATCATCTCTTCTTCTTCTTCTTCTTACACTCAAGGATTAGGCTTTTGCCTGTTCCGACTCACATCAGCTTATTAACATTTATATCATTTAAATTACTATATTGTATCATTCAACTTGCATTGAGTCTTATTTTATTTCCCTTTATTACTGCCATCTTTTCCGCGGTCTACCAACATCCCTTTTACCTACGGGGTGGTAATTTAAGATATTTAGAGGGAATCTTTCTGCTGGCATCCGTTTAACATGCTCCTTCCACTGATTGCGGTATTGTAACACTCTTTCATTCAGGCTGTACACATTCAGCTCTTTCCGAATATCATCGTTCCTTATGTGGTCCCGTCTGTCACAGCCCTTTACCCTGCGTAGGAATCTCATTTCTGCCGCCTGCACTCTACTCTCTAGCGGTTTTGTAGTGACCCATGATTCACTTCCGTAGAGGAGGACCGGAGCAGCCATCACTTTATAAAACTTCATGGTAGTTTCTTTCCTCGCTTTTTTCCCCAGGGTTCTGCTGATATTACCACATATTGATTGGAATTTCCCTATCTTCTTCTCAATATCTAAATCATCTTTAAAACTGATATTAAAGATATCATATAATATATAAAGATATACTATACTATACTATACTATATACTATATACTATATACTATATACTATATACTATATACTATACTATACTATATACTATACTATACTATATATATATAGTATATAAAGATATACGGATTAAAGGATTAAAGGATCTAGGAATCATGTGTGAAGAAATTCTTTGAAGAGGATCTATCCATTTCCGGCGGTACTCCGTAGCTGTCTCCTTAAGAGAACCAATACCTTATTCTTGCCGTATATCCTAATTTCTGAACCGACCAGTTATCTACCGTCCTTACCGCTTCTCATAAAGAGCAGACTGAAAGGAATTGTCATAATCTTAAACTCAGACTAAACAGCCACTGTCTTTTAAAATGTCATCGATGTATAAGTTCAGGATTACCGTTCGACTGCCGACTTACCAATCACAAATTCTATTACAATTTTGTACTTTTTGTGGTACATAATTCTTCATCGTCACCACTACTTTTTAACTTGTATATAGAGAGGCTATAATTGAAGTGATGGAAAAATTTAACGCAGGAATAAAAATTCAAGGAGAAATAATAAAAATACTGAGATTCGCCGACGATATAGTAATATCAGGCGAGACAAAGAAAGAACTAGAGGATATCTTAAATGGAATGGATGAGATCATGAGAAAGGATTACTTCATGAAAATTAATAAGAACAAAACGAAAGTGTTGTGCAGCAGCAAGAGTGGTTTAGAAGAGGTGGGAAATTTAAAAGTAGGCAACGGAAACATACAGGAAGTTGGGAAATTCTGCTATCTAGGGAGTAAAATAACAAAAATGGTAGAAGCACAATATCAAAGGCCAATATCAAAAGTAGAATTGCTCAAGCTAGAAAAGCTTTTGAAATGAAAAACAGCTTACTGATTACAAACATTGACTTACAGATTAGGATTTCTTAAAACACTATGTTTGGAGTGTAGCGTTATACGGGAGTGAAACGTGGGTGATAGGGGTTGTAAAAAGGAAGAGGATAGAAGCTTTAGAAATGTGGTGTTACAGGAAAATGTTAAAGATTAGGTGGGTGGACAAAACAAGTAATTTAGAGGTTCTTAGGCGCGTTGATGAAAAAAGTATGTGGAAGCATCTTACCAGAAGAAGGGATAGTCTAGTGGGGCATATCTTAAGACATCCAGGTATTGGTCTATCAATAATAAAGGGTAATATGGAGGGAGCGAATTGTAAGGGGAGGCAAAGATTAGAATATTTAAACCAAATTACAAAAGATGTAGGGTGTTATAGGTATGTTGATATAAAATGACTTGCGCAAGATAGAACAGCTTGGAGAACTGCATCAAACCAAGTCGAGGCAAAAAAATTCTTTACACAAAATATCATATCCCAAATTGGAAAAATTGGTCCAAAATGAACGTCAACTATCTTTATCATTATGAAATATTTCCCTCTAAAGGTCATAACATTTGTTTTTTACTGGAAATTTACACATTAAACTGACGACAAATATAAAAAATGCCCTGAAATGGGTTCGTTGCAAACTATCTTCACTATTTTAAATAACTTAATCATAAGCGTAAATGTTTAATATGTATAAGATATTTAATTAATAGTTTACAAGATAAATTATAAATTAAATTTATGAGTTCTAATATATAATAGAAAACTAAATGAATATTTATATAAATTTTAATTGATTATAAGTTAGTTATACTATTGGAGCCATACAAATTATACTTTGATGTAGGTCTATTTGTAATCTATATTGTTGTCCATAGTAAACTATTATAATTATAATTTATAGAACGGGTACAATAAAAATCTGGTACAACAACAATACAACCATCCGTTGAATTAGTTTGATTTAAATAATATTAATTATTATCTATTTGTACCATGTTTCTAGAATTACTTTTTTGAATCTATTTCAATATATCTTTTTTTACGATATAAGTAATGTGTTCATGACATATTACTCCGGTATGAGAAGATGCATGGGTTAGTTTTATAATATAATATAGTATCGTATCGTTTTTATTGTTGTACTCTGTAAAGGATTTGATTTAATATAACTATACTCTGGTTGTAAGTTGTAGTTAGTTCTGGACAACTATAAAATAGTTTTTTCTTTACCCTCAGTTATTCTATTTTCACCCAACGTATTACCTTTTCTTTTCTTTCACCATCACCTTCATCAGTATTCTCTCAATATACGCCCGTTTGTTGTTCGGTTGTTTGTTGGATGTTCATTCATACTTATTCAACTAACAAAGCTATTATTCAGTTCGTTGACCCCATGTGGTATCTACCTTAATATATTCTCATTATTATTCATTTGTGGAGTATATTATTTTATGTTTCTATCATTAGAATAGTTTTTATTTTCTTTTGCCTATATGAATTAATAGGAAGGAAAGTATTGTTTTCATGTCGATTTTTCGAAATCGAGTTTTCACCGGATCTACACGTTTTCAGACCCTCTGAACCCAAAATACATGTTTTTAGCGATTGGTCTTTGTGTGTGTACAAAATATCTCAAGAATGGAACATCGTACGAACTTTTTTTTCTCTTTAATTCTTTATTTACAACTGTAAAACGTTACAACAAGTAAATGTGATGATTATGATAATAATGTAAATGACATGATAGGCATGAGAGGGGTAGGGCCCCCATTGGTGCCTCCCCAAGAATGAAATTTATAGTATATCAAATTAGCAGGTCTCTACTCCAGCGTCTTTTAAGGCGTCTAGGGGGATTATCAGGTAAATGGACGGAGGAAAGTGAACGCACCAGGGGGTTCTCGTGTTCGTGTGACTTGTCGTGAAAGCGTTTGTATAGGTACTCAATGGAATTTTGTACAAGTGGTGTTTTCAAATCTGTATGTAAGGTTTTGTTGCTAACGTAAAGAGGTGCATTTGCTATAAGACGTAATGTTTTTGACTGGAATGCTTGAATTCGTTGCAAGTTAGAGGGTTTGGTTGAACCGTAGATTTGGGATCCGTAGGTCCAAATAGGTTTCAAAAGAGAACAATATATGCGTAATTTTTGTGCCATTTTAAAATGAAGTTCGTACGAACTTGAAACTTGAAACTTAAGTTACATACCACTACCGGACCTGATACGAACATTATTATCAAAATCGGTCAATCGGAAGTAGTAGTTTATTCGTGTAATTTTTCACTTTTTTGCGATTTTTTCAAAAACTGGTCCTACGATTTTTTTAAAAATTGCCTCATTTCCTTAATTTCTTATGCTCTGCAAGATAGGGTAGGCGCCATGTTTACTGAAATTCTTAGTGAGGCTGTTTTTACGTAAAAAAATTGTTTTTTTAAGATTGCGGCTTTATTATGCATTTTACCGCAACAATGTAAAAAATGTAAAATTAAAATGTAAAATGTAAAATTAAAGTTGTAGAGAATTTAAAATTCTACAACTTTTATTTCAAACATTTTTTTGTATAACGCTTAGTTTAGCAGTAATTAGCAATTTTCTGTTTTTTTCTCACGAAAACCTGTGAAAAATTTATTTTTGTAGATTTCGGCCTTAGTATGCATTTTACGACAAAAGTGTATACAATCAAATTTATGGGAAATTAAAAGATCTACAATTTTTAATTAAAGCATGTTATGTACAGTGCCTAGTTTAGCGTGAAAGAGCGATTTTCTGTATTTTTAAGCCAAACTGAGGTTGATTTTCATTTTGCGTCTTTCATAGATGTTTAAAATTAGGCTATGTTTATTGAGGTTAGTTTTTTTGTTTATTTCTAATGTTTTATTACTAATGTTAGGTTTATTGTTAATTATTTGCATTGGCAAGAGAAAGTTGTGTGAGTGTTTCACACCAGATTTTTTTTTTAAATGAAGGAATAAAATAATTTTTGTACTTCCAGGAAATATGGAAATAATATATTAAAAAATAAAAAATATTTAAGATGGTCAAGCAACCAAAAATATTTTTTTTGGATCACTTCATATGGATTTACCCTATACGAAAAACTTCAGTATTTAGTAAAATTACCGAAAATAATATTTTTATTGTAAATGGTTTCTATTATGATGTATTTTTTGATTCTTATAAAAAAAATTACAATAACATATGTTTGTTGAACACATGTGAAACGAAAAGTACCAAATTCTTGATACAATCTCAGTCAACGATCAGTCAGTGTTTCATCCAAGTTAAATATTTCTCTATTATTAAGCCTACATAACTACCGTTAACTGATAAATCGGTGAAAATATAAAACGTAATAAAGATATCAAATACTAGTTTGTGAAAGCGTTTTTGAATAAACAGTAATTTATCAAAATCGATACAGTCATAAAATTTGTGAAATCTTTCCTTTTATATAAAGTATTAAAAAATATATTTAGTATAATATTTTTAAAAAATATTCTACTTACCTAGTATTATTTTATCCTATCTATGAAAACAAGTTTACCATATCAAATTACAGGGTTTCACTAAGACTAGGTCTATTTTTCTTTAATAATAGTGCTAAAAGGTTTATCTAGGATGAACCTAGATAAACTTTATAGATAATATCAGCATATATTAAGTTTTAAAAGTATATTTAAACAGTAATTTTTTTAAATATATTATATACGTAGACATATTGAAATGATTTAGGATGTACTAAAATTAACACTAGTTGGTTACTTTCGTAGATGAAGATTTTCGAAATTGTAGTTTTATGGATTTTTTTATTTGTAGTTTAATATACCTGTTTACGGACTACAGGTGAATCATAATATGTTTTTTTATATTTATTATTTATTGTTTAATAAAAATATTTTATTTAAATTTTCTTACCTTGCTGAATATTTGGGTATTGTTTAAAACAAGTTAACGTTGGCTTTATTATAATGAAGATCTTAAGCGCAATTTCATTTTTATTTCAATCTATTTTAATATTTTATAATTTGTTAAAGCGAAGGAAAGATAAAAAATTAATTTATCTAGGTATAATCCTTGTAAGAGGGAGAGAGATTTAAAAGAAAATAAAAACGTTGTACAATAGTACGTGAATGTAACTAGATTAATTAAATGGTTTCGATTCGTTCACCTATCATATATAAAAATTATTAATCTATATCTATACTAATATAATAAACGTCTGTTTGTTTGTTTGTATGAGGTAATCTCAGAAACTGCTGAACTGATTTTAAAAAATCTTTCATTTTTGCATAGCTTAGAGCTTTCTGATCAATATAGGCTATTTTGCAACTTTAAGTAACTTTCATTAAATAAAATAAGCAACTTAAACTGTGACGATGTCGCATGTTTTGGTTTATCGGGTGCATAGCACTTTTATTTTTTTTAAGTCTTCTGGATGGTGTATTTTTTTGGTCTAGAAGCACGATTCAACTTTTATATGTCAAAGAAAAACGTGAAGAATAACATTCGATTCCAAAAACATTAAAAATTCGGAAATATTCAAAATTTTTAATTTTGCACTGTATTTCATAAATATTTGTTTTCATTCGACAGGTAGCGAATGAGTCATATATTTCCAATTAATCTGCGTACCGCACCCCGATATTACTGTCTCTTATCTCAGTCATATATCAACTGTCTCTTTCTTTTCCATCGGTATTCTCCTATGCATTCTATTCAATTCTGTTAAATCGCAAGGACAAACATTTAATACGGTGGGCATCGATTTGAGACAAAAGTGGTTCCTTCACTCATGGATAATTTTATGTCGGACTTCCTAGAGCTGGAAGTGCAGAAAAACAATTTATTTTGCTGCCACAGGGCAACAAAACCACAAATTTTGTATATAGAGATGTTTTAAAATAATTTAATGAGGCCTCCATTAGCTGCTGTGAAGCGAAGCGAGCGGGGGTTGCTAGTTTATATTATATGTTATAGTATATTATAGTTTATACTATATGTAATAGTAAATTGTATAGATTATTTGTTTTATATTTTTATTATTGTGTAGGAACTCTATAAATATACTTTTTAAATTGCTGAACTGTTACAAAAAACATTTTTGTAATATTTATTTATATTTGACCCTTACTTTAGAGCATTTGAATCAATCCACACATATTGAAGTTTTGAGATTTTTATCTAGAACTTTTAAACCTTTTTTTCTACTTCCAAAATTTTTTATTATTTCCTACCTCTGAATCCTTCGTCATTTATGGTGTATTGTTGTCGTTCAAAAGTTTTTAGTTTGTCTCGTGTTCGTGTTTCTTAGAATCCTCTTCTCTTCCCTGCCTTCAACCAGTTGCATTGTGATGATGGTTTGTGTGTGACTAAAGTTTTTTTTTTGTATTTTGTATTGAATTTTTGTGTATTTCTTGTTTAAATGTCGGAATGTTTTGGTTCCTTTTCGTATTTGTTTGTAATGTACCAAGGTGATGCTGTAATTTTCTGAGTAGTTTAGTTGTTTTCTGAGTAGTCTATGTTGGAGTGGCTTGATATCTCCCACAATTGGATCCCATAAGTCCAAATTGGTTTTAAAATTGTTTAGTGTAATATTAATTTATTGTTCAATGTAAGTGTAGATCGTTTTCCTAGAACCTTCGTTTCATTTACCATAGGGTCTGGCTCTATAATGAAGTTCATTACTCTTAGAGGAGATAATTTTGCGTAGTGTCTTTTACCCCTTTACCTCTTCTGTTCTTAAATGATTTAATCATACGAGGTGTGGCTGTTAAATAATGAGACTGACGTTGTAAACAATTTTTATTTTATTTTATACATAATCACTTATTGTCACCGTCAATATACACTCCTTCTTTATCCCTACAACGCTCCATGCGAATTTTCCATTGTTGTAAACAGTGCTGGAAGTATCTTCTGTCAGCTCCTTCAGGACACGCGCCGCTTTCTCTTTTACAGCTTCCACAGACTCAAATCTTGTCCTTTTTAATGCAGATTTCACCTTAGAGAACAGGTAGAAGATAATAACATGTGATGAAACGTGGTTTTTTTTACTTATGACCCGGAAACGAAGCGCCAATCCATGCACTGGAAGAGCCGAACTTCACCGAGAGCCAAAAAAGCTCGAATGAGCAAGTCAAAATTTAAACCAAAGATGATGGTTTTTTTATATCCATGGGATTGCGTACCTTCACTGAGTTCCTGAAGGTCAAACAATTAATCAATATTACTACCTTGAGGTGTTTTCTAAAGTACGTCAAAGAGTAAGGAAAAAACGCCCCGAAATGTGGAAGGACAAATCATGGGTTCTCCACCAAGATAATGCGCCAGCTCATTCCGCGTTATCTGTCACGAGGTTCCTAGCCAAGTACAGCATCTCAGTGTTAGAACTACCTTATTCACCAGATCTTGCACCATGTGACTTCTACCTGTTCCGTAAGATGAAATCTGCATTAAAAGGGACAACATTTGAGTCTGTGGAAGCTGTAAAAGAGAAAGCGGCACGTGTCCTGAAGGAGCTGACAGAAGATGACTTCCAGCACTGTTTACAACAATGGAAAATTCGCGTGAAGCGTTGTAGGGATAGAGAAGGAGTGGATATTGAAGGTGACAATAAGTGATTATGTATAAAATAAAAATAAAATTTTTTACAGCTTCAGTCTCGTTATTTAATAGCCACACCTCGTATAATTGGCTGACCATGTGATAAGAAACAGATCAATTTTTGAAAGCCCTGGAAGTAGCAGATCGTACTAATAATTTAACACCCCACCTGCTTGTTATGGGATTATTATGGACTTATTTATTGGAGAAAAACATATTATTAAATATACACTTTTGTTCAGAATAGTGTGCTCTAAAAAACGTTAAGAAAGTTTTTTGAAGCTAGACTCCCGTCTTGATTTTGCTTTATCCATATCGGTACGTTAACTAAAATAAAATAAAACTTTACAGTATATTACGTATTAAAACAAAAGAAACAGTTCAGTTCTAATGTGTTGACTAATTAATTGTCGTAATCAATCATCATCTTTTTAAACATTAGGGGAAAAGATTAAAAATTTTATAAACATTTATAATATAAAATATTTCTTACCTTAATATTTAAATCTTTAGAAGAGTTACACAGCGAGAACACGTGTTCTTGATTTATTTTATGATATTATAAAGGAAGATTTTTATCAAAACATGTATTTAATGTTTAATATCGTGTTTAAGTTAGCGAAAATCTTGTGTTATTTATGTATCTTATTTCTCATCAATTGTATTTGTATATTTTGTATTTTAGTTAACTTATTGTATATTTATTATCTGCAATAAAAATCGATTTATTTATTGTACTTTGTTTTTTGTTGTTCATACTACAGGTAAATTGTAGCAGCTAATTTGAATTTTATCTTTGTTGTAATGTTACAATAGGGTACAGTGCTATGCTATTCAAAGGTATTACAGCTTTAATATTTCTTGAAAATTCAGCCAAATTTATTATTGATTTGTTTACCTCAATAATTAAGTTTTAAACGTTTAGTTGTATTATTGTAAATAATTACGAAAAAATTTGGTGATTTACAAAGGATAATTGAAGTTGTAGACGTCGATATTGGTTAACAGTTGATAATTTGAAAATTACATTTGTAGTAGTCGGTTAGGATTAAATTATTATGTTTTCCAAAAGAATTCTGTACAGCTGTAGGATACGTTATTGACTTAGAATTCGTAGAATATAATGCACAACAGCGTTGGCTACATAAAAGAGAGCGTCTACAATTTTTCGTAATGTTTTAGACTGGAATCTTTGAAGTTTGTTTATTATTGAGAATTCTTTACAGCCAAAAATTGGCTTGCATCCATGTGGATTGGTTTTAAAAATGACTTGCAAATAGTTAATTTTAGGTGATAGGTAGTTTACATCGCTGTAAAAGTAGGAAACTTTGTTGTTCTCTTCGTACTTCCAGCGTTTTTTGTCTTAAGTTTTGTTCAACATAGCGAACTACTTTTTTCTGCTAGAGATTTTTTCTCCCACAGGATCAATAATTCTAGACCACGTAATTTTTTTTCATATATCCTTTTTTTAATGCATAATCTGTTGTATAACAATAAATGCAACTTATCAATTAGAATTAACAAATTACAACCCACTGGTGTAATTAACAAATTACAACATTAAAACATATTATACTGCTGGTAATTATTATTTACAACAAAATTAGATAGTTAAAAAAACAAATAAAAAGTAAAATAACTAAAACATCCTTTAAAACGAAAAAACAGAATGAGAAGTAATAAATAATAAGCACATGATTCTGAAATATCTGTACACCGAACTTTACTGGAGATAATTTAAAATGTTCATTCAGTTATTTACACATTCACACTCAAACACGCCAATCATCAGAATATGAGCATTATATTACCTAATTACAATGTAAAATCACATTATCAGAATCGCCCTGGGAGATCCAGTACTGTAGCAGTTTTTAGTCTATGAACATCATTGCTGTTGTCTAAGAGATTCAGTGCTAAGTGATTAACGTGGTTGTTTAGACGTTTGATGTATTTACAACTGAAACTTTGTATTTCTTCTCGTAAAGTAACTTTAAAAATTTCTGGAAGCTCATTTTGTAGTCCATATTCTCTGCATTCTTTTACTGTACATTTTTTCCGGTCCATCCGGCTTGTGCGTTTATTCTTCATAGATGACCTTGAAGATAGTTACCAGTTGTCTGAACTTGTTGCGGTACATTATGTTTTTTCGGTGTATTCTACTTTTCTAAAATCTTTTTTACCTTTTTTTAACTTAGGTACTTACTCGACCTTTTAGATGAATTGTTTAGTGTCTTAAGAAATTGTTTTGTCATTCCCATTAATGTTTGATATTTCGTTAACAGTTTTCTGCTTCTATTATACTAGTCATTCTGTGAGGCATTTTAACTTGCGAAAAAACACGTGCGTTTTATCACAGTACAATAATGTTTTTTTTGTAATCCCTAATGTGTGTACGTTGCAATCTCTTCAATTCAGAACAATAAGCAACTCCATGACCCAATGAGATGAGGATGAAGTGTATGACATGTAAATGAGGTGTAGTCTTGTACAGACTCAGGCCGGCCATTCCTGAGATAGTATGGTTAATTGAACCCCAACCATCAAAGTACACCGGTAGCCACTGTCTAGGATTCAAATCCGTATAAAAGTAACTACCTTTACTAGGATTTGAACCAGGAACCTTCGTCTCCGAAAATCAGCTGATTTTGGCGACGACTTGACCTCAAGACCAACCCGGTGGGTTACTATAATGTCTAATCTGATTTATTTTGGTTGTCGTGAAAAATAAAGAAATAAAAACGCTGATGGTAAATGCAAGAGCCGTAATAAATGGTATTGATATATAATATGGAAGCAAATCTGATATTTCGTCGCCTATTCGGCGACTATTTTACCAATAGGTCTTTGGAAATTTAGTCGACTAGTAATTATTTTCGGAAACTATGAATTAATTATTTTAGACAATTTAATAACTAAAAAAGTGTATAAAAATATAATTTTATCGTAAATACTGTGCAGTTGTCTTATACTCTCACATAACTTAACTCCTTTTTAAAAGAAAGTTTTCCCTGACGCATTAATTTTTGAAAATTTAAATTTTGTTTTAAAAATCACCTCTGTATTTTATATCTACGAGTAGTTTTAATCTATTAGGTACTTAAATAACAACCTACTGAAGGAGAATGCTAGGTAATGTTTATGTCCTTGTAAATCAGCGTCCTTGTTCTCCTTATTAATTATAATTCCTTAATACATAATGATGTCACAAAAAAGGAACAGCAGTAGTCTAATGTTTACTTTTTCTATTTCAAACACTATAATCGATTAAAGAACTTAATGAAGTAATGAATTCTGAAATTATCTCTTGGTAAACATCTGTTTTATTTCGATATGTTACTGATAATCGAATTTACTTATTTACTAATTTACCCATGTTGTAAACTATGTAGTTGTCAAATAATACCTAAGGCACATTTAATTAATTGATTACTTAATTAAAGAAATAGTACGAAGTAATGCATTACTCTATACTTACTTGTTATTTAAATATTTAGAGTCAAGTTGTATTATGCAAATAAGTAAATTCAGTTGTACATAAAAGTGTATTACTTAATTAATAGAGACATTTGTATTATGTTCGATATTTTTGTGTTACCTTACAGTTTTTAAATATCTTACATACAGTATTAATTCCAGGTTTATTCAAATAATGATGCATCTAATTAATTAAATCGGTATTTTTTTGTTTCTAAAACTAAGCTTAAATGTTATTTATTTAAATTCTTAAACCGCTTAAAATCAATCTGATTCTTGTAATTTAACCTTTGTACTATAATAATTATGTTAGAAGATTTATTTATTTTTTTATTCTGGTATTTACACCGAGTATAAAGGGAAAGTTAAGTTTATATTAAATATATAGATATGTTTAAAATGGATCATCCGTTTCAAAGGACTCATTAAAATTATTTTCATTATATTGAAAATTTAATGAAAATATAAACCATAAACATAATTCACTTCAAACATAAACACATTCGAACGTTTCCAGTCAAGGTTTTTGCGGCGGGCCCTGAAAATTCCGTGGTACATCAAAAACACCTACATCTATGCCGATCTTAATATTGACTCAGTAAAACAAACTACATCAAAATTCAGCTGTAAATATGAAGAAAGACTCAACAATCATCCAAACTTCCTGGCTCTGAATCTACTAAATAACATTGATACCGGGTTTTCAAGACTGAAAAGACATAGTATTTTTGATTTAGGTTAGAGATAGGTTTTAAAGAACATTGTTACACTTATTATCTTTTTTTTCTAACTGATTTACTTCAAAGTCATCATTGGATTTATCAAAAATAATAATTTATTATTATTTTTAATTTAATTAACATTACAATGAAATCGTAATCATGTTAATTAACATTTATAAAAATTACTGATTGTTCAAAATTTCAAGTGAACAGATTGTAATGTTGCAGAATTGTAAACAAAATATATTGAAAATATTACTAGTATTGTTAGCTTAGTGAAGTGTTTACTGATTTAAAAAAAAAAAAATTAGGCGTGAAACATTAACCCTCTTTCTCTTGCCAATGTAAAAATTAAGGATTATAACTTATACTTAATCATGAGTAAATAATGTAAAATGGAAAACATAACCTAATCTTAATTATGAGTGAATGTCAATGAATGAAAGTCAATCTCTGTAGAACTTAAAAATACGGGAAAATCATTAATTGATGCTATATCAAGCTATGTAGAAAAAATGTTGAAATTAAAGTTGTAGATTTTTTTAAAAATTTCCTATAACTTTGATTACATAAAATCTTTTCCTACATTGCTTACCAAGGCTGCAATCTTCAAAACCCGTTTTTCACAGATTTTAGAGAAAATATAGAAAATTACTAATTGACAATAAATCACTATGTAGAATAAATAACATGTTTGGAATAAAAGTTGTAGGGTTTTCATTTTCTACAACTTTAATTGAATACACTTTTGCCCTAAAATTCATGTTAAGGCCGCAATCTTAAAAAGAAAATTACTTAGAGAACGGGCCCCACCCCCAAGAATTACAGGATTGTAAATCTTTTAAAGGACTAGGATCAAACAAAAGCTTGGCTATTTAAAATAGGTATTATTAAATTTATTTAACTAAATGGAATTTTAATAAAACTAAAACTTATACCAAAATATGATAAAAATTAGTTTGTAAATGACAACTTTTTATACACTTGTCATCAGCCAAAAGGTTGGTTTGAACGTCTATAGAGGATTTACTAAGTTAAAGAGTGAGGTGGTTTACTATTGCCTTCCTTACTGAGTATGAAAGTGTGCTTATCAGCATGAGAGACCCTCTGAAAAGCACATATTTTTCAACCGTCAAATGACACCACTTCATGCACCACAGTGAATGAAGTGAAAAACTCTGATTAGTGTTTTTTATACGTCTACCTCTTCTGTTCTTAAATGATTCAGTAATTAGCTGACCATGTTATATGAAACAGAACTATTTTTTTGTAGCCCTGGAACTAAAAAATTGAGTGCTATTAATTCAATTTAGTTTTATACTTAATAATGATTATTTAAATTTCTGGCTTACTAAGAATAATTTAACAAATTAGCTGAATATAATTCTCAGATACCGAACAACAATAGGAATTAGTTAACAGAATTCATAATAAATTGAACATGAAAGAAAAATATAAATACAATCACAATCATGCAATTCATGATTACGTTTACAATAAAAATTCATGGAACTACTCTACGCATTTCTTTCATTTTGTATTATGATTGTCAACTGCAGAAGTTGTTTATTTGAAATCATACATGTCAATAAACGTTAAGAGAATCAAATACAGTGGCTACGTGACAATTTTTATTATTGAATAATACAGTGAGTGTTGATTAAATCCGAGAACAAGTTTAATATAATAAAAAAGATATTTTTCACGTTGAAAACGCTTATTTATGGCATTAAGAAATTGATTAGTTGGAATAAAAGTTGTAGATTTTTAATTTTCTACATCTTTAGTTGTATTCAATTTTGCCCTAAAATGCATATTAAGGCCGTAATCTTAAAAAGAAAATTACTACGAGAGCACAGGCCCCCCTCACCAAGAATTTCAGTAATTAATGTGATTTAAAGGAAAAATTGAGAAAACACTGTAGTTAAACCCTACGCCCATCAGGCGCAACCCGTATCCTATACGGTGAATTTTGACACCTACAATTTTTACTTTCTCTTGCTCTGTTATAAATATTTAAGGAAGGAAATTATTGTTTTTATGTCGATTATTCGAAGTCGAGGTGTCACCGTAAATACACGTTTTAAGGTTTTTTAAAATTGATTTTTTTTAAATTAAAAAATCATGTTTTTAGCGATTGGTCTGTGTGTGAACAAAATATATCAAAAACAGAAAACTGTACGAAGTTAAAACTTAAGTTAGGTACCATTAAGGGACCTGCATCGAACATTTTCATAAAAATCGTTCAATCGAAAGTAGTGGTTTATTTGTGCGATTTTATCAAAAACGGTTCCTACGATTTTTTTAAAATCATCTTATTCATTTAATTTTTTATTTTCTACGAGCCATATCTGCTGAACTTCTTGAGGTGGCTGTGCTTTCGTGGTAAAAAATGATCATTTTAAAGATTACAGCCTTAGTATGAATTTTACGACAAAAGTGTATGTAATAAATTTTATGGGAAATAAACGAAATCTACTACTTTTTTTTCAAGCATTTAATTTTTTACAGAGCTTAGTTTAGCGTCAATTAGTGATTTTTCATATTTTTTAGGTCGTACAGAGGTTGATTTTCATTTTGCGTCATTTAGTCTACTCATGATTAAACTAATAGGTTATATTTGTCAAAAGGTTTTTACATTGGCAAGAGAAAGTCGTGCGAGTGTTTCACACGTATTTTTATATTCCTGAGAGTATCTTCATAGCTAATATCTCAGACGCATCTACGGATTCTGGTTGATTAATAATGTACTGAGTATTGTACATATTTTTTATTAATATGATTTTGATTTTTTTAATATGATATTTTTATTAATTATGAAATATTAATAATAGAACTTTAAATAAATATCTACGAGTAAATTGATTAAATTTTGAATGGTTTTGGTTAAATTTTAAGATTGATTCAACTTTTTCTATTTGATTTAAACAAACGGGTACGAATGTTCTGGTCAAAGTTAGTGTATTTTTTTTTTTTGTTACTCCAAGTGAATACCTTACTCTAGTCAAATCTTTGTGTTCCTTATTGTAAATTAACCTTCTTTCTCCCTACTTAAAATTTTGTAACCAATTTCAACATAAAAACAATAATTTATTTGTGATACTATAGCTGGATCTTTACTGCATTAACATTCTTATTGTTTATTCAAAATATTTCTTTCGTAGGCGTCAGATATTTTTAATAAAGGAACGAAATACCTTATTAATATTACTGAAATTGATATTACAAAACTTTGTGAAGGTTTACAGCAAAAATTAGGGATCAGATTTCCAAACTATTTAACAGCTGCAATACTTTTACCTAGGTTACTATTGTGTAACCCATCAAATTACAATTTTAAACATTTTATATTGGAACTAAAAATGCAAATTTGATGAGTTATAAAAAATATTTGTTTGGATTAAAGTTATTTTAAATTCTTTGATGCACTTTTTAGTGTCACAATATTGATCTAAGAAAAATTCTTTACATAGTTGAAGACCTACATATGAAATACAATATAGGCCTACTACGGAACAGTGTGTTGTTATTTATAGACAATGTAAAACGATGTGTCATTTTTAATGAGTTACAATGCACATGTGTTACCGTTTTATTTTAAAAACACATTATGAGAATTGACATTTTCTTACAGTTTTTGTTTCTTTCTTCTAACAAAATGACACTATCGGAACATCTGACAGAATATTTTTCTCATTAGGATATAGTATATTGTAGTGTTGTGAAAACAAAATGGAAACAGTGGAAGAAAACACCTTCAAGCGAAATGTTTTTTTTTTTATCAACAGATACGACTAATAGGTGAAAAATAATTGGATTCTATTACATTTATGGGTTACGTTAACAAAGAAATCGGTTTTTAATTTCCGGTAAAGGTTGTATTTTGCTAAATTTAAGAGATTACAAGCAAACGTTATTTATATTTGGTATGATTTTGTTTAAGCAAAATGAGTTGTGGAGTAAAAATCCGGTGTGAAACACTCACACGGCTTTTTCTTGCCAATGTAAATAATTCAAAACTTAACCCATGTTTAATCATGAATAAACAATGTAAAATGAAAATTAACCTCTGTAGAACTTTGTACGTTGGTGGAGAGGAACATCATGGCTCCAGACTGACCACACAGCCCGGTGTGTAGGACTCTAAACCAACCAAAACCTCAAATACAGGCAAACACTAATTTGAGGTTAAACTAAGATCTGTAGAAATACGAAAATAAAAATGAAAATAAATGAAAAATAAAAATTGTTGATTTTTTTAAACAAGTATATTTCAAATGTTATTATATAAATATAGTGCATGATTTGTACAAGTTAAGTACCACTAGGGAATCCGACACGAACATTTTCATCAATCTATTAACCGGACGTAGTAGTAGTAGTTTATTCGAGCGTTTTTTCACTTTTTTGCGTTTTTCTCAAAAACGGCTTCTACGATTTTCGTTAAAATCGCCTCATTTACTAACTTTTCTAAGGTTGAAAAGAACGGGTAAGCGCCATGTCTACTGAAATTCTTGGGGGAGCTTTGTTCTCGTGTTTAAGTTATTTATTTTAAGTTTCCTACCTTAATATACAGGTTCCCTCATGGTAAAAATGTATGTAACTAAATTAGTAGAAAATATAGAAACGTACAACTTTTATTTCAAGCTTTTTTTTCTACAACTCTTAGTGTAGCGTTAATTAGTGATTTTTTTGTATGGGCTAGTGCGCATCAAAATCGATAAAAAATGGAATTTTTGCGACTTCAGTATGTATTTCACGACAAAAGTATGTAAAGTATCTAAATTTATAGAAAACTGAACACCTACAAGTTTGATTTCAATAACGTTTTCTACAGAACCTGGTTTAGCATCAATTTTTCATATTTTGAAGTTCTACATATTATTCATTATTTACGTTGGCAAGATAAAGCCGTGTTAGTGTTTCAAACCAGATTTTTAATCTATCTGGATTTTGAATCTTCTATTATATTCGATTTTGTGGTAGGTGTGGGTGTGACAATATTGGTATCTCTGGATTCTTTTTCTTTCTTCTTACTATTAAGGATTAGGCATAAGCCTGTTCCGAACTCACAAATACCTGTATGTCTACAGAAACACGAGACATTCCAACCCTTATATCTCGACTACTGCCATCTTCTTCGAGGTCTTCCCACCTCCCTTCTTCCAACTGGAACATATTCCCTCACTTTTAAAGGTATTCTCTCCTCTGGCATCTGTTCCAAATGTTGCCTCCATTGATTCCGGTATTTTTGTGACTAATTAATTTTGAATGAAAACAAGTGTTAAAATTTTTGAATGATCATGTAAATTGTCCCTTATGTTGAGGTTTCGATGTATGATATAGTTTGTACTTAGTAGAAATTCTTCTTCTTATCATGGCCTCTCCGATCGGATCGGAGGTTGGCAATCATGAGACTATCGGATCTTCGTCACCTCAGCTCTGAACAGCTCCGCTGCGGTACAGCAAAACCAGTCGCGAAGATTCTTCAACCTAGTAGTTCTTCCTACATCTCTCTTTCCCTGCGAATGAGTAGAAATTACATGAATTTACTCTTAAAAAATTGTTTTGAAAAACTTACATCTTGCTTATGTTTGATTTTTTTATATCGAAACATAGATCAATGCTCCGTACATCAACAATAGACAAACCAGGTAGTTGTAATAATTTTGTTTCTGTTTGACTGGTAAGTAATACATTAAACAATTTGAATTGGCACAAGCAGCTTCGATGTTTATCCACTCCACACTTAGCCCCTCGCCATGCAACCACGGTACAGTCACAAAAGTGTACAATCGCTACTGTAATTTACGACTCATGCACGGTCACTACGCTTTGTTTTCATTGTAGTTATTAATAATCTGTCAGACATAATGATGTGAATAATTTGTTTTCATATATGATTTTCTATTTATTATTTATGTATTCAGACCAATTTGTTTAGTTAGTTGCTAGCATCTGTAGAGTATAGTTTTTGCAGTTAAGTTCTTGTAATTTACATTTTAAATTTTTACTGGAACAGATTGAATATGTATTTCTTCTTCTTCTGCCTTTCAAGGATTATGCATCTCTGCCTGTTCCGAGCCCCTCAAATCTGCCCATCTTTTTCTCGGGCGTCCTCGTTCTCTCCTGCCCTCCGGTTTATAGCCCAGTGTTTGCTTAGGTATCTTATCCTCCCGCATTCTGTTTACATGCTTTAACCACTGCATTCTGTTCTGGGATACCTTGTTTATAGAGAAGATTTTGAGTTCTTTCCTTATCTGGGTATTCCTGTAACGATCTTCACCCATATGTATGTCGAATTAATTTCATTTCAGAATACATATTTTAAAATGAAATAATTATTTGTATGTTTGTGCATTAAAATAAGGGTGTAGGCATTTGCGTACATTAAAATTTGTAGACCTTGTTGAAAGAATAGGTTATGGATATACTTTACGGGGAACTGTGTGTACACGAAGGGGAAGAGTTGTGCCAGTTCGAATTGCCCACAGTATATAATGTTTTTCGGTGGAGCAACGGCTTAAATCTATGATTCGGCAAAATTCTAATACTGATTTTTCTAACTATTATAATTGACTAATTAAAATATGTTTATTTTATTTTTTGTGTATTTCCGTTAGTTAAATACAATTATATTGCATAAGAAACCGTATAAAAAGATGTAGATGGACATAAGTAGGAGTGTTAAGGTGTTTTTTTTTTAATAAATCTTTACATTTAATGATGTAATCCAAGTAAATAATACAATTGAAAAAATATTTATATTGTGTCCCCCTTTTATTTTATTCATTAATACTGGTACATTCTTGTAGTTTAATCCTACATAAAATAGCAATTACGACAGGACGTTTAACGTGTGGGCAGGTTATATATATATATATATATATATATATATATATATATATATATATATATATATATACTCGTACATCAGATAATATATTGTTACAATCATCTGGTTATACCGTGTTAAAATGAACGCAGGAAGTTGCATTTTATGCAGTAATACACCTATTTTATGTCTCGACAATAAATACATACAATCCTGTTAAAGAAAACGATTACTCATAAAAGTATATATTTTATGGTCCAGTAGTTTTAAGTAACTTTTCAATGTACAATTATGAAAATCAATCTGTTCGTTATCGGAATCTTGTTTGTGAATACTGTTGTTGTTTAGGTCAACAGCCGAAAGGATGGTTTGAACCTCTAGAGGTTTTACTAAGTAAAAACGAGGAGTAAGGTGGTTTACCATTGCTTTCCTCACTGAGTTGAAAGAGTATGCTTATCAGCATGCCAGGCCCTCCGTAAAGCACTCACTTTCCACTCTGCAAATTACAACTTCACTTCATTCACCACAGGGTCTGGCTGCATAGTGAAATTCATTACTTTCAGAGGAGATAACTCTGACTAGTGTCTTTTACACTTCTACCTCTTCTGTTCTTAAATAGTTCAGTCATATAAGTGGCTGACTATGTGATAAGAAACAGAACTATTTGTTTTAACCCTGGACCAAACAGATAGAGTGCAAATAAAATAACATTCCACCTGCCCGTTTTGGGCATTTGTGAATACTATAAAGTTAATAATCATGTGACACATGAAACGTGTCTCGTAAAAATAATCGTATAATTTAGCATTAATTTGTTCACTTTTAATAGTTTTAAATTTGATAAAAAATAATTATAAATGTTGTTGGTTAGGTCATCAGCTGAAAGGCTAGTTTTGAACCTCTAGAGTACTTACTAAGTTTAATGAGGAGTGAGGAGGGGTGTAGTATTGCCTTTCTCACTGACTTGAAAAGTATGCTTTTTGTCATGCCAAAGGCCCTGTGAAAAGCATATAATTTTCACCCTGAAAATGACAAGATTGGCTAGGCGCCATGTCTGCTGAAATTCTTGGGGAGTCTGTTTTCTTGTAAAACATTTGTTTTTTTAAGATTGCGGCTTTAATATGTATTTTAGCGCAAAATGTATATAATAAAAGTTGTTGAGAATTTAAAATTTTACAACTTTTATTTCAAACATTTTTTTTTGTATAACGCTTAATTTAGCGGTAATTAGCGATTTTCTGTTTGTTTTTCTCACGAGATCGTGTAAAAAAATCGATTTTTTCAAAAGATTTTAGCCCTTGAATAGTTTACGACAAAAATGTGTATAATAAAATTTATAGGAAATTAAAGGATCTACAACTTTTATTTCAAGACTTTTTCTCTACAGAGCTTAGTTTAGTGTGAGAGTGATTTTCCGTATTTTTAAGCCAAACTGAAGTTGATTTTCATTTTGCGTCTTTCACTCATGATTAAAATTAGGTTATTTGTTTTTTGAAGTTATTTTTTTAAATATTTTATTACTAATGTTAGTTTATATTGTTAATTATTTGGATTGGCAAGAGAAAGTTGTGTGAGTGTTTCACACCAACTTTTTTTTTAGTTTGTCCGATCAATTAACTATAGATTTTTTAAAGATTTCACTAAAATATAAGTCTTCATAAACTTTTCGGATTTTCTACATAATCAAAAATGAGTTATGCTATATTTTGGTAATGTTTAACTTTTCTTAAATTATATTCTTAAACATGTAGAAAGTTTTGTGACAACTTTTTCTTAATGTTATTAATATTAATCGTGGCTACTAACAATTTGAATATATCTGTATATTTGTATATAAGATATTAATTCTAACTCGTATTAAATTTTAAAAAGATGTCATTAAAAAAAATTTGATATTTTTCTTTATTTTTAATTTGTTAATCTCTTAATTTCGTTATATTTAACATAATTTTGTACGCTTGTACATAATTTTTAATAATAATCTCGGTAGAATCTTGTCATAAAATCCTTGTTTAACATATTTCATAATTTTGTGTGCGGTCTTTTTTGAATGTCAATTTTTTAATGTATAATTTGACAGATGTCCCTATTTGTTAATGCTTAAGTCCTTTAATAAGCAGAGTTTATATTTTATTTATTTTCTTATCCGGTCCGTCTCTTTTTACTTTACTGCTACATCAAGATGTCACACTCCATAAAAGGATTCACTTTATTTACTTAAAAGTGCCATTTTTGATTTTCTAAATATTTTTCAAGATATAAATTTTATTAATGAAATTTGATATGTTTTTGACACTTTTTTATTTTGAATTTTTTATTATATATATATATATATATACTACGTATAAGAAAAATATAATTTATGTATTCTACTTTTTTACTCTATCAATATTTTATTTCTTTTACGTATAAGCGCTAAGTATTTTCTATTATTTTTTAAAAGATATTTCCTATAGGTCATAATGTCAAAGTTTCAAACAGTGGAAGTTGTATTTTTAACAAAGTAATTTGGCAAGGAGATAAATAATATTGTTATTGATTTTTAAGATTAGCAGTTGAAAAAAAGTTTGTTCTTTATGTGAAATTTTTCTTTTAAAGTTTATCTTCTTTTTATTGTCGAGAAGTTTTAAAGTTTTGATAAGTAGCACCCTATCTTCTGACTATTTTGTGTTGTTTTTGAACATCCGTTATTTGAACATAGGACTATGTCTTGTGAAAGTTTAAATTTCAACAGGGAAAATACAAAAGAATATTTTAGTTTTAAGTTTAATCTGATCCGGATGCGTCATGAGTAATAGAATACTATTTTTCTCGCAAATACAACGTTTTCAAAGTAAATTCTTACGACTGATTACTAATTGCCCAAATTACGTATAAAAAAACAGTACACGATGACTTACGCGTTTTTTTACGTCGACACATTTTAAAAATTGTACTGTAGGTTCAGAGACAAACTTCAAAATCATAACAATTAATATGCAACATGAATTGTTCAGACCTACCAGGAATCGCACCGATACGACTGAAACGCCGATGGAGTAGAGACGTGATATATTAACGGAACTCTGACATTTATTACGTGTACAAAAACATAAATTAAAATTGAACATATTTTTCGTTATCTGGAGAACTATCACTCGGTTGTGTCCTCCTCAAAGCGATTAGTTTATTTTATTATTTTCATTTAATTTAGTTGTAAACATTTTTTCTTGTTGGTTTTGTACAGTTGCAATACAAATTAAGAAAACACAAAATTTGACTTTCCAAATAATTTTATTACAGAGAACAACTATCAGATTTGTTTTTACTTTTGTTTTTGAAATTTTCAACAGTTTCCAGTATAGCTACAACCCGAAAATGTGATACACAAAATACGTAACAAAGTAAATCATGTGAAAGAAAATGGAAGATACGTGGTGGTATATCTTTGGGTAAATCGGCTAATTAAGTATTAAATTGAAATCACCGCGGACAACTATATAGATGACCACCCTAACCAACTAACCTGTGAACTAGCTACAACGAACTTCCCAATTGTCTGACGTCTAAACCAAAAATGGAGCAGAGATCTCTTGGCCTGAATAACGGACAACACCTGTACGGTAGTTCTAAACGCAGAATGTACCACTGGATACTTCTCTTGAAAGTAAAAGACCCCACCGCCCTTTAAATTAAATATCATGTACGGAAATTGTGTTGTTCATTGTACAGTACCGTAATAATAATATAAGTAAAAAAATTGTTTGTTTCCAGGATTGGTTTTTTCAATTGTTTTTGAAAGTAAACTGTACTGTATTTAAAAGTTATGATAGGATGTCTATTTTAATATATTTTTAAACATCAATCTGTATTCCCAAAGAGTGAAAACGATGAAGTTCTTGAATTAGAGAATTTAGATTTAGTTGTTAATTTAAAAAAATGTAGGGTATTTGTCCTACGATACTGTAGGTATGAGCTACAAATACATCTTGAACGCGAGGATTTTGAGATCTGAGTGCATTTTCATTGTTTATGTAGTACGGAGCTCCTGATATAGTTGTACAAATTCGATTGGAAAGACTTTAGGTGTTTAAGATCATTGAATTTTCCGTATTATCTTTTATAAGTTACGTAATCGACCACGGCAGCTTACTGTTGTACTGTCAATTTCGGTATAACAGATACACTAGTTTTCGTACGAATTAATTGTTTTTTTTTCACTATATTTTATACACTTACCTATGTTTGAAGTAGGTAATCTAATTAAATGTTTGACACGAAGTTCTATGTATCGAGAGAATTAATTTTAAATTGAACTCTGTAAAAGGTACTTTTAGACGGCTTCGATAAATTAATTAATCACTGTGAATTTATCAAAGGACTATGTAAACTTTTTTAATCTAACGTTTTACAAAAAGTTTAATTAAATTCGTTTTTGATACTAAATCATTTTTTAAATTTAAGTTTTCCATTTTACTTGTACCAGGTAATTGTCTGTGCGCTTAATGTAATTATTACCAATTCGTATCATTTAATTTCCACGATTGTTTTTATATTTCTGGCCCTATCTTGAAAATAATGACAATCAGGTTCCATCCTTTGTTACATTTGAGGAATTCACTAATATCTGTTATTTTGAATGTTTTGAAATGCGCAGATATTTTCCTGACGTTCATTAGAAGTATTATTTAGATTTCTTTGTTACCTGCATCCACGAGACTGCACTTGATTTATAAATGATCACTGCATCAAGTTCATTCCATGTATTTTTTACTTTTTGTTTGTAGGGCATACAGTAAAACCCGCTTAATCGAAATACGCGTATAAGGAAGCATACCTATTTCGGATAATTTCAGTCTTTTTAAAAAAGTGTGAGATTTTTGATGAAACCGTTTTTTGTAGCAGCATCACGCGTTTGATGTGTAAGAAGCACGGCCTGGAGGTGAAAACCGAGTAAAAAAATTCACTGTGTAGTTAAACATTGTTGTTGTTTAGGTGATCAGTCGCAAGGGAGTTTTGAACCTCTAGAAGCCTGAATAAGTAAGATGAGAAGTGAGGTGGTTTACTATTACCTTTCTCACTGAGTGGAAAGTATGCTTATCAGCATGCTAGACAGTCTGAAAAGCATCTACTTTGCACCCTACAAAGGACACCTTCACTTCATTCACTTTAGGATCTGGTTGTACAATAAATAATGAACTTAATTACAAATGAAATTAATTACTCTCGGAGGAGGAACTCTCTGACTAATGTCTTTTACACCTCTACCTCTTCTGTTATTAGATGCTTTAGTCATATAATTGACTAACACATTCTAAAATGTCTCATTGATAAAATATTTTTTCAGATTTTATTTTAATGTAAATACAAATTAGCACAACTTTTTGAAGACTTTTAAGAATTATAATATGATTTCTGAGTTTCTTTGTTGGGTAAGTATTTGTGTATGATTGTAAAACAAATAACTTATTTCTGTTTTTTTGGGACAGCTTACTTAAGAGAGGAGTCTAAAATTATTTAGCAAGTAATTTGGTAATATGACCGGTGGACAACCTTGGTAAGGCGACCTGTTGATTCATTAGTAAGTTCTCTATTAGCATCAATACTATTTCACATTTCAACAAGAATCAAATATTATTATACTATGGCCAAGAGCGAAATGAAAAAAATTTTGTAATCTGATAAAAGATAATTTATTATTTGTGGGAGTTTTGAAACTTAATTCTTTTTTATTTTTTGTTATGTACTTGTATTTTACTATGTGCTAGTCTAATTGAAATTGAATATGATTGAATTTAAATATATTATGAGTTATGACCGAGCAGATCAACGTCAGATATTTGAAACATGAAATTATTATCGGTATAGTATAGGGTCTAAGATTGACTATTTACAATCTATTTTACATGAAATAAATATGATCTATAACATTATTGGAAATAAATCATTTGTCCCGTCGATGTTTTAGGTCTAAAAATTGTTTCTTATTCTTATTTACATCTTTCTTTAGCCCTCTCATCTTTTCCATTTTTTTCTTTGTTTATATTTATTATCTTTCTGGCATTCAGTTTAGTAACGACTGTATATTACATGAAAATTATTATTATTTTCAGTTTGTCAGACAAATTTATTTATTTCTTGTTACATGAAAATAATTCATAATAACATTCGTATTGCAATGTTAACTGACTACTTCATTTTCTAAATAAATGCACAAGACGTTTTTAAAATTATTTTAAAATGTTATTAATTCAAACGGATTAACCTTTAACCTTTTTACATTTAACCAATTTAAATATTTCTGTACTTCGCACAGAACTCAAATAAATCTCATATTATATATTGGATTCCGGAATAATGAAAGTAAATTTACCATAATTTATTAATTTTTGTTCGTAAAAACGTATTTTTTTGTATTTGAAATACTATTTTAATGTTGTACTATGATTATAACCGATTGAGTTATGAGATTTTTTTTATTGTGGGATTATGATCATGACATTGGAGAAAGTAAGCTTAAATTTAGGCCGGTTTAATCATGTTTAGTTTGTGTACATTTACATGAAATAATTTATGTAATAATCTTGGAAATTACTTTAATATTTATTAACACCAGGCGAGAGTGGTGCATTATTTTGTTTTGAGGTTTGACCGGCGACTAACTTGGAAGCATCATCTCCGTAGAAAAACGTTTAGAACTTAACCTCCGCCAAAAACTACTCTTTTGCTTAATTAACACTCGATGAAATTAAACTACGGTTCAATTTAGTTAATTTTGTAAACGCAAGTTTGTTTGACATAATAATTTTTTGCAATCAGTTTTTTTTAATATAATTATAAACTTTAGCAAAGATGATAAAAAATAATAAAGGTAAAAAAATAAGTTGTAAACGCAAGTTAGATAGAAAAGTGACAAGCAAATGCCTTCTGTACATTTAAATTAAAAATTTTTATATCGGGTTTTATATTTGAAATCCAAAAAGAATCTTTGATGTAAGAAACTTGTTGCTTCTAAGAACATATTATGAACTTAATACCTTGTACGATTAAGCCAATTATATTCGTACAAGCTGTTTGGAGAAGAATAATACTTTATTTGTCAATCCCCTGATATCACATCATTAAATTTTTTCATTAAAGTTTCATAGAATTGATATAGCATAGCTAAAGTTTTTTTACCGATTGTTAATTTGTCAAAAAATAAAATTTTTTCCATTATGTTTGTTTTGTTGAAAAAAGAAATACAACTAGTCAATGCTTCAGTTTTTTAGATTGTGTAAAACCTGTTGTATTACCGGGATTAATAATAAATAAAAAGCATCAGATCAATAACACCTTTGCGTTTTGTTTATATTATTAAGTTGTTTTATGTAAATTAGTTGATTGTCTTTTACAAATTCTTGGGTTTGTAAACTTAGGACTTATTCATATTAAAGAAAACCGTTATGAGTGTTCATACAACCTTCTACTTTTGCTACTGCTTTTCTTTCTATATTAACATAGGCCTATCTGTGAATTATTTATACCTGAATCCATGTTAGCTGTTCTCATACTTTCTTCTATATTTCTTAGAATCTTCATATATCTTTCGGCTATTTTGTACTACGTAAAGTGATTTAAGTCATTTCTGAAAGCTTTTTTCGTAGCCCATATTCTCAGAATTCGTTCATTGTAGGCTTTTCATGTTTCTTTCGTCCAGCCAGTGTTCAGTTTTTCTCTTCGTGAAAGCCCTTAAAATCAATCATCAATTATCTAAATTTGGTTCGATCCATTATCTTTTTTCAGTTTACTACAGTTTTATGAATATCGTTTTTGACTTTTTTAAACATTTTAGGTCTATTGTTTAGATTATTCAAAATCTACAGGTATCGCTCAATTTAGTCTTCTTTAGAATTTTCATTATCTAAAAACTTAAGGTAATGTCATTTTTTTGTAGAATATCAAACTTTTGTGAAATTATAGCTATCTAACTTTAATTTTTACCTAAAAAAATTCATAATTCATAACAATTTGTTCGACGATCTGTTTTTGAAAATTATTGATTGTTTATTTACTTTAAAATATTGCTTTTGTTATTGACTCATCTGCATATAAATGAAAAAACCCTCAATTAATTGAGACACTCATCAATTCTTCAATTTGGCGATCAACTTTAAAGCTTAAATTCGACATTTTTGTTCCTTAGTGGTGGAACAGATCAATTAAAGCATTTAAATATTGTCCACGTGCGCTTAAGGGGTAAAACCGGGTTGTCAACCGTAAAGATATAACTATATCTTCCAGACAATATGCAGTTTTAAAAATCGACACGAGTATTCTGGAAGCGATATCTAATAAAATTAATGCATTTGAATTTTGGCCTAATGGTCAGAAAGGACATAACTAACCCTACCAAAGCTATAATATGAAAATGTTTCCTGTAGGTTCCCAGTTACCTTTAATTTTGAAAATCTGTAATAGTGTCCTTAAAGTGATACATAAAAATGTAACGTACTAAGTAAATCTGGAAAAACCTTTTAGGCAGTAAATTAAAGTTCACTTCTCTTAGGCTAACAATAGGTAAGTAAGTAGACCTCGTGGATTATTTACCTGTACATTTGAAAGTTGTACGTTAAGTTTTATTAATATATAAATTATTGTTTTGTATTCCTCGAGAATATTTTTGTAAAAAGACCAATGAAATGTCTATGGAACATATAGACACGCCCCTTCGAGGTTGTGCAACCAATTAGCTTTCTTAGATGGGCGTGTACTTATTATTAGTAATGGCTGAATACTTTACACTTAATATTTTCGGTCTTGAATTTAAATATATTTCCAAGCTGCTGTAAAGGACTAGTAACATAAAATAAATATTTATGAAATTTTAGATAAAATTTTACCCTAAGTTAGTAAATAATTGATTAATTTATACAAAACGTAAATACCGAGAGGTAAAAGTGTAAAACATTAAATTCTTTTGCAGTTTATCGCAATAATGAATACGAAAAAAGTGAAACTCTCTCTTTAGATTTACTTTTGAACCTGTGGTATTTATTACTTACAACTTTATGAATGTATAATATAATACAGTCGGTAAGGACACGGACACGAAATGAACTGTATTTCTCTTAAACAAAAGGGTCAAACTAAGTTGATGACTTAAACTTATAAGAATGATACCATTACTAACTTAAAACTATTATTCCAGTCACCAATAGTTCACAATGTAGTGCTGTGTAATTACATCCTATCAAGATCTCTCTGAATCATGATTCATGAACTATTTTATTCATGAATAGTTTATTAATAATGCTCCTTTTTAAATCAAGTCATTCTTTCAGTTATTTAATTGAAGTAATGTTACTTTCATTGACTTTTTATGGTCTTTTCACTACTTTAATCCGAATTGAGTAAGATCGATTTCACACTATGGTTCTAGTTGCATTATAATGTATTCTTAAGCTCATTATTTTTTTTAAATTTCTGTAAAATAATTACCCTATGAAATCATAATTTTAGTATTCACATTGATTAAACAGCTCAGTTACTCTTAATTATTGAGGTTTTCAGTTACCTACTTCAATTAATTTAATAGATGACGTGTTCGTCTACAAATAATTACTCAGCTACTGTTGAACACTTCATAAATTTAGTATTACAAAAGAATAAAAGTTGTAATTAATCATTTCATTTTTGTATTCTTTTATGTTCCACACAGTTGTGCTTTAACCGGTATATGTGTTAGACATTTAAATTCAGTTTTTATTTTTTTAGAAACAACTACTAAACTGTAAATTAATAGCCTGAACTATTTATGGTAATGTAAGTGTATTGTGTTTTGTTGTCTTTGTGGAAATCTTTCAGTGGGAAATCCTTGTTTGTATTTTATATGAGATCTTCATTCCATCATCTCTATAATGTTCTCTGCGGATTTTGTGGTAGGTGTAGTTGTTACAATATTATTTTACTTGGATTCGTTTTTTAATTAATTCGTAATTTATGAAAACCTTTTTCTCGTATATACTGTGCCAATGTTATGCCCAAGATGTTTTCCTTACTTCTTTTTAGTTTATTGAAGTTGTTTCAATAACTTCAATAAACTTTTTGTTGAAGTTGAAACTTTTTGTTGAAGTTGTTTAGGTCATCAGCCTAAAAGCGGGTTTGAACCTCTTGAGGCTTTACTAAGTAAAACAAAGAGTGAGGTGGTCTACCATTGCCTTCTTCACTGAGTGGAAAAATATGCTTATCAACATGCCGGGCTCTCCAAAAATTACATATTTTCCACCCTATTAATGAAACCTTTACTTCATTAACCATAGGGTCTGGCTGCCTGTTATGGACAGGTGGAGTGTTAAATTTAACTGAGTCATTCAGCGAAATTCTTTGAAACTTAAAGGTTGATATCTAAAAAATAATCGATTAAATTTGTTTGTTATTTGCTTTAAAGTAGCTATGTAATATATATATTTTTAAAAAAGCCTTTCTTATTAACTACAATTAAAATTTAGCTATAATTTTTTGGATAAATTTACCCAGAGTACAACTTTAATTTGATAGTTAAATTGTATTGTGACGTAAGTCATGTTTTTTTTAACTGTTTTGAACATGCTGGAACATTTTTATTGAACCTTCTAGAAAACAGGTTTTACCAATCTTTCTAAAGATGTGTACTAAACAATTAATGATGAGTCTTGTTCAAGAACTTGTACTGTTAAATTTAAAAAAGTCTTTTGACGTTTAGAGTTCGATATCGTGTCATTTTTAGTAAGGAATCGTATTACTGTGACGTCAATAGATCACCTTATTACACTGTTGTATGGTCTTCCGGCTTTTGAATAGTTCATTAAAAAATCTGCTATAAACGAATTACATATCATACAATAGTATTTTTACTTTAATTTGAGTAGATGCCTTACACCTCCGGTTAAAACCGTTTATACAAATCACACTAATAAATAAATCCTAATACATAAACCTAATTTAAGCGGATTGTAAAACTTAGTCCATTAATTCTACCACATAAACAAATTTCAATTAATTTTTATTAAAGAATTTTAAGGGTGTGTCGTTTGCAATGTAAATTAAAACCTCCGTACTCTAACGCAAGCTGAAATTTTACAAATAATAATGTATTATGTAGGTTATAATTTCTTTATTACCATTTTAAATAATAATAAGTCTTTTATACTGTTTTTTATTGACGTTACTTTATTCAATTTAAAATTTAATTCATTAATCATTAACTCATTAAATGTATTCGTTACTCTTATATTGACACCCTAATTATATAAAAAATTTAAATACTTATTTAAAATTTTATTTATTATGTAACAAAGTAATGTTATCATTATTATGCATTAAATATTACTAGAACAGACTATGTAGGTATTAATATTACACCATATCATATTATCATTTTTTAATTCAAAGTATGTGCTCTATAAATTACGTTGTATCGTGAAAGTTAACTTTGCATATTTGCATACATCTTAAAAATATTGTAATAATGTTTACATAAAATGTATAGTTTACATAAAAATATATGTTTGAATATTGAGTTCTAAAGAATACTGATCCAATATACTATTAAAGATGTTATGGAGAAATTTACATACTATATTTTCAATTTATATCGACATTTTATTGAATGTTTCTGTGTAATGTTATCACAAATCCTCTTCGTTGGGTTCATGTTATCTTTAAAAATGGAATTTTCCCCTGAATTATAATAGGTATTATTAGTATTATTTTAATACATAGAATATAATTTACAATCGTTACGCGCAGAGACAATAAAAAAATAGTTTAACAAATGGAAATAACTTGTCAGAAGAGCACACTGTGGGTATATCATATTTACTAGTAAATGCATCAGATTTAATAGTAAATGTTTAACGCAATAGGAAATTTTAGTCTTGATTAAATTATCGAAACAAATATAAGTACTCGTATACTTATATAAAAAAATAGAAATTTATTGAATTTAAATTGGTTTTTGAGCAGAAGTATTCATAACAAAAATAAACTAAAACAATTTTTTTTGAAATTATTAACACGATCAATAATTCTTGATTCATTATACAGCCAGGCCCTGTGGTCAATGAAGTGAAGGTGTCATTTGCAGGGTGCAAAGTAGATGCTTTTCGGAGGGCCTAGCATGCTGATACGCATAGGCTACTCTTGTACTCAGTGAGGAAGGCAATTTGTAAAACACCTTACTCCTCGTGTTACTCAGTAAAACCTCTAGAGGTTCAAACTAGCCTTTCGGCTGTTGACATAAACAACAACACAATTCTTGTTATTAAACCACTTGCTTTAAGTTACCAATAGCCTATACTCGTACACTAGTTTTTCGCAATGAACATTTATATCTGCTCTCCACAATGTGTGTAGGAAAGTATTTTAAACTTATAATACCAAAGTTCCAGACCGTAGCTTAATCTTATTTGCAAATCAGTTTTCCTTGTTGGTCAGGTTAATTGCAAAAATATTTCCTTTATGATAAAAGCAAAGTTTAAAAATTGTTGTTGGTTAATTAAAAATTGAAAGAAAATTTTTAGCAATTGTCGTCGCCGTTAGTTTTTAATTTTGTCTGTAAGTCTTTAAAAATAAAATTTAAAATTTATTAAGTGTGGTAGCGATTACTATTTTATAAAAGTAAATTGCTACTTTAAGTTATTGTTATTCTTTTATAAAATGTAATTGGTTTCGTTGATGTTGAAGTCTGTCTTGGTTTTTTCGTTGTCGTATGTCGTATAGAATTGTGGTTGTACGTAAGTATGGTGAATTTCATATTAGTATGAACCAAAGGAATGGGTAATTCCATACTGATTTTGTTTTAGTTTGACAACTACAACAAATTAAATTTTTAGTTCTTCTATATTAGAGTAAGTATTTGATTTTATTATTTTTGGAATTATAATATTTATAATTAACAATTTTTTTCTAATAGAATTACCTTAGAAAGAATAGAATCTTCATTTAGGTTTGCTTTGTATTCAACGCAGGTTTTAAAAAGAAAATATTTAAAAAAAACTTCTCTTTAATAATTATTATACTAAGGACTTACAATACTTAAACTACTGTGTGTAACAAAAAATTCAGTTTTACTATTCTCTATTATTTTCAAATAATATTTCTAATACATTTATCAAAATTCAATAAAGAATTTCCATTTTTTCTCTTGCACCCAGTTCTTTTATAAATACTTTTAAAAACAAAGTTCACGTAGGTAGTAAAATTGTATTTTGTTTCCCACATGAATATTTTAATTGGAGAAAGAAATGAAGGCATCTAGATGTATCTTCTAAGAAAGGATTATGTAAGCGTTTTCAAAGTGAAGTAAAATAATGAATTAAATGATTATAAAATATAATAAGTACGTTAATGGAGGACAAATCATTAAAATTCACCATATATAGAAACATAATTTATCATTGCGATATCTACATGAATAACCTACCGTTTTTTTCTGACTGCGTTTTGTATTATTTGATACAAAAAGTTGTATTGGATTTCAGAAGAAAATTAATAGAGGTTGTAAATTACTATAAGTAGGTCATTTTTATTGTTACGTCTATTCTCTATTAGCTGTAATTTGATGATACTTTTTAATGATACTAAATGCGTATTAAAATTTTGGTTTTGTGTATCATACGTATAATACGATGTGTGGCTATAGTATAACGTGACTGACGTAAAAAATGTTATTTTTATTTTATACATAATCACTTATTGTCACCTTCAATATACACTCTTCTATCCCTACAACGCTCTATGCGAATTTTCCATTATTGGAAACAGTGCTGAAAGTCATCTTCTGACAGCTCCTTCAGGACACGTGCCGCTAAAAAAATGTTTGAAATGGATTTCGCAAAAATGTGTGTACTGACACTTTGTACGCGATTGAAAATGACCCAAATTTTTTGCAAACGATAATAACATGTGATGAAACGTGGTTTTTTACTTATGATTCGGACGAAGCGCCAATCCATGCACTGGAAGTTATTGAATAGCCACACCTCGTATTTTGTACCTATGACTTTAATTTAGTCTTCACTTTAGTAGACTTTAATTTAGTGTTTTTAAATAATTTTTCTTTCATTGAATCGGTATATACGAGTATACTCGTATTATATTATTTTTATGTTTCAGTTTAAATGAAGCTGCGTTCCATAATTCATAATAATTTTATGTTCTATTATTTGTTTTTGGCTGAATTAGCGTAATTTTTATTTTTATTGTATTTTTTTTAGAACTTTTGAAGTAGGCACACAATAATTATTTACTATGTTTTTCTTTGTTATGTTTTTTGCACGTGTCATTTTTCTTTTCTCGTTTCGTTTTTAAGTTTATTTGTAAGTAATGGTAACCTCCGAGTTGGGATTATCCTTTGGAGGTACCTAATTTCCATTTTATGTAAAGTGTATTTTATTTTATGTATTTGTTACAAATTGCTGAATTGTTGCGTATTGTTTTAAATTTTTAATTTCTGTTGTAATATGTTACGAAATGTATCGTATTTATGTTTGAATGGAAATAAATTATTTTTATTACAACAATTAATATGAGTTAGAATACTCGTGCCCATTTTCAGAACTGTAGCTTTTCGAGAAAGTATAGAATTTGTGTATATTACTAATCATCAACGTGTTATTTCTTATTCACAAAGGGTTGACATGCAAATACTTTGTATTTTTCCTTTTTAAATTCTATGGAACAAATATGCCAAATTTTAGGGTTCTTTGTCTTATCGGGAATTTAAAAAAATAATGATGAGAAGTGAATGAATTAACGCTTTTACTTTTATTTGTACAAAATGAAGAAAAGAATTTAAGAAAAATTGATAAGATTAAACTACATAATTTTTTCTGTGTAGCCTTTTAGCTCCCGTCGTCGGTGTCGTCAGATCAAAGAAGGAGTGTTTAAAAAAATATATGAAGGCTCATTACATGTGATAATATATTATGGAGATGAATGGACGTGTGTTGAAATAAAAAGATAAAAATCTAAATTACTTATAATTAACTAGTCAGGGTCAGAGTCAAAAATGTAGGGTCTATCCTTTAAAAAAACCACGAAGGAAGGGGGTAACTTCTTTCTTTCACTCTTTATTCTTTTTTTCTTTTCTTCTTAATTCTTCTACTATGTCTATTTGCGGGAGGTAATGTCTTAAGAAGAAAGATTAAATGGTCTGATAGAATTCAAACCTTAAAAATCTTGTCGGACAATAACGTGTGATTTCACTACTAATGTCTTTACACGGTCAAGATTTGTTAAGTTTAATTTCAGATGTTGTTTAACTTCATATAACGTTTAATACGTGTCCAACTCATAGATTTTTGTGATAATGATTTTTCTATTTGTTTACGTTTTTTGATGGGTTTTAATTTTATTAATAATACTTAATTATAATTAAATAAACAGTGTGTGTTTACTGCATTATTTTAAAAACAATTAAAGATTTTATTCCCAGTACCGCTGTTCTTATCTCATTTTATATGTTTAATTTTTTCATTGATAATGGACTAAACGTGGATGTAAACAATGAATTAGTAAACCGGATTGATGCTTTTGAAATGTTAACGTATCGCAGGATATGTTTTATTTCTTAATCAGATAGGATCAGTAGTGTAAGTTTATTAAAAATGATGGGTTAAAAAGTGTTTGGAAATAATACAATTGTGTTAATTCACTAGCCTTCCTCGCGGAGGTCCCGGGTTCAACCCAGCCAGGGTCTGGAAATTTTCACAAGTCAAAACCCACTTTTCTCGATGCATTACCCACCGCAGTAGCTAATAACCAAGTAGTTGAAGCGATTTGAAATAAAATAATCTGTAAATTATTATAATTTGGTCACATTATGAGAAATCTCAAAAATCAATTCCCGCGTTTTGTGCTAAAAGAGAAATGGAAGGATATCGTTCGCCTGGCCAAACATAAATATCTCGGCTTAAGAATCTGAGAGAATGGTTCACAATCGCGAACACTTTTCTCCAAAGAGTTCGGATCTGAAGAACGTATAATCTGCATTGTTTGCTTCTGGCGTTCTCTTTCATGAAAACAGTAAAACCCTTCATAACATTTCAAAATTCCGAGAATAATGGAAGTAATTGCATCGTTTTATAGTAAATTTACAAACGACTAGATGACAATCCCAACCAACTAGCTCGTGACCTAGCATCAAGGAACTTCCCAAATGTAAACTGTCCAAAGCGAAAGTGGAGAAGAGACCTCTTGGTCTGTATAACGAACTACGTCTTGTAGAAAATCATCCGATCATACATGATGATCTCCTAAATAAAGGTCATCTGACCTTACATAATCTTAAGTATTTTATGAATAATATTTCAAAAATTGTAAAAAATTGTCCTATAGAGATTGTCCTATGAAATTGACCTCTACACTTAAAAGTCATCCTCTATAAATCATTAATACGACCAATTTGGCTATATGGTGGACCAATTTTTGGAGCTTGTCACAATTACAACACTGAATATTCTTCAGACACCAGTCAAAAGGACTTAGAACAATAACAAACGCGCCTTTATACGTAACTAATCATACCCTTCACGAAGACCTAAAAATACCAACGGTTCAATCAACGCAACATTCAACTCATTACACCCAAAGACAATTGACCACATAAATCCAAATGTCCAATCTCTTTCAACTAACGATCTCCCTGTTAACTGACGACTGAAACGAAGGTGGAATAGGGATCTTCTCCGACCACCGTAAAAATAATTAAAAGAATAATAATTAAAAATAATTAAAATAATTGAAAGAAAATAATTAAAGAAAATAATTAAAAGAATTAAAAGAAAACATTTCAATTTAACTTGTCATGCCTGTTTCATTTTATAAAAAAAAGAAAATCATTTCATAAGAAAAAAATCAATCAAAGTTTATAAATTATTATCATTCAAAATATTGGCACCACATTCATTGTGAATTTTCACGCCGAAATCGGGCTCTGGATCGATTCACATTCCCGCCATTCCTCATTCATTCCATCTCATTTACTAGTTGCGCTTTAAAAAATTGTAGGCCTACATTTGTAATAAAAATAAAGTTGAAACCAAAAAAATTGTAAAATCTGTGTATTTTAAAAAAAACTAGGTAAAGGATGTCGTAATATTATTATTTAAATTTAAATTATTTTGTTATTTTATAATTAAATAAATTTTGTATTTTAAATAACAAATATGTAAGAAGAAGATTATGGTTATTGTTTAATCAGTGGTGATTGTTCAATCACCTCCTTCCTAAATGTAAGGACATCACCAACTCAAATCAATAAAATTAAGTGTACAAAAATGAATTTCAATAAAATCATGTTACAAGAATCAAAGTTTTATAATTATTTTTAATTAAAATTCAATATAGGTGTAGTAAACAAGAACACTAAAACCTATAGTTCTAAATGGAGAATTTACCCTGCGTACCAATTCTCTTGAATGTAAAATTCGCCATTTTCCGTTAAATTAAATAACATATTGGGAAATTTTGCAGCTTAATGCACACCGTAATAAAAATTAAATAAAAAAGTAATTATATATTGCCTGTTTTAACACTTATTTTAGTCCCGTAATATTTTTCATCAACATATACTACATTTTTCGTGCCTTGAAAGTTTTTCGATTAACTTTGTTAAATTTTGGGTGGCTAATTATCTTGATGAAATTTGAGTACAACAGTGGGTTTAATCCATTACAATATCGAATCTAGGATTATTAAAATTCTTCTGAAATATTTATACATTGTTAACAGCTGTAATTTTATACTGTAGTACTGCTTTATCTTTCGACATTGATTTACCCAGTTATTATTTTGAAGTTAATCGTATTGTAATCGAGTCATTTTATATTTTTAATGTTCTAGTTAATAATATTTATTTGGCGGTCGATATAGTAATTAGTGAACGTTTAATATTGCAGTTATTATATTTCAGTTGCACTATACTAGATCAGTCATATTTATGAATTAGTTCTCTCAGGGTGAAAGTTGATATATTATTAGTTTTGCTTTTTATTGTCTTCTAGTATTGCAGGTTGTATAGCAAGTGCAAGTGTAATGAAATTTATGTATTTTAGTATTATGCATGTTTGAACGCGTGTGGGAGTGTTGTTCCGTGTAATGTGTGCAATTACAATAAATGAGTTAACTTATGGTTGTTACAAGGGTGAAATAAATACAAGTGTTTCTGAACGTTTTTATAAATGTCTGAACTGGGTGATCACAAAATTATATGCATTAAATTAAAATTTTAGAAGACAGATCATTTTTGGTTTTGGAAAATCATATTCAAAAATTGAATGTAACACAAATATTTATTTGGCAGCCGCCCTGTACGGAATAGTCATCGTAAAATTAAATACAAAATCTATAAACCTAACGAAATAAATTAAAGTTATTATAAATTGTTATATTTAAGAAAAAAAAATTAAATGCAAATTAAATAATTTACTTAATGGTTATTATTTTATTTTGAATTTTACACTTAAGGGAACCCATAACCGGTACCTAAATAGTACATTAGACCCTCGCTAACCCGATCCTCAATAGCACGTCTTCCTCCATGATATGTACACTTTTCTAATCTCCTTGAAATTGCCATAACACTTAAATGTTAAAGGTACCTCCATAGTACGACTATTTTTTTTTAAACTTCTATAGCACGGATTTTTTCCAATTTAGACAATTTAGATCAAAACTCTAACCCACTATAGCACGACTTTTTGTGGAACCGAGCCTATATAGCTCGAGTTCACCCTCAGTAATACGTCGTTTTATGTAATGGAACCTTTATAGCACGAGTTCAACTTTTCCAGACCTTGAAAGCACGACTTTTAGTCTATAAAATTTTGGTAGCACGAACCTCAACTAGTAGAAAAGTCTTCGATAACAAGACTGTTTCCCAAAACCCCTTAAGACTCTTGCTATCGAAGTTCTACTATACATATTAAAAATGTAACCTGCTTATGGCCCGTTTCTCAAAAACGTTGCAATATGTGGAAACTTGAGATACCTATCAATACCTATAGAAAGTTTATAAGTGGGTAGTACATGTACTCATCTTTGATATTTAATGTTGGAGATACAAAAGGAATTACAAAAATATCTCAAGGTGGTCAATACTATGTTTAAAAACCAAAGTAATTAAATTTTTTTTTAAATTTTACGGCATTTATTTAAAAGAATGTAAATATTATGGTTCCACAGTTTCAGCTTCACACCTAAAACGGTTTTTGAGATAACCGGTCATTTAATAAAGAAATAATTTTCGGGAATCTTTAACAACAAAAATCGTCTGAAAACTTTTGAATTTATCGTTCATATTTTGAAACATTACTTAACTATACAATTTTAATTTTAAGAAATTGTGCAGCTCATTGTACTCTACCTTAAGAAAGATACAAAACAAAAAGTATTCGATTGTCGAAATGATTGGTTTTTTATTAAATTTTATAATCAATTACATTGTCAATTCTTTATTAAAAATAAAGAAAAAGTTTGGAAGTACGCTAACATTTTCAATGAAATATATTTGACGTAGGGCTAACCAAAACTTTGACAGCCGATTATGAAAATGGACTTAAATATTTATGTATTTTATAAAAATTTTATATTTTATAAAGAACTGATCAGTAACGAATACCTTCAAATTTTAAGCGTATTTATTAAATTTTGAACACTCATCCCAAGTTTTTCTCTTAATATTTGTCTCTAGTTAGGTAATTTACTGAGTACGAGTATTTTGCCCTACCGGTATAACTCAAAAACTGAGAGCTCATTTTGTTTTTCTTTTACGTCCAACTGTTTTTCAATTATTGCTAACTCAGACGATGAGAAGAGTGACACATGAAAATTAGTGATTACAAATTTCCAGACCTGACCGGGGATTAAACCTGGAACTCCGGCGTACAAGCCAGTTGCGCTGACCGAAAATTGAAAGCAACTCATCATTAAAGATCAGGGGTTTGTAAATTAAACACTTTTTTTATATATATAGGCTATCGCTAATTTGTGTACGTTACAATCTGTTCAATTCAGAACAATAAGCAACCCCATGACCCAATCAGATGAGGATGATGTGTATGACATGTAAATGAGGTGTAGTCTTGTACAGACCCAGGCCGACCATTCCCGAGAGAGTATGGTTAATTGAAACCCAACCATCAAAGTACACCGGTAGCCACTGTCTAGTATTCAAATCCGTATAAAAGTAACTACCTTTACTAGGATTCGAACCAGGAACCTTCGTCTCCGAAAATCAGCTGTTAAACAGCTGATTTTGGCGACGACTTTACCTGTAGACCAACCCGGTGGGTTAAACACTTTAGCAGAACTTGTATTAACTTGGCAACAATTGAATGTTAAAGTTGACATTCTAGTGCCTTCTGGATCACCCAGTTTTTGCTGTATTTTAATCAAAGCTACCTTCCAGTTAGTTACAAAGTCATTGGATATTTCACTAGTCGCATTCTATTCGTTTTATTGTAAATAAAATAATATAATAATACTATAGTAAAGTGTTCTTACGTTATGTACACGCTATCTGGCGTGCAAGCACGCAAGTAATAGTCCTACAATTGATTAAACTTAATAAATTTTGATACTGGCAGTTTACAGTTGTGCATAGTTTGATAAATACGTACGAAATAATCATATATAAGCACCTGCTTGAATTCAATTCATTTAATTTAAAAATAAATTAAATGATTATTCATATTACGGTAATTTAATACTTTATTATTTTTCTTACTTTTTGTTATCTTTGAATTATAATAAGTAGTCGGAATGTACTTGAATGAATACGATTTAAAGCATAGTTAATGAAGTGTCTTATCAGCAGCTCTCCGGAGACTGAACTTCAGTTAACTTTGTGTAATCTTATGAGACAGATGGATTAGTAATTAGTCCTTAAAACATAATGGAAAATCTTTGTTACAGATTCATTTTATTCACTTCACGTGAATAGTTTTCCTGATGAAAAAGCTATTGCTCCATTAGTTAATTGGATATCATTATTATTCATACATATGAATAACTTTATTTTGTCTCGTTACCTTTAATTTCAATCTCTTCTGTGCCCGCCATCTTAGGACCTAGGTGGTACAGCATATTATGTTTTTGTTTTCAATAAATTTGTTTTATTATCGGTAAAACACGAGCCGCATTCATCTTTATGGAAAAATATATTAAAAATCTATGATCTACATCGTAACACATTCGATTCCCATTCAGGCTCGTATTTTCATACGTTACAAAAAAATCATTTCATGTTTCACCGACTGCATTAGCATTAATTGCAGTCGGACGTTAAACCAAAAGAAAGTAACACAAAAATTTGTGTGCTTAGATTTTACATCTTCTTCATTGTGCTCTATGGCATTAGTCCTGGACTCTTAACGAAACAGACAAAGCTTTATAGATGAGATTATATCGGAATCTTGCGTACATCATGAAAGGATCGTATAATCAACACCGAAGTTCTCTAGAGAATGAGAGAAACAGAAAACAAATTTCTCATGAGCGCCATTAAAATCCGCACGCTCCAATACTTCGGACATTTTTTCCCTTGTACAGGGCCAATTTTAGACCAAGTGATGTGATATTAGACGTTTCTGAAAGCTTTTTTTGCAATCCACATAATCAGCGTCTGTTCATTGTAGATTTTTCTCTTTTCTTCAATACTTCGGACATATAATGAAGATTGAAAGAAAATATTATGTCCTACTCTATCTATCCATCGTAGGGGAAGATTCAGGGCAAACGTGGTCCAGGTTAAAGAGGTATATCATGGTTGAAGAACCTGAGGGCATAGAATGGAAAAACAAACCACGAATTGTTCAGAATTGTAACCATCAAAGTGAGAAAATCAATTCTTATCGGTGACATCAGGAACAGGAAATAAATTTATCATTTATTGTTTTTTTTTTAATTTATTAAAACTACTATTGCATTAATTAATTGGTGTTTAATATTAACATACAACGGAATACGTTTAGTATATATTCCGAACTTTAAGTTTCGTTGTGCGAATCTTTGTAGAGCAGCAAACCAAAGGTGTTTCAAATAAATTTCATTCGTAACTGATCTGTGAAATATTTGTACACTAGGCTTTAGGCATTTTTGTTGGTTAGATCAACAGCAGAAAGGCTGGTTTGAACCTCTAGAGGTTTTAATAAGTAAAACGAGGACTGAGGTGGTTACCATGCCTTTCTTACTGATTTCAAAAGAAGCCTATGCTTATCAGCATGCCAGGTCCTCTAAAAAGCATCTACTCTGCACCTTGCAAATGACACCTTCACTTCATTCACCACAGGGTCCGGCTGTATAATGAAATTCATTACTTTCAGAGGAGATAACTCTGACTAGTGTCTTTTACACTTCTACCTCTTCTGTTCTTAAATGCTTCAGTCATATAATTGGCTGACCATTTGATAAGAAACAACTACTTTTTGTAGCCTGGAAACTAGCAGATAGAGTGCAAATAATTTAAAACTCCACCAGCCTGTTATGGCCGCTTTAGGCATTCATGAAACCTGTAAGGACCGTTTATTATTTGTAAGTTAATGCAATGATAGGAAAATTGTTTTCTTCTTGGATATAGTTAAAAAAAATTATATATTATTTACTTAGTTCGCTTGTAACAGAATCTGTTGTACCTTAAAATCCTGTCGTTTAGAAGTTTGAAGTTTCTATTTGTCTATGTCATCAGAGAGCAATAATAGTAAATTTCACAAACGACTATATAACCATCCAAACTAACTAGGCCGTGATCTAGCTTCGAGGAGCTTACCAACTGTGAGATGTCGAAAGCGAAAATGGAGTTGAGACCTCTTGGTCTGAATAACGGAGAAGATCCGTATTTCTAAACTGAGATAATAAATACTTCTCCTTAATGAAAAAATCCTCCACCACCTGTTAAATATTATATACGGAAATCGTTTTCTTCAATGTACAGTACCGTAACAAAAATTAAATACAAATACATTAGAGAGCACATTTCTACCCTTAGACCTTTCTCCTAACTTTCATGACACCATCCGTCCACTTAGTTCTGATTCGTCCTCACTTTCTCCATCTTGCTGGAACTCACAGCCGAATCTTCTGTGGTAACCTGTTCTCTTCCATTCTTCCCTGATGATCGTACCAGATGAGTTGTCTTTCTTCAATTTGTCAATCTTCTTAAAAATTTCTTCATTTTTAACTCAATCCAGCACAGTCAATGACAACTTCTTCAGAAATAAATTTTCGTTGGTGTTACTCTGCTTTTAAATTTTTGTTTAGAAAATCCAAACCTTTGAGATATTAATAGAGCAGCTTTCAACAAAAGAAAGAAAGTTTTTCTTCTTAATAGTTCAAGACACGATTACTCCTCAAAAAAAATTGTGGCGTTCTGGTGATGGGCTTACCTCTCCCTGTTTTTTTTCCAAAATATCATTGTCTGGTGTATCATCTAACGTTAAAATTGTGCCAAGGTATTGTGTGAAATGATATTTTTTAATGATTATGCCAAGGTATTTATTATCTTGACACAATAATTGGTCTTGCCTGACTCATTTACATAAACTCATTTTGTTAGAGCGGCTAAACTCCACATACTGTATGTATTTCTAATTACTAAATAGGTTTACAACGTGAAAATTTCTCTATAAATTTAAATAGTTTTATTGTATGAGAAATATAAAATTAAATACTTAGTATACAATCGTAAATTATTGTAAATATGGCATTTGTGGGTAAATATTGTTGTTATTTATGTGTAAGAACATAAACGTACAACACATAAAATTAAGTTTACATTTCTATACTTTGTAGACTTCATAAAACTTACTAGTAAATAACTTATGACTAGCTTATTGTATTACTACGCAAATATTTATTAGTTGCCAGAATAAAATAGGTACGTTTTCATTGCCTAGATCGTTTGGAAGAACGTTAGTTAATGTTTTTTGGAAAAAATTTGATTAAAAATGTAGTTGGGGTATATTGCACAATCTCCGTGTTGGTTTCCTGAAGTGAAAGTAAAAAAAAATATTTGAAAAAAGATTTTTAATAAATACAAGGGCAATTATTTTTGAACGGGTAGATTATTAGTTTTTTTTTATTTCTATTTAGGAAATTCACAATCTGTTGGAAACAATCAGTGAATGTGATAACTCAAAATTTGGAAAAAAAATAGCATGGTAAATAAATGTGAGTGGAGACACAGTCCAGTGACAGAACTCCGATGGGAATAAATAAGTGTAGCATTAAGTGCAGTATTTAGAACACTGAAATGGATAGTCAATTACAGTACTACGTTAATAGATGAGGTCCCGGCTGCATCGAGGTTCTAGACGTCTTATTAGATTGTTTGGAAGAGTCTGCGTAGCCAGATTTCAGATCAATGGGTTATGGTGGTTCACGAGTTTCTTCGTAAATTTTATATATAGTTTTAAGAAAACGTCATTTATGTAGGGTACGTTTAGGTCTGAGTAGAGTTTTATTGGTTAGATAATAGGGGGCGTTAACTATCCTACGTAAAATGTTTGATTGGAAACGCTGAATTTTTGCTAATACTGATGGTTTTACGCAGCAGTAAAGCTGACTGGCGTAGCTCCATATTGGTCGAAGGTAGGAGTTGTAAATGGTTAATTTGGATGTAGTTGGTAACTTGTATTTGCGTGAAAGAAGTCTGTACAACGGTTTGACAATTATTAGTTCTTAAAAGCAGATTCTTTGTTCGGGTAGATTCTTAGAAATATCTGCGACTCCGGTTAAGTAGGCTACTTTTTAAAATCTATTTCAAATTAATATGATTTCCTTTTATAGATCAATTACTTTGCGGAAATCATTTGAGTTTATACTTTTATTATGTTATAATTTAATTCTTTTATCATGTGTAATAAAGTTTTTAAATAGATTGATATGACATTTCGGTCTATCTGTCAGTTACTCTTGAATTATGATTCACATCTCTTGAACCGTTTCCTTTTTACCGCTCAATAAATTTGTTAACCATCGTTGGAGGTTAAAAAAAATCGATTTTATTATCTAAGGCAATGACCACGTTAATAAATCGTGGTGAATTTATTACCTGCATTATTTTTCAAACAGTTCAACCCTTTTCAAATCTGAACGTATAAAATCTGCCCTTAGGTGCATTCCTGACATTAGTAATATCTGATTGGTTTCTAATAATAGTAATGTCTAAATTCCTTTTTTTATTTACATCTTCTTTTATTTTTCATCCAAGAAGACTTATTGCAATTTGCTTATCCATTAAGAATTATAAATATGTTTAATGTCAGGTTTAGAAAACGGTTAATGAAGTTAGCCATCTTACTTATTAATATTAAACTCTTTAACTTTAAAAACGTCAATCAAATTAGAGTTCATTTAATGGTTAATTAATTAAAAGTATAATTATTGTGTTACTTAAAGCTAGTTATTGAATTTCTAATAACTGAAATGTTGTTCATGTTGTGAAGACCATATATGACTTATCTTGTAAATTTAATTTGTTTTATTGTTAATTATTGCTATGCGTATGTTTTTTCTAGTAAGTTTAGATTTTATTGGTTTCCTGTAATATAGGCTATACACATTTATTCATTTTTCATAATACTTTGATGATTTATAACTTTGTTTATTTTTTGTTTCAGGTATGGAAAATGAAATTTTCTAAATTCTGAGGATTTTTTGTAAGTCACGATAATGACATTATTAATTGTATATTTTTGTTTTAATAACTGCATGTTTTATGTATAAGTTTGTGGTTTTGATTAAAAACATTTAGTATTCCATATTATATGAAACAATTTTACAGATATACCAATGATTTAAATCAAAATAAGAAATCAATAACAATTGAAGAACTTAGTGGAGGAAGGTGTTGTGTAACAAAAATATAGTTTTGAGAAAAATGAAGTTTAATTTAAATTCTATTTCCCATAATTTTTACGAATTGCCTGATTTCTTTCATTTTGGTAATTACATATTACCTACCTCTTTATGCAGTTAAAATTTGTTTGAACGTTACTTTTCAGTAACACTTTTCTCATAACTTTCTTATGTATTTTACACCTTCGTCCTCAAAACATCTGTATCGTACACTATATCCTCTGAGGATGGATAAACGGTATTTCATGAATAGAGGACAAAATGTTTCAGAACAAAATAATGATATTAAGAAGTACTGAATACAACAGCTTTTACTGTTGAAGATAAATATATATTACCGAAATAAAATTATTCTTATAACTTCTGAGAGAGATAATATTATAAAACTCTGTATGTGTACTCTAATATTAATAGTAATCATTATTCGCACAGTAATGGTTGCAAGTTCTTTTTGAATCCAACCCCTTTGAAGCGGTGATTGCTCCGGATGTTTAATTGCTAGTTGTTGTTTACGTCATAAGCCGAAAGGCTGGTTTGAACCTCTAGAGGCTTTGCTAAGTAAAACGAGGAGTAAAACGAGGGGTGGTTTATTTAAGCTTGTATGCTTAAATATGCTTATCAGGATGCCGGGCCCTCTGAAAAGCATCTACTTTCCACACTGCAAATGACACCTTCACTTCATTCACTGCTGGGTCTGGCAGTATCATGAATTTCATGACGGTCAGAAGAGATAACTCTAGTGTCTTTTACACCTCTACCTCTTCAGTTCTAAATGCTTCAGTTGTATAATTGGCTGACTATGTGATAAGAAACAGAACTATTTTTTGAAATTAGGAGATCGAATGCAAATAATTTAACACTCCACTTGCCTGTTATGGGCCAAATTTCTAGTTATGAAATAAATAAAAATATTGATAAATTTATACTGAAATTTAAAAATATAGCAAAACTAAAACTTGCTGATTACATAAATGGAACATTACTTTTAAATTTCTTTTTGTTTCTGTTTTCTTACAAAGTTTTATGTTTCCTCAATGCAATCTATCACGTAAATTTGCACGCACTTCCACAAATTACTCCAAGTTATTCTGCCGCACCGCTAGTTTATAATTCCTTTTTTACCTTTTTTTCTTTTTATAAGCTGTAATAGGTCCTATCTGATTAAACACGATTTATAACCTCTTTTTGACCTTGCCATTTTAACCTCTCTGATTACAATTTGTTGTGTACAACATGCAAATACACTTTTAATGTTGTACTTCATATTTTTCACTATTATAACGTAGGTACCTCGTTGCATTAAATGAAGTTTCATGCCTACTCAATTATAATTTATCAATAGTTTTACTAGAAATTACATATTCTTCATCTCGCTTAAGCTTTTTTCTTGTTAACCTGTAGGTACAAATTTCTTTTACTTTCATGTAGTCCTCGTTCAGTTTATCTACGATTTATGTAGTAGAGTTATTTTTTTTCTTATGTATTATTTAAATATTTCTTTAATTTATAAGGTACTGTAATTTTCTACTTAAAATAACATGTTTATAAATTTTTTCTTTCTTAATTATGTTATATTGGTCCTAATATTAATTAATGTCTAATTTCTTATTATTTTTTTAGTCAACCGTTAGTCATTTTTATGTTCACACTGTCACACTGTTGATTAACAGTAATTGTAATTTTATACTAGTATTACTATTTTTTTGGCCTGTTAGTTAACATTCTATAATGGAATTAGTATGTATTGTTTTACGGTAATCACCTCATTTTTACTCCGTAATCTTAAATATTGTAAATCATATAAACATTGGTCGTAATCATTATAAATTTAAATACCTTATGTACCTTTATAAAATTAATAATGTAATTTATGAAATCAATTAGTTTTCATTAGATTTCGTAAATACAGCAATTGTTATTTTATAAATAGACTGTATGATTATTGCGTTTGGGGCTAAATATAACAATCACATTAATTTTTTTCTTCAAAAAGTTATATTATTTGATTAAAATTTAATGCGCACTCGTATAAAAGATTAAAAAAACCACAAATTAATTTACTTTAAAAAAAGTAGCTCATGATTTAAAGAAAAAAAAGACAGGGCCCTAAAATAAATTGTTTGTGTTCAGTTCTGAACAAGTAATTCACAAGTGACACAGGAAAAAGATGGAGCATGCTGCACTTCAATGACTAAAAAATTATTGTTACGTACCTATCATTTGCATGTTTTATTATATCATTGTCATATAGCTGTCACCTGCCCGTAACGAGCAGGTGTAGTGTTAAATTATTTGCACTCGGTCTGCTAGTTACAAGGCTACAAAAACTAGTTGTTTCTTACCACGTGGCCAGCCAATTATATGACTGAAACATTTAAGAACAGAAAAGGTACAGGTGTAAAAGACACTAGTCAGAGTTATCTCTTCTAACAGTAATAAATTTCAATACAGCCAGACCCTGTGAATGAAGTGAAGGTGTGATTTGCAGGGTGGAAAGTAGATGCTTTTCGGAGGGTCTGGCATGCTGATAAGCATACTCTCCACTCAGTGAGGAAGGCAATTGTCAACCACCTCACTTCTCGTTTTATTTAGTAAAGCCTCTAAAGGTTCAAACCGATGACCTAAACAAAAATATTGTCCCGTCACTATTGTACAATATTAACGAGCGCTCCGCCGTCGGCTGAAGTGATCAAAATTAAAATTACCTACATAGAATTTTTTTCTTCAACCAGTAACAAACGAATGCCCCGAATTTCAGTTTTCTTTGTGATTGGGATGCTAATTTATTAGAAATGAGCGTTTTTGAGAGAGAAATTTCGAATTTTTATATAAAAATTAAGATTATTCTTACGCTTTAGTTAATTTACCTGATTGAACAGGAGAGTAGAAAGAAAATTATTGTTGTTATATTTTGTACTAGTTATAATTTCCAGCATTAAGTAAACAAAATTAATTTTTTTTTTTTGTAATAGGTGTACTGAGAAAATTAATTTTAATATCTCATATCAATTTTCAATCCAAGCTTTTACGGAGGATAGTTAATGCCCCCTATTATGTAACCAATAAAACGCCCATACACTTAGACCTAAACGTACCCTACATAAATGACGTTTTCTTTAAACTCTATACAAAATTTAGGAAGAAAATCGCGAACCATCATAACCCATTGATCTCAAATCTGGCTACGCAGACTCTCTTTAAACAATCCAATAAGACGACTAAAACGTCGACGGAGTCGGGATCTCATCAATTAACGTAATACTGTAATTGACTATCCATTGCAGTGTTCTAAATGCTACACTTATCTATTCACGTCGGAGTTCTGTGACCGGACTGTGTCTCCACTCACGTTTTTTTCATCATGCTAATTTTTTCATATTTTGTGTTTTCACATTCACTGATTATATCTAGAAGATTGTGAATTTCTTGAATAAAGAAAAACAATATCTAATATCACTTTCCATAATTTTTAAATCAGTCTGTAATATCTACTGAAATGAATACATTCATGTTCTTGTTTACATTAGAAAATAAAAAACGGTTATATTGAAATTTATTATTAAAGGAATTCGTTGTACATTCAAAATATTAATCTTTAATAAAACTTTATTGGATTTTGTTACAGATGTTTTCCTTTCAATTATTATATTCGTTTATTTTTATTTTTTTATTAAATCATTAAAATTTTAACTAGTGATTATAACAAGTTTTATTATGTTTACAAGACTAACAGAAAAAAATACTTTTTAAATGTTGCTCCAATAAATAAACGAGCCATTAAAAACAACGTTTCATTTACGTTTGTTGATGAGATGCTTCAATTTCAAAGAGTTAACTGGAATATTTTCTTTGACTTTTATCTCATAGCTATGTATCCAACAAACCTTTCTTTCTCGTTCTTCTTATAAATGCGACAAAAAAGAAAGATATTTTAATGATGTTTTGTCAGTTTTACAAAGTCTATGCCGCGTCCATTCTTTTAATAATACATTGTACATAAATAAGCTTATTTTAACAAGCATTGAGAGTTCTTCGGTAACGTCTTTAATATGTTTGTATTTAAAATAAACAATAGTATGTCATGGTTTGTATAAAACTTAACTCGATTTTGTCTTGACTTTTTTAGTAATTATTCCTTTAAATAAAGATGTTCATATTCGAGTACTGCTCAATTATACGCATATATTTACATAAGTTTAAAACTTAATTGTGTTTTACTTTTTATGTTATTGAAATCTCCTGCACATATATTCGTCATTAGAATGTACAATAATTTCACATTGTTTTTGTTAAGAACTTCTTACTTACAATCTCTCTCCTAAATCTATTATCTATTGTAGTTAAACGTATATGAATATTTAAAAAAGAAAAAAACACTCTTAGTAAAATATCATTTTTTAGTTTATTTGAAGTCGCATGAACAGCTCGGTTTTCAGCGACTACGGTGGGTTTTAACTTGTAAAAAATTGCTAGTAACAATAAGTAATTTTGATAACAACAAAACTGATATCAGTCAATTAGTCCACAGTGAAATGTTCGCTAACCATAATGTCCAATTGCAAAAATGTCCAATTTTATTAAATGTAACAAAAAAGTACACTTATTTTATATATCCAGTAACAAAAATATCCGCTGTCATTGTAATTGAATGCCTTATTAATAAAACCACTAATATAAAATAAGCAGATAAATTTATTATATGTACAAACGAATTAATATGTACAAAACATTTTGTAAAATTAAAAAATAGATTTTCTAATGTTGTTCATGTGGGTCAACATTCATCTTCATGTGGTATGAACGAGCTCTTAAATATTGCTTTATATTATTATTATTATTATTATTATTATTATTATTATTATTATTATCATAATATCGACTCACAATCTCTTCAATTCGCCTTGATTTGTTAAGTGTTTCTTATTGATTTTGTGCCTTACGTTTACATGACCATTTTCAATTTGGATTATTGTATTCTTTTTATCATTTTGCATCTTAAAATATCTAAATGCTTATATGGTGTTTTGAAATCATTATTTGAAATTTAAAATGGAATCCTTCAACTATGTTGATTGTTCTATCATCCCCTTGTTATGTTGTATCGTAAGAATTCCACAAAGGTGGTGGGAATCATGCTGGTGTGGCTCTGCGACGCCCTTGTACGCGACAATTTTTTTTATATGCTTATATGGTGTCCAGAAATCATTCTTTGAAATTTTGAATGGAATCGTAAGAATTCTACAAAGGTGGTGGGAATCGTGCTGGTGTGGTTCTGCGACGCCTTTTTATATGGTATAACAAAAATTCTGACGAGAGGACCTTATTGTACATTGGACATTCTAACTTATGATCTTAATTGATTGGACTTTTTTCGTGTGGAAATTTTTGTTATGGACTTTCTATACGTTGGGCATTGTGCTTTGGACCAATTGACCTGGAAGCCAGGAACTTAGATCAATAGAATTAGAAGTCTACTGAGTCTGATTTAAATTATAGAAAATTGGGAACAATTTAGCATCTTAATTTTTAAATAACATTTATCTTAAATAATATCAATATAGAACGAATTATAAACTCTCTACGGTAAGTCTAATTGATTAAAATTATTTAAATCTTTCATTATTGGGAGTCTGGATTATTACAAAAACAAGAGCCAGATAATTAGGATGACGGTTTAGTAACATTCATTGAACAATGAAAATGTCTTCTTTAACAGGATTGACTTGTAAGTCATGATATATGTATTTGTTACTGATGTACCAAGGAAATTTGTTTTATTACTTTTAACTGGAACCTTTCTAATATATCAAGATAAAACTCGCCGTTCCCTAGAAATGTAATCCATATGTCCAGATAGGCGTAAGTATGCCTTTGTAAACTATCATTTTAGAGAGCTCTGACTTTTTCCAAGTAACCACCTCATTTGGTTGATCTTTAAATCTAATACTTCAATTAACCAATACATCTTGCCTAATTATATATTTAATTACGTTTCGTCCATACCTGTTTTCAGTAATTTTTGCGTTTAAAGCGAATCCCTCAGTAATGACATCTGACAGGGGAAATGTGTTACAGTTTATCTCATTAACCATTGATTTCTATAAACATAATTAAATTATAAAATTGTATCTATTATTTTTCTTCTTATCTACAATATCCAGAGTAAGTAGCTGTTATCGCTGTAGATACATTTTAGAAAGTAATTTACTATAAAAGTAAAATAATTTAAAAAATACACATCTGTCATATTTAAGTAGTTAACTATATTAAAATATAATTTAATTTCATTATTTATAATTAATTAATTGTAATTTTAAATAAATGTGTATTTATATTTGTATTCTTAACTTAATTTAAAATTGAAGTTGATAAGAAACCTTTTAAAATAACATTTTGATAATATTTAACGCTTTAGATTTTAATCAACAAAAAATATTTTCTTCTGATTATTATAAATTATATTGATTCATTATTAATTCCCCAAGGAATTGGTTTTAAAACTGTGTTCATTAAAAATTTTTGTTTTTTATTTGGTGATAAGAAAACTGGTTTTTGATAATATTGTTTATTTATTGATCGTAAAAGTGTGCTTCAATATATTTTAACAAGCTAAAAATCTTACTAAATTTTTTTAATGATCATGTTAATGTATTATGATGTAGGGTGTACAATTTTTTTTCTCTTAATTAGAAATTTGAGAACTTGTTTTCACTGGGACTGTATTTGTTAGAATGAATTATTAATCTGTTCTCAATAATTTTAGAAATTATCTTTTAGTAACTTTTCTTATAGTGTGCTAATTTTGGCTAAGTTGATTGATTGAGATAGTTTGATGTTCTAATACTTTTTAATCTTGCCATGTTACAGTTTAAAATGAAAAATGCAGTAAACTTCAAATTTTGTGGTAACTACAGTTTACTTTCAAGTTTAACTACTATTGAATTATATTATATATTTGAAAGTAGACTAATATTTAATCTATTTCAACCATTTACAGATTAAACATACCTATTACTGTTTATTTTTCTTTATACCTCGTTAAATTTTTATTTTTACTTTCTCTTGCCTATATGAATATATAGGAAGGAAAGTATTGTTTTCATGTCGATTTTTCGAAATCGAGTTTTCACCGGATCTATACGTTTTCAGACCCCCTGAACCCAAAAAACATGTATTTAGCGATTGGTGTGTGTGTGTGTGTGTGTGTGTGTGTGTGTGTGTGTGTGTGTGTGTGTGTGTGTGTGTGTGTGTGTGTGTGTGTGAACAGAATATCTCAAGAACGGAACACCGTACGAACTTGAAACTTAAAACTTAAGTTACATACCACTACCGGACGCGACACGAACATTTTCATCAAAATCGGTCAACCGGAAGTAGTAGTTTATTCGTATAATTTTTCAGTTTTTTGCGATTTTCTCAAAAACTGGTCCTACGATTTTTTTAAAAATCGCCTATTTTACTCAATTTTTTATTCTCTACAAGATAGGGTAGGCGCCATGTTTGCTGAAATTCTCGGTGAGGCTGTTTTCACGTAAAAACGTTGTTTTTTTAAGATTACGGCTTTAATATAAATTTTAGCGCAAAAACTTATATAATAAAAGTTGTAGAGAATTTAAAAACCTACAACTTCTGTTTCAAACATTTTTTTGTATAACGCTTAGTTTAGCGGTAATTTGCGATTTTCTGTTTTTTTTCTCACGAAAACGTGAGAAAAATCGATTTTTTTAACATTTCGGTCTTAGTATGCATTTTACGACAAAAGTTTTTATAATTAAATTTATAGAAAATTAAAAGATCTACAACTTTTATTTAGAGCATTTTTCTCTACAGAGCCTAGTTTAGCGTGAAAGCGTGATTTTCCGTATTTTTAAGCCAAACTGAGTTCGATTGTCATTTTGCGTCATTCACTAATGATTAAAATAAGGTTATGTTTTTGAGGTTAGTTTTTGTTCATTTCTAATGTTTTAATACTAATGTTAGGTTTATTGTTAATTATTTTCATTGGCAAGAGAAAGTTGTGTGAGTGTTTCACACCAGATTTTTTTAGTTAATTGAAAGTCGCATCAACAGCTGGTTATCAGCAAGTATGTTGGGTTTAGAAACAGTGTGTTGGAACGTGGATGACCCAGGACTTCACGCTAACATACGTTTTTGTAATACAGTATTTGTTATTTATTTGTCCCAAAATTTTTGTTCTACGATTCATTCAATAGCAATATATGATATAGCCTGATTTTCGTAAGGAGAACGCTGAGTAAAACGTGCGTCTGCATTAGTATAGTCTTGTTTGTGCTGCAATAGTGCAGCGTATGTAATCAACAATGGAACAGGATGCCTACAAAATACAATGGGTGTTGTCAATTTTCAACAACACTCTGACTGTACATCTAACTGTTGATCGGAGGTATGCAGGGTCGAAGTCGAGTATGCGCATGCGCAGCCCAGCGCTCACAGCAATTGGCTTGGCCTTTAGTAATTTTTTTTATTGTAAATATTGTATTTTAAACGTTTTGTTGTTTATTTACTATATAACCCACTGTGTTGGTCAAGTAATGAAGTAATCACCGAAAGTCAGCTGTGTAACAGCTGATTTTCGGAGACGAAGTTTCGGTAATTCGAATCCTTGTAAACGTACTTACTTTCATACCGATTTGAATACTAGATGTGGTTACCGGTGTACTTTGATGGTTGGGATTAACCAATCAATTAACTATAACCTCTAAGGAATAGTCGGCCTGAATCTGTACAAGACTACACCTCATTTACACAACATCCTCATCTCATTGGGTCTTGAGGTTGCTTATTGTTCCGAATTAACTTAGATTGCAACGTACACACATTAGGGATAAAAAATAGATTCATTCAAAATATGTCACTAATTTTTCTCAAATTATTAATTCACAAAAATATTTTACGTCCTATGTTGGACCTATGATTTACAATTATTTGACTGTCCAAAAAAATTTAATTTAAATACGCTACAAGTATTTTAATTCAATGTGTTAAGTATAATAGGAGATCCTCTTTATTTTAGTAACTTCAGTTACCCTCAGATTAAAGCGATATAAAAGACGGCAAAAATGCAATCTTCTCCTTTGATTATTTTGTGAATTAATTGATTTTAAAAATCAGCTGGTGCACGCACTTGCATAAAGATACTTTGCATGGACGGAAAACTATCCCGTCAGTTTTATCTAACTCCTTTATTAGTTATTTAAAATAACAAAATTTATTTTCTTTGATCACGCATATTTTATGAAAATACTTTATCCGAACGTTTTCCTTGAAGGAAAAATTAGTCAATGGACTACCTTAACTGAAGTCTTTAATCTTTGAAACTTTATTCAAGTTTTTATTAGTATTGTGTTTAAGTTATGTTATAAAATATACGAATTGTGGCATTATTAATATATTTCCAAATAAAAAGAATTCTTGTGATAAATTTTTTATTAAATCTTTTTTTATTTTTGAGAAATCTTTTCGAAACTTCTGTTGATATCTCCATTTAGGTTTTAATAGAATCAAGATTGAAACGAAAGGAATTTGTGTTTCGACAAGTTATTTTTATGTACGTTTGTAAAATCAACTAAAGAGACAAGTGTTGTGACATTAACTAACGTAGAGATAAATACCAAGTATGGTGCGATACAGAATTGGATTCCATAGAATATAAACAACATAATAGATAGATAAATGGATAGATGTGTCTCCTATCTATTTATGACTAAATTTATAGATCATGTGATTCACAGTACTATGAGAAAGCTTTCTACGATAAATCTTTTAACAGAGGTTCGGTAAAAATCTTTTAGTTAAAATCATCCGATGTATGTTATCTATTATTCGACTTTTCTCGCCGCGAAGTAATCGCACGAGACCGAGGAAAGAGAAAGAAAATAAAAGACAAACGTTATAACAACACATTGACATGATTCTAAACTTTCTATTTAACAATGACAACCCATACAAAACAAACCAGACACAGCTGGGTTTCAAATACAACTAAGAACTCAAAAAACTGGACCCACAACTTTCCCAATCCAGAGTATAAAATGATAACATTTTACAATCACAAACTATATTTCTGACATTGAAACATCTTTATCAAATGAAAGAAACGAGATAAAAAATACAAAAAACAAAAAGGTTTAGATATTTCAAAGACATTGACGCGATTTAAATACACTCTAGTCATTGACCATCTGGTAGTCTTTTATAAGAATTAACACTTTCTTTTTATCGAAACTTAAGCAGTGTCGATTGTAAGTGTAACTCCATTTTTAATTGAAGGGCTTATTCTTAATACATGTTGTAATCTTTAAAACAGTTACGCGCTTGTTAAACATGTCATATATCTTGAAATTAAAGCTACTTTGATCTTGTCTTAATCTGTTATGTCTGTTTAGTTATACCACGGAAAAAGTTTTTTTTTGTCTTATCCGTAAATAATATTTTATATTTAGTTTGTTTTTTTACTAAACCAATTTACTGGATAGATTCCACTTGTTTATTTTAATTCTTAATTACGTTCGCAACTCCTTGAACGTTCCGTTAATAAGGTGCATTGCCTTTAGTTACTCCGATTAAACCTGTTCTAATTCTGAGGGTGATTTTTAAGATTTCAAAGTAGAAAAACTTGAGATGTGCACGTAATTGACCTGCAGGACTTTTCTCTTTGTGGTGGTCGTTTCCACATTTTACAATCCTTACTGCATGTTCTTCCCTCGATTAAGTCCTTGAAGTCTTCTTGAGACGTCCTTAATCGATACGGATCATCAAGTTGAAATGATGAAGAAAAACTTTCGGCCTTCAACACAAATAAGCTCACCCAGCTTCGCGCTAGAGTTGATTTGTCAAGTTTTCACTGGGTTACTTGGCTTAACAGTTGCAATTCGTGTAAATTTATGTTGGAATTGGAGAAGTATCATTGGTAGATAGAGAATTTTCCTTGCTAAGAGAATTTTCATAATGAATTCTTATAAATTATAATAATATGAGAAGACAGGAGTTACCCATCATTACGTATGATCATTTCCATTTGCCTGAGAGCTAACGCTCTTTCTTAGTTAATTCTTAGGCCTTAAGGACCAATTCTCAAGAACGAAGAAGTTTTTGGCTACATATAATATAATAATAATATTTTCTTTCCATAAATTTTTTTACAAATTAGTTAAAACAAAATTACCTAGGAAAACATTCACTAGCCACTTTTATCAGTATTCGTGGCCTAGCGACTTAAGAGGGTAGTCAACTCAAGATTATGATTTTCGATTGTTTTTGCATTTATTTGAAGTTTTAAATTTTCTGAATTACAAAATTTGTTTACTTTGTTTATACGTTGACAAAAAATTACAAAAATATCTGTTTAAAATAAAGCTCTTTAGCAAGGCGACCAAATTACTCGTACTCCTTCAACTTTAAGTTTTCCGGAAATGTGGTTTTTGCGTGATTGTACATTCTTGGGAATTAAATATTTTCGTTTGTATCGGAGATATTTGGATAATGTTTTTTTTTCAAATGTTCATAATTTCTTGCTCTATTATCTGTGGAATGATTATTACAAAAAACCTTAATAGGGATTTAGTTAAAAAATAATTTGTGAATAGCTACATAAAATAAATGTTTTTCAAAATATGATTTTTCTTCAATAAAATTCTTATAAGAAAACATACATACAAGCGCATACAAAAGTTAATAGACAGCAATTTTCTGTATTTTGTAGCACAAGAATCATGTCAATATCTTTCTTGGTTCCTGAGATATTTGATTTCCCGTAAAAGCCCGCTTTTCCAACCTCACCTTTATATATTAGGGACTGTAATTAATTTTTTGGCTTGGTTCAAATGGTAGATCATTACTAGTAATTTACTCTTTCATTTAAAATAAGTAATGATAAATTAATTATAGCCAGAAGTTTTGATTTTCATTTGCTGGGTTGACTACCCCCTTAAAAAACCATACAATTTTAATTATATATTTAATAGAAGAAAAGAGGAAAATGTATTATAATAACATATAATAAATAAAAATGTAAATATCTATCAAATTACTTCATATGATGCTGAATCCTGCCAAATAATATACAGGAATGAAAGAAGTTCTCCACGTTTAGAGATTTAACGGTTGCAAAGGTTGTGCAGAATCCTCAAACTGGAACACGTAAGAAATGTGAACATAGGCCTATAAGAAAAGATACCTGTTTTCATGATACCGCAGTAGACAGAATGAAAATCGGACAATTTGTGTGGAGTGGGTGTGTTCAAAGTACGTCAGCAGATGGCCCAAAAACGCATTCCTATTCCGTTAAAAAAGAATGGAAGAAGAAATCGCACTATGAAATAATAACAAGGAATCTTGGGAATGTTGACTGGGAAATTAGGAGAGTATGGGTTGGATACGGGTAGCAGAAATCTGTGGACATTCAAAACAGGTGAAAGTAACGTAATGTTTTTTTATGAGTCTTGGATTATTTTAGTATATTTATTTAAATTCAAATCTGTACTGATATTGAAAATTGTAAAACTGTTCTTTAAAAAATATCGTAACATAAGTTCTTTATTTATTAACATTTTTATATTTCTATTAAAATATTTTCATTTTTCTTAATATTCCACATCATTGATTATTATGGAATAAAATTCAGTGAAAAATGTTTCTTAGGGTGTGTCATCAAAATTGATAGAACTTAAATGTAAAATTAAGTTATTTTTAGTAATTACTAAAAAGTTAGTTGTATTTGCCATACAGTTATGTATGTATTTATTCGTTTGTTAATGTTCTCAGTAGCTTCATAATCAAGAAGTAAGCGTGTTTTTTAATATGAAAAAAGTTAGACATTTAACCCCGGAAATTTGTTATTGTACTTCATACATTTTTTAACGAAACGAGATACACGCATGATGAGTGTTTACAATACTAAAGCTACAATAGATTTAATTATATATTAACATTTACCTGCATTGTAGGCGTATTTGTCAACAAACTATCAGCTCATAATTTTCTAAAGATCACGCAAAGTTTAAATATCCCTTTTACGGTTTGATTTCCCTTTCATTTCAGTAATAGGCCGACGGAAATGCAGTCACGAAATTTATTAAATCGTACATGTCAGGCAATGAAAGCATCAAATTGAGGCAGTAGAACACGTACATTTTATAGGTAAAGGTATATTGGGAAGTTTGATAATCTTCTCTTCCAAGAGAACGAGTTTCCTTCATTGAAAATAAAAAAAATTTTTATTTCTTTTACAATATTAAAAATTTTGTGTATGACAATCACACGACTTTCTCTTGCCACTGTGAATAATGAACAATATAACCGTATTTTAATCATGAGTGAATGACGCTAAATTAAAATCAACCTGTATTGGACTTTAAATAATGGGAAATTACTATTGACGCTAAACTAAGCTCTGTAGTAAAATGCTTGATATTAAAGTTGCAGCTTTTTCTATAATTTTTTAATTTTTTATTTATTTATTTATTTATTTAACGTCGCATCAACTACAAAGGTAATTAGCGACGACGTTAGGGTGTAACTATATACAATGAGGATGAAAAGTTTTTTTGTATCGTATGAAAATATGCCGTGCCTGAGTGGGATTCGAACCCACGACCGCATAAATAAAATAAATTCTATGAATTTATTGTTAATTTTTTTTGTCGTAAAATGCTTACGAAGGCCGTAATAATTAAAAATCCCATTTTTACGTATTTCGATGAGCTAAATACAAAAAAATCACTAATTTATGCTACTCTGTAAGTGTTATAAAAAAACTGCTAAGTGTTGTAAAAAACGTTTTTAATAAAAGTTAAAAGTTTTTACATTTTCTACCTTTTTACGCTTTTGCCATAAAATGCAATCTTACAACAACCATTTTTTGACACAAGAGCGCAGCCTTCCCAAGAACTTCAGCAGACATGTGCTTACCCTGTCCTGTACAGCATAAATAATTATTGATTAGGTAAAACATAATTTTTATTTTCTTTCTTTTGGCCATTATAAAGTACGTAACTTTTCATATTTCTGGAAACTGGATTTTATTCTTCAGGTGCTCTGTTTTCTGAGAACGTAGGCTACTGTTCCAGCCATTTAAGTTTTGTCAGCTTCCAACCAAAATGAGTAACCAAACTTACACCACACCAGTGTTGATATAGTAAGACTCATACCAGTTTATGTAGTGGTCAGCGCAACTGGCTTCTATCCCGAGGGTCTCGGATTGGAGTCCCGGTCAATATTTTTATAATTTATTTTCATCTGTCACCTTTCACTGCCATTGTTCATAACTGTTGGATAAAAATAAAAGTTCTGAAAATTAATTAAACATGATGTTTACGTCGACCTCGACCACACTTACTTTGGAAACTGGTATTTTCCTTAAATTTCCAGAATTTTTCACCGTAGTCTTTTATTACTTTTGTGTAATTATTGTTTCCGAAAACTCTTAAAATCTGTAAATATTTTTTAGAATTTTCTCTGCGTTTCTACTGGCTTTTTTCTTTGGTATTCTTTTGATTATTGGACCGGGAACTAATATCCGTCTCATTTTCATACTGAACGTTGGGGTTATAATACATCAACATTTCCATTATGCGAGTATTTATATTTAAGTAAAAATAATATTGGTAATTCTCATCAAGAAGGCTATGAATGTATTTCGTAATTTATTAACCATAAATTATGTACTACATATTAAATACAAGCAAACTGAAAAAATTTGCATGGAAATTACTTGTCAGAATATGAACCGGTTATTTGAAACAAAAATATATTATTTAAACATATCATAGAAAGCAATATTTTCACTACATGCTAAGAATTAAATATTATACTCAAATTTTACAAAATTTTCGAAAATATAGGCTACTTCTGTTGAAGTTATATTCTGTGTTTAGAATATAATTGGAAGTTAATTGATTACATTTATAATTGATAGTTAAATGTATGCGTTTCATTGCAGTATTTTCTCTTGAAGTGTATATAAATAAAAAGTAAGTTTTTGAAAACCGCTTTCAATTCTTGGAATATTTACATGCGTTATGACATAACTTTTGAATCAAAATTATGGTTCCGCCAAACCGTCTGTCCTAAAAAATACAAAACATTCAATCCAAACTACTTAAGACTATTACTGAACATCCACCTGATGTTCTGTTTTTGCTCTTCATCGAGGCCCTTTTACGTATTGAATAGAATTTTAAGTGCAGATTTAAACACTTAATATGTGATTGATGCGTTTCTGAAGCTCTATCATCGTTTAAAGAATAAACTACTCAATGAAAACCCATTCTTACATTGTCTTTTAGACAATGGAAGAACCGACATTACCAAGTGACTACAGAGGAAGCCCGAAGATGATGTAACAGGTATAGTTTGATTTAACGCTGACAGAATTTAGAGCCAACCCTAAATTATATAAATAAATTTAAAGAAAATAAACAGATTACATTATACTGGCAAATTAAATTAAATTAATTAATTCTGTCTGGTTGAAATAAAATCACTTTTGAAGCCCTACTGGTGTTCTCTAAGTGTAAGAAAAATCAGGTTTTATGTATTTCATCATATTCACTGGTTGTAATTTAGTTCTTTCGTACATGGCCAATTTAAGACCAGAGGAAACTTAGACTTAGACATGGCCATTTGAAGAGACTTAGACATTTCTGGAAACTCTTTTTGCAGCCCGCATTCTCATCTTTGTTCACTCTACGCTTTTATCTCTTCTTCTGTCCACCCGATGTTCTGTTTTTGCTCTTCATCGAAGCCCTTTAACGTTTTAATTATTTGTCTGAATTTGGTTTTGTTATTATTAATTTGTTGTTATAATTAATTTTTCTCGGTTTATTCCGGTTTTCTCAGTATTCTTTCTGATTCTTTTGGACCATTTATGTGACACCTTAGGTCTATTGTTTAAAGATTAACGTTTTTTATCAACTGTTTGTTATCCATTCTATCTCCGTAACATTTTAATCTTTCTTTTCTAATCGTTTCCATTAATCGTTAGTTTTTATTGTACAGTTCTCATTTTCGTAACTGACATTTTCCGTCTACTATCTTCGGACTCATTATCTTCAGAAGGATTTTTCTCTCCAATTTATCTGCTTTTTTATGCAAGTTAGTTATGAATAAAACTTTAAAAATTTAAAATAACGAACATATTGTGGTATACAATGTAAATAAATGTACTCAGTATTTAAATTTGAGAAAATTACGTAGTAGTACGATAAAAACTGTATTTAGAGTAACATAAAAACTTTATTTTATTTTGAATTATAATTCTACATCATGGCTCCCTTTACTCGTAGTTTTGTGATTTTTATTAATTCAATGCGTAATTTTGCTAAAGCAGATATCTTATTCAGTAACATTGCTGGAACTTTTGTTAACCGTTTACCTGCAATAATACTCGTATTTGCTTTTTTTTGTTTTGATGTGTTAGTAGTCAAACTTGGTATATGAGTATTACGTAATGTAAAATAATTTCCTAAAAATTAGATTTCATTTATTCATTTAGTTATTATATGTATGTAAAGTTTTATCAATTTTAGTCTCTAAATAATCAGTTACTAATAACATAACCTGACTCTTACAACAAAAATAATGCATCGAAGATATTATGTCTTCTCTATGCTCCTGTATAGTGTAGCGTCCTGGATCTTGAATAAACCCATCACAAGGAAACTGGAGACATATACGAGTATATGAGATGAATGTGGCTGTACAGACGAAAGTTGCTCAGATACCAAACATAGAGGTTCTCAGGAGAATGAAGAAAGAATTGGAAGTAATTTCCATTATCAAATGAAGGAAGCTCCGATATTTTGGACTTATGATGTGGAATGAATTACGATATTCATTACTACATGCAATTTTAAAGGGAAAAAATTATGGAAAGAGGAACTAGCAGGAGAAGAAGGGAGTCGTGGCTTCAAAATCTGAAACTTGGTTGGGAAAAAGCTCAGAATAGTTACTTCGCAGTCCAACGAACAAATTTAGAATTGCTTTGATGATCACTAACATTCGGAACCTGAAGAAAAACAAATAAATAATAATAGTTATAAAATTCCTTCCAAGAAAATTAACTTTTATGATTTTGTTGGCTGTTATGGTCGTATCGATGTTTGGTACGTGGCTCATGTGAAAGCCCACAATCCCAAGAGTTTTAGAACATTTATTAAATGATAGTTTTTTATTGACATATTGATTTATATTACATATTCTTATGTATAAATTATATTATTTAATTTTCATCATAAAAGTTTATCCATATTAGGAATAATATCTAAAAAAGTTTTATTATATAAAACTTTCATATTATTTTATAGGCGGTTTTTTATTGTATCTATTTATACATTCAAAATAGTTGTACTAATATTATTAAAACAGCATAGATTTATCTCGCATTAACATAATTTTACAAAAACCCGCTAGCTACCTTATCGTTCCATATAAACTAATATTTTTATGAAACATTATTACTAGCTAAAGTATAAATTTACTATTTGTGACGTCACTAAATATTATGATTACCAAACACGGTTTTGTTGGACAACCGGTTACTGTAACTTAAATACCTCGTTGCTTCTTTTACTAAACTTTTAAGCCTATTAACCCTAAACATTGTATATGAATGTATTTTAAATGAATAAGATCCTTATATTTATCATATAATAGTCTATTAACCTAGTAAATAATTCAGGACAAATATTGTACGTCTTAATATTTTTAAGGACATAATATATTAATGGTTTTTGTTATGTTATTATTATAAGTTCCAGTTATTTGCGTGCGCCTGCTTTTTATATAATTGAAATTTAAACGGTTATAAGTTTTTGTTTTGAGTTGTCCTGAATTTTTAAAGGATTTTTTTATTTGTTGTTGTTTAGGTCACCAGCCGAAAGGCTGGTTTGAACCTCTAGAGGGTTTACTAAGTAAAACGAAGAGTGAGATAGTTTACCATTGCCTTCCTCACTGAGTTGAAAAGTATACTTATCGACATCCCAGGCCCTCCGAATCTACTTTCCATCCTGCAAATAACACCTTCACTTCATTCATTACAGGATGTGGCTGTATTATAAAATTCATTACTTTTAGAGGAGATAACTCTGACTTGTGTATTTTACACCGCTACTTCTTCTGTTCTTAAATGATCCAGTCATATTAGTTGGCTGACCATGTGATAAGAAACAAAACTATTTTTTGTTGCTCGGGAACTAACAGATTGAGTGCAAATAGAAGGGGTCGGGAGAAGACAGTGCTAACCCATATCAACATAATTTTACGGAATGTATTTTAAAAGTATACTGAAATCTACAAATCATGTTATTGAGTTTTTGTTAAGCATTTGTTATTTTCTGTTAATCTAAATTTTTAAGATCGTAAATATAGCATACTGTTTAAAATGAGCCGTACATTTTATTTTTACAGAATATTTAAAAAAAATCATGCTGGAAATTTTGTGGGTTAGCACTTTCTTCTGCCGACCCCTTGCTTCACCTGTCTGTTATGGCGAAATATCGAGTATAAAATTTAAACAAATTTTCTTTACAAGTTGAAGATAAATATATATATGTATATATATATATATATTTAATTTATTTAAGTTGTATCAACATCTTCGTTATTAGCAACTACTTTGGGTTGAGTAGCGGTGGGTTTGAATTTGTAATAATTTTCCAGATCCTGGCCGGGAATCGAACCCGACTACGCTTTGCAGCGTAGCACACTTAGCACTGGGCGACGAAGGCGATTAGATTAATATTTGGATCAACTTTAAAATTACCTAATTAATGACTTAATTTAATTATTGTATTTTTAAGGGTAGTCTTAAAACATAACACTACTGTTAAGAATTTATAATATTTTTCTAAACTTTTATATTTTTTGTTTTTGTTATTTTAAGCTATTCCGATTTTTCTGAAGGTATTTTTGCTGTGAATACCTTTTATGAAATACAAGTAAAGAAAATGTGTAAAGATGAAATAATTTATTAGAAAATAAATTGAAATTGTCCATTTTGTAAAAGGACAGTAGCTCGTGATCATAAAACAAATTAAAAACCAGAAAAAAAATAAATAGAAATCTGTTTATTGCAGATGTTATATGTTGTTACTCGTAGCTAATGCATCTAAAAGATAAGGGGAGGTCGTGCATTTAGATAATTTGCATTGTTTTCGCTACAAACGCGGCAACAGTTAGCAACTGCTGCAGTTTGATGTTACCGTTGTCTTATTGCGGCTTTACCCCTGTGTATATACTACAGTTCTGAAGTAAGTATTTAAAGTTTAAAGAGGTTAGGTTGGGGTCACGTTTAAGAAACATATTGCATACCGTTCGCTGCATCTGTCTTTTCTAAAGATTGTACGGTTGTACCTGGGGTCCATTTATACCAAGTACTGCTTCAGATGTATGTCTACCGTAAAACAGTTTATATGTACTTAAATATTTATTTGTATATGTACCAAATAAGTTTAAATAAAGTCCATAGGTTACTTATTTACAAACTTGTTTTTATCTGTAAATGATTTAAATATACATTTTAAAATAATTGTTAATATTCTTGGAACAATACCCTATAACTTTATTGTGCTTATACAGTAGTTACACTTACATTCGTGACGTGTTTTTAATATTTATTGCTCAATATTTAAGTGGATTTGTTTGTCAATATCAGTAGTTTTAAATCCCTTTTATATTAACAAAGTGAAATTCTCTTCTTTTGACCGGAATTTTTCTTCTTTGAAGAAATGGCTTATCGTCAATGATTATCTACAAATAAAACTGTGTTGCAGAGTTCTACGTTGTCTTTAAATTGAAGGCATTGGTTAATCTATGAATTTTCTAATTATCGTCTATACAAACAAAAATTAAACACTACAAAACAGTCATATACCACAAGTTACATATGGCAGCGAAAAATTAGCAAAAGTGACCATGACAAAAGCAATAGACTATGTCCTAAAATTCGAAAGACGAATCCTAAGAACCTGCATAGGAAAGAAAAACAAAGTAGATGGGCAATGGAGAATTCTAACAAACGAACAAGAAATATTAAAAATCTTAAGAAATAAAAAAGTAGATTTGAAACAAAATCAGATGGAAGGACAAACCCAAGCAGGAGGAAACCGGTCGTTTCAGAGGAAGTTCGGCAAGCAAGATCAGCCGGAATGAAGGCATACTGGGAGAACATCAAGCTAAAGAATATGAAAAGGAAGGAGCTTTTTACATTTGACTAATTAACTAGTATTATTAGACTATTGTGTAGTAAATATTTTCAAATATTATACGTAATTTTTTTTTCTTTTCGAAGCAATTCCATTGGGTGTTGTCTTCATCATGTGAACACTTTCATGCTATTTAATTATAGTTTTTGTTTTTAAACTGATTGTAAATGATCTCAGATGTTAAGAGAAAAAAATTGACTAAAGTGATCCATTGTGGTCACAAAAGGCAAAAAAAAAATATCGTCTGAAATTGGAATATTTAAATCCAGATGTACAGGATTGTTCAGTTCATCTAATTTTCATTATATTTCTCCAAGAAAAGGAAGGTAGAAAAGGAAGGTGCGCATAAACCCATAGTGTACGTTTACGCTCAATTTGACATCCAATACATATCACATGTACGGTGTAAATTGAAGGTTTTTACACAACTTTTCTATTTTTTATGACACCATTTCAAGTAGGTTTAATGATATTTTATTTGTTGAACTTTTCAGTTTACAGTTCGAAATTCATTTCTTTTGTTTTGGTTAACCTCTGCTTCTTTTGAACTGACTTTCAATGTATATTACAAAGTAATAAGTTTAGTTTTGGAATTTCAGTAAATTTATCTATACAGTAGTTGATTGGAAAGCATCCTAACTTACTTCTAAAACAAAAACTATCTTTGGTTAAATATTTGCTGAATATAATTTAGACAAAAATAAGATAAGTATCTAATGCGTTGGCAGTTTTTAGATTTACATTTAAATGAATTTAGATTTTGTGGTAGAACTTTAATTTGATAACATTTAAATTTAAATTTTTGGAATTGTACTATTGTAAACTTTACTTTTCCATTGTTCAAGTATTTGTCTTTTGTTAAATTACATCGAAAAGAATTTTGATTTAATCATTATACATTAAGAAACTATAATTAATTCATGTACAATCATGTTGGAGCACAAAACTTAATTAACATTTTATTTTACGAACTGTATTTGGTTCAACATATTTTGTGCAAGTTATATTCTTTTACCTGTGTAGACTGGTTTACATAAACCTTTTAAAAGAATTAAAATATGTAATTCACAGGTGTACTAAGTACTTTTATTTTATATTATTTACATAATTTGTCTTATCTTGACCTTTTAAGTTAATCGATAATTTAATTTTTAATACCATTACGTCCATCTTAATGACTGATAGGAAAGAAGTTATTTTCTTTATTTATTTACTTTAATTTCCGTTATTTATTCAATTCAGTTTATTATTTTAGTTATTAAGATTCAGGACAGTTAGGTTTATCATCTCTTTAGGTATTTTATTTTATTTTTAAGTAACTTTATATTATTATGTAATTAGTTTTTCTTTTGTAAATTAGATTTCTTGTATAATCTGTTAATTGATTTTTATTTCTGTATAATATACATACATAATATTATCTTCTTTTATAAAACCAGCTGACGTTGACGGGATATGCACTTTTGTGTCATAATGTTAGAACATTAATGAACTTTGTTTTAGTATTTCTATGTGACATTGCAATTGTATTACAATTTGATAAAACATTTCGATACATTATAGTCCATATTAATCGAAACATAATTATATTATATATGCAGATTTAAAATTAACATGACAAAAATAAAATTGATGAAGGTATACAGAACTATGTTTTTTACTTTATAAAAGTACCATCGGACTGCAATAACGAAAGGTGTTCTGAAAATCACGAAAGAAATACAGAAATTTTGCACCAGTTATCAAAAACACGACTTAAAAATCATCATAATCCAAAAACCATTAATTTCCAGACAAGAGTAAAATACACAGAAAAAACACAGCCTACACCCTATAGATTTATTTTAGTATGTCATCACCCGAAAGGCTAGTTTGGACCTCTACCTCTAGAGGCTTTACTAAATAAAAAATGAGTGAGATGGTTTACAATTGTCTTCCTCATGTAAGTTGAAAATTATACTTATCAGCATGCCAGGTCCTCTGAAAAGCATCTACTTTCTTCTCTGCAAATGACACTTTCACTTCATTCACCACAGAACTGGCTGTATAATTAAATTTATTACTCTCATATGAGATAACTGTGACTAGTGTCTTCTGTCTTTTTCACCCGTACTTCTTCTGTTCTTTAATGCTTCAGTCATATAATTGGCTGATCATGTGATAAGAAACAGAACTATTTTTTTAAAGCTCTTGAACTAGCGAATCGAGTGCAAATAATTCAACACTCTACTTACCTGTTCTGAGCAATTTAATAAATTATCAAAATCTAATATATTTTAATGAAAATGTATTATTTTCATACATTGTCTGAATAAAGGAAAAAATTTGAAATTTATAGTGTAATGCCAGGTCGGTATTACTCACTGAAGGTTAATGTTCACAACACATCTACACATGGTCCTATTAGAGCAGATCGTAGATTTATAGTGTGAGGAAGGCAATTCTAAACCACCTCTCTCCTCGATTTACTTAGTAAAGAAACCTCTACAGGTTCAAACCAGCCTTTCGGCTGATGACCTAAACAACAACAGATTTATAGTAACACGGCAAAATTACTTGTAATTGTATAATAATAAATATTATTTATTTTATTTGATGGCCTCCACATCACTGCTTATAGTTACCGCTAGCCTCCGAGACGCAAAAAAGAAGACAAATAGGGACGCGAAACAATATTTAGTGGAAGAATGGCAGCAGAACAGATCTTCTTCTTCTTCTTTTTCTGCCTTGCAAGGGTTAGGCATCTCTGCCTGTTCCAAACCTCGCAAATCTGCCCATCTCTTTTTCGGGTTTCCTCGTTCTCTCCTGCCCTCCGGCTTATTATAGCCCAGTTTCTGCTTAGGTATCCTATCCTCCCTCATTCTGTTCACATTCTCTAACCACTGCATTCTGTCAGCAGCAATATGTCTAACCACAGCAGAACAGATCAAAATCTTTAATATGCTGTACACTTATTATGGATCAAGGGAAGTCAAAACATTCACCTAAAAAAACCTCTAAATTATTAAATTACAGTACCAAGTGCGGCAGCTAATTCACATGGTATCAACAAACATTATTCTTCGTCTACCACTTACGGATTAAGCGCCACGGCTGTTCCAGCCTCAAACCACAGTTTCTTTGGTCTACCCAAGCTTCTTCCAATTGGGCAAAATTGCAATGCATGGATCGTAACCCTTTCTTTTGTCATTCTTGTGACATGATTTTTCAATCGAGTCCTGTGTCTGCTGATTTTCTCTAACATGGTTCCGTCTTGTCTAGGATGGCAATAAACATTATTACACTGCAATAAAAAAAATCTACACCAAAGATAACAAGATAATAATTCTAATAATAATATATCCTGAACAATAATAATACTAAAACTGAATAATTCTATATACTAAACGTGAATGAACATGTTGTCTACATTTATTATTAATATTATACAATACAGGTACAATATATTGTATGAAAGATGGTTCTGTCAAACTAGTTTCTGTTGATATACGCTCGTTAAGGGCTCTGATGGCTATCTGTGTTTATCTGTAATAGTAAACGACGTCTCATTAGCTATAAACGTACGGAGATGCATTCAGTTATACGCTGGATAACTGCAACCAAGTTCAGGTTGTTTTCAATATCATCAGTGCACTGGGTTACCAAGACAATGGTGTAATCGGTAATGGCTGATGTTGTTGAGGGTGTCTCAATGGCCTACTGCCTCCTCGATTGTTAGTTTCTATCTATCTTGGCTAGTCGGTTGTACCTTCTTAATGGTTTACAATCTATCTTTAAACTATAACTTAACTATTTTATTTTATTTTATCTTTCTTTACCTTACATACCTACAGTCCTACTACTGTTTATTACTGTATCCCTTTATTCATTCATTGTCCTTCCATCTATTCGGATATAAATAAAGTGATTTTTTTTTAAAATGTCTACCAGTTCGTTGAACTTCTATTCGTAACCATGTTTATTATTACCGTTAAATAAATTCCTTATTAAGTACTAAAACATTTTATAAATTGTAACAAGTTTTCTTCTATTATAAATTTTTTTTTTCAATAAATTAGTAGGCCTACTACTTTTTAAATTGATAAATATATTGATTAATTATTACCAATAATGGTTTATTACGGATTTCCGTTTCTTGATGTGGTCAACCATGTGGTAACCAGTTTTCGATGAAATATTTCTTAGTCTTCTTTGAATATTTTATTCAAGGTCTCTATTATATTTTTAATCTAATCAAACAAACATCGTGAAATTTTTGTTTTTTCATTAAATATTATTTATTTTCATCTCTTTCTCTGAATATAATTGATGTTCATTATTTTTTTTTTAATTTTTACTAAATTTATTGATATTCAAATAAAGAAATGTAAGATTTAAATTGTTTTGTACTTTGGTAAAATAAACCAATGTTTAGCTGCAAAAGTTGGATTACAAATTTCTTATGAAAGAAATTATGGCTAAAGAGACACTCTGCATAAATTCAGTAAACATAAACGGAAACCAAGTGAACTAGTTAAATCGTTTAAATATCTAGGTGAACACATAACACACGACAATAAAGAAATCACAGCATGGAAAGAGAGACGGAAAAAATTATCTAAATTACAACAAATAACCAAAAACGTATACAACAAAAAATGCTTAGCTATACAAACAAAAATTAAACACTACAAAACAGTCATATATGTACATATGTAACTTAAGTTACATATGACAGCGAAACATTAGCAAAAGTGACCTGGACAAATGCAATAGACAATGTCATAAAACTCGAAAGACGAAGCCTAAGAACCTGCATAGGAAAAAAGTGATGGGCAATGGAGAATTTTTACAAACGAACAAGTCTATAAAGAAAACGAACTCAAATCAAACAAATAAAACTCTCATTTCAGCAGCCTGGATACGAGATTCATTTCTCTGTAATGACACCCATGTTTCACTCTCATATGTTATGAGTGGTACAACCATTGCTCTATAAAATTTCATTTGGGTGTCCTTTCTCGTTTTCTTTCTTATTGTCGTACGAATAGAACCGCATACAGCGCTGAATTTCGCCAGTTTTTCACTCACGTCATCATTTTTGTCATAGGAAATCTTGCATCCTAAATATTTAAAATCTCGAACTTGTATAGTTCGGTTGCCATTTATAATTTTTGAGCGAACCGGCCATCTTCCCTCGAATGCCACAACCTTTGATTTTTGCGCCGATATTCTCATGACAAACTCTGCGCTAATGTTGTGCAACTTATAAATGGCGTATTGGAGCCTGTATTCTGTGTGAAAAATGATAACAATGTCATCTGCGTACAGCAATGAATTCAGGAATACATTATTCCAAAGCTGAATACCTGAGTCAACTAATTGATTCCAAATTGTTAAAATCTTATCAACGTAAATATTAAGTAGCGTCGGAGACATTGGACACCCTTGTCGTACGCCTTTATTTATTTTCATTTTCTCTGTTTTCTAGTCATTGCCAAAAAAATAACTATCTGTTTTTATGTACGGGCTCGCAATAGCAGCAACAAGGTGTTTTGGACTTATCTAAAATGTATTTTATTAAAGAAACTTAAATCGTCTATTTATTGATAAATAAGTGTTTTGTTATGTGCAAGTGTACTTAATAATAAAAATACATTTCAAATACCCATAAATGATTTGTGTAGCAACTTTTATTGTTGTAATTACGGCAGTTGTTGTTCATAAATAAAAAAAGTGAACTTAACTCGAGTAGTTAATCGTTTGAATGAAATTGTTTTGTTCTAGTTAACGAGTTATTTTTTTCTTCTTTTTAGATAGCCATATTTGCTGCTATGTAACTGTAATATTAAAAGAAATTTACTTTGAATATAATAGTAGTACTTTCATCGCCTACCTGATATGATTTATCTAAAAATCAATTGATAATAATTACCAAGGCGCGATATTATTTATTAGGATTATAAAACTATGAATGAGAGTGAACTGTAATTCATAATTGAATCGAATTAAAAACATTCTTAAAGAGTCACGATCTGAAAACAAAAGTGAACTAAAAACTAGCATTTTCTTCTATAATTTTATAGTCTTATTACTTATTCACACGCTAATATTGTATTCGAAATAATGTTTTAATCCATTACATCTCCGGATATTGTTATTTTACTTCTTTATAGTGTTTAAGAGAAATTTTTAAAATTCGTTTTGCATTCAATATTTTTATAAAGTAATCACTTTCTAATGAAAATATAAAAGTTGAATGTTATTTTGTTATTATTATTACTTTTTTGATTGTTTGTTACTTTATTATATAGTTTGAAATAGATTAATGGCTCAATTACTCAACTTGAATTCATGAATTGTTTTTATCTTATTTGGTATTTTTCTAAACCATATTTTTGAAAATAAATTCAATGTATTCATGACTTTTATTATTGTTATACTGCTAAATTTGTAGAAATACAATTTAATTAATCTCATATGCATTATTATAACAATTAGGATTAGACAGTATGATTTGTTCGAACTTCAAACTTCAAACTTACTTACGTATTCTATTCGTTAACATGTTTGAATGCTCATCTCTTTCGAGGTCTTCCAATACTACGTTGCCCGATAGTTTTTTAGTTAACACTTGTTTTGATATTCGATCATATGGCATCCGCAATAAATGACTGTATTTCCGAATAGTTGATTTCACCCTTGACATATTAAGTTCATCCTTAAAATTTTCGTTTTGTTTATGGTCTAAAAAACGGATTCCTTGCTAAAGGTTTTAACAATCTCTTTTGAGCAGCTTCTTTTCTTTATATCTGCTGAGCAGTTAAGATTTAACTCTCTGAATCACTAATTTAAACTGGCATAATCGAAGTAAGATAAAAGTATTATTGCGGTTTTAGCACTTTACCGACCATCGTTTTTAAATAACGTTTTCACAAATTTTGAAAATTTTCATAATAGTCATTGATTCGTTGTGTAAATTTGAGATACGTTTTATCCCGATTCATAAGTTTAACTTATGATATTCTTAGGGCCTAATTTTTTACATTTTAATTAGGACATTATTCTAAGCGGTATAATGAAAATTTCATTTTTTATGTCTAATTTCAAGTAAAAATCTTTTTTGGTGCTTTCTTTGAAATATTTTTTTGAACAATTTTCTTTCTGTGATATTCGTTCCTGTTAATTTCTGAACGTTTTCAGTACGTAAACTTTGAATTTTCTTGGTCCTGATTATTAATAAGTATCCATTTTTCACAGTATTAACAGAAACTTATGAGAAAATTACGGTGTAATGAAAATATTTTTATCACTAGGTATGTCTTTTTCTTCCGTAAATTTTAAGAAAACCCCTTAAATAAAATAAAACCAGTAACAATAATTCTGACATTCTTTTTTAAACATATTCTATTTGTTATTGTTAAGGTCATCAGCCGAAAAACTGGTTTGAACCTCTAGAGGTTTTACTAAGTAAAACGTGGAGTGAGGTGGTTTACAATTACCGTACTCACTGAATGGAAAAGTATGCTTATCAGCATGCCAGGCCCTCAGAAAAGCACATATTTTCAACCTGCAAATGACACCTTCACTTCATTCACCACAGGGTCTAGTTGTATTATGAAATTCATTACTTTCAGTGGAGATAACTCTGATTAGTCTTTTAAATCTCTACCTTTTCTGTTCTTAAATGATTCAGTCATATAATTGGTTGACCATGTGATAAGAAATAGGACTATTTTTTGTAGCCCTGGAACTAACAGAATGAGTGTAAACACTTTAACTCTCCAACTGTTTCTTATGGGAATATTCTATAATAATGTGATCATGGGAAGTTTATCAAGAATAGAGGTTTACTATATTATTTCTACTAAAACACTCATGCAGATATATACTAGTAAAAGTAATTAGAAAATAAACAAATAATAACCAAATAAATCTGCTTTTGAACATGGGAAATAATAATTGGGTTAACCATAATTGAATATTACCACTTCAAATTTAATTTAAATACTAATTTTAAATTGTAAATTAATACAACAAATGTAACTTATGTATTTAAATTGTTTTTTTCGTGATGATGCGAAAAAATAATTATTTTTACATATGTTCTGTTCAATTGTGAACGTGTTTAATAATCTTCACTAACAGGTGTTATTAAATTATAGTTTAACTTGATTTCTTTGGTAGCTAATAAGAAAAAATAATTACTTCAATTGTAAATACAATATATAAACTTAGATTGTTTCCACAATAGTTTATCATATTCGTGATTCTGTACTTAATGAAACTAAATTTTATAACATTATTCTCGCCTCTTTAAAAGAAATAATAATTTTATGATCAAAAATTTATTCCTTAACAAATAATAGTAAAATATAGAAATTATTTTCGATTATAATCTGTTTATATTTAAGTTAGGTGCGATATTAAAAATATATGATAATTACAGATTTTATTTTGAAATATTCTTTTATTTTTATTAAAGTGAAAGCAATTTCTAGCTAATTATATAATGTCTATTAATTTACCTTAAAAACCTTAATATTATGGTAAAAAATAAGGTTGATGGTTTTTAATAAGTAGTAAAAAAGTATGATCGTTAAAAACATAAAATTAAACTGCTTCAGGTCAAAGCTGAAAGGCATGAAGTCATTGTTTCCCCCGATAGATATATACTTGTTAGTCAGTATTTTATATAAGTATTTTTTTATAATATAAAAAAGATAAAAATCTTTTTTATGTTAAGGCGTTCTTAATTGTCTAATTGGCTTTATGATCTTAAAATTTCTCTTCATGATCATTATAATAATAGGCCAATCATCGTTACTTTAGTGCCCCTTCAAAATGTACCTCTTTACATTATTCATCCTTCAGTCAATCGTCGTTAATTTGCTTGTTAATCTCATAAACGATAAGGGAACTTAATATTTTATGCTACTTACTTAACTAAAATTATTTTTGACATTTTTTTAGTAGGTCTAAGTAGTTAGTTTAATCTGTCATGTATAAAAACTGATTCTATCGTTCTATTTATAAAATTTAAACTCTTTGTGCTTCAACCTACTTCTGATATTATTCCGATACTCTGTTTTTATTATGTAATTAGATAGGTTCTTTAAGAAAATCCGTGTTGTGATTATTTTTGCCCTTTTCAGGTTTTTTCATCCTGAAATCTATTTTTTCTCTATCTCCCATATCAGTCCCGGATATTGGTTACCTACTTGGGGATGTGTACTTGTCTGCTAACACTGAAAATAGCTCAATTGAGATGATTCCTAAGAACTGCGTCCCAGGAAATTCTTCCTCCTGGATTTTGTCATCCGTTTACTTTGGCCTGAATGAAAACCTGCAGGTGTTGGTACCATTCCTCATGATGTATCCCAGATACTTAACCTTATTTCCAAAATTTGATCATCGTTATCAGTTTTGTAAGGATCTTCTCATTGCTTAATCGGTCAACCTAGGTGATTTTTAAAATTTTAAATATGTGAATCCTTTTCTCATTGACTTCAGATAATGTTCGGAACTGTACGCCGTACAGCAATTTCGAGAAAACATGGAAAAAGATGATCTGCTCCTTCAGTTTCAGATTAAAGTGTCTGCAGCATAACAGGGTTGTCATTACTAGAAAAGTTGGTCTGGCCCCTTGAAACCGATATTTTGAGCTCCTCCAGAGTTCTCTTTTCCTCATTGAAGTACGTGGAGAAAAAACCCACTAAATTCATTGTTAGTGTAAATAATTGGGTATTGTTCTTCCTTGTGACCATATAGCTCGTATTTTCAAAGTTGATATTTAACTCGTGTTTATTAAAGAGATTCTTCCAAGATCTTGAAATCTTTCAAGGATATCCGCCTTGTACACTGTGTCATCCGCATATCTATTGTTGATTCTGCGGAACACATCTGTTTTTTTAATTGGATACATATCTAAATTAAGTTAAAGGTTTAGACAATATTTTTCCCCCAATTTTGATCCGTTTCAAAATAGTCTAGGAAATCGTTGTCATACATAGATATTCAGTGTTTCATTACTCATTGTACTAGTAATAGGTAGGGCCAGACTTTTGATGGAACTTTTATCTAACTTATATATTATATTTTGGCTTTATTTAGAAATACCTCCTACTGGAAATTATTACAATGTATGACTAATAACTGTTTATATAAATTTATTTTTGTGATATCTTGTTTTTTACCTTGATTCAGGATATTACTAAGTGGCATATTCTCTTCAGTGATGTATATGAAAGTCTTATTTGAGCATCTCCTTATTTTTAATTCTCATTGTGGACGTTGCAATAATTGTCATGTCTCTGGATTTGTATGATATCCTAATATGATGGTCCTGTACAATTTTCTATTTTGAGTTCTTAATATACACAGGAGCGTTAATTATCCGAACGTCAGTCATCCGAACCGTCAATTATCCGAACCACCATCAATGGAAAAATACATATTTACTCACGCAAAGGTATTTTCTGCCCTAGAAAATGAAATGTTATGGTGCGAGCAACAATCTGAATTTAGTGCTGCTGAAAAGCACTAGTTACTAAAAATAATGAGAAATGTTGCATCTACAAAAAATTCAGTCTTAGTTCAAAAATAAATTCTATATATCTTTTTTATTTTTTGTAATATATGTACAAGTGCATTAAAAAATATTTGATATATTTTATTCTGTTTCGAAATTCTGTATTTTTCCCTTTTTAATAATCTTCAGTCTACTCTACATTTACAATGAATGCAATAAATTAGTTTTTTTAATTAAAATTTATGTTAGCCTTTATTAACCTTTTAAACAATTAGGTTATGTTTACAAATTAAAGCTTCTTCTTTTCTGCGTTAATTCATTTTTACTTGAATTGTTTTATTTAAAAATTTGTTTGAGATACAGCAATTTACGCACCAAAAGTAGGCCTACCCAGTTCTTAGCCTGTTTTCTGTTAGTGTTCTTTTTAAATGACTGTTACTTCATCTAGGCGTTACACAAAAAATCAGGTTTCAGGTATGTTAAAAGTAGCTGTTTTATTTTGTGAATATTTAAAAAGTAAAATCCAGTATATCCTTGCAATATGGCGGCTATTTGAAAAGTGCTATATTGGGCTCCACGTAAAGATTGGGAAATTAGTTTTTGACTGAACTATGCATTTTTATAACAGTATTGTGTCAAGTACAGACTTTTAAAATTTATAAACGATTTTTTTAAACCCTTGTATTATTTTTATATATAATTTTATTGCCCAATTTTGTTCAAAGATATAGTACATTATAACAAACTCTAAAATCACTTTCACTCCAAATGACAAAATCGTAAATATTTGGGGAACGCCTCATTTGTAGAGATTATCCTTCTTTGTTACAATACGTTGATTGACTTTTAAGCTTCATTAATTTTTTTTCAATAAGTTATCCAAGTTGTAATGTTTGTACTACAAACGCTTGACATGGAATTTTTATTATATTTTATATTTTTTCTTTCAGGTTTTTATCTTATTATAGTTAAAGATGACTTAACACTTAGTTTATCTTTTACGGGGAAATTTCTACCTTCTTTATATCAGATTAAGATTACCTAATCTGTTTTTTCGACTTTTATAATAACCTTCCTTGTCATTCTTTGTTACATATTAAAATAAAATCCTTTTAGTACAGGGTATTTTGATTGAATTAAATAATATAATTGGACTTATTTCTGTTTGACATTTTCTTTACTTTTATTTTCGTTTTATGTTCCTTGTTACTGTGTAATTAACCTCTTAGTAATGCCTACTGTATTTCTTTTTTTTACAAAGGATCAGTAGTTCTTCTGGGTTTTAACTTTCACTTTAAATATTGAAATAGAGATTTTTTTATTGGTTATTAAAATACCTCATTTTTATATTTTTGTTCAATTTTTTTATGTAAAAAATTTATTAAGACGTTTAAATTTTTTCTTCATTATCTTTTATAAACCAATTTCAGCTGTTACTGTTTTTTATATGCAGTTTTTATACGGTTTATTGGATTTCCATGTAAAATAACTGCATGTTTTAAATATTAGAAGAATTTCTGTATCTATTTTTAGAATAATGAGATAATCGTAATTTTCGATGAAAGTTATTATAGATTTTATTCTGTTAAATTAAGACATTTTAATAGGTGATTTTATTGGAATAAAGTTTTTAATACATTTTTATACGTCCGTATATTTAAATTGCGTAATATTGTATTCCATACGTATGAGTTATAGAATTCAGTAAGTTTTACATCACCCAAGTTTTTTTTAAAAAAGTAGGAAATTTATAATAATTTATCAATAACCCAAAAGTTATATTGAAAACACAGCATGTACATCACACTTACCATAGGATTAAATTAACTAATCATAAATTATTACTAATATCGTATTTGATGACAGTATTTATTTAAATAGTGTATTCATTCCATAATCAGTGGTATATATATTCTATAATTCTATAATCAGTTTACCCACAAGAGGCAAGTGAAATGTTAAATCTTTTGCACTCGATGTGCTAGTTCCAGGGCTACAAAAATAGTTCTGTTTCTTAATACATGGTCAGCCGATTGTATGACTGAAACATTTAAGAAAAGAAGAGGTAGAGGTGTAAACGACACTATAGATTCACGAAAGAAAACACCTGTCTTTAAATAGTAATATCGTTTGAACCGTTGTATGTAAGAACAATTACGATACATCAAATTGAAGCTTGTTTTAATTTTGGTTACAGGATATACTTTAACATTTTCGGAAATTAATATTGTATTAAATATAACGAATTACGCATAAAAATACCCTGTTTTTAACCAATTTACCTTTATACCCAACTTCAAGTTTCTTTTACTTTGTTCATGCGTACTTTAATGTGTATACGGCAACAAAGTACTATATATTAATGTAATCTTATAAACAAAAATAAAAAACAAGCTTCAATTTAATGTATCATAATTGTTTTTACATACAACGGTTCAAAAGATGTTGTTGTTTAGGTCAACAGCCGAAAGGCTGGTTTGAACCTCTAGAGGTTTTACTAAGTAAAAACGAGGAGTAAGGTGGTTTACCATTGCCTTCCTCACTGAGTTGAAAGAGTATGCTTATCAGCATGCCAAGCCCTCCGTAAAGCACTCACTTTCCACCCTGCAAATGACACTTTCACTTCATTCACCACAGGGTCTGGCTGCATAGTGAAATTCATTACTCTCAGAGGAGATAACTCTGACTAGTGTCTTTTACACCTCTACCTCTTCTGTTCTTAAATAGTTCAGTCATATAAGTGGCTGACTATGTGATAAGAAACAGAACTATTTTTTTAGCCCTGGACCAAACAGATAGAGTGCAATTAAAATAACACTCCACCTGCCCGTTTTGGGCATGTTCAAAAGATATTGCTGTTTAAAGACTAGAATATAGTCAGAGTTATTTCTTCTCAGAGTGAATGAATTTCATTGCACAGCCAGATCTTTTGGTGAATGAAGTGAAGGTATCATTTGCAGGGTGGATGCTTTTCAGAGGGCGTGATAAGCGTAGGCTACTTTTCCACTCAGTGATGAAGGCAATTGTAAACCACCTTACTCCTCAATTTACTTAGTAAAGAATCTAAGGTTCAAACATCCCTTTCGGCCGATGGATCATAACAACAATCAGGTGTTAGACTGAAAGCAAGTTATTGCTATTTTGTACACTTCTTAAATTAAAAAAATTTAAAACCTAAACACGAGAAGTAAGAGTATAAAACGTAATTTTGTAATCTAACTACTTCATTCGAACTTTTCATTATTGCATTTTAAATGCATGACACTTGTAAAATTTTAAGTTATCTCATATGTTTTTACCCGTTTGTTTACAAACTCTATTAACCTATAATAAAACTTGAAGTTGAAAGTTTTCTCTGATTTTATAGGATATTTAGAACACCGTTTCAGTTCGTACCTAACGAGTTTCTGCATTATTATCCATAATAATAAATTTAAATACTAAAATATTAACAACCGTGTTGTACTTATTTAGTTGAAACAATTTAGAAGTTTAATTAGGCGCCAAAGAAGTGTAAACGAATATTCTTTCAGAATGCCATATGCGATTTGCTTTATATTAGCAAATTACTAATTATGTTCATAGTTACATATGATTCGTGAGATAAGAATAATTCTTCTGCCCGGTAAATTCCAGTATGGAAGAAGGGTCAGAGGTCATTCTTGTTTATAGTACAGCCGTACAGCCTTCTACATCCTTTAGGTCAATTGGCTTCTGTGCTATCTATCCGAAACCATTATAAAAAAGGTCCGTTATTCATTTTAACGTAAGTATTAGACCGATCTTGTTTAAACAAACGATGTTGCTAAAATGGGTTTTTTAATTTTATTTCTGAAACATAATTTTCTTCATTAGCACAACTATTTATTTTATTGGTTCAAATTAATAAAATTACCCGTTTAATGCAATTGTATGCCCTATTTTCGATTTTTACTATCTGATTTAGTTTTTTCGCTTTTGCATATGCTTTTGAAATTTCACCAATTAGTAGACTAACTATTGATTAAAAATTGCGTCTATTTTCCTTCGGTAGTTTTTTTAATTACTAAATATAGTTTGTTACGTAAAACATTCCAAAAGTTTATAGCTTCAGTTACATCGGAAATATTGTACAGCGGAAGGCTAGGTGGTACATCGCAAAATGACGTGAAGAACAGGAAGCGAGGAAAAGTGTTCGCTGCAAATTGAAAAACTCACAATCTGTTTCAAGACCGGTATCTATGTGGGAGTGAATTTCGTAGAATAACAATTAAGTCTTGTCTAAGAGTAACAGAAAAATTTGAGAGAAAGATCTTCCGCGTGGTGATGGATTCAAAAGTAGTAGTAGTAGAAACGGAATGTACAAGTTACAAGAACAGAACAGCAGAAAAAAACAAAGAACGAGTATTGGTAACGGTCAGAATCCATAAATTACATTTCTACGGACACCTGTATAGAATGATGACAGTTTTCAAAAAAAAGTTAGAATACTAATTAAAGTTTAGGATAAATGGTTAAGTCAAAAAGGATTTAAGTAATACTGAAATAAGCCCAGAAAAATTAATAAACCTAGGCAGGTTCATGCAGACTACGGATTACTGCTTCTAGGAGCTTCGACGAAGATTGAAAGCAAAACATTGGATATACAGAAGAAAGGAGAGAAGTACTTAAGTTAAATAAATTTGATAGTGTGGGGTGCAAGAAGAAGTTCTAAATTGTCTAAAGTTACTTTATGTGATCTAAAGTGGTCCTGAACGAGGAAAACACATTTGTGATATTGTAAAGAAGGTTAAATGTATTTTTGATATTACTCGCTGATTAGTCTGATTAATGTACAGAGTTTAAATTCACATCTGTGTGAAATTTAAACAATTTTAAGCGTCTTCTATTCATACAAACAGTATTATAACTGATCATCCTACATTTTATGCCTGATTAACCTAAATTCAGTATTCGACCTGTATGTGATTCTTCCGTTTCTTACAGAAATTATTACACGAATTGTTTATTAGTTAACATTAATTATTATTATTTTAGTAAAACGTGTAATATATAATAACCTATTACAGTAAACTTTTTACTTGTTACAAAATGTATATAATAATTTATTTTGACTTGACATGTTAAAGAACTTATACAATTCGCATTTCTCTAGAAAACTGGCTTAAAATTATGTAGTCTAGTTTGCTTCGCGTGCAATGTCAATAACGGATTGGTAAATTAACTTAAATTTTTTGACCAACCAATTTAAATTTACTGTTAAATTCTATTTTATTTAAATTTAAAGATGAATTGGTTTTGTGTCAATATTTTTAACATAATTCATGACTGCTTGCTGTAGGATTAAATCCAATTAAAGAATCATTTATTTAGAAAACAATTTTTTGCGCTAATAAAAATCATCATAGGCATCATTATCGTTTAATCGTTATATTCTGCTTCAAGTACTTTATGTTTCAAGATATTAATGCACAGTTCAGTCAAATTTAGTTTTATTTTTTGTTCCCATTTTAATTTGTTTTTTAACACACTACTTTTTGTGATCCCTAATGTTTTTACGTTGCAATCAGTTTAATTTTTAAACAATAAGTTACCCCATGATCCAATGAGATGAGGATGATATGACGGATGTGTAAATGAGGTGTATTCTTGTACAGACTCAGGCCAACCATTCCTGAGAGAATATAATTAATTGAGTTCCAACCATCAAAGTACACCGGTAACCATGATCTAATATTGAAGTCCGTATAAAATAATGTATCTATACTGGGATTTGAACCAGGAACCTTCGTCTCCATAAATCAGCTACTAAACAGCTGACTCACGGCGACGAATTTACCTCTAGACCAACCCGGTGGGTCTACTGTGCAGTAAAAGACAAAATTGTGTACCAGGTTGCAGTTGACGTTTTGTGGAAAGGTCCGAATCGTAACTGTGTTTCGTATAATTTGTTGTACTCGTAAGTAGGGTTTGGTTAAATTAAGTGAAAGAATAATCTGTTACTCGTTACGTTTATTTAATATCATTAATTTATTATAATTAGTTTATTATTTATTACAATTATCTTTAGTTGAATTAATTATAATTTATTTGTAGATTTCTTCGTCTTCTTCTTCTGCCTTTCAAGGATTAGGCATCTCTGCCTGTTCCGAACCTCTCAAATCTGCCCATCTCTTTCTCGGGCGTCCTCGTTCTCTCCTGCCCTCCGGCTTATAGCCTAGTGTCTGCTTAGGTATCCTATCCTGCCGCATTCTGTTTACATGCTCTAATCACTGCATTCTGTTCTGGGATACCTTGTTGTTTATAGATAAGATGATGAGTTCTTTCCTTATCTCAGTATTCCTGTAACGATCTTCTCTACTAAACCCATATGTATGTCGAAGAAATTTGTAGACTTCATTCACCATAGGGTCTGGCTGTATAGTTAAATTCATTACTCTCAGAGGAGATTACTTTTACTAGTGTCTTTTACACCTCTACCTTTTCTGTTCTTAAATAGTTTAGTCATATAATTGGCTGACTATGTGATAAAAAACAGAACTATTTTTTGTAGCCCTGGAACAAACAGATTGAGTGCAATTAATTTAACACTCCACCTGCCCATTATGGGCTAGAAAGGATGTTAATAATAATTTTAACATCCATGTAGAATTCTTAATAATAGTTGAACGTAAGCGATATTTGATAAAATTTGTATACGATAGTAATTAAATGATATAAAGTGTACAATAAACTTATGAAGCGTGTAATACCGTCATGGTATAATGAATTTCTGTCAAATACTTGTAAATTGGTGAACGCCAATGAATATATCTCCTAGAAATTTATGCGTTTTTTAGTTGGCATTCGTTGATTAACGAACTTACATTTTATATTATGAAGATTTATATTTATGTTCGTCACAATCATTCCAATTAAAACTCTTGTACTTTATTCATGACAGATTTAAACGTAGTAAACGAATCCTTGTAAGTAATAATAATGTTCCTCCATTTAACCAACCATGGGTGTCATAAAGATTTACATCTTCGTTAGGGTTATCTATAAAGAAATATTTTATTTCATGTGTCGTTTATCATGTTTCAAAATGTTATTCTTATTGTTATCTTTATGTCTACGTTGTGTTTGGAATAAGTTGGCAGCGAAGGTCGTTTAATTCTATCAAATGAAGATTGATAAATTCTTTTCAGTTTATTAAATATTTGGAGTTGAAATTTTTATTGGGTATTAGCAATTGAAACAGAAAGGCTAATTTAAGGAGCTGATACTTCGTAATCAGGAATGTTTTTATGGTGGTGAGGCAAAAGAATAAGATGGGTCAAAAAAAGAAGATAATAAAAATCTTATAAATGGGAATTTATGCAAAAGGGAACTTATCCGAAGGTGAAATGTATCGAACATATTATGAAAGATATTCATTAAATTTTAATATTTTTTATATTATTATATAATATTTAATATTATTTATATTTATTAAAAAAATCTGGTGTGAAACACTCAAATACCTTTCTCTTGCCAATGCAAATAATGAACAATATGGCCTAACGTTTGTAATAAAACATTTGAAATAAATAAAAAACTAACCTGAATCATCATAACCTTATTCTTATCATGAGTTAAAGATGCAAAATGAAAATCAACCGCAGTTTGGCTTAAGAATACGGAAAATTACTCTTTCACGCTAAACTAGGCTCCGTAAACTATGCTCTAAATAAAAATTTTAGAACTTTTAATTTTCTATAAATTTGATTATACACTTTTGTCGTAAATTGCATAATACGGCTGAAATCTAAAAAAAAATCGATTTTTTTACACGTTTTCGTGAGAAAAAAAAACAGAAAATCGCTAATTATTGCTAAACTAAGCATTATACCAATTACCAATTTAAAATATTATAAAACTAAGCATTCTTACCAAAAGAAGGGATAGGCTAGTGGGGCATATCCTAAGACATCCAGGTATTGGGCTATCAATAATGGAGGGTAACATTGAGGGAGTAAATTGTAGAGGGAGGCAAAGATTAGAATATATAAAGCAAATTACAAAAGATGTAGGGTGTTACAGGTATGTAGATATGAAACGACTTGCGCAAGATAGAACAGGTTGGAGAACTGCATCAAACCAGTCGAGAGACTGATGACAAAAAAAAAAGCATTATACAAACAAATATTTGGAATAAAAGTTGTAGGATTTTAAATTCTTTACAACTTTTATTATATAGCTACATTCTTGCGCTAAAATGCATATTAAAGTCGTAATTTAAAAAAAAACAAGTTTTTTACAAGAAAACAGCCTTCCCAAGAATTTCAGCAGACACGGCGCCTACCCTATCTTGTAGAGCGTAAAAAATGTAATTGAGGCGATTTTTAAAAAAATCGTAAGAGCCGTTTTTGAGAAAATCGCAAAAAAGTGAAAAATGACACGAATAAACTACTACTTCCGGTTGACCGATTTTGATGAAAATGTTCGTGACGGGTCCGGTCGTGGTATCTAACTTCAGTTTTAAGTTTCATGTTCGTACGATGTTCCGTTCTTGAAATATTCTGTTCACACACTCGCACACACACACCAATTGCTAAAAATATGTTTTTTTTGGGTTCAGAGGGCCTGGAAACGTGTATATCCGGTGAAAACTCGATTTCGAAAAATCGACATAAAAACTATACTTTCTTTCCTATTTATCCATATAGGCAAGAGAAAGTAAAAGTACCAAACTGTAATAGTATTTTTTTCTTTAATGGTATCTCCACTAGGAGTTACTATTTTATGACAATTAACTTTTGTCCAATTTATTTATTGTTCTGTCGTGAACAGATTTAATAGAGGCAAAAAAATTTCTGTAATGTTAGGTCTACTAATTCTATTATTTTTCCGTTTATCTGTACAAATTATTCCCGGTACAGAAGAAACAAGTTTAGTAAGTCGCGTTCTTTTTAAAAACCCTTCAATTGTCAATCTGGTCAATAGTAAATGAGGTTTAGCGAATTATATAAGCGGAACCAAATTGTTGTCAGTTCCATGTGACTTAAGAACGTTAGGTCATAAAGATATGACCTTGACAAGTCGATTAAGTTTGAAGTTAGTATAGTAATAATTTGTTATTTTATATCCGATCGATACTTAAAATAACAGGTTATTTTCTATCGGTGTGAAATCTGCTTGTGTGGCCATCGTACGTTTTTCTTTTATGTTTTTATTTAACTACGTTGAAAAGGGTTTGTGTCTTGTGTGTGGTCAATTTGATGTTTTTATGTTGTTGACATAAAAACCTTTTGTAAAGGGTACTTATGGAAAATACAATTTTTATTTGAATTTGCTAATTTGTTAAAAAAAATTCGTGGTATTTTTATTGACTTTCTTTTTAGTGTGTTTGATGGTAAAATTTTATCGTATAATTCTTGGGAGGTCGTAGGATCGAGATGAAAAATTTGTTTTAATTCAGTAATTAGTCAATTTAAATTCCGTAATCGTTACGTGTTACCCGTATCAATTCAAAAGGAGCAATAAAAGACGATAAACCACAGGGTGTCTTGGCACCTAATTCATGTAAATTTATACACTACATTAGGCCTATCAAGGTGTTGGCCATCAGTAAAAGTTGTTCTTTAAGGAAAAAAGTGGTAGTTTTATGAATGAATAGACTGTACAATTATATTATTCTTAATGGTTACACATTTTTATTGAATGAAGTAAAGTCTGTTTACAAAACTTTCTTCCCATATTAAGGGGAGACTGTATTCTGTATCCCGCCAATGTTATTTATGCTATTTTTAGGTACATTTGTCATAGGATTTGTAAAATGTAGGAAAATGAAACTTTGTACACTTTTAGTTGTTGGGTTTCTCTAACTACTGAAATTATTTCAATTTATTCTGTTGGACCATAAAATTAAAAACAAAATAAGGAATAACATAAAATATTTACAAATTTTTTTCTATGTTTTTTGCATATTAATAATTTTTGGAGCATCCGAGGAAGTCATAAAAATGTCTGTATTTATGCTTGTACAAGTTAAATAACTGGTAAAAATTTCAGCCGGTTGATTTAATGATTTCTGAGCAAAATGAACCTAAAATTTTAAAAAATCTAAATTTATAGGAACAGTAAAAAACAAAAAGGCAGAAATCAAAAACAAAATGTACACAAATAAGTAAATTACCATCAAAATTTCGTTAGAAAGCTGAACCAAAGCTGAGAATATTAAAAACAGTAGGGCCTAATGCAGATATTTTAAATTCCCTTAGCACTAAAACAAGCAGTAAGCTATAAAATTATTAAAAAATATTCGTTGTTGGTGACATGACGGTAATTTTTTTGGGTAAACCTGCTAAAAACTTAATTTTTTCATTAAAACAATTTTTTATCATAATTTAATGTTTTTCTGGTAGATCTAGGTCTGATTGAAAAACATTAAAAACCCAACAAAAGAAATTTTTAGTCAAAACCATCATACAGTCTTAATGTTTAATATTAATAATAATAATGTTTTAATATTGTAACATTTTAGTTATATTCTAGAAAAGTCTGAAAAAATGAATTGTTGAATGTAACAAAATATCATAGTAACTAACAAATTGCTTCATAACTATTGTAAACAAGTTTACAGTAATTTTTTTAATTTTTTATTTACTAGTTTAATGTGTTTTAATTTAGAATTTATTTTTATGTTACAGGTAAGAAACTGGGCCTTTTTTGGATTAAAAAAACTACTTAACTTCATGGTTGTAGGTAAGCCGCGTTAGTATTCTTTGTACGAAAAATTGAACCTACTTTCCCAGAGTAATGGAATGTCCTTAACTATTTCAGTTATATAGGTTAACGTATTTTCTATTGTTATTCATACATAGATTCAGTATTTTATATAAAAGAAACATGTACTCTCTGAAGAAATATTTTGACCATCGTATTGTGTTTTCTTTGTTTCAATGAGCAACTTTATATTTTACTCTTATAACTAGTGTACTGGCTCGTGGTTTCTCGGCATGAAACGAGGAAGTCTTTAAACTAAATTTCTAAAAAATTATCTTTAGTGATCTAACACTCATTTGTTTACCGTACTCGGTACTGAATCAGAGTAAACTGATTGGCACTAAAACGTTTGTGAGGGACGAAGTTTCATTGCACCGGGACCACGAGCCAGTTGACGAGCTATACTAGTATTTGTTTAATGAAATGTAAAACGTAATAAAAATTATTGCAGCATTGTTATTTTTGACTGAGACTGATCACTAAAAACGTTAGAAGAGATTAAAATCTTTCGTAATCAACCTACTCGACAACAGCAGATATTCACAGACTGAAACATTTTTAAAAATTGGACTTACCTTTACGATTTTGTTAATCATTTAATTTTTTTTACTTTTACTACTCATACATAATTAGCATCATTAACTTTCTCGTCGTGGTCGTTGTCATCTACTTTATTCCAAGACCTATGTCATTTCAAGATAAAGTTTAGCTTTTTTGAAACACACTACTGAGTACTTTTTTTTTAATTTTTTTCGTAATTATTCATACTTTTATTGTCTTTGCTTAAAAATGGTATTTACATTTTTTAAGCAAAGGCAATAAAAGTATGAAGAATAACGTTCTTTGAATGCAAATAAAAAAACACTCGTTAAATGCAGTTATTTAGGTTGCGACATCGGGTTTGATCAAGATTCGGATATAGAGAAGAAAGTTGGCAAATTCCAAACAGTGCGCGGCAATATTAGTAGAACCCTAGGCAGGAAAACAAGAAAAGAAACTTGTAAAAGATAAACTTTTACAAGGTGTTGGCTGCCCCAGTTCTACTCTATGGAAGTGAGTCGTGGATTAGTACCAGCCCACAGGATAGTAGAGATCAGGTTGCAGAGATGTGATTCCTGAGAAGAACAAAGGGTTACATTCGTAGTGACCAACTAAGAAATGAATTAACTGGATGTTAACTACCTGAATAGGAAAATTATAGAATATGGAAATCGATGGAGGGAGCACGCAGAGAGAATGCCTGAAGGAAGGAATCCCCTCAGTGTTTAGTAATACAGACCGTTGGTGAGGAGAGATTTTGGAAGACCAAGCAAAAGATAGCCTATCAATAATTCAATAGTTTGTTGCTGTTGTGAGTCGGATCAGGTGGAAACCTAATCGTTCATTGTGAAAAGAAGAAGAAGAAAAACTAATCGCAAAAGAATTACACCTTGTTAAAAAGTAATATTTATTCAAATACGGGATGTTTCATAAAAATATTGTAGTATAATAATAATATAATTTCTTATTTAGCTAATTCTTCTAGAACAAAGTAATACATGGGTTTACGTGAGTACTTCTACGAGATATATAAGATCTCTCATTCTAGAAAAGTGCGTAGAAACATGAGTAGTAGATGAATCATTAATTTATTGCTGATTACTTAGTAACAATAGCGTTTTTTTTTTTATTATTATTGTACTTTCTTTCTTCATTCATGGTAGCAAGTAATTTCACTTAAAGAATCAAAACAAGATGTTATTAAGAATACTAATTCCATAAAAGATAATATGGGTCAAGTTTACTAACGTAACGGACAAATGTCTGTCGTGAGTCATCATCTCATCTGCACACATCTTCGTTCTGAGTGTAACAATTAATTTAACTGACTTCTTAGCACTCCTTAGGTAATTACATCGTTTCTACACGTTTACTATGTATTTACCTTTACTAGACTTTTAATGATAGTTTCATTTAAGACAATCCTTTTTAATAGCTTCATTTACGCAAATTTATTATTAACGTTGTTGGAAATTTCAAAACAAAAACCTAAATTGGAGAATTCATAGGTCACGAAATTTAAAATGAATGATATTTTATGCGCATGTACAAATTATGTTATTGTGATTTTTATATAAAATCAAATAAAACGTTTCAAATCCCGTTCGAAAATTTTAATTTATAAAATTCATTTGAGACCAATCTGCAATTATGTTGTCCAGCTTTTTGGAGCAGCAGCAGAGAGTAATTTAAAGTCGATCAACGCTTTTCCATCAAAATTTTTAAGATTTGTTTCTTGGGCTCCTTATGTAAGCAATTAAATACCCTTCAAAATTCCAACTGTAAAGGAACGAACCGCGTCCTTCTATAGTAAATTTCGCGAACGACTATACGACCATCCCAACCAACTAGCCTGTTACCTATTTATCTACCCAACTGTCTATAAAGCGAAAATATAGCAGATACCTCTTGGTCTGAATAACGGACAACATTTGTAGTTCTAAACGGAAAATGTACCACTGGTCTTCTCCTGTTCTGGGTCGTCCCTAGTTTCCACTGTTTCCTATCTAAGGTTACATCCTCTTCTAAATTTCTAGGCGTCATGGCTTAATTCACGCCATCTCTCCATTTCCGACGTGGACGTCCTCTTTCCTCCGTTCTGGTCGTATCCATTATAATATTTTTCGAGGCCATCTATCCACTGCCATCCTCTTCACATGTCCAAACCGCGTTAATTGTCGTTTTTTGATCTCGTCATTAAAATATAATTAAATATCATATCTGGAAATTTTGCCCATAACAGACAGATGGAGTGTCAAATTATTTACACTCAATCTGTTAGTTGCAGGGCTGTAATAAATAATTCTGTTTCTTATCACATGGTCAGCCAAATTAAATGACTGAATAATTTAAGAACAGAAGAAGCAGAGGTGTAAAAGACACTAGTCATAGTTATTTTTTCTTAAAATAATGAATTTCTTTATGTGTACAGCCAGACCCTGTAATGAATGAAGTGAAAGTGTCATTTGCAGTGTGGAAAAGATGTGCATTTCAGGGGGCCCGGCATGCTTATAAGCGTGCTTTTCCACTCAAAGAGGAAGGCAACTGTAAACCTTCTCTCTCCTCGTTTTACTTAATAAAACCTCTACAGGTTCAAACCAGCCTTTTGGCTGATGACCCAAACTACCACACATCTGGAAATTGTGCAGCTGCAAGACAAAGAAAATAACGGTAAGTACTATCCGGAATTTTAGAACTACTGACAACCTTCCTGTAGGGTTTTATTAAAATAACTTTTTATTGTTTTATTAATTTTTATATCGTTATTCACAACTGTACAATTTAAGTCAGTCATTTCAGTCAATTCAATTTCAGTCATTTAACTCTGACTTTACTCTTTTACACCTCTACCTCTTCTGTTTTTAAATAGTTCAGTCATATAATTGGCCGACTATGTGATAAGAAACAGAACTATTTTTTTTTGTAGCCCTTGACCCAGCAGATCGAGTACTAATAATTTAACAGTCTACCACCCCGTTACGGGCTATTAATTTTGTTATTTAAAAAATACAATGTTTTTGAGATTTTTTCAAAAAAAAATTAATAAAGCTTATAATATCGTAATATATTTTTAATTGGTTTAGAAATTGAAATTAAATTAATATTAAGGGTTTTGAGAAGATTATAAATATTATTTACAGTACCTTTTACATCTCAAGTAAATGTTGTTCGTTGATTTTAAATATATTATCTACATAAATAGTTATTTATTTAAATTTTGGCAAAGTTAAGAAAATTTTTAACAACTTAATAAATCTAAAAATTTGGATTAATTTTTTATAAGAATTGAACATGTTGAAAAGTAAAATATGTAATATAATTATTGAAATACATGTACTAGGTAGTTTACTTAGGAAATTATAAATCAGCTGTTATACTCTTATAAAATAAATGCATACTGTAGTTGACTGCTACATGCTATGAAATCTTCTCACTATCAAGGATTTGATTTTTTTCCGTTTTACAACAAATTGTTTTGTAATAACTGCTAATGCAGGTAACGGTTTTTTTGGGTTAACGTCAGACTGTTCTGCAATTACTGCTAATGCAGACGGTGAAGGATAAAATGATTTTTTGTAACGTATGATAATATGCCGTGCTTGAATGGGAATCGAACCCAAGACCGCATGATTCGATGATGGTGATGAGAAGGGTGATAGATGATAATAATAATGAGTGATGAAAAAATGCCAGACCTTACCGGGAATCGAATATAGGATCCCTGGTGTAGAAGCCAGTTGTGCTGACCACTACACCGCGGGTCGGCCAAATTTGTTTTGAATAGTGTAAAAGTAAAATACCGTAAAAGTGTCGGTGGGAAGATTCTGGATGAGAGAAGAAGTGACTGCCTAGGAACCAGATTAAAAATATTAATCGAAAATGTTAAATGCAATAAGTATGTACAACTGATAAGACTGGTTGCTGAAAGGATTTAATAGTGGCTGCACCAAGGTGAATCATAGAATATGAATAAATTATCATATCTCATGAAAGATTATTATTTGTTTACATCATGGATAGACCATGATCAATTTTCAATCCCTTCCTGTATTGCGTACAAAATTTAATTTGTATAAATCTCCTAAAGGTGATTTTAAAATATAATATTTATTTTGAAATACCGTAAAAGTTTTATGACACTGCATTAAAATTTATTTATAATGAACGTTTCAAATGGGTTTATTTAAATAAATATGAACAGTAGGAATCGCATAAAATAATGATTTACAATTTACCACATTCATTGTGTTTTACGCCGAAGAAATTTATTCATGCTACTTGGCTTTAGTTGTATATTTATTTATATTAATATTCTTGTCGTTTATAGATTAGAAACCAGTTTTATGTTTTATTTTACAAATTCAAAAAATAAATATTAAATAAAAACTAATGACTGTATTTATAAATTACCCGAAGAAGATTCAAAATAAATTATTGTTCACCTTAGTACTTGGCTTAATCATATAAAATTAGGTCTCCAATTTCTGCCCATAACAGACCGGTGGAGTGTCAAATTATTTACACTCAATCTGTTCGTTGCAGGGCTAAAATAAATAGTTCTGTTTCTTATCACTTAGTCAGCCAATTAAATGACTGAATCATTTAAGAACAGAAGAGGCAGAGGTGTAAAAGACACTAATCAGAGTTATCTCCTCTGAAAGTAATGAATTTCATTATACAGCCAGATCCTGTTGTGAATGAAGTGAAGATGTCATTTGCAGAGTGGAAAATATGTGCTACCCGGCATGCTGATAAGTGTACTTTTCCACTCAGTGAGGAAGGCATTTATAAACCACCTCACTCCTCGTTTTACTTAGTAAAACCTCTACAGGTTCAATCCTGCATTTCGGCTGATGACCTTAACAACTTCGATTTTAGTTCTTTTTAACACGATGTTATATGAGCAACATGCGTAATATTATTGTTACGAATTTAAAAGAATAAGTTAACGTGTTTTACAATATAGTGGAACAATATATTATTTTGCATATTCTGTGTTTTTTACAACTTTTCGTTTTTTCAAAATATCCTTACAAAAAGTTATTCGAAAGTGCATTTCAAAAAAAATTTCGAAAATTAATATTTTATTACTATTTATTTAGCGTAGTGGTTAGTACACTTGCCAACAAAGTGAAAGTTCCGAATTCGATTCCTTGCCTGAGTTTGGAAATTATTACAAGTCAGAACGCACCGTACTGTTGCCCACAGTAGTTCCTAACGACCAAGATGTTGATACGACTTTAAATAAATAAGAAAACAATGTTTGTTTTTGTTAAAATTATTATAATTTTTGTAAAAATAGTTAATAAAGATATTCTTTGTATTACCTGATACATAATGTGTAAACAATCTTTTCAACAGTGTTATCTATTTAAAATTCCTTGTCAGCTGTTTACGTCTGAAGCGATAACCTATATTGATTTCTTACGGATAACATCAGAGGCCGGCCCGTTGGCGTAGTGGTTAGCGCAACTGGCTTCTACGTTGGGGTCCCGGGTTCGATTCTCGGTCAGGTCTGGCATTTTTTCTTTACTCATTTTCATTATCATTATCTACTGTCTGCATTAGCAGAAATTGCAAAACAGTCAGACATCAGAGATTCAACTCACGGACTTTAATATTGAAAAATATAAACTTGGAGAATTTTGTTTAGTTTGTTGTATTATCAGCTGAAAGGCTGGTTTGAACCTCTAAGGGCTTTACTAAGTAAAACGAAGAGTGAGGTGGTTTACAATTGCTTTCGTCACTGAGTGGAAAAGTATGGTTATCAGCATGTCAGGCCCTCTGAAAAGCATCTACTTTCCACTCTGCAAATGTCACCTCCACTTTATTCACCACAGCGTCTTCCGGTTAATGAAATTCATTACTGTCACAGGATATAACTCTGACTAATGTCTTTTACACCTCTACCTCTTCTGCTCTTAAATGCTTCAGTCATATAACTGACTAACCATATGATAAGAAACAGAACTATTTTCGTAGCCCTGAAACTAGCAAATCGAGTGCAAATATTTGAACACTCCACCTGCCTTTTTTGGGCATTTTTTTATAGTTGTCCGCTGGTAGGACAAATTGAAATTGTGCCAGTTGGTTACGTTTGTAAATATTCAAAAATACATTACTGTAAGTTGTATTTTTTACTGTTTTTATATGAACTTACTCCGACCATTCGTTTCCATTTTTTTAAAAATATCAATTCCTAGCTTATTTATAATTAAGGGAATAGTACAGAACTGTGTTGCAACGTACACGATTGTTGTGTTTTTAATGATATAGAATACCCAATTTCAGATTGGATAATAGTCTACATAAAAAGAATAGCAGAGGATTTCCAGAAAATGAGAATTGAATATGTAGATTTCCAGGTATTATCAAAATAGGTACATTTTATCTATTCATATAGACATCTTAACGTGTTAAATTTGTGAGCCAGTAAATGAACTTAATAATTTTGAATTGTCACTTTAAGCATGAACAGATAACAGTAATATAATGAACGGATACGAGGTATTAGGTGTGCACTTTAAGTATGAAATTACGGAGACAGCATTAATAAATCCGTGGAAAATAGTAAAATTTAAAGATTTGTGATTTTTTTTTTTTTGTTAACAAAGAATAAAACGTTAGGTTTACAAAGAAATGCAAGTGTTTAGTACTTAATTTATTTTTACATTTAAAAGAAGTGATTAAAATTATTATACAATAATAAACAAGTTATATATTTTTGTAGAATAAATTTTCTTGCATTTCATTATTTATAATACCGTAATAGTAAACGAATGTATGACAACTAATAATAAAATTTCTCACGACACATTGACACCAACACCTAGATGCCAAATAGCGATGGGACGGGCTTGGCTAGAAGAAGAAAGATGCTAGATAACGTGAAAGATGGGTTAAGTTCATTGTCAACAGTATTGTGTATTGTTGGTTAGTAGGACACTTTGCTAATATTCTAATATTATGACAACTTATGCTAAGATATTCTTTATTAAAAGTATAGAATTACAACAACTGTCCTTTCTGATATAACTGCATTTATATTTTACAAAAGAATTGTGCACCTACTGGGGTTTCCAAAAATAGATTGACTATTTTTTCGTACTTTATCGAAATAACAATGTCAGGAGTTTAATATGAAACTTTAAAATTTAATTTTTATTTAACACATTCGTTGCCCTGTGGTTAGAGTACTACAGTGCAAAGCGGTGGTTCCGGGTTAGATTTCTGGCCGGGGGTTTAGAAAATTATTACGCGTTCACACCCTACGTTCATTAACCCAAAGTAGTTGGTATAAACTAAAATGCTGATACGAATTAAAAGAAACTGAAAAAAAATGTTTTAAAATAATAAAAGCAATTTTCGAAATTAGATATAGTAGATTAGAGATTATTGTTTTAGTAAAATTGTTAAATTTCCCACATTTTCTCAGGTTTGTCTGTTATTTTTTTAGTTATTTTTTGCAATGATATGACAAAATCTTAAAAGCTGATTTATTAGAATTTTATTACAGACATGGATTTCTGTCATTAGTTTTCTAATTTTAGAAGAAGACGGTTCCTTGGTTCAAATCGAAGTAAAGGTTTTATACGGTTTTGAATACTAGGCAGTGGTTACCGGTGTGCTTTGATGGTTGGGTTGCAATTAATAATACTCTTTCAGGAATGGTTGAGCCTGAGTCTGTTTAAGACTACACCTCATTTAGACTTTATATATATGATGATCCTAATTTCATTAGGTCATGGGGTTGCTTATGGTTCTTAAATTTAACAGATTGCAACGTACAGACTTTTTGTCATTAGTCTCTCAATTGGTTTAATGCAGTTATCCAAACTGTTCTATTTTGCTCAATTCGTTTCATATCTTTATATCTTAAACACCCTACATCTTTTGTAATTTGCGTTAAATCATATTTTGAAGTTTTTGGAGTTCCTGAAGGCCTCCATATACTAAGTAAGCCTAACCAGAATCATACATGATTGAGTCTCCTCCCTCATGTATGTCCAGAAATTAGGGGGAAAAATTATTTTCATTTCTTAAAAAAATTTGAAGATATTCTTTTATATGGTTGTTTTGTAGAACGTAATTTTCTTATGCAATCGCTAGACAATCTTTTCAATTTGTACTATGCTTGTTTTCTTGATGAATTAATGAATTGATAATGTGTTTCTACGTTGTATAAAATCTTTTAAAAGTTTATGTTGTTGTTTAATAACAAATCTCTTTGTAATTAATAGGTCAAAGCTTTCGCTATTCTATCTCTCATTCCGTGTTAACATTGGGAATTTGTTAGAGACCTCAGCACCCAGGAAAATTATCCGGTATAAACTTTAGTAAAGTGTAGAAATTTTTTTTTGTCATCAGTCTCTCGACTGGTTTGATGCAGTTCTCCAAACTGTTCTATCTTTCGTAAGTCGTTTCATATCTACATACCTGTAACACCGTACATCTTTTGTAGTTGGCTTTATATATTCTAATCTTTGTCTCCCCCTACAATTTACTACCTCAATATTACCCTCCATTATTGATAGCTGGATGTCTTAATATATGCCCCACTACCCTATCCCTTCTAGTAAAATGCTTCCATATACTTCGTTTTTCATCCACTCGCCTAAGAACCTCTAAATTACTTATTTTGTCCACCCACCTAATAATCTTTAAAAATTTTCCTATAACACCACATTTAAAAAGCTTTTATCCTCTCCTTTCTACAGCCCTTATTACCCACGTCTCACTCCCGTATAAAGAAAAAAGAGTAATAATATAATTAGCTGACCTTTATTGAGTTCTCAGAATTATGTTAAAGTATTCCAAGTATTATACTGTCAACAGATTGGTATGCCTAGGGGTAACGCTGTTACTCCACTCCTACACGCGGAACAGGTGGCAGGACTTTATTATTTTGTTACAAAACTCTTTCCGAGAACTGTTTGAATCAATCACATATATACAAATATGTACATTATTTGAAAGATCTACAATGTTTACCACAGATAACGCAGTTAGACCTATATATCACTGTCAACTGATAAGAAAAGACAGAACTATTCTAAATTTCATTGTTTTGTAGCCATTTTGTTTTAATAATCACATTTCTTAATCTTTTGTTAGTTAAAAAGCCGTATCTCGTCCCTTTTTGTTGTTGATGGTTTCTTCTATATAATTATCGGTTGTTAAAACAGTTAAAGTGTAGATTTGTGTTCTCCTATAAAATGTTGATGTATTTAGTTGTTTAACCATTTTCACACCTTACATTAACTGTGGGAATTTTGTTTTCATTTTTTAATTAGTAAATCACATGGTAATATCTGTTTTCTTAATTTAATTTATTTTATTATTATTTATTTATAAAATGTATCTGTGAATTATAAATTTAAATAGTATTTTGTGAATTGATTCCATACAAATATTGTAATGAATTTCCTTAAGAATCTCTTTGACACATTTTCTTATCCCAAATGTTGATTTTTGGATCTGCTATCATTCACTGAAATCTTTTTTTTAGATTTGACTTGCGTAACAATTTGTTATAAAACATCATCATCATCTTCACTTCCAAGGATTAGGTTACATGAACCTGTTCCGGTACCCATCTCCCTCTCGGCCTCCCTACATCTCTTCTGCCAACTGGTTGATAATTTAAAGCCGCCACTGGCATCCTTTCGTTTGGCATTCTGTCCAGGTGACTACACCATCTTTGTCTATTTTTTATTATCTTTTCATGCAAAGACTGAACTGATAGTGCGCTTCTAATATCCACGTTCCTTATTCTATCCATTCTGGTACATCCATGCACACTTCGTAAAAACTTCATTTCTGCAGCTTGAATTTTACTATCGCTTTTAGCAGTATGCACCCAAGACTCACTGCCATATAGGAGTGTTGGAACCGCAATAGTGTTGAAAAATTTGAGGCGTGTTTCCTTCCTCGTTTTATTCTTCAGATGTCTGTGAATATTTCCACAAATATTCTGAAATTTGGCCAGTTTAACTGTTATGTCTTTATCAAAATCGTATGAAACATCACTCCCAAGATATTGAAAATGTTTAACCTGTTCTTCCATTCATTGCCCTTCCATTCATCTCTATTCTCGTCCTTCCATTCATCTCTATTCTCGTCCTTATTGTATATTTACCTTTAAAAGCCATAGTTTTAGATTTTGTGGATGATATTTCCAGATTGTATTGTTTTGCAACTTGTTCCAACATAAATACCGATTTTTGTAACTCGTCTTCATTCTGTTGTATTACAACTTTGTCATCCGCATATAAAAGAGAGTTCATAAAGAAGCCATCCGAGATCTGTATACCTGGGTCTACATTACATTTCCACGTTCTCAACATGTCGTCCACATATATATTAAACAATGTCGACGATATACAACATCCCTGTCGAACTCCTCTATTGGTTTTAATAGGCTCTGTCACTTTCCCATCTAAATCTAGTAAAATCACAGTATCTTCGTACAGGCTCTGCAATATCCTGATAATATGTTTAGGGTATCCTCTCCTTTCCAGAACCCTCCATAAAAGCGAACGTTTAACACTGTCAAAAGCCTTTACAAAATCTATAAATGCAATACAAAACAAATTGTTATAAAACAAATTGTTTTATTTTTATTTTTTGTAAGTATCGGATTAATATTTCCAAAATAGCACTCGTCTATCGTTTTGTCATTTTTCAATAAAAATGCTGTTGGGTAAATGTAAGCATTCTAATCTTATTACCAGCTTACAAATTTTTTCGTTACCAATTATCCAGAGGAATCTATATTTTTTTGTTTCATAGATCATCAACTTTGACTTTTTTACGAGACAGTATATAAAAATTATTAAGAGGCATTATTAGCTTATACGTATTTTTGTATACGAGGCGGCGAGAAAAACTCATTTTCACTGGCTTACAATGGGGAAGTAGTGTTGGACTTGTTTGAAACTTCTTCGTTCAGTCACAAGGAGGCCACAACCGCTTACCAACCAAAAACCCGATGCCTGGCCACTTGATCCAAACTCTAATATTTAATCTCCTGCATTGCAGTATTAAACGGAAATTAGATTGTGTGTGGTTGGGTTATAAAACCGTTTTAATTACTTAAATCAGGCTATAAACCGGAGGGAAAGAGAAAACGAGGATGCTCGAAAAAGAGATGGGCAGATTTGAGAGGTTCGGAACAGGTTGAGATGCTTAATCCTTGAAAAGCAGAAGAAGAAGAAGCTAAAACTCTTCAAATTAGCTACATTGACCCAAAGAAGTACATAAAATAAATAAATAAGTTGTGTTAAAACGTCCGATAGTTGTGTTTGAATGATTTTGGCCGGACCCTGAATATTGTGCTCAATTTAACTGGTATTTGTGTGAAGAATTCTTAATTCCCGGTTAAGTCTACCTTTTTTCTTAATCCATATATTAGTTTCTCGTACGCACTACCCAAGGTTCAAGTAAGTATTATTACCCGATAAAAGAAAATTCATATGAACTTTCAGTATTAAAAACGCTTTTTATGTACGTAATTATAGATTACAGTATTGACGAAATGACAACTCTGCATCCTGCATTGCTGCTCAACCAAACTAAAATAAATCTTTCTTAAATTTGACTGAACGATTTTTAAATAATATTTAACTACAGTAATGGACACGTTATATCCTACTGAAATTTAATAACACTGCAATTGTTTGTCCGTAATGAAACATTTATATTTCATTCGTTTTAAATTTATTTTTTGAATGAATTTAATATAAATTTAAATATTAAAGTCGATACGTTACACTGATTAAACCCGCTAATTAAATCCACCATCTGTCGTTTTACTCACATATTGCACTTAACACATAAATACGCACATAAACGGGTTATCTTTTACATTATTTTATTAATATAAAATAAATATAATATGTACCTATTAGAATTTAGTAGTAACCTGCACTGCTCCCAGCTTTAAATATATAACTTCTTGCATTCCTTTAAACCAGTCTTAAAAGACTGAACAGTTTTTTTTTATTAAACCACTTAAATGTACATAATCTCTAAAGAGTTTTAATCAAGCATTCCGTGTTTTGCGTTGAATGTCAGTTCATTACCACAAACTAACGTATTGTATTGTCTTTTATTTATTTAATCATGTCGTGTAATTACCATTTTAATTGCTACAGTACCTACAAAATTATCTAACTATTAAACTTCATTTCTCTGTACGACTGTCTGTGTAGTCACAGTAATTAATAATTCTTTAATTCCAAAAATACAAATAAAATTTTTATCTAAACATTTTGTATTAATTTTTATACGCACATCCATTCTATCTATTATTATCTATTATTATCAGATTCATTCCAATAGCAAAGGCGGTGGAAATTAACATATGCAAATATAGTTCAAAACCCGCTGCCTGGCCACTTGATGCGACATCATCAAACAACCCTCCACCTCCCTCGGAACTGTTTACATAATAGGTACTAAATTCCACTTGTAGTATTGGGTTTTTGGTTTGTAGGCGGTTGCGGCCTCCTTGGGGCTGGACGAGGACGCCTCAATTGAATCCAACACTACTTGCCCCATCATGCGGGAGTGAACATGAGTTTTTCTCGCCGCCTCGGATAAAAAAAAATTGTTAAAAAACCTTGTGCCAGGATATGTAAAATAAAATTATTTCACAAATATTTGAACGATTTACCAGAAAAAAGTGTGGTTCGCAAATGGTCTTCACAGCGAATTTCTTCAATGGCGAGTGCTATAATACAGATTACAGTGTGGAATCGGTTGGAGTTAAAGTATAATAATTCTATATCAAAGCAGGGAATCAAATCCGTGGCCTTCTGCTTTGCAGTGCAGTTTAGTAGAGCATTCTAAACATTAGGCCTGGGAGGCGGTCAAAGCTATTTAATCTTCTCATATTACCTAGTATGCTGTATTTTATGCTTTTACTCAAATTCCAATACAGAAGTTCATTTGTTAGGTACTGTGAGAACTCAAATTTGGTAAATTTATTTAAATCATTTAAGGGAATTTTTTTTAAATTGTATAATAATATTTTGCGACAGATGTTCGTTTATTGGAAACCGTATTTATGTTGCTTTCTTTATGCTAACGTTGAATACAGAATGTAAGATGCAATTACCCGTTTGCAGTTACTGTGCTTTATTTTCTTCTATTATGTAGCAGTTGGATAAGCGCGGTATTATAAAGTACATTGATTGAATCTTCTGAAATTAAATACCTTTGCGTGTTTGTTGACCTCCTCCTCACCTAAAGCGCCACAAACGGCGTCAAGGTCATGCATGACATTGTTTCCGTACCTCTTGCTGCATCTCTTGAACAATATGTTAGTTCTATTATTTAAAACCACGGCTTTCACCCCTCGATGTTTATGAAAAAGAAATTGTTCATTTTATACTAGAATTCCTTGTATGTACACAAAGAAATAACTTGCATTATCATTATGAAAATAACGAGTTACGTTTTTAAATTTCCCCTTAAACGGAAATTATATATAAAGGTTTTAATAATTTCATTATCTATAAAATTTTCTTATCTATATATATTCTTTCGCTGATACGTTTTAATAGTTTTAGAAATTTTAGAAGCTTATATTCAGTTTTTGTTTTTTTTACATGGTTTGAAAAGTATTATTTATTGTAAAATGCAATCACTGAGAAATTTTAAAAAATTAAAAGAGTAAGAGAGTGTAAAGTTTTGAACAATATGTTCCTCTCAATTCAGAAAATATTTTAGGGACGTTTATGCGACGGTCCTGGAATTTAAAACTTTGAATCAATAGTTTGAAACAGTTGTATTGTTGAAATATCGCGCTGAATAACAGTTCAGGCTGTTGGTTTTTGTATTCTTATTACTAATTTTTATGATTGGCTAACTTGAGGGTATGGTTTAACAAAAGCTGAGAAGAACTCTTTCGGATAGCTATCAGTAGAGTAAGCATTGGCATGATGGTCGCCAACCTTCGGAACGGAGGGGCACCCTGAGAAGAATTTGTAAATCATGACTCAATCTTCTTTTTTATTGTCTTCTTTGTGGCGTGTTTTTTTTCTTTTTATCTGTTTTTTTAGGATGGAGGTTTAGTTAGTTCTGAATTGTTGTTATCTCCATTGAGCGTCTTAATTCATTAAGGGCTTGTTTAGATTGTTGTGAAGGGTTAAATTTAAAATTAAGGAGCACTTATTCCTAAGAATTTAGTTTAAAAAGCTTGAATTTTTGAAAGGTCCCTTTTTGCACCTGCACCGAAGGCTTGAATCCCGTGTATATAATTTTTTGTATATTTATTACTTTCTCTTGCCTGTATGAATATAGAGGAATACAAGTATTGTTTTCATGTCGATTTTTCGAATTCGAGTTTTTACCGTACACGTTTACACGTGTACGGATATAGACTACACGTTTTCGGACCCCCTGAACCCCAAAAAACATGTTTTTAGCGATTGGTCTGTGTGTGTGTGCGCGCGCGCGTGTGTGTGTGAACAGAATATCTCAAGAACGGAACATCGTACGAAGTTGAAACTTGAAACTTAAGTTAGGTACTACTAGAGGACCCGACTCAATCATTTTTATCAAAATCGGTCAACCAGAAGTAGTAGTTTATTAGTTTTATTGCGTGTTTGTTGACCTCCTCCTCACCTAAAGCGCCACAAATAATAATAATGATAATGAAAAATTCGCTATAATAATGTAATTCGTTTCATTTTTCACTTTTTTGCGATTTTCTCAAAAAACAGCTCCTAACTTACGATTTTTTTTTCAAAATCGCCTCATTTACTTAATTTTTTATACTCTACAATATTGCGGCTTTAACATGCCTTTTAGCGCAAAAATGTATATAATAAAAGTTGTAGAGAATTTAGAAACCTACAACTTTTATTTCCAACATTTTTTTGTATAACCTAGTTTAACGGTAATCAACGATTTTCTGTTTTCCCCATGAAAATCTGTAAAAAAAATAGATATTTTAAGATTTCGGCCAAAGTACGTACTATCCATTTTACGAAAAGATGCATATAATTAAATTAGTAGTAAATTAAAAGATCTACAATCATTTTAAGCATTTTTCTCTACAGAGCCTAGTTTAGCGTGATAATGATTTTCCGTATTATCAAGCGAAACTAAGGTTGATTTTTATTTTGCATCATTCACTCATGATTAAAATAGGTTGTATTTTTAGGGGTTAGTTTTTGTGTTTATTTGTAATGTTTTTTTACTAGTGTTAGGCTATATTGTTTATTATTTGCATTGGCAAGTTAAAGTCATGTGAGTGTTTCACACCAGAATTTTTTTTCTATTATGTAGTTTCAGATGTTTGTACATTATGTGGTGGTTCTAGATTAGTCTTTTATCTAGAGTTTGGTACTTTACTATATCTTCTGTGTAAGGATAAGAAAAATAAACTTTCGATAGACCACCGCCATCACAATTACCTCTTTAAATTAAATACTTTAAAACAATCGTGCATTCAATATAGAATACCTTACCCAGTAACCTTACCGTGTTCATAAAACAACAGCATTGTACATTACCGTAAAACCTTTATTAAAAATCATAAGTTATCACTTTAAAATTTCTATTTCATTAAATAATTTTAATACCTGTTTTACTTCGGGGTGTGAACGTAAAGGTTTTGTAGGTCCGGCACATTAATCGTAATTAATAATTAGTTATTAAAATTATATTTTTAATCGTTCACTTAATTACGTTATTTCCTTATTAGGAAACGTAAAATCTTACCGCCTCTTTATATCAAAGGAAGAAATTTTCATTTATAAATAATGTAATTAAATTACATTTTTTTATTATGTTATAAAATTATTATTAAACCTTAAAATTTCTCCTGTAAAATTAATCTAATAATAATATTTAATTATTTATTATTATTGAAACGAATAGTTAATTGTTCGTACAAATGTATTGACATTCATTGTATACATACTAACACATATATTTTTATATTATTTACTTACATTTTCAGTATGGTTATAGAAATATTAACATAGATAGTACGTAGATGATTTCACTCTATAAAAAACACTTAATAAATCTTAAAATTTTATTTACGTAGTTTTCAATTTTACTCATCTGATAATTCAATAATTAAAATACCGTTGGTTTAATTAAATATGTATTTTATCGCATTTTCTTCTCGTTTCTTTATAACATTTATTATATATTTGTATAGAACTGGTTTTTAATAATGTGTCTACAGGTGAAATATATACATGCACTTAATGTTAAATGTTTTGTTCTCGTTTTAAGCAAATGTTACCAAGTCATGTCCGTGTGTCCAGTGTTTCTTCCTGTATCTTTATCTAGATCTGATTATAATTGTTCGTTTATTTATGTAAAAGTTTTCATTTCTAAACGACTTTGTTAAAAATGTACGTATGATTCTTCAATGTTTCAACGTTTTGCTTATAAATCAATGTTGTGTCGTTTAGGTCATCAGCCAAAAGGCTGGTTTGAACTTCTAGAGGTTTTACTAAGTAAAATTGGAGTGAGGTGGTTTAAAGATGATTTGTTTATTTAAATAAACAAATCTATCAGTCGCTAAGCGCAATTGAGTGATGCATCTCATATGTTGCATTGGCAACCTATACAAAAACTGCTCGCCTAACTCAAAGTTTGGGTTTAATTCTTTATACACTGAAAAGGAATTTGTATTTATAGCAGCTTGAATATCCTGTGCAAAAACCGCGCTAGCGTGGCTTTCTATTATACTCATATAATTCGACGTTAGTTCTTTTACCCTTACTTCCCCATCAACCAATATGTTATGTACACCAGTCAAATGAAATTGTTCTTTTAAAAGAAATACCCAATTAAATTTTTGTTTTGTTACTTCTCTAAGCGTATTATTGCTTGAGTCCACCAACATTTTATAACACAATCTAGGCAGACGATCGTCTGGCATCTCAATAATTTTTTTAAACCACTTAATTGTCCGTATGAAAATATTGTGCGAAAATTTAAACGTTTTAATTCAAGGCGTATTGACCAGCTCGGAATAGTCTTTCCCACGAATAGAACTCGCTTAAGAAAATATAATTGGGCGGTTTCTATAATATTTAAATAGTTGAGGCCCCACACTTCGGAAGCATACAGTAAAGAGGGTGTTACAATTGAATCGAATAATTTTAACTTCGAGTTCCATGAATCAGATTTTGCTTTCTTTAAGATCTGAATTACTGATTCACTCAATATTTTTTAATTTAATATTTATTTACCAATTTTTGGAGCCTGTCATAATACAATACTGAATATTCTTCAAAGACACCAGTCAAAAGCACTTAGAGCAATAACAAACGCACCTTTTTACATAACCAATCATCCCTTCAAAAAGACCTGAAAATACCAACGGTTTGAGACATTGTCAACGTAACATACAACTCATTACACACAAAGACAATTGATCATATAAATCCAAATGTCCAATCTCTTTCAACTAACGATCTCCCTGTTAACAGACGACCGAAACGAAGGTGGAATAGGGATCTTCTCCGACCACCATAAAAAAAATCAATTTAACTTCTCATGCCTGTGTCATTTCATAAAAACAAAAATTCATTTCATATAAAAAAAATCATCCATCATAGTTTATAAATCATTATCATTGAAAAATATTGGCACCACATTCCTTGCAAAATTTCACGCCGAAATCGGTCACTGGATCGATTCTCATTCTCGTCACATTCCCGGCATTCATCATTCATTCCATCTCATTTACTAGTTGTGTTTTAAAAAATGTAAAGTTGTAAATAAAAATAAAGTTGAAGCCAAAAAAAAAATTTATCAATATTTTCACATTTTTAATTTCAAAACTTTGTACTGAAGGCAGTTCTCAGCTGTCGATCGGTTCTAAAGATCGCGAATGAGGTGAGAGAAAACAAAGTTATGTAGCTATATTATACAGTTTGAATGTAGAGTGTTCCGTACGTGGTTTTGCACGCTACTAAAAAAAATGTCCTTTAAGTTTACTTACAAATAAAACTAAATTAAAATAGTTGCGGTAATCGCGCAGTACTAAGGGTTTTAAAATATGCAAACTATACTTTATTGTAATTGCAAATGTTTGCAAATTGTTTTAAAACACAAATACCTCGGTCACGCTTATTGCGTTTTGTTAAACTTAGTAATATACCGTACCAATATATTCGTATATAACCCCTTTAACTTATTTTATAGTCAACCTACATTGTGCGTTTCTATATTTTCTGTAACTGTCATTTCGCTTATGCAATGTTATATTTTAAAGCAGTTCATACCCTCCGTTGTACAGAACCTTTCATGACCAAAGTATTTAACATATTAACACTTTCACGCACCTTGTTCTTTTAGTATTAATTACGAAACTTTAATACAATACAACATAACTTATAATCATATACTTTGTTAATTAGACCAGAGGTTTAGTATTGTAATTATTTTTAATGATCATTTATTTCTTTGTTTTACTTTCGTTTTTTGTATCAAATTTATATGAACTTATTTTTGTTTTGAAGGATAATGTTACAAACATTTTATAAAGTATAAGGATTAAATATACTGTGTCCAAATTCGAAGGCTTAATGAATGTAAAATAATGTAGTTTATTGAATTTGCAAATTCGCATAAATTCTTTTCATTAATAATTTCAGTGTGGAATTCGTTTTCTAATTCCTCTGGAATGTAAGCCTACTGTGTTTGTGAAATTCGCTATTTTATCTTTATATCTTAATATCTCTTATGATATTCTTTGAGTATTTCTGATTTGTATCGGTTGCAAAATATGGTTTTCTTAAATTCGACCTTCTATTATAGATATAATAATTTTTGGATGTTTCAAAATAATCTGTCCTCATTTTTTTTATAGCGAATTAATTTATTTGTTTTTCTCTCTTTTTTGTACATTGTTAATCCCAGAAAGTTGGTGTACTGGGAACATGTTCTTCTCGGTAGTCATTATGAACTCCTTCAGCTAGTGTTGGAAAGAAAAACATTAAAGACCACTAACACGATTAATCAAACCACTTACACTGACGCGTTTGGTTGTGTTCTGGGTTGAGGTGTTGTTCCATCTATAGCAGTGTATTTTATATTGTTGCAAAGAATACGGAAGAATACGTCGTGGTAATATCTTACGTTATGGGGTCCTCTCATGGCACATGTAGAGAGATAAACATCTTTTTTACTTTCTCTTGTCTGTATGATTTATAGGAACGAAAGTATTGTTTTCCTGTCGATTTTTCGAAATCGAGTTTTCACCGGATCTACACGTTTTCAGACCCCCTGAACCCAAAAACTTGTGTTTAGCAATTGGTCTTTGTGTGTGTGTGTGTGTGTGTGTGTGTGTGTGTGTGTGCGTGTGTGTTAACAAAATATCTCAAGAACGGAACATCGTACGAAGTTGAAACTTAAAACTTAAGTTAGATATCACTAGAGGACCCGACATGATCATTTTCATCAAAATCGGTCTTCCGGAAGTAGTAGTTTATTCGTGCCATTTTTCACTTTTTTGCGATTTTCTCAAAACGGCTCCTACGATTTTTTTTTAAATCGCTTCATTTATTAAATTTTTTATGCTCTACAAGATGGAGTAGGCGCCATGTCTGCTGAAATTCTTATGAAGGTTGTTCTTTTGTAGAAAAGGTGTTTTTTTAGATTGCGGCCTTAATGCTTTTTAAGGCAAAAATGTATATAATCAACGTTATAGATAATTTAAAAATCTACAACTTTTATTTTCAACATACGTATGGAAATAGTTTTATCGTTTCTTTAATTTCTACCCGATTTTTGGGATTAGGTTCTTATCTAAGATATTAGAGTGTAATCATAATCTTTGAAAATTAGCGCTGAGAATGTTGACTAACAATACAATACTTTACAAGATATGTAACATTTTGTTTTAGGCTATTGCACCTGGAAATATTTGATTAAAATTGGTTTCAATTAAAATTACTCAGGACAATCTCTGAATCACCTTGATACATAACGAACAACATATTACTCAGAAATCTACATATTCTTACAGTTAAATGAAATCAACACGTACAGTACAAATACCAGTCTTGAATCATCTCGCCACCTCAATCTTGGACAGTTCAGACTACACTTGTCAAATGAACGAAGACATCCTCTTGACTTAATTTTAAAGCGGCAAGACAACACACATTAAATGTACGAAGTTCTCCCATTGAGGGGTTTTCTTCGATCGTGACATGTAACAAAGAAAACCTCATTCTGCTTCTAGAATCTTTTTCTTCTGCAATCTATAATAGATTGTAGATTTTTTGTGATATAAAAAAGTTAAAAAAAAATTGTAGTAATCAAACAGGTTTTCTTAATTTCGACCTTATCTGTTCTAAATTTATAAAATAATAATTATTGGGGTTTTGTATTAAACTTATCGATGTTTACAAGTTTTATAAAAAATATTTTAAAGATAAGTTGCTTTTTATCTCAAATATAAATGCATTATTTCACATTTTTAACTAGCCTTAAGAATTTCTTCGTTATGGATTTTAGTCTAAAAAAATGTAATATACTTTGTGTAATTATATCTGAAAGTTTTTATCTTATCTTAGTTATAAGATTTGTCGTACAAAATTTGGTGAGAAACGTTTACGTTAAACACTTCAAAAATCTTAAACTATCTTTGTGATTATAATATAAGCATAACTCTGTAGTAAACTCATTTCTGGTAACTATATAAACTCGTAAATTATGTGTGAAAATGACATTCCTTTTAAATACCAGAAATGTTGTTTTCTTCTTACAAGAAAATGTAGTAAATTAAAATAGCTCTGTCTAAACGAGGAATCCTGTTTTATCACAATTTTTTTAGGAACTAACGATTTGAAAAATGATTAAATATTTTGTTTTATATGCATTACTAATTTCTCTTTGCTATATGTTTCAAGTTTATCGGTTTTTAACGAGTGTTAAATTAAAACTGTTGTGAAACATAAATTATTTCATCTCTTGGTAATAAAATAACATTGTCAAAATACTTTTAATACAATAGGAGTGTTAATTTACCGTTGTAGTATGTAAAATGCATCATTTAATTTTCTGCTGATTTTATTGTGTGAAAACCACAAATATACATTTTTTAATTACTAACGGCAGTTTATTTTGTTTTAATAACCTCACAGAACTCGTTTGATTTTGTTGTCTATGTTTACTCAATAGAAAATGGTTTTTGTCATCAGTCTCTCGGTTGGTTTGATGCAGTTCTCCAAGTTCTCTTATCTTGCGCAAATCGTTTCATATCTTCATACCTGCAACACCGTACATCTTTTGTATTTTGATTTAAATATTCTAATTTCTGCCTCCCCCTACAATTCACTCCCTCGATATTACTGTTCATTATTGATAGAGCAATAGCTGGATGTCTTAAGATTTGTCCCACTAGTCTATCCCTTCTTCTGGTTTAAGATGTTTCCCGAAATAGAATAGAAAATGATACGAGGATTAATTTCGTATGATTTCTCTGGTTAAAACGATAAAAATATGTGTTTTTTTTTAAGATAACATAAAAATAGCAGTGATGCCACAGATGTTCCATTTCAGTACCTATTGGAGATCATAAACTAACCTAAACATGATTTATACATTGGGTTCCAAGTAATAAACATTTTCCCTATAATTGGTATTCACATCCACGATTACGAATGATCAAATAACTTTTCTTGTAATTACTTTTCTTCTTATTCTTCCCCATCACCTTTTCCTTTTTGGTTTAAAGCGAAGTTGACTATAATCCTGGCTATTTCCACCTTGGTTACCACTACTCTGAATAGATGTGTAGAGGTGAAATTTTCAATCCTCTTCAATTCTACAGGCTCGTTGTCTTCTCCGGTTTCTTTGTTCTAATATTTTCCTTTTCTAATCAATTGGAGCTGGCCGGATCATTCTTCTCTCATAACATGACCGAAAAACTACAGTTTTTTTAGTTTCATAGTATTAATTAATTCGCTCTGTTTATTCATTAGAGTACATCAGCCGAAAATTGACTCCACCGTCTAATGTTGTTCTATATCTTGGTATGAATTTGGACCTTAAGCTAACGTGTAATAAACATATTCAAGCCAAGCGGCATCAATTTAACATAAAAATAACTAATATATACTGGTTGTTAGGCGGAAAATCAAGTTTATCTTTTTCTTCCAAGTTAATGCTCTATAAATCCGTATTAAAATCAGACCAACTCTGGGGAACTGCCAGAAATTTGAACATAGAAATACTTGAGCATTTCTAGACGGAAATCAGACAAATTTTTAGTATGTCAGTAATAGATAACATATCAGTGAAACTGCGTTGCAAGAAAGAACAATTCTATTAAAAGTTATCAAAGAAGGCTCTATGACCATTCAAATTACTTGGCTCTAAATCTTTTAAACAATAATAACATCGCTTTTGGTTGACTCAAGCGACATAACATACTTGATCTGCCGTACAGATTTATGTAAGTTACGAAAACTACCGAATATCTACGCAAATGAGTGTGGTAAATCAAACATTCTTGAATGTGGGTGTAAGATTTTTAACTCTCAGTAAACACTAATAACATTATTACGTATTGTTCTGAATTTAAGAACAAATTGTAATGTTTTTTTTAACAGTATAGTTTTTCTTTTTCAATCAGTTAATAAATACAATAACTTTAAGCAAATATGAGAAAATCTGAGTAATGTCCTTAGAATTAAAACACAAACGACAATTAGTAGTGTGTTTGAAAAAGACCAAACTGTGAATAAACAAAAAATATATCTATACAAAATCAAACTTGATGAACCGTGAATCAACATCCCGAAACACAAAGTGTTGAAGTTGGAGATGACAATGACGATGGTAGAGATGAAAACAACGCCAATTATGAGATGCTGATAATTAGGAGTTGAAGTAGAAAAGATAAAAAAAAATTTAATGACTAACAAAATCGTAGAGGTAAGTCCAATGGTTTAAAGCGTTTCAGTCTGTGAGTATCTTCGCTGTTGTCAAGGAGGCTAATCGCTAATGGATTCTGATGGTCTTCTAGTTTTTGTAAATGTTTTTCGCTATGTTGTTAGTTTTTCTTTCGTCCAGGTTTTGTTGTTAAGTCGTAAGTAGGAAATTTAAATATTCTTCTTACTCTTTCCTTCTGCAATGGCACATTCCCAAAATCAAGGATTATAGATTTGTAGTTGAATACGTTACCAACAAAACTACCTAGTTGGTGAAATTTTATTTTCCAGTATCCGTTACGTGTTTTAATACCATTGTGCTGCTTTTTGGATTAATTTTTGAACTATAAAATTTAAAATTTGATTTTAATACTAAATTTAACATAATGTAGTTAGTGATATTTTATGTATGATCTTTTTAATAATAAACTCGCCATTCCAGCAGCGCTTCGCGCTGCTTCCGTGTCTCGGCCTCAGAGGGGTAGGTGGATCAGAATTCATAAGTGGATCAGAACCATTTGCCACAAGGTGAAGTTCGGCCGCCAACGGGGTTGGGTGGATCACAATATTTTAAAATTTGAAGATATGAAAGTTAATGTTTAAAGTTTCAAAATTTCAACTTTGAATGTTGAGGTTTGAATGTATGATACTTTGAGATTTTCGTTTTCTCATGCGACCTGGGGTTCCAACCTGAAAATTTTCGGGTTACCAAATTTTTATGTAATTTTCTTCGCTAAATAACAAGTCGTTAAATATATGAGGAATGAATCCTAATGTCTGATTTTGAGTTATTAATTTTACAAAATAATTTAAATACCTTTTTACGGTATCTGCTTAATAAGATGGAACGTTCTGGTCGTTTAAGATGTACAATCTTGGTGAAACCAAATACGGTAATTAGAACATCATTTTGGGTACTTGCCAGTTTCTACAATTCGATCTGCAAATTCTTGAGAAGGACTTCCTATCACAAATTAAAATGTAGTTTTGGATTCTATTTTGGTAATTTTAGCATAACAGATACATTTTTTACACGTTTTGGCATATAATTTAATTTGACCAAATTTTATTTCCAGCAATATTTATTATTTCCGCAAACAATTCCTCTTGAATTTATTAGTCAATTAATTTATTTTTAAGAAGAAAAAATTAGGTGACATGGATTCTCTTTTTTGTGTTTTAATGATTCATTAATATTAATTTATGGCATCGATAAAAAAAAGTGAAATTTTCAAACAAGATAAACATATTAGTTAACTATTTTCTGATATAACCTTTTAAACACAGTTAATCAGAAATCCAGTTTAGATATGACCATATTGTTTGGTCAAAGTGTTTGTTTTGTTTAGTTAGATTTGCTAAGTCCCACTTTCAGTTTTATCGTACTAAGATATCTTAATCAGGTGAACCAGTTTAGTTTGACTAGATTTGTAACATCCAAGCAAAACTTGAAAGCGACCATCTGACATAAAGACATTCGTCTTTTTCCGTAAGTGTCTTTATCAACCGTCTCTAATCTTTTAATATATTTTATAGGTGATGTTTTCTTACCTTCACAAATCTCTAGTTATAATTCTTTTAAATATTGTACATTAAAATTTGTTAATCTTTTGTGGGAATCTTGTATAAATTCTTGTATTAGAGAGGAACAACCAAACTGTGATATTTTACAAACATGTTCAAAATATGTATGTATTGATCTAGATGCCCTAATTTTTTGGTAGGGCCTACGTGGCTGTAATATTTCTTTAGAGTTTATTGTACTGCCCACACTGCTGTGAAATTTTGAAGTATTTATAGGGAACTGATAAAATTCCTCTTCTCTGTCAAAATTACGATGTACTAATCTCTCGTTAAATCACTTACCTATTAGTTTTTTAATTATTTTTATAACTCAAAATTTTGATTTAGATGAACAGAATTGTTTTTTTATCCAAACCTGGGCTTTATGCTGACTTATTCGTCCCACGTAAGCTTTTTGTTTATATGAAGTCCGAGATAGCGAATTTTCTTAGTTTATTTTATACGGTAATTAAATAAAGGCTAAAATTTATCAATTTTCAATTAATTGTAGTACATAAACTGAAGTGTTGCCCATAACAAACAGGTGGAGTATCAAATTATTTACACTCAATCTGTTAGCTGCAAGGCTAAAATAAATAGTTTTGTTTCTTATCACATGGTCAGCCAATTAAATAACTGAATCATTTAAGAACAAAAGAGTTAGAGGTGTAAAAGACACTGGTTAGAGTTATCTCCTCTGAGAGTAATGAATTTCATTATACAGCCAGACCCTGTGGTGAATGAAGTAAAGATGTTATTTGCAGAAAGGAAAATATGTGCTTTTTAGAGGGCCCGGAATACTGAAAAGCGTACTTTTCAACTCAGTGAGGAAGGCATGGAAGGCACTCCTCGTTTTACTAAGTAAAACCTCGACAGGTTCAAACCAGCCTTTCGGCTAATGACCTAAATAACAACAAACTGAAGTGAGAACGATAGACTCACAGTCGACAGAAACATCCGATACATTAGATTCTCCAGTTTTATCGATTGCCGCTGAGAGATTATTTTTGACCTCTTAAAATGTTAAAAACCGGGAAAATAATTTACACAGCGTGTGTTAACCACTAAAACGGGAACGAGGATTTTGGTAAACAGTTCTGTATCATGCCTGCTCAGAGAGAATTTAGTAACATATATAAACATGTTAGAACACTGGAAAAATCTTGGAAAATCTATACCATTGGTCAAGAAACAGATTCAATAGACCTAATTCTTGAATGCTGAAAATCTTTATGTCACTATCCAAAGAAATTTGAGAATTTGGGAAACAGGGTTTTTTCTCTCTTCTATAGACACTCTTATTCACTACAGATGATTTTATTTTTCAGAGCGTACATAGTGGTCTAGTTTAAATCACTACAGTGACTTTTTGTGAACTGATGTTGTTCAATTCCAACCCATCTCTTAAATCATAACTTTTTACGTTTTCTTTTAGAAATGTTCAGTATTGTAACAATCCTCAGACGGCGCCAGTATTTAAAATTGTTATTTTATTGTACAGTAATTCAAACGATATCAAATACACACACCTTAAAATATTAAATTACTTTTAAAGTCCTACCATCTTCTAGTCTACTACAATAAACTTTTTTATTATAATTTATTTAAATACAAGTTATATTATATATGAAAGGAAATGCATTTTCGTTTTATTTTTTTTTATTATTGTTAACAGATCAATTATAATAACAACTGCATAACATTATCATAATAAAACTAGCCGGCATTTACCAATGTAATGATCTCTTGTAACATGTAACATTCCTTGTGTTAGTTAGGCATCGTCGGCTTAACCTATAAATTTACTCCTACATGGTGTACCTATTAACGATGTAACGCTATTGTAGTAAAGGCAATTCAAACCAAAGTGGTGTACAAAACAGGTTTGTATTTTTTATATTTTATACGAAAATGGAGCCAGTCTGGTATTTACATTTATTCAATTTTTATTAAATTATTTAAGATAAACATTTTCAGATACTCTTGTTATAAATGTATAGATTTGTAAATGTTTTGTTAGTTTTATTATTTTTGTGTTACCTATTGATTTGTTTTAATTTAAATGAAACTCACGGCGGTTTTCAAATGAAATAACCCGTGAATATAACAGTCTTAAGTAAATGAATGACATTACTTGAGGACGTGGTTGGAGAACTCCATCCGTACAGAGAATATTTTCATTTAATATAGACTACCTTTTTTCGTATAGGGTCAATTTTAAACCACGTGAAATGACTTTAGACGTTTCTTGAAGTTATTTTTGCAGCCTACCTTCTCAGCATTCGCTCACGGTTGCTTCTTTTTCCTATCCATCCGGTGTTCTGTTTTTGTTGTTCATAGAAGCCCTTAAAGTTCGTAATTAGTTGTCTGAAATTGGTTCGATTCATTAAGGTTTCTCAGTTTATTCCGGTTTTTTCAATATCCTTTCTGATTTTGTTAAACCATTTATCCGACACCTTAAACCTATTGTTTAGTATTCAGGAGTCCGTAAGATATTGATTTCCTTTTTTAATTGTTTCCATTAATCGTTTGTTTTCCTTTTACAGTTCTTCTCGACTTCGTAACCTATGATATGTTTTTATTAATCTATCTGGTTTTTAGTTTTATAAAATTCCTAAAATATAGCAGATCATTGCTCCATTTTCTCCTTAATCGTCTTTGAACGTCGTTGGTTAATGATGGCGAAAAATTTTTCCGTATTAGTTGGTTTGAGTAAACCCAACGGGTTAGTCTAGAGGTAAAGTCGTCGTCAAAATCAGCTGATTTTCGAAGACGAAGGTCCCTGGTTCAAATCCTAGTAAATCCTAATAAATACTTTTATACGGATTTGAATACTAGACAGTGGTTACCGGTGTACTTTGATGGTTGGGGTTCAATTAACCATACCTCTCAGGAATGGTCGGCCTGGGTCTGTACAAGACTACACCTCATTTACACGTCATACGCATCATCCTCATCTTATTGGGTCATGGGGTTGCTTATTGTTCTAAATTAAACAGATTGCAACGTACACAAATTAGGAATAAAAAAAAAGTTGGTTTGAGTAAGCAAAACTCTTTTGTAGAAAATTCAGTAAAGCTGAACGAAAATGTGTCACTAAAAGAAATTTTGAGATCGTTACATTTAGTACCTGAGCTCTAGAAACTTGAGAAAGTGCATTGATTAACATTCAATCTTTGTTTTAAAACTTTGAATTCGACCAATCATTGACGGTTTAACATTTCTACAAAAGTCTTTCAAATTGGCGTAAGTAAGGATTTGTGTATTGGTGAAGCCATTTAGGTTTTGTTTCATAATAGATTCTGTGAATTCCTAGATTGGATGATTTTATTCGAATAAAATTACAAAAATATTTTTCATTTTGTCTACCGATTGTGTCCGGCTAAATGTGTTAAGATGGCGCGTTCGGAAGATTCGTTTAAACAGAGAAAAAGTTGTTTTTCTTTTATCACCAGTAAGTAATAACTAGAAGTTTAGGTAAAATTTTACTTAATTAATTAATTAATGGCCGTGTGGTTCTTGTTTTGCCAGGATCAAAAGATTAATATAAAACACAGTTCTAAGAACGATCGTTTAGGGTAGCCCTGGGCTGCTTTGTTGGAAGATACGGCGTTTGTTGTATGGGGTAAAAAAAATATTTTTAAGTGAAGTACAGAATATATCTATAGCCTACTAATATAATAAAGAAGAAACGTGTGTTTGTTTGTTTGTATGAGGTAATCTCAGAAACTGCTGAACTGATTTTAAAAAATCTTTCATTGTTGCATAGCTTAGAGCTTTCTGATCAATATAGGCTATTTTGCAACTTTAAGTAACTTTAATTAAGTGAGTTAAGCAACTTAAACTGTGACGAAATCGCATGTTTTAGTTTATCGGGTGCATAGCACTTTTATTTTTTCTAAGTCCTCTTGATGGTGTATTTTTTGAGCTAGAAGCACGATTCAACCATTATATTTCATAGAAAAACGTGAAGAATAATATTCGATTCCAAAAACATTAAAAGTTCGGAAATATTCAAAATTTTGATTTTTGTACTGTATTTCATATTATTATTTTCATTCAACAGGTAGTGAATGAGTCATATATTTCCAATTGCTCTGCGTATCGCACCCTCGTATTACTGTCTCTTATCTCAGCCATATCAACTGTCCCTTTCTTTTCCCTCGGTATTCTTCTATGCATTCTATTCAATTCTGTTAAATCGCAGGGACAAACATTTAAAACGGTGGGCATGGATTTGAGACAAGACTGCTTTCTTCACTCATGGACAACTTTATGTCGGACATTCCAGAGCTGGAAGTGCAGAAAAACAATTTATTTTGCTCCTAAAGGGCAACAAAACCACAAATATTGTTTATAGAGAGGTTTTAAAAATAATTGAATGAGGCCTACATTAGCTGCTGTGAAGCGAAACAAGCAGGGGTTGCTAGTATATTATAAATTTTCAAAGAATACTTGTGTATATCGGGATTATGATAATTCGATGTGTTGTTTGAATTTTTAATAAAATTACAAACTAAAAACATTAGATGAAGGAAAGTAGGCTAAGTGATCTATTTTTATTTTTAAGTTATGATGACTGTCAAAATGAAAAAGAAACAAGATCATATTCACCTTTTGAAGTTAGCCTACTTACTAATTAAAAATTTTACAGACTAATTTACATTAACATAGTGGGTGTACTGATGTGTGGTCGACAATACTACTGTTGCATTCGTGATTTAGAGTCAGAAGGGAATTGAGAAGGGAACGTTGATGCAATGGTTTGTCTCCTTGATGAATGGTTCATTGTTTGGGCAGGAAACCACCAAAAGGGACCCCACCCAACACCCGTGCGGAATACAAATAATATAAACAGTCACCGACACACACAAATGTATATACATCCTTCTTTTTCTTCCTCTATATAGTTACATCTATGTAGAGCTTAACGCAGCTAGAACAGTCACCCCGTCATAGTGTCCTCGTCGACATCATGTCCCACGTCCATTACCCCACGACTACCAGGCGGACGAACGATTCTGTGTTATTACCGGAGAATAGCTACCGGGGAACAAACTAACAACGACCACAGATCACGACGGAAGTATAAAAGTCTGCATCTCTACAGGTTACTTATGCTACAATATTACCACAATAAGCTATTTCTGAAATAATAAAACTACTTCTTCCTCATCCTTTCCAGAATTATTTATTATCCTATTCTAGTACTTGCTCTTTACAATAATCGGAAGATCTTCTGACTTAACTTTCATATAATCTTCAAAGCATATTGTAATTTTAAATGAGCTTTCAGTTTTACGTTGTGTAGTAGTAATACAAAATGTAATTTTTTAAAGAAATACTTTTCCAATTATATATATCTATGTGTATATAAACGCGAAAGTTTATATAAAAAGAACACTTTTTCGTCACTGATTCTCAAACTTTCCGATCACCTAGAGAACTAAAATTATTCAGTACACTTGATTGGTAGGGTTTGAGCAAAAATCTAAAACATTTGCATTTCGACTTATAGTTCTCTAGAGATAGATAGAAGCTGATTATTTAAATACTATACATATTAATGCCTCTATCTTTCAAAAGGATAGTCCCTTTTCTTGTCAGATCTGGCATTTTTTCTTCGTTTACTTTCGTCTATCACCATTCTCATCGTCTGCATTTGCAGTAGTTGCAAAACTGTTGAACGTAAAACAAAAAATTCTACCTTCCGGAAGGGAGGGGCCCGGGTTCGATTTCCAGTCAGATCTGGCATTTCCTTATCAGTCTTCGTCTTCTTCTTCTGCCTTTCAAGCATTAGGCATATCTGCGTGTTCCAAACCTCTCAAATCTGTTCATCTCTTTCTCGGGCGTCCTCGTTTTCTGCTGCCTTCCGGCTTATATCCCAGTGTCTGTTTAGGTATCCTATCCTCCCTCATTCTGTTTACCATGGCTGTTGCTGGGTCTGCTATCGGGGGCCGCCCCTGGCGATGGGGACACTCGTCAACTCTGTTGGAGAGTACTGAGGAAATAAAATACTCAGGATGGACAAAAACCAGTGAAGATGGTCAATAGCTCCAAAGGCGGACATGGAAGACATTTCTAACGGCGGAGGAGGCGGAAGAGCCTAGAGCGGCATCTCGAAGGAACTTTCCTGCAGGCTCATATGCATTGATGTGGCAATCCCACTAGTTAGCTTAATCTGCGCAGCGCTCGTAACGCGGCCACAGGATTTTCTTAACTACTGGCAAACCTCATGATGCCTCGGATGATGGATCGGGATTTACGGATAATTCCTCATCAGTCATTTTTATACATCACGTTTCTCATTGTCTGCATTTGCAGAACTTGCAAAACAGTCAAAAGTAAAACCAATAAAGAAAGAACTAGTTATTTTCCAGAAGAATAACAGTTCATATTTTCAATTTATTGTTGAAAATGATCAATTTTCAAGTTAATTAATCACCTTGTCACGATGCTATCAAAATTTTTCCCTAAATATAAAGAAACTTTGAAATTGTCTCTTTTAATTAGTTTTGTTTTTGGTAACCACAACAGCCAAAAAGCTGGTATAATCTGCCACATGGGTTACTTAGTTAAACGAGAAGTATAGTGATTTTCCACTGCATTCTTCTCTAGTTTATAAATCATAACAATTTATCAACACTTTTGAAAGACCTGCCTATCAGAATTTTAGTAACTAACGGATAATATATGATTTGTAATTTATTCAAACTGACTGAATTATGAAATCCAGATAGGTAATAATAAATTGAATATATTAATAAATTTTTAATTGTATCCACATGTTCCTTTATATGTTTTAAAAGAAATTGTAATTGACATTTATTATTTAATTAATATGCCATTGCACATATTCATAATAAAAATATAATAAAACATTGTGAAATGTAGAAAGTTTTTAAGGTGTTTATAACCAAAGAATCGAATAAATTCTTATGCAAAACTGTGGTTATTACTGTTATAAAATATAAAGATATCTTGAAACTTATTGTAATAAAATCAAAAACTTACTTGGAATTATTGGTGACCATTTTAAAATTCCTTCACACCCAGATGTCAGAAAGTACAAGAGATAGCAACAAACAGTTTTCTGATTCGCAATCTACACAAAAAGGTTGTAGGTCTAAATTGGGGTTTGCAGTTTCGGTTTCGACTGGAGGTGGCCCAAAACTGGAAGTCAAGAAATCAAAGTCAGAAACTACAAGGGTAGCAACGATCGGTTTTCGGATTTTTAATCCTCACAAAATTTAGTGGGCCTGGATTGAAGTTGAAGTTTTGATTTCGACCGGAAATAACCCAAAACCATGTCCAACGTGTAAATGAGGTGTAGTCTTGTACAGAGTCAGGCCGACCAATCTTGAGAGGTATGATTATTTGAACCTCCAACCAACAAAACACCAGTTACCACTGTCTAGTATTCAAATCCGTATAAAAGAAATAACCATTACTAGGATTTACCTAGTACCTTTATCTCCAAAAATCAGCTTTAGAACAGCATGGTGACGACTTTACAACTTGACAACTTGGTGGATTGATTTACAATCTTAACATATGTTTTCATTTATGAAATACGGTATTTTATCTTAAATAAAGACTTAGTTTGTTAGTATTTTCGTTTCTTTTAATTCTTGTTATTTTTACTGCCGGAAACACTCGTAAATACAAAAAAAAGTAAATAAATGCTATGTTGTATCTGATTGTAAATTTAAAACAAAATATTTTGATTAAGATAAAAGACTTTAGAAAAGCAGTAACAAGCTTGATTATTAGATTAAAAATAAATAATTTAAAAAAGGTTAAAATTTTAAAACAAGAAGTATTCAACTCCTATCTGATTATTTCTTCTGCGTAAAGTAGTAACTTGTAATCTTTGATGTTCAACGTGTAAATTATTTTAATCTCACATTCAGCAAAATAACACGTTTTATATTAAGTATATATCTTGTCTATACATAAGTCCTTAAGAATTTTAAAATGATTTTTTATAAAATTTACTTATTTTTAGAAAAATGAAATGAAATTATTGTGTTACAGATGTCTATACTTAACAAAGATGATAATAGATAAGGTTATTGCAATACGGTTATACTAATAAAAAAATATGGTTTATGCCGATTTAAAAAATCTATATAAATTCATTGTTATTTTTTATCGTTTCATGAAACCAGATTGTTACTATTTTTTTATCTTTATTTTCTATATTTACGATCTGTTACAAGAATAACTATCAGCAGATTTGATGGTTATGGTGTAGATTTAATCATTTGTAGACTACAGACTTGGTGCTGACACCGCTGCAGCAACCACACAAGTTTGGAGAAGGTCTCTTGGACATTGGCAGTTTGAGCCTTCTCCGCACATTTCCTGGTATGTGTCGCGAATGGATCTGTTGTACGAACTGATGTGTATGTATTTGAAAGTTAGCATGAATTGAATTACGGTTTTGCTAGCTCTATGACTTATGTTAGTATTATTATTATTAACCTGAGAATACATTTTAATTTTATTTGCTTGTTACTAGTACGAAATTTTTTTGGAGTTAAAAATTATAGAGCATGTATTTCTTAAAGTTTTGTTCGTAGGTATTTTTTGCAATTTTTGGCAATATATTGGGTGTTAATGATTTAAAAATATTTTGTGTGTTTTATTTTGCTCATAGTCTTAACGTTCGGGTAGTTTGATAATTCTCATGGGCGATTTAGTACGTTATGATTATACGAATATTTATTTTTGTCATCTTCGGTAACTTTAATCGTTTTTTTAAAGGTGCTTTAAAAATCTAAAATTGAAATTTAATTTTTCACTTTTCCAGTACCCTACATTCCGAGTTCATCAAAAAAGTTTTACTTTCATCTTTTTTGTGTTGTTCAAAGCCGTTTTGATTCAGTAATTCTCATTTACATATGACATTCTAAGAATTTTGTTAAACCACGCTTTACTTCTTTTACCATTCGTGTGCAGTACTGTTTTTTCTTTCATGAAAGAACTTACAATAAACAATTTTTAATTTGTTTTTTGGTTCCAGTGTGCTTCTCCCGTTTTCGCAAATGTAGCATTCCTTCGTTTATTTAAATTAGAAAAATCGTATCTGAAGACTGTAAACAAATTTATAGCAAACTCTTTGTATATATTTTTTGCGTTCTGGCCACTAAGAATCACGTTTACATTGCTAATATTTCTTTCCCGAAATTCCTTCATTTTGATATTTTTCTTCTTTTGTTCTTTTTTGCAATTTATAGTATCTTTTGAAATTAGCTGTATGGTATAACCTGCAACATATTGAGATATACTTCAGAATAACGTTCTCGGAAATATTGTAGACGTCCTTTGCTTTCTAAAAACAGTAACATTTACGAATACCTACCGTTCTTCAGGAAAAACGAAATTCTAAGGTTTAGTGAAAAATATCAGCATAAGCTATAATATCATGTGAATATTTTGCTGTCAATTCTTAAACAATCGTGACGGTGTAAGACGACTTTCAGCATCACCAGTTTTTAGATTTAAATAGTAGGCTTACCAAAAACTTTATTATTGTAAATAATATAAAAGGGTTGTTGCTGGGATGCTATCGTCCCAAACGTTTTTGTTACAATTTTTTTTTACTTTAAGTTTAAAACTGGTTATCGTTAAAAACAACAGTTTCTTTTCTTTTTATCAGGAAATTTAGGCCCGTCAATTAGTTTTCCTTACCATTTTCCTGTGTATGATTTTGAGATATTCAATACTTTTATTCTAAATTCTTTTCGAATTCATTCAACGTGTTCATTTTCGTTATTTTCATATAAATTAAAATATTTTCGTTATTTTTCTGCTGTTAGTCATTTAGTCTACGTAAATTTCCGTAAATACAGTTGAACTTCTATATCTAGAATTTTGTACATCTAGAATTGAATTTCAGTCCCTTTCAACCTTCCATGCATTTACCAAGTAAAAAGTCATGTTTAACTCAAATTCCGCCATTTCTCTAAGTCGAACTAATTTTTTCGTTTCTTTTGACAAAATTTGTGATAGTTCTCAAAATAGTGGTTTTGGTCTTTTGAGAAATGTAGGTACAGTGCTACTTCTTTCATTAATTATTCGAGGAAATCTTCGACTATATAAGGGTACAGACCCTTAAAGTCATCTGATAGCCTTTGTATAGGCCTAACAGGCGTAAACCAAAACAATGAATTTCTTTGAATCGACGAATCTTTGGTCGACCACAGAAAAGTAGAACCATAGTCTGTCGGTACAATATACAGTATTCAGCATGTATTGCGTACTTAAAATAGCATAATTTTAGAATACTGTGTACAATATGTACAGTACTTAACACTGTAGCCAATAGCTAAGCTTAATGCAACATACAGTACTGTATTACGAAATTACGAATGTGAAGAACGCCTACGTATTTAACTTTTGTAGGCAACTGTTTTACTAGTCTATGTGGAAAGTTCTTTTTTTTTAATAACTACTTTGTTGTTATTTTTCCATAACTCGAAATTTCTGTATCTCGAATTGTTTTCCCCATCCGTTGAGGATTCGAGTTATAGACGTTCGACTGTATTAGCCCTGATTGATTGGTATTTTCTATTTTTGTACGTTTATTAATAAATGTTTCTCGTATTTGTTTTAATAAATTCAAGTAATTTACTAAACTATCTTAATGGTTTTTTTCAAAACATGTGTATGTGTTGTTTTCGTCATTAGTTTCATCACGATAAATTATTGTGTAAAGTTAGTAATAGTAAATATTATCCAAAAAAGGTTTGTTTCGAACTTATTAAATTTTCTTACGGGAACTTTTTTGAAATCACGTATTGATAGTAACGAGATCTATGATTCCGGAAGTAGTTAAAATAATTATCGTTATTAGGCATGAACAGATAGCATATGGTGGTAACTAAATGACATATATTCGAGTAAAACGCATGCAAATCACAAGATATGATTTACGAACAAAATGTCAAAGGTAAACACGTACAATTCAGTCGTTTTTTAATATAATATTCATGGGTATCTTATTATAATTATCTTCCTAGATAAATAAAGATCGATGCAAAACCAATTTAAATATGTTTAATGCAGAATAACGAATGACAAAGAACTATTCGGTTGGTTATATAGCCATCGATCCTCACTTATATTCCACAGCCCACTCAAGCACTCAGGACAGGTCGTGACATAAGATACTTTGCCGAAGGGTTACAATTCCGCGGCTCAATTCACTAACTGTGATCACTGTGGCAGCGTAAGTACTTACTATCGATATAGTAGTGTTGTATACATAGATAATACAGTACAACTATTCTTAAGCTGGGAACCAGGTTTTGAGGTTATAAAGGCCGGCTATTTCTCTTTGTTGTATTTTTTTCACCAATACCTACACAAATACATTTATTTATACACTATCCCTCTTTGAATATGGAATAGTTATTGTACGTTTTATTGTTATTAGAGTAATCGATATTCAATTCCTAATCGAAATCATCTTAACTTTTCACTCTTAAAATAGAAAACGAAAAAAGTATGTTGTTTTGTGTCCTTATATCTTTAAAATTCAGTACCAGTTTCCTTATCGGTTTCTATTATAGTATTATTTAAAGTTCCTTATTTATTTTTCGTTTCCTTGTTTTATTTGTTTTACTTTTTCTTTCGTTTTACATTTGTTTTCTTAGATTATTGGTCACCGTAATTCGTTTCACTTTATCTTTCTTTTACATTGAATGAATGTAACGGTACAAACTACTTTAACTTTTACCTACCACAGATGTATTTTACAGTTGTTCAAACAAATTTTATGTTTTATAAAATCTTTATAGTTGTGATTAAATTTTGGAAAGTAAGCCTTTTACCTAAAAACTTATGATTGCCGTCGGAAATTATTTTAATTATTGAAGTTTATTAATGAAGTTTTCATTATATTTGGGATTTGAGCTTACTCAACATTGACGGCTTTAAGAATTTGATTTTGAATAGACAAAATTTTCTAGTTTTATGTACGATTAATATTATGTATAAAGTAAGTTTTACTTTTCCTTACTCCATAAGTGACTCCTATCATAAATATGTAGAAACCTTACTACACTATGCGCGTACGTATCACTCAAGAAAAGCTATCAAATTTAAAAACTAATTTACCATTACCTGAAGTATTTTATTAAGATCAATATTTTTGTGATTTTACTTATGTTCTTCTACGTTTTTTTTTGTTATGACTCCTTTCTTGTAGATAAATGTTTAGTAAATTCCATAGTTTTTAATTTTTAATCGTCTTGTTGTTTTTGAGTTGTCTTGGAAATTTCTGGCAAGAGACTGGTACATATCTGGAAATTTCTTCTTTAATTGTCGTAATATTTAGGTGCCTGTGTAATTTTCTGTTGGGTATTTACCAAGTGATTCTTCGTGATTGAGCATAATAACATTTTTTAATAACTATTTCTGTATGACATTATAGGAATCTTTAGTGAACCCTAATAACTATATTCCATTCATACTGATTTAAATATATTTTTATTGACAAGAAGCCTGCGTTTCAGCGATAAGTTTGAAGATTTTTATGTTAAATTTTTATCAAGGTGTAATCCAGAAAAAAGATTTTTACTGTGGTTATTCTGAAACTATACAATACAGTATAACCATCAAAAGTTTAACAAAATAATGAAACATATAAAAGATGTGAAAATAAATGTCTTTTTAAACATATCTCAGTGGATAATTTAAAAACTGAACATTAAAGAAAATTTATTAAAAAAAATAAGGAGAAACGTAAGAAAAAGCAAAATATATTTAGATGCAAACGACAGAAAAATTAAGTAAGGCACAATATTTAAAATTTGAAATTTAAGAATTATTTGGCAAAATCTGTACAAAAAACATTAATTTTTTTAATTTTTATTAATGAAGAACATAATTTACAATCTGACAACGCTGGGACATTAGGTAAATAACTTCACAAAATTAAATCACATGGTGAAGGATTTACCTAGTGGTTCATCTTCTTTACAAAACTAAATGAATATTTAATTTAATTACATTTAAAACAAAAATTGATTAAATGTTTGTATTAACGAGAAAGTTATAAAATAAAAATTAAAACCTTCCATGATTTTAAAATAGGTCGATGGTTTTGTAAAAATCTTTTAGTAGTTAGTTCTATTGTCCAGTAGATTGATTGCTGTATGGTGGAGATGCTGTTCCAACTTAATTTTGTAGTTATTACTGTGTTTTACATTTTTTATTGTACTGTTGTCGCAATGGGTGTGCTGAAGTATAAAAATGTTTTAAGCTTCATAAATTGTTTGTCCATAGATAAGTTATCTGTACTTACTCCACTTCTTCGTAAATTTTCTGTATTAGAGGGTTTATGTGGTATGTTAAATTTTTAATATTTGAATTTAGCAACGTGTGACAAAAAGAATTTTCAATTTGGAATGTAATGTTAAATTTTTTACATAATTGGGCGTTTGATATCATGCCTAGTATTTTAGACAGATGAGCTTGAATATTCTAAATGTGACTTTTCTTTGCGGTCCTATATATTTCGATACCGTAATTCTAGCCGGCCGCATTGCCGTAGTTGGTAACGTGCTCGCCTCTCATCATGCGGTCTTGGGTTCGAATCCCATTCAGGCACGGCATGTTTTCATAAGTTTCAAAAAATCATTTCATCCTTCACCGTCTGCATTAGCAGTAATTGCAGAACAGTCGGACGTAAAACAAAAACAAAAAAAAACCGTAATTCTAAATATGCTATAAATAGGATTTGTAGGTTAATAATTTAAATTTTAATGTCAAGGTTTGATTCTCTGTTGATGAATTTTTGTATTCCGGATATTTAACACTGTCTACTTTAGAGATAATGTCCACCTACTTTAGATAATACTGATTCTCAACAGCTATTTACAAAAAAAAAAAGTGCGTCAAATTTAAACTCGTGTTGTGTTTGCAAAATGTGCTAAAATTATGTTTCTGTATTAACGAAGAGTTTTATCTGATATTTATACCAGCTTCTCTGTAGATAATTCATTTATTAATAACATTTTAAAAGGTTTTCGTTTCGTCGGGCTTTCTGTTCGCAAAAATACTACGAGCATTCTATTTAAGGAAATGTACGAAAGTGATCTTGAATAATCGACGTTTAAATGGTCCTTTTTGAAATTTCTCTTTCTTCTCAACCCAAAATATGTTGAATTTTCAAGTACAAAACAATGTTATCATTTATAATATTTAAAGTATTTTGATGTTTACGTGTTTTCTTAACATTAACATAAATTTTATATACATCCCAACACCTTTCTAAGATTATATTTATGTTTTATTCATATTTAATATAATATTTTATTTGTGTTTAATTTTGCAAATGTTGAAAGCATTTTTAGTATGGTATGTCATGTTAAGATACGGTTTGTCTCTTTTTAAATACTATAAATGAGGTTATAAAAAATCCTGTCTTTTATGTGTTTGCCAAATATGTATTTCAGAAGTACCGAATACACGACACTGGTTTTATTTATCCCTTTATAAATATATTTCCATTCATATCTCACTACAGGGAGTTTCGTTCATAAAATTTAAAAAATATATATGTTATATGTTTGTATACATTACTAATATAAACAGCGGACGGTAGTCTACCTACAGGAATTTTAAATAAGTTTTCTTTTAAAAAATTTACCGACAAAGTAATTCTTCGAAATTATTTTAAGTAGATACTTTTTTGTTTAACGAATCTTTAAATACCAGTACTTATCTCAAAGTTATTAATAAAATAAATTTTTGTTAAGTGGACAAATTGACAAAATAGAATTGGTATAATGCTTCGCAAACTCTGCGTGAAAGTTTTCAAATCGTTATCTATTGGCAAGGTCAATTATTAAAACAATTACAATGGATTCAGTGACTTCTGTAGGTTCTTTTCCTTAATTTCTACATTTTTAGTTAATTTTTAAAGTCACATCTGGTAGACTCTCGTTGAATAAAACTGAAATTGTTCGAAATAGGTCTCTAAGATTATTTCTGATACTAAGTAAACGCTTACGTCTACCAATTCATAAAAACTTTAGAAAAAAATCTTTACTCCGTCTTTTATAGACCTTTTTCTTCTTCATGTGTCTATCCGTTCCAAATGTTGGCAACCATTAGAGCAATTTTCACTACTTTTTTGACTGCGTAGCACTTCTCAAAAAAAGCTTCTTAACAACGCTTCTTAAACTTCTTCAAAAAGCTCAGAAGCTTATTCTAAACCAAGTTTTTAGATTTCGAAGCCGCGACACCTTTCTTCTGCAAGGTCCTCGTTTTCGTATATTTTCCCCTCCAAAATGGACTTACGGCTGTCAAATATTCGTTTCTTCTAAACTTGCCATTATTAATAAACTGCAACGTTGCCAGTTTCGCCGTCATTGACGCTGTCCTTCGTTTATACGGGCAATTCATAAAAAAAATCCTTAAAACGGGAAAAGACTTGCACGAGAAGAGCTCAGTTCACGAAATTTATCTCAAACCCTGCAAAAACTTGTTTTTAGATGTTGGAATAAATATATGGTGTAAGCTGCATTAATTTATGACTCGTGGGAGTTTTACTGTTGAGTATTTGTTCTCGTTTAAGTAATTTATCATGTCATTTTTGGCTTTTGTTATCTAATTCATTTGTTGTAAATTTATAGTTCTAAATGTACAATTACATGTAATTAACATAAGTCGTATCTACTGTTTGTATATTGAACCCAGGATATTCCTTTACGCCTCGGAGGCAGCCTGATTTCTGAGTTTAAAAATGTTATCAGGAACTTTTTATTTGCCCTAGAACAGAAGTTAGCAGTTTTTATAGAAATTTGTGCTTGCTTTATTATTCAGTAATACCCTGATAAAACTAATAAAGGAAGCTACTTTGTGTTAAGACTATAACCCTGGTAGAAGTAGAATTATGTCCATAACTAGCAGATGGAGTGTTAAATTATTTGCTCTTGATCTGCCAGTTCCAGGGCTACAAAAAATTGTCCTGTTTGTTATCAAATGGTCAGTCAATTATACGATTGAAGTTTTTAAGAACAGAAGAGGTAGAGGTGTAAACGATAAAAGTCAGAGTTATCTCTTCTGAGAGTAATGAATATCATTATGCAGTCAGACCCTGTGGTGAATGAAGTGAAGGTGTCATTTGAAAATTGGAAAGTACAGTTGAGCTGTTCTTAGTTTGCTCCTACTGTCAACAAACAAAAGCCAGCTACTACTGGGTGCACGCTAGAGTTTGCGACTTTACGAATGTCGTATTCCTATTAAGTTAACTATTTTTTAAATTATAAGTACTAAAAGTACTAAAAACATCAGTCATGATATGATGTAGGCTTAACAATTTCATTTATAAAAATACTTTTAAAAGTATTTTGTTTTTAAATGTATTTTGTTGTTACTTTTTAATCAGCGTGTACACATTTTGAAATAATGCGCATGCTCAGTGACGTCATAGTTTGTTTACATTAGGAGCAAACTAAGAGAGGCTGGATTGTAGATGTTTTTCGGAAGGCATTCTGATAAGCATACGTTTCCACTCAGTGAGGAAGGCAAAAGTTAAACCACTTCACTCCTCGCTTTACTCAGTAAACCCTTTAGAAGTTTAAACCAGCCTTTCGGGTGATGACCTAAACAACAACAGAAGTAGATGTAGACGTTCTTATCGATTATTTCACTGTTCTGGTGTAAATTTTCAATCTTCGTGTTAAGCAAATCACTTAGAATCTATGTAAATACACGTAATTCCTGATTGCTACATCTTTTATGCTTTTATAACATCTCGTATACACTTCTTTTATTAATTTAATCTCTGACTTCCGCTTTAGTGCTTTCACTCGGTTTGACCCTTCGTTACAGTTGTAACAATTCCTTGATTCACTAATTTTTATTCTTGTCTTTTCTCCTGTTATTGTAAAGTAAATCTGTATAATACTCGTACGAATTCAAAAGTCTTCACAGACTCACTGATTCAATCACTCACTCTTTCACTGATAACAAAATATTTAACTTCTCGTTCACCTAAGCACCGATATTCGATATATTTGTTCCTTATTGGTTAAAACAGATAATTTAAAGATTTTTCATTTTGACCACTTGCGCCCCAAGGGTAAAAAGGAGTTGACTACCATACAGCAAAATTTATAATTTCTGTACTTTTTCAAACAGCTGCAGTTCTAAAAATCAGTATAAGTATTGTCTGAGATACCTAGGTAAGGTAAACTTTATTAATTTCGACCGTTTGTTCTCTAAGGGTTAAAAAGGGATATTACTCACGTAACAAAATTAATATTATTTTCATAAATGTATTTCAAAAAAACTACGATTTAAAGAAATAGCCACATGTATTTTTTTTGCAAGGGGGCGACAGTGCAACCGCGCATAAGGTTAAAATAAATTTTTTAGCTTTCCTCTTATTCTTCTTCTGCTTCAGGTGTTATATTCTCGACCATCATCAAAGCCAATTGAGTTTTTGTCGACCTCACGATTATAATCGATGATAAAGGGCAGCCGAATTCACAACATACTGAAGATTTCTTAATTTTATTCTTAATTTTTCGCCTATCATCACATGAATAAATTACTTGAATTTTCAACGTTTCTCAGAATTCACAATTTCTATCGATTTAGCTTCAAGATATCCGTGTTCCTTATGTCTTGTACTTTCTTTCCTTCTAGATGTTTCGTCCCTCTTCTCTGGCCTTGCACCATTTCTCCTTCGTATTATCTTACTATAATTTTAATGTAAATAAACGCAGTCACTAGTATATTTACATAGTTTTGTGGCTCAAATTAAGTTAGAAATAATAATTTTAAATTTCGATATTTGATAAATTTTTGATTTCATAATTAATTATAAACTTATTGAAGATTGACTTAATGTTTGTTATCACATCTTAAGTTGTAGGTAAGCTCTAAATTATGCATCAGTACAGTTATTTAGTACTTTATTTAAGTAGATAACGGTAATTCGTGACAATTGTATAATTTTTATTTACACGTAGGTACTATTATTATGCTAAATTAAATAATTTATCCAGTGATTCATCTTCTAAGCTTTTTGTGCTTCATTCATTATTGTAATTCAATAAATCGGTAAATACAACCGAATAATTAATACTAAGTGCTTAATAGTTAATAAATATTTATCTAATAACGGTTATGTTGTATTTGTAGTCGTACATCTTTTGAAATGTTCAATGGTGGCAACATTACTCATAAAGATTGCACGGTGAAAGAAAATATCGTAAAGATGTGAATACTTGAGAATATTCATCTGTGACTAACCGGATGTGTAGAGTTAACTTATTAGCATATTGTTGAAGGACAAGGAGACTGCAGACCTGAACAAGACAGAGATAGAGTATGTAAGTTACATTGTGTGAAAAAGAATAGTACATCTTTTGTTTCGTTGACCTGTGGGGTGTGGAATCGTAATTCTGTTAAAAATAAAAAAAAACACTTTTGTCGGCGACCAGTTGCCATCCAGACATCTGTGCATTTAAAAATCCACTAAGATTTTAGTTTTTTTTTTTACTAAATGTTTAAACGAACTTTAAATATCTGACAACTAATTTTTTTTTAAAATAACATTTTAAGAATCCCACTATTTCTTTAGTATTTTTATTTATTTTAATATTTATAATGCAAATCTAATCTAAATTCTATATTTACTGTTACAAATGTTTAATATGTTAGTCTATATTATACAAGTAACGAATTCAATTTACAATTCAAATCTAAATAACTGTCATTAATTTATGTTACATTTTATGTTTTTAAAATGTTAACAGTTCTTCTGTGAGATCTGTTACTATTATTTCTCACACTTTTAGCATTTTAAGACTGAGTTTTAAGTAATAAAATTTTAGTTTTCTTATATTATAATATATGTCAGTGATATTAATAATTTACTCTTCATTAAAATGTTTTGATAAACGTGTCAATCACTGTTATCCTTTAAGAATTTTATGACTTTTTACATGTTATAGACTAAAAAAACCATTTTCATGATAAAAGGTGTGTACTAATGATGCTGAATGTTGAAGAAGATGAATATCAGGAGAATAGATGTGTTTGAGCTTTGGTTTTTCAGGTGTAGGCTAAAAATACCTTGGGCAGATGAAGTACCCATTGACACATTCTTACAGAGAATGGGTATCAAAAAGCAACTTGTTTATACCATCAAAAAAAGGAAAATAGGATATCTGGGTCACATTATGCGTGAACCAAAATATATGAATTACAAGGCAAAATTCAGGGGGAGAGAGATTTGGGAAGAAAAATAATTTTTTGGTTGAAGAATCTTTGCGACTGGTTTAGTTAGTTGTACCTCAGCGGGGCTGTCCAGAGCTGCGGTGTTCAAAGTTCGAATAACCGTCATGATTGTCAACCTCTGATCGAAGAAGACACAGTAAAAAGAAGAATGATGTATAAATTTGAGTTGATTAAAAAAATACGGCGTTGTAGATATTACACGAGAAATCGAGAGCCGGGCGTACTAGGGAAGTTCATATTACGTTCATTTGGTATGTATACTTGTCCTTTCCTTCTGAACGATAAACTAGGCTTTAAATTATTTTTAGATCTCAAAACTTTTATAGGTTGAAAATGTTGGGATATAACTATTTGGGATACAAATCGGTTGTTAGTTTTTTTAGTACGTAATTTTGGTAAATAAGATAAAAAAATTTCGCATGTATTCGCAAAAGTCTAAATAATAAAATACAGTATTTTAAATATTTAATTAAAAACTAACATTGAAGAATTTTCTATGTTTTCTCCGTTTAGCCTTTGCCTTCGGTCATTTATAACTATATTGTAGGTACGAAAATATCGCTTCCAGCATCTGCACTGTTGACTGGACTAAAAAGGTTTCGAATAGCTGCCTATTCAAAGCTAACTTAGCAGCATTTTGTTGCTACTAAAATCTGTATATTTCATCAACAGGAGTTTCTTGGTTAATCAATTTAACTAGTTGTTTACGAAAATGAGTATATCCGTCCATGAGTTCATCTTGTGGCATGTCTTTGAAAAATGGTAAATTTGAGAAGCTTTCTAGGGTCAAATTTGTGTTTGTAGATGATGTAAGTACGGTTGCCGCTACAGATAGACAAAATTTGTTAATGTGCTAGTAGATTTTTATCAAGTCGGTTCTGTTTACAGACAATATATCTTAACTATTTTGTCATCTTCGGATTTTGTCATTTTAGTGTGATAAAATACTTTTTGTTTTTTCATCAAAACAACCTTCACGTTGACGCTCAAGAGAATTCAAATATCCTAATTTAATTTAAGAGTGCACAAATGCACTCATTTGTGCATTTCCAAAAAGCAGAATAATAGATATAGAGACGAGTTTCTGATCCTTTCAGATTTCGAGGAAATCCTCAAAATTCGCGGAAATGTATCAAAAATTAACAAATTCATATTTATTGGCTTACTTTACCTTTTATTCGCAACTATTTCGTAAATACGAAAAATACGTACCACTATTAATAATATCTTCAAAGCTTTGAGAAACATAACGTATAGATACTTATATGAAATAACCGGTTATTATCACTTACAGTAAATGAATTTACTGTTTTTCTTAAGATATATATATATATATATATATATATATATATATATATATTTCTATATTTTTACAATAAAACATTATTTATGTTAAACATTTCTTTCACTAATTTGCATATAATGTTATTAATGTTATTGTTATTTATAATAAATATTAAGAGTAAAAGTATCAATTTAAGAAAGGGGTGGAATAATTATGATTAAAACTACTCTCTCCTAATTTTTGTGATATTATAATTTATTTTTTAACAAATAATAACTTATACGGTTATATTGTATTTTATTTTTAAAAACTGACAAAGCAATATCGCATCATTCCAAGAGATTTATAAAACAAAATGCCATGACCTTCTCAGAGTATACTTTGTTACTTAAAATACAAGTAACACTTTTATATATGTGAAAAAATAATCTGTAATACCTTTTAGTGAGAATTTTATATGATAATATGTAATAATAATACTGTTACGTTTGACCTCTTGTCTTTATTTTATATTTTTTTATCTCTTTTGTCCAGTGAGTCTTAAATTTAATATTATTATCGTTTCAAAAATTTTAATTTCGTGATTTATGTTTTATATACTTATAACATTAAATATAATTAATTATGAAGTAAATTAAATTAATTTTTTTAATTAAGTTTTAAAAATCTGCTGTGAAACATTCGCACAACTTTCTCTTGCCAATGCTAAAAGTGACCAATAATCTAGTAATAAAACATTAGAAATAAACAAAAAACATAACCGTATTTTAATCATGAGTGAAAGACGCAAAATGAAAACCGACCTCAGTTTGGCTTAAAAATACGGGAAAACTTTACAGCAAAATTATTTTGTGGCGTGCGCTATAATGTAAGTATGTTTGTCGTAAAATTAAACTAAAACTTTGCTGTTTACTTTAATTTAAATTTTTATCACAGCGGTTTTTTTTGTTTTGTTAGGAGCACTGCTCTAATGTCACCTTATTGTACACAATGATGTGTTATAATATCAGGATATCCCATCAGTTTGTAAAGCATTTCATAAAGGATTTAATTATGTTTGATCTTAATTTTTTTGCACTTACTTGTAAATATACTGGAATTAGTTTTGTGCATAAATTTCTTTGTATTATTGATCAAGGTGAAAACCTAAATACATTATTATTATTCGAATAAAAAATGGCGTTATATGAAAAAAATTTTCAAACTTTTTAATATGTTAAAATACATTGACCTGACTAACAATCTGCCGTTTGTACATATAATTACTTTAGGTGACTGCTTATAACCATAATAATCATGCACGAAGGCCACAATATCTAATAATAATATTAATACTATTATTATTATTATTCAATATAGTAATGTAAACACATAATGATTACACGGTCTGGTTATTTCTATTAAGTAATACAAATAATAATAATCATAAAAATAATATGATGCACATCTTATTATGTGAACAGAACCGTAACTAAATCAAAGTAGACCAACACAAGTAAATAAGTATTAGTAATAACATTTTACTAGTAAAGGTATTACTATCAATCAAAAAAGTAAATTGAAGTGTTCTAGTTGCGCAATTTTTTTTTATTTACATCAAGTACCGATGTAGTTCATACTTGGTACTTAATGGAAACTAGGTAAAAAATACTTGTGCAATACATTTTCTAAAGTAAATGAGATTAAAAATTTATTAAACACGACTTAAAACCATGTTTATTCTCAATGTATGCGATGATAAAATGTCAGAGATCCTTGTTATTGTGTTTTATATGAGTTTATGGATCTTTTTAACATTATCAAACTACACGAATTTCATATTAATAAAAATAAAACTGTAAGATTATTCAGTGATTTCGTCATATATTTTCCCTCGTATCAATTGGTTTACTTTTTCGATTTTATTCAATTTTATGAACGGTCTTTATCACGGGATTATAAATATTTAATTGATTTTCTTAGTAAGTTTTGTTTTATTTCCAAAAACAAATTGTCAAATAACATGTTCAGTCTTCTTTTATAAGATGTGATATTACAGAAGATAGGGTTGTAAATATTTTCAATAATCATCAAAAATTGCAGATCTTTATAATTAAAAGTCTAAAATGTTTCAATCAAAATTACTTCGTACGCTAGTTAACGCTCAATTTTTTTTTTATCGAATCACACACTTCACTCGGACTTAACATTCTATTTATTAATGACACCATACACGAAATGTTTCAATGTTTTATATTAAAATTACTTAAAAACTCCAACTTATTGATTCGCGAACTATATTCTCCACATTTAGTAGGCAATCTATATCGTCGACTCAGCAGGAACTGGAGCAGAGACTTGCGTTAACGTCATTCAATACAGTTCAAATTTAATTACGCTTAATAAAAACAAACAATAATTCAACTTACTATTATTAATTAAATAATCTTAACAATTAACTTGAGAAAAGGCTAACTGTAGTAATTAACAGAGTCCTACTAATGAGTGGTGTCCTCCTTTAACGTGTAACGTCGTTTTTTTTTTAATTCTTAATATGTGTACATTGCAATCTGTTCAATTCTGAACAATAAGCAACCCCATGACCCAATGAGATGAGAATGATGTGTATGACGTGTAAATGAGGTGTAGTCTTGTACAGACTCAGGCCGACCATTCCTGAGAGAGTATAGTTAATTGAACCCGAACCATCAAAGTACACCGGTAACCACTGTCTAGCATTCAAATCCGTACAAAAGTAACTACCTTTACTAGGATTTGAACCAGGAACCTTCGTCTCCGAAAATCAGCTGTTAAACAGCTAATTTTGGCGACGACTTTACCTCTAGACCAACCCGGTGGGCTAACGTCGTTTTTAAAAATGTATATTTGCTGGTGGTGCAAAACCGTACAGTTGTAAATAAAAAAAAGTGAAAAAAGTCTGAAATACCTACGTCACTTTTTTACTACTTCTAAAAAAATCGTGTGAGAAACTGAAATGAAGATAATGTGGACTAATACGGAAGTTACACTTAGAATTTGGCTAAGAAGTGTTAATATCAGGAAGTAATTTGACGATGAGTGAGATTACGGAAAAGGTTTTGAAGAGATTCTGTAGACAGTATGAATCCGAAACGCCTTGAAAATTGGCTACACCACAAATATCGGCAACCAAAACACTTATGAGAATGTCGTAAAAAATGATGGAAGGAAAGTTGATAGTTAGTATCACAAGATGCAATAATTTGACAGATTAAACAGCATAAAGACATATTTTAGAAAGAAATAAGAGGAAGAATTACTGAAATAATAAAATTGTTATTCAAAAGAACTCCTTAACCCACCGGGTTGGTCTAGAGGTAAAGTTGTCGCCAAAATCAGCTGTTCAACAGCTGATTTTCGGAGACAAAGGTTCCTGGTTCAAATCCTAGTAAAGGTAGTTACTTTTATACTGATTTGAATGCTAGACAGTAATTACCGGTGTACTTTGATGGTTGGGGTTCAATTAACCATACTTTCTCAGGAATGGTCAGCCTGAGTCTGTACAAGACTACACCTCATTTACACGTCATACACATCATCCTCAACCCATTGGGCCATGGGGTTGCTTATTGTTCTGAATTGAACAGATTGCAACGTACACAAATTAGGAATAAAAAAAAAAAAAAAAGAACTCCCAAATTCGTTTTTGTGGAATCTCAAAAATTATTTTAAACCTTGTAAAAGTTTCAAATTACTCATAACAATCACGTCACCCTTGTACATAACATATCATACAATACATTGTAGATAACATATAATACATCAATAAAAGTTACTAAAGAAGAATCGAATTATAAACAAATCGTTTGGCCATCAGTTTTTAGCCAATTCAGACTTTATTCGCCTACTATAATGAATTACTATTCATTGTGCAGAAATTTTAAAGTTATAAGAACATACATTATAATATATGATTCAACTCCTTAAAGGATTTTTTCACGTGATAATTGATAAATACTGTAATACAAGATAAATAAAATAAGTAGTCCCTTCTACTTATTATTTCAATCAGATTAGATTATAGCTTTTCTGATGTGGTTGTAATAGAAAATAAAAAGTGAGGTGGAATCTTGGATGTATAGAAATAATAAATAGGGCCTAAATAAATAAACAAACCTGTATTGTCTTGTAAAATAATATACAGTAAATATGACAAGTCAAAAATTTCTGGGATAGGTCTTGTCATGTGCGACTGAAACTATGACGGATTACGAATTTAGAGTTCCTTAAGAGCAAATGTTGGCAGAGAATTAACGAAAAATGCAAGAAAAGCCTACAGTGAAATAATTTTGTCAATGTGAACTACTAAAAAAGAATTTTGATTTGTTGGGTCGCAAACATACCTACCACAATATTCGTAAAGACGATAGAAAATGCCGAAATGGGATTTCATATGAAATGTCGACGGTTATTTGCCTATGGGTGATTTCCTCAGTCAAGATAAAAGATGAGACAGTGTATGTTTATATGTACATACATGTTACAGGTTGTGTTAATTATCAGTTGTTGTTCTTAAGTAGACTAGGTATCCAATGATTTTTCCTCTCATGGAGCAAGTTTTAGGCCAAAGAGGTGACTAAACTTTTCTGGAAGTTCTTTTTGCAGCCTACATTCTCATCATTAGCTCGATGTAAGCTTTCTTCTGTCCACCCGATGTTCTGTTTTTGCTCTTAATAGAACCCCTGAAAATCCGATATTAGTTGTCTGAATTTGGTTCGTTTTATTAAGTTTTCTCGTGTTATTCCGGTTTTCTCAATTTTTTTATGACTTCTTTAAACCATTTATCCAACACCTTAGTTTATTAGACATTATTGTTTAGTGTCTTTAAATTTGTTTTGTCAACCAGTTGTAATTCATTCTATACAGGTGTCCGTAAAATTTTAGTCTTCTAATCATTCATTTTCCTTGTACAGTTCTTCTCGACCTCGTAACCTTTATTCTCCGTCTACTGTCTTCAAGCCCATTCTCTTGACAAGGATCTCTCTCTTAAATTTCTCTGCTTCTCTTAGAAGGTATCTAATGAATATGTTATTGGAAAAATATACAAATCATTTGGCCATCTCGTTTTTAGAAAATTCAGAATTAATCTGCGACATACTTAATTGTAATAATTTAACATATCCAATGAATATATGTTACTGGAAAAATAGTTTTTCTTTTCTTGAAAGCATACTAATGGGTGGTCTCTTCCTCACATAAATTTATACCGATCTCTTTATCGTTTACCGTCCACAAAGGTAGTTGTAGATACATATTATGCAGGAACAAATTTTATGATGAAGTCAAATGTTCATTTCCGTTGTAAAGAAAATTATATAACATTATATTTTCATTGATTTTCTTATTTTTCTAAGTATATTCTTCAGTAATAATTTGATACGATGAAAATTATTATTACTACTACTGGATTCATGAATTCTTTTCTTGAAGAGATGTAATGTAAAGGTATAACGTACCTGTCTGTACTAGGGAAGGAAGTTGATATTCTTTATTACCGAATCATCATAAGGATGCAACCAATATAAGATCCATGGTTCATAAATGAATTATTCATTCGGACACAGTTAGTATTGTAGAGGAGTAGCGGAGGTCGTGAAGAAAGCCATAGCACGATTTTACTGACTTGAGCTGTGGTAGTTTATGTTATATATTCCGAAGCGGGCGGCCAAAGGGGTCTTACCTTAACATTGCCCCCTTTATATATATTATAAACTAGCTAGTTATACTTACCAGAGGTCGTACCCCAGTTCAAGACGGTTTAAATTTATATAAAATGTAAGTTATATTTAATATATACACAAAATAGTTCCTTTTTTAGTCGGGAATTTCTTGGCCGGTCGACGATCAGATGGTAATAATGACATTATCATGTTAAAATCATTATATTTTATTCAAAAATGTATTTTATGTAACATTATGAGCCATCTAAAATACATCTGAATCTTTTTATGCAAATATCTTACGGTGTTTCTCACCCGAGCTGTACTTGTTCTTTAACTACCTCATAAAAACGGTATTATGGCGCTATTGACCATGATATCTTACGACGCCTTATGCTTGTTGCATATAATTTCCGTATTATTATTATTTAATATTTTCTACATATTCATGTACAAATTATATACACTAAACACAACCACGTGACCTGACAACTAAGGTCATTTCGACCGAATAACGTACGACATTTGGTGTTCTGTTGATTAGGTAGTACTATATTAAATATGAATTTATATCTAACAAAAATCTCGTATGTAAATTTTAAATAAATAATTTGTCTGTCTTTCTTCGTAGTTGAAGACTGATGTAATTAATTTGTGAATACCCTGGCCATTTTCATAACGTATTTCTTATTGTATCTCTTTCTTCAAAATAGCTTTTCGGTAAAAAATATTTTTACTTATTTCTGATAGAACAATGATTTACTTAAAAGAACAACATTCATAACTAGTGAAACCTCGAGACGATTTTTTGAATCTTCGATATATCAGTTTTTTTTATTAATGTTATATATACTACTAATGCCCATTACGGGTAGGTGGAGTGTTAAATTAATTGCACTCGATCTGTTTGTTCCAGGGCTAAAAAAAATAGTTCTGTTTCTTATCACATAGTCAGTCAATTGTATGACTGAACTATTTAAGAACAGAAGAGGTAGAGGTGTAAAAGACACTAGCCAGAGTTATCTCCTCTGAGAGTAATGAATTTCACTATAGAGCCAGACCCTGTGGTGAATGAAGTGAAGGTGTCATTTCTAGAGTGGAAAGTGGGTACTTATCGGCGGGCCTGGCATGCTGATAAGCATACTCTTTCAACTCAGTGGAGAAGGCAATGGTAAACCACCTCACTCCTCGTTTTTACTTAGTAAAACCTCTAGAAGGTCAAACCAGCCGTTCGGCTGTTGACCTTAACAGCAATATACTTCTGTATATTCTTACAAGTAATAAATTTCAGGATTGCGTTGGGGGATGATGGGTGGAAATATGATCTGAAAATATCTTACCACGATAAAATTATTACTCTGCAGACATGCATACCGGAAAACAAATTTAAACCCATATTTTTCGAATTTTTTTATTCTGTTTTTAAAGAAATCATTATCTTACAACACTGTTAAGAATTCTTAATGTTATAGTAACTTCATTGAATTTTTTTTAGTAAATTTATCTTATAAAACCCATTTAAACATACAGTAGATTTACACAACTTTAAGGTATTTCTACAAATTCCAACATTAAAATTTTAGAACGATTCCAGTCAAAGTTATAGTACATGATGAACTTACCTTAACAGTAAAGCAACAAATTAATTCTTGGAGATCTCAACTTATGGACTAAAAAGTATATATTTCAGATTTCATTGTTAAATATTTGGGCCATCCCAACCTACCAGCCTTTGACCTAGCTAAAAGAAAATTCTCAGCTGTACGACGTCTAAAGCGAAAATGGAGCAGAGACCTCTTTTTCTGAATAACGGACAACACCTGTAATTGTGAATGGAGAATTCACAAAAGGGTACCTCTTCTCCTGTAATTAAAATCCCCCACCGCCCGTTAAATTAAATATTATGTACGAAAATTTTGCTCATTGTATAGTACTGTATTAAAAATTAAAGACAAAAAGTATTTAGATAGACTTAATGGACATCAAAATTTACTATATTTATGCGAGGATTTACAGCCCTAGCCGTATTTTGCTTCCTAAGCACCACCTCTCTCTGTCTCGCCAGTTCCCATCGGAGAGCCGTCGCGAAGACATTGTCTCCTGCACCCCATCCAACCATGTCACTTCCGGCCTACCCCTCCTACCGGCTAGCGTCCACTCCCATACCCTCTTTGGCCACCTTCCATCCTCCATTCTCTGCAAATGGCCAAACCATTTTAACTGCTTCCGGAATATGGTATTTATGATATTTCCTTGAACGCCGATTCTTCTCCTAATTTTAGAATTCGGAATTCGATCGATCCGCGACACACCACAGCTCCGCCTCCAGAAATCCATCTCCACCGCTTGTAGGCGATCCTTCTGTCTCTTTGTCCATACCCACATGTCCGCAGCATAGGTACACACACTCTCCAGGATAGCATGATAAATATTTACGAGTATCTCTGTCTCCTTCCATATTTTATCATTCCAAAGGACAGAATTTAACTGCCCTATAACCCTTCGCCCTTGTGAATTCTTGATGTTTACTTCCGCTGCACTTATTTGGTATTCAAATTATTTGACAATTTATGAACTCGAAATTTAATGTTGAAACGATTTAAATTTTTCGACTTCCTTTACAGATATTGTTATAAACATTTAGCGTAACATATTTTGTATTCGACGAGTACTAATGTTTTTTAAATTTTTTGTCGTAACTATCACAGAAGTCAAATATCTACGGAGTTTCTACTTCCTTTAGTTATAGCAATTACTTATTTTTGAAAAATCAATCTGAACAGATTATAAATTAGTAGTAAAAGGAAAATAAAGGAAAATAATTAGTAACGAACTCACTATAGACTATTACAACACGCTTAATAAAATTTAAAGTAGCTGTAACTTATTGATTTTGGAACCATATAAATTGTCGAATTCTATTTATACTTTAAATCTACAAATCTTTAATGAAATCTATACTTAGAAACTTCAATGAATCTTGAATAAAGTTATAGGAGTTTTAACGAATGGGCGTGAACTTGGTATATATAATAGTGAAATAATATAGTAAGGGAATTATACAGAACAATACATTTGTATTGAGAACATTATCTAAAATCTTAACAATAAAGTAACTTACTGAAATTTATTTCTCAGTTCAGAACTAAGTTGTACGTTTTAGAAAACCTGTTTATACTAGAATATTGTACTTTATGATATCGCCACTAGTATTAGAAGTTAAATATTATTTTGATGTAACTTAAGTACAACCACTACTACAACAAAATATAACAACATTATAAAGTTTTAAATTTTCGTTTTACTTCTTGTTTTCGTTAGCTTTCACTATAGTTCTTTATTTATGTATGTATCAACCAAACAGCTACTAAGTATTTAGTGATATATTATTACTGGTAAAATAATAGGCTTATTACTTATGGGTTACTTAAGTTAGTAATTTTATTTTTAACAAATTACGTTTATATAATATTCTTAAATTAATATTATATTTATTTAATATAACATATGTTTGAAAGTTCATTTATTTATATTTTAAAATGAATTGTTTATATAATATTTTTGCTTTATATAGATATATCAATAATTTATTACACTATAAAATAAACGTATGTTAAAATAGTAATAATAATAATAATAATAATAATAATTGGCATACAGGTGTTTACGTGTTAAATAAATCGTTTACACATCACGCGTTATTAATTTAAAATTTATTGATCAATATAATGTGCCGTTATATAATCTGTTTATCATTTTTATTAATGCAAGAAATTATGTTTCTTATATTAGTTATGGTTTATTTGATTATTTGTTTTATTGGCTTAAACTTCATGTTTTTGTTTAGGTCGTCAGCCGAAAGGCTGGTTTGAACTCCTAGAGGCTTTTTTAAGTTAAACGAAAAGTAAGGTTGTTTACCATGCCTTCCTCACTAAGTTCAAAATTATGCTTATCAGCATGCCAGGCCCTCTGATAAACATCTAATCTCTGGCTGTATGGTGAAATTCATTACTCAGAGGAACTGACTAGTGCTTTTTGGATTTCCGCCTCTTCTGTTTTTAAATGCTTGTCATATAATTGGCTGACCATATTAGGTCACCAACAGACCTCACAACAGACAAACATTTAGTAACTTTCTTTAAAATTTTTTTATTTGGGTTTTTTTCAAAATTTAGCTTTATTATATTTGTAAAATACCAAAGTGTACAGATTATGTAAACAGGGTTATTTAAGAGTATCTCTAATGGTTCAAGTCAATTAACGTTTCATAAATAGATTTCTGCCTATAACAGAGAGGTCGAGTGTCAGATTATTTTCACTCAATCTGTTAGTTGCAGGGCTAAAATGAAATAAGTTCTGTTTTTATCACATGGTCAGCCAATTAAATGATTGAGTCATTTAAGAACAGAAAAGGTAGAGGTATAAAAGACACTAATCAATGTTATTTTCTCTGAAACTAATGAATATCATTATACAGACAGACCCTGTGGTGAATGAAGTGAAGATGTCATTTGGAGGGTGGAAAATATGTACTTTTCAGAGGGTCCGGCATGCTGATAAGCATACTTTTCCTTTCAGGAAGGTGATGGTAAACCACCTTAGTCCTCGTTTTACTTAGTAAAACCTCTACAGGTTCAAACTAGCTTTTCAGCTGATGACCTAAACAACAAATAGATTTCTTTTTTTTACCTGTAGAAGACAGGTTGTAGATAAATTCCGTTAATAAAAAAACAAAGTGTTAGCGCGTTCGATTCCCACTGAGGTCTGAAAATGTTTACTGGTTAAACTCCATTATTACAGTAAGAAAATCTACATAAATCGCTAATGACCTAGCTATTGATATTATTTTAAATAAGTGAATATAAAAAGTAAATTGATAGTACTAATAATATTAGAACCGATGTTAGTACTGTAATGAAAATGTTTCATTTCCTGTAAAGTACAAACGGGGGGTTTAAATTATTGTATTCAATGTTTGAAGTCATGAATGTCTTGTTAGTAATTTGTGTGTGTATGTTGGTATTGAATGAGTTCGTTTGTCCAACAGCTATTAATTTTGTTGTATTTGTTTTTGGTTTGTGCAGGTGAAGAGTGGCATATCCCCGGTGGGCTGGCCGACCAGCCTAGGACCAGCAGGCGTAGTCCTGCACCTGGGTGAATTGTCCCCTGCCTGTCTGCGGCCGAGGGACGTGTACCTGTGCGTGCGGGCTAGACCCTTACAGCTGGCGACGGTCTGGAGCGAGGGTAGCTTATCCGTCCTGCCGGCCACCGCGCTGAGCACCATGGACGACGAATTACCAGACCTATTAAATGACCTCGTCATCTCCGTGGATCGTGCCATACAACGGATTCCTATCGACGAATTACCGTTCCCGTGTTTTCACTGCCATGAGATACCACCGGAGGTGTGTACTACTGAAACCAAGGATTCGTGTATGCAGACCAGCCCCATGTATGAAATGGATGCTTCTATACCTCACATTGATAGCGATGACGAACACGAAGAACACCATATCATTAAAACACATAATGGTGAGTAACAAAATAAATTTATTCATGTTAGTTATTTTTATTATGTTAAGTCATTCGTTCCTTATTTAATCTTAACAACAATTATTATCGTTTCCCTGATATAAATCTGCAATTTATGCTTTATCTTTATTTGATAGACCGATCAATTTTCTATGCAGGGTATTTTACATACTTTCATTGCGATATTTGTCGGTAATAAAATTCCTCTAGAATGAATTAAATTCACTATAAAACGTTAAAAAAATGTAAAAAATCTTTCTTACATTAAAAATAATCTTATTTATTCTGATATTTTTAATTTCTGTTATTGAATCGTTTAAATTTTATGGTTAAAATTTGTTGAACGCCCCAAAACAATTGTATGCACATATATGTACGTTGTTACGGTCAACAGTCGAAAGACTGGTTCGAACTCTAAAGGTTTTACTAAGTAAAAACTAGGAGTGAGATGGTTTACTTTTGCCTTCCTCACTGAGTTGAAAAAGTATGCTTATAAGCATGCCAGGCCCTCCGAAAAGCACCCACTTTCCATCCTGCTAATGACACCTTCACTCATTCACCTCAGGGTCTGGCTGTATAGCGAAATTCATTACTCTTAGAGGAGATAACTCTGACTAGTTTCTTTTATACTTCTACCTCTTCTGTTCATAAATAGTTTAGTCATAAAATTGGGTGACTATGTAGTAAGAAACAGAACTATTTTTTGTAGCCGTGGAACTAACAGATCGAGTGTAATTAGTTTAACACACCACCTTCCCGTTATGGGCATAATATATGTACGGAGAAATGTATATTACTTTTTAATCGAACATTATGTTTATTACATTACCTATGTAAAAAAGTGTAAAATTATTTATTGATAACTAAACAGTATGCTGATTTTTTTGTATTTTTGTTTTTTACTAAATTGTGTATTGTTTTTACGTAAATAGTAGGCCTAATGTTCTCGTTCATATTTTACTTTAAACAATAAGAATTAAACATGCATAATAACAATTAATTCGACAGAGTTGCTGTTATGAACGAAAAACTTAAAAAATAAAGTGATAGCCTACTTAAGTTATTTATTTCTCTCACATTTTATTATTTATCTGTAATGATAAAAATAGTTTTATTATTTAATGAAGTTACTAATAGATTTACTCCACATAATATTTTAAAATACAAAAGATTAATTTTGTAGACCGCTTTAAAAACAAAATTTCATTGGTTTGTTGAAGTGAAAGGAATTTCGTTCTGGCCTAATAGTTTTTCTACTCTTAAGTTAAAAATACATACATTAAACTAGCTCGAAACTCTTTTCAGGAATCAAATAACTCGAACTATTTTTAAAACCGTTTAAAAATGTTTGTAGCAACGTGTTTTACAAAAATTCATAATGGTAGTAAAATAACAGATGTTTTCACGGATTCCTTTTAAAAATATATTTAAATTCAAGAGTGTTTCTATTTGTTTTTCCCGAATTTATTTTTATGAGTCACGTTACAATATAATTTCTAATTGTGTGTCTTAGTCATTTTTTACTGATAATTGTCAGTATAGAATGATAAAAATAGCTTAAACTATCATTCTTTTAGAGTGAACGTACCTTATTTTTACTGGTCTTATTATGACTGAATTTCGTATGTATTTATCATTAGATCTTCCTTTATTTCCACTACTTTACTTCTAAATTTAATTCTATTTTACTTAGTTTCATCGTTCCTTACCGACTTTTGTCTTCCAAGTCATTAACGTGTCGTTCAAGCACATAGTTTGGTTATCTTGTTTTTCAAGAAGTTGACGATTCTTCTGGTGAATCTTCTTTTCCTCGTGAAGTTTAAGATAATGTCCTAATAGGCGTACAGTCCCTCAGCTGGTTCAATCTGCATTCTCTTTCCTCATTTCTACTAGCTCCCATAATCTTTCTCAAAATTATACTTTGTATTTATTTTTTGTTATACAGATTAATAAAATTACTAAAAAATAATATATTTTTACTGTACAGCAAAATTTATAATCTGTTCTTATAGAGAATAATACGATGGGTTTGCTTTTTATATCATTTTCGAAGTAAACCTCCCAGTGGAGGAAATCTTCGTAAAGAAATGTATTTCTTGCGTTTCATTTTCATTTAAAAATAACTCCGTAGGTATCTTGGCTTCAGTCGGCGAGTGTCGTTTTAATTATCTAATAGTGAGATGACTAGATGTTTTGTTTATGATTCGAGTCTTCTTAGGAATTTTGTACGGAAAGTGTGGATTGTTGTTGAGTTGTTTGATTGTTCGAATCTATGTATGTTAGATTGAAATCTTTGGATGATTTCTATGCTGGAGTGGATTGCTGTCTCCCACTGTTGGATCCCATATAAGTCCAAATAGGTTTTATAAATAATAATTTACTTTTTAGTGTGAGTTTAGACCGTTTTCCTAGAATTCAATTTTTTTTAAATTTTATGTTTACCTGTTTTCTTTCGTTCTGTGTATGTGTTTTCCATTTCAGTAGTTTGTCAAGATGAATACCAAGATATTTAGCGGAGTCTTCGTCAGGTTGGCCTACATGCGTGTTTATGTAAATACTGTGCGTGTGTTTTTTGTGTGTGTATGTCACGTGCACACTTTTCGTTTCACTTTTCTTTATTCTCCATATAATATATATTTCTATAAAATAATATATTATATTTTTTAGCGTCATCGGGATCTGTTAGTACAACTAATGAATGCATCGTACAACAAAAATTAATAGGCCTGCACATAAGCAGTAAATTATTATAAACACTAGTATATTTTGTATCATTAAAAATGATAATGCGTTTCGGCGTTATTTGACGTCGGTTTAACGTTTATTTACGTTGATTTATACTGAAGCCTTTAGCGTTAAATAATTCTGTACACTTTTAGTACGTATGCTACTTTAAATGCTTGTAGTACTCATAACTATAAATTTAGAGAAAACTATTTAAAAATGTTTCATATTTTATAGTTTGTAACATAAATATGTTCATTAACTACCGTTATAATGATAGGTGCTTAATTTTATCAAATTAATCTGGTGTCAAATTTTTATACTTGTATTTTGTAGAACATATGTCTAAGCGACTATTTTAATGACTAGCATATTGTTAAATCTTCTTAGATCATTATTTTTAATAGTTTTTTTAGACAAATCTACAGATCAGTCAGTTTCATATATTTTTGTATGAAATATGGTTTAAGTATGTTTATTTTTAATCAATTGAACTGGCGGATTAGTAAAAAAGTTGGAACCCCATGTTTTTCTTTTCTAAATCAGTTAAGATGCAATCAGCTGGATTTCTTCAACGTTGTCATGGTGGTATAGTATTTCCTTATAATCTTGCGTAACCTCTGGATTTTCGAAAGACAACCAAACGCTAATTGTGCAATATTTCGCGAATACAAGAGCGGTCAGTCACGCTGAATTTTCATGGACACACAGCAGGGCACTATTGTTACTATACATTACCGAGCCGAGAAGTTAGTAGCCATACTTTCTTAGAAGCAGGATTAAAGCAAGTCAAAACTCAAATAAGATGTCCAGCGAGTCATGATGCACCGCCAAACGGTTTGTTTTGACTACAATTTTCTGAAATAATAAACCTTTGTGAAAAAATCTACCTGTTAGTGAATAATTTAGTTCATGTCCATTAGCAGATCTCTGATATCCTGATAAACTAGAATTTTATGATAATGTTTCTCAGCACCTTGTTTTGCAACCATTGTATAATGCTTACAGGATTTTATCTTTGTTTGGTATATTCCAAAAGTTTCGTAACATAGTCCAAACAGGTTTTGGCGTTTGTTTTCATCTTCTTTTACAAATAGTCCATAAAATGATCCCGCAGTGAGTTGAACATTATCTCTTCTTGGGAATTTCTCATACTTTTCTCTTTGCCCAGTATTCTTCCATTCGTACTGATCTGTTTGCTCTTTCTTCATCTGAGAATTTTGCTTTTGTTTTCCGTTTATTCACTGTGCTCGCCTCTCATCATGCGGTCTTGGGTTCGAATCCCATTCAGGCACGGAGCATATTTTCATACGTTACAAAAAATCATTTCATCCTTCACCGTCTGCATTAGAAGAATTGCAGAACAATCGGACGCTAAAAAAAAAAAAAAAAAAAAAACTGGGATTTACTTGCAAATTATAAACTTCCTTTCCGAATGATTCTCTTTCCCAGCAATCGGATTTTCAAAATGTATTATTTCTCTTATTCATTTTGTTGTCTGGAAACAAAAAAAAAATGTTTTATTTAAAAAAAATTTATAGAAACATATTAAAATATTTTGTAAACTTTCTGGTTACAAAGGTGCAGACAGTTGGGCAGGCCTGGACTGAAGAATGGAAACAGGCTTATTGTGTTAAAATGAATGAATCTCATGCCCAAAGAAAGCAGCTCAGGAATCCAACTAAAAAATGAAGAAATTGACTTCGTAACTAGTGGGCTCTTCAATGTATCTCTTTAATAGTCAAATAATAAAAAAAAAGTTTTTATAGTTCGATAGTAAGGATTTTCTTTCCAAAATCTTATATCTTAGTCCAAGGGTTTTCTCTTCTTTTGATATGGGCTTTCCAGTGGAGCTTATAATTTAGTGGCATACCATTAATAATAAATATAAATTTCCGTAGTTAGTAAAACAAAAATCATCAAAGAATACCTCGGCGGTTCATTAGGTTGACTGTTAATCGGAGGAACCCAAATTCCATTCCTGACTATCGTTTGGAAAATTATAATATGGATATAATTAAATTTTTACCACTGTAGTTTCAGATGACCTAACTGTTGATGCGACTTAAATTAAAAGAATTAAATAAAAGTTGAAATTTTTAAGAGCTTTAGGAAAGTCTACCTTTACTTTGAGGTCAGACGAAGTATTAAAAATATTTTTTCATAAATAAGTCCTTACACAATTTTACAATCTTTTACATGATGACAGTGGTTTGTAATGAAGTTATATATAAATTATTAAGTTGTCCGTACCAGTAGATTGTCGTGCGCTTTAAATTTCTGAATTCCTTATAAACACTTTTCATACCGATAACGCCATCAGCTATGTTGAAGTTAACAAATGGCAAACATCTTGGATAGTTACGTGCTGTACTGTTTGTGCCACTAAACCTAGCATACTAATTAACATAAGACGTGCTTCACTCCCATCTGAAATAAATAAAAATCTTCGGTAGAGTAATTCATTAAAAATATAAGCAACATCGGTGATTATAAAATATTATTATCGTGATTCTTCGGATACTTAAGTCGGAAGAATTTAACCGATTACTTTAAATCTTGGTTTACGTATTAACGGAAATAAGGACAAACCTATGCAGCTGGGTTACAAAGTACAGTAATTCTATTTTGAATAAAGTACAATGTTCTAAGTAAGATTACTATATAGAATCCTCTCAAACAAGTCCATTGATCACTTCAACGAAGTTGCCGTTGTTGTTGTTGTTTCTGCTTACTGTTCGGTGTACTGTATAATAAATACTTAATGGAAGTGGGACAGAAGTATTCTTGTAGATAGAATACTGACCTACCGCACTATACACTTTACTATCGAATCCTTTCCTTGTTAAATTTTCTTCAATGAAACATGTAATCTTTGTTATCCAAATTTGGTCGAATCGAAAATAACGTTATGAACTTGATGATGCTAAATTATAATTAGTTCCGAGATAACTCAAATCGATTCTTTCCATATGTAATTTACTTGATTAAGGAATAAATTCTCTTTTACTTGTTAAGAATCTCTGATGTTTTCCTCTTTAAATTTAAAAATTGTAATATATGCGTTAAGTTTTGGAATTTAGATTATTATGTCAAAGAATTTCTTTCATCAGCTCGGTACTTTTATTAATCCCAATATCAAAAATTGATATTACTGTGACGTTATCATGAATTCGTTGAATTAAGGGAAGAGAATAGGCCTCAATAAAACATAAGATTGTAAAATAATGAAAATATTGGTTAGTAAAGTATCCGGTGTTTTTTTCAGTACAATTTAGTAGAAATTAATGAGAAAATGAAATGGTTCTTCCCATATTAGCTTATAGAAATGTTTTTCTCTAATTTTTATTACGGTACTGTACATTAAGCTGCATAACTTCCTTATATGATATTTAAATGGCGGTGGGGAATTTCACTTTAAGGAGAAGAGGTACCCAGTGGTACATTTTCCGTTTAAAACTTCGGATATTGTCCGTTATTCTGACCAAGAGGTCTCTACTTCATTTTCGTTTTAAACGTCGCACAGTTGGGAAGTTCCTTGTAGCTAGATCACGGGATAATTGGTTTGGATGATCATCTAGTCTTTCATGAAATGTACTATAGAAGGACGCGGTTAGCGTTTTTTCTGTCAGAATTTTTGAATTGTCGTGGAGGGTTTTATTGCTTACATAAAAAGGAGCGCTATAAACAAGTCTTAAGAATTTTAATTGGAAGAACTGAAAACCTAGATTTAAATCTAAATTATAGGTTCAACAGAGAAAAACAGACTGCAAATAGCATAAATTATATTCTTTCAAAATTTCAAGGGTTTTCCGAATTACACTGACTAGAGATTCACTTGGAGTAAACGGAACCAATGCAAAAATCTTAACCAGGATATTTGCTATTACTAATTAATTACAATAAAATTTATTATTTTCTTTATGAATTACATAAGGGTCATAAGGAAGAGATTTTGTTCAATGGATGATCACATAAAAAACTCCCCTTTGAAGCACGGAGGTGCAGATCTGAGGGAAATAGTTGTGTCCTTAGGCCTTGTAGGAGATGGTCTGAATCTGTTTCCTGAATTGAGCGCATAGATTGATCAGACAGACTTGTTTGCCTATGTGTCGTGCATTTCCAAAATGGTGCAAGGGCCATTTTGGGTGATATACTTTTTATTACAAAAACACGTTTTAAATGTTATATTTAACAATGCAACAGTACATTGTCTTGCCTATTACTGATTCTAATGACAAACATTTGAACTTCAGAAACATCTGTGGAGGTCAAAACATTGTATCGCAAATGTATTGTTTTTCCTTCTGTAAAATTTTGTTTTTGGCACTTACAGCGTTTTGGAAATGAAAGGTTCATTTCGTCATCACAATTACTGATGTATTATATTGTACGGAAACAAGAAAATATTAAAGGTATACAATTTTAATACAACTTACGATATCTATTTTTTTCTTTTTTTAGTATCTTGTACAGTTAATGCAACCATTAATTTGTTTCAATAATATTTAATTAGATATTTTATAAATCAGGTTTAAGTATTTTTTGTATTTTCAACATTCATGAAAAAATATTTAAAATTTATATTGACTTTTACTGTGTACCACATATTAATAGTATGTGCAAATGTTTGTTCATTTATTTTTATTACGGTACTGCAGATTGAGCTGCACAATTTCCGTATTTGATTTTATTTAACGGGCGGTGGGGTATTTCACTTTAAGGAGAAGAGTTACCCAGTGGTACATACATCGTCTGTTTAGAACTACGGGTGTTGTCCATTATTTAGACCAAGAGGTCTCTGCTCCATTTTCGCTTTAGAAGTCACGCAGTTGGGAAGTTTTTGTTGTCATGTGACGGGCTAGTAGGTTTGGATGGTCATGTAGTCGTTCGAAAAATTTACTATAGAAGGACGCGGTTAGTTCCTTTACTGTCCGAATTTTGAAATCGTCGTGGAGGGTTTATTGCTTACAAAAAAAGGAGCGTCAGAATCAAGTCTTAAGAATTTCGGTGGAAAGGCCTGGATCGATTTTAAGCGAGAAATTTAAATGAACAATATCGTATTTTACTATAATACTTTTCGCAAGAAAACAATTATAAATTTATATATAGCCTATATAATAATTTTTAATTTAGATATCATATTAATAACTTTCACAAAAATCTTTTTGTGAAAGTGTAAATCGCATTTTAACGGGCTTAAAACTTATACATCGATTAAATGAATGTATAAATATACATCAGAGGGCGGATTTAATTATTTTTAATTATTAACATCGTACATACGCAAAAATAAAATAAAATATCCATAAAGCAAAACACAACGGAACTTAGAATTGATTAACATTTGCAAAACTAAATATATTATATTTATATTGTTTTAAAAGGAAATAATATATTTATGTACATATATTTTTCATTATATTGTCATTACAAGTATTTTAAATGTAAGTATTTTATGATTTTATAAATACATTGGTTTATTTATTTATATTATATTTATTCTTATAATATTACCATATTTATTAGAACTTTCTCTATAAAACTTCGAACTTGCAAAAATTTGTTAGTTCGTTTTTAATGCTTATACGATACGGTTCAATAGTGAGTGATATACTTTTGCTTCGTATATATATGTTGAGTTTGACACATTATGGTAGCTATAGTAATTTTATTTGTATTCATAATATATCCATGTATTTAATGTTTTATTTATTATTATTTTATGGTATTAATATTGTCGCTTATTTTAACAGAGCTTTTGTGAAAGTTATTTTAATCTTATTTTATTAGTAATTATTATTACTATGTTCATTAATAATGTACATTATGATTTATGGAATAATGTGTGTTATGCAATTTTAATTAAGTATAAAGATTACTCTTAGTCGCTTTATGCGAAAGTTCCATAAAATCATATTTTTATTACGGCTGTCTTTAATAATTACTGAAAATCATTTTGTATGATTATTAACCATTTTGACGTTTGATATTAAGATTCATAAATTATAATTAGTAATTATATGTTGTTAATATTAACATATGGTATCATGTTATTATCTTAATAAAAAATTTATAGAATGATTAATAATAGTAGAAGAATCTACGGAAAAATCGTAATGGGAGTTTAACCATTTCCAAGCAATTTGAAATGTTTATGTTGAGGAAGTTGAAACTGCACTTAAAAACCATAGAACATTTTAATAATACAAAAAATATTAATTCGTTGAAAGGAGACAGTGTTTTGAAAATTAAAAACTTCTTAATTGGTTTTTCTTATAAATGAATCTCTTTAATTAATATCCATAGTCAAAAAACTTAAAGCAAATGTTAATAAAATATATTTGTTATAGTATTTGTCGCAAGGTGGATTCATTTCTTCAAATTATTCTCAGCTTTAGGGAATTTCAGATTTTTTTTTTTTTAATTAAATCCCCGCAGACGTCTACACCGACGATGGAGTAGGGACATCATTTTGTAATAAGTAATTTCCGATAGTATACACTATTATCTAATCCATCCACAGGACATTTCCAGCTGGAGCCCACTGTTGAGTGGTGATCTCCTCTAAGTCTTAAAGCGCATTTTATTCCATTTCTTAATCACCTCATTCACTCGTTGTTATTATATACAGTTGTGAATTTTCCTAAGTCAAAAAAAAAAAAGAAAAAAAAAAAAAATTAAATGTGACGTTTTTCATAGAAGAATGTTATGATAAAATTAAAAATTTTCGTACAATTTTTTGATAAATGTTGTTAAAAATAATAATAGAATTTGGTAGATTATTATATAGACGTGTTAATAAATTTTTGTCATAAAAGCTCTTCCTTGCGGGGAGGCCTTGGTAGCAACTCCGCTTTTGTATTTTTGCTAATGTTTAGAATTTTAAATATTTTTTAGAATGTAAAAATACAAGAATTTGGTGCGTCTTGATGAGTACTTATATTTATCAGTACTTATAGGCTAATAGTATTGTGCTTAAAATTTATAATGCTCATAATAGACAGGCGGAGTGTTAAATTATTTCTACTTGATCTACTAGTTCCAGGGCTACAAAAATAATTCCGTCTATTATCATATAGTCAGCCAGTTATACGACTGAAGTATTTAAAAACAGAAGAGGTAGATGTGTATAAGATACTAGTCGAGTTATCTCCTTTAAGAGCAATGAATTATACAGCATTATACAGCCAGACCCTGTAGTTAATGAAGGTGTCATTTGCAGTGTGGAAAATATGTGCTTTTCTGAGGGCCTATCATGGTGATAAACATACTTTTCAACTCAAGTGAGGAAGGCAATTGTAAAACACTTCACTCCTCGTTTTAAGCCTCTAGAGGTTCAAACCAGCCTTTCAGCTGATGACCTAAACATCAACTATTTGTTTATACTTCTTGAGTCTTCTCTGGTATATTTCTTACTGAAGGTGTTCATTTTTGCTGAATTGAGAGGATGTTTAAATCTTTAGGTAGTATGTTGTTTTTTATGTGCCTAGGACATGATATGGTAGTTTCAAGTAATTTTCAATAGAACTGTTTCAGTATCTCAATGCAGGAGTAGCTTACTGTGCTCCAAAAATAGATTCCATACCCCCGGATCGGTTTGAAAAGTGCATTTTGTATGATAGTATTATATTGATTAAATTAAGTGTTGATCTTTATTTTAGAATTAAATGAAATTATTTGTTTCCAATTTTCTGTTGTTTCCGTTTGTTTTATACATAAAATTTTCAATGATTTTTCAATTCATTGTGAGTTTTAATTCAGACGTTTAGAAAGATGAATGCGAAGATAATAACGGAGTCTATTTTAGGTATTTCCTACATGAAGTAACTAATTTCAAAAAATATGTATTGCCTAGTACCTCTAGCATAATTTATTGTTACGTTACTACAGAATGACTTGAAATGCCTATTAGCCACCTCTGTGACACAGTGGTAGAGAAATAGACTACATTTGGAACGTTCCGTACCTGGCTCCCAGTTAAATCCAGAAATCTTTTTACGTAGTCAGCTACTACAATTGTCAAAAACTCAATTCAGTCCTTCATTATAAAGCAATTGATGTAATTTTAAACACGGTGCCAAAATATTTTCACCATTTTTTTCGTAGGAATATTTCACATACCTCTAACTTGAAACAAATCAATTACAAGTGTACATCCTTTAAATATTTTACAATTACTGAATTGACCTTCATGTAGTTTTTTTAATCTATAAAAATATTTCCGCATATGATTACAATTCAAAAAAATACAACGCAGTAACAAATAAAAATGTATTTATAATAAATATTTCTTACATATACAATTACCAAAGCAATTTTTAAGAATTAAAATTACCATAATAAATTTTATGGATGAATATGTATAAATAAATAAATAATAAATATACATAAGATGTAATTAAATACAAAGTAGTATTCTCGTTAAAGAATTTGGTAGAATTTTAAATGGCTATTTCATTTGGAGTAAAATAATAATAGTATAAGAATTATTTTTAAATTTGAAGACACGCAATATTGTATGTTGAATTGCAAGCCGTAGGGTAGTGTAAGGCACTGATTGCTCGTAACTTAAAGGTAGGAAGGAGATAGTTCAGTAGAAAAAGGAAGTAACGTTACTAAAGATTTGTGGCAAATTTGCATAATTGAGCAATAAACAGAGTACATTGACTGTATTCTATATTATTGTACTGTATTTATAAGCATACATTTTCCAGCCAACAATGCGGTAGACCACGGTTATAGTTTTATTACAAATTTATTGTACGATACATTATTCTACTGTTAATTTAATGTTTTATTACAGCTCCTTATTTAAGGTAAAATAATTTTAATTAATATCAATCAGTTGAACATAATATATTAAATACCTACTTATTAGTTTTATGAGAATTACTAAGCACATTTTAAGTGCGTTTATTTTATGTATTAAAACGTTAACCTAACGCTATTACTTTATAATAAAATGTTCAGAAGTTTGTGATGTGTTAAGTCATTCATTTGGAGGGAACTTTCTTTTAAATGTATACGTTGTTGGTTAGGTCATCAGTTATGAAGCTGGTTTGAACCTCTAGAGACTTTACTGAGTAAAACGAGGAGTGAAGTGGTTTACACTTGCCTTCCTCCTTTTGTAGAAAAGTATGCTTATCAGCATGCCAGGCCTTCTGAAAAGCATGTTCATTTTCCACCCTCCAAATGACACTTTCACTTTATTTACCATTATGTATTATTTTTTTGTTAAGTTCATCAGTCGAAAGGATGATTTGAACATCTAGAGGTTTACCAGGTAAAACGAGGAGTAAGGTGGTTTATCAGTTGGCTTACTTACTGAGTGAAAATGTGTGCTTATCAGCATTCCAGGCCCTCTAAAAAGCGTTTACTTTCCACCGTGCAAATGACACTCACTTCATTCACCACTGGTTCTGGCTGTATAATGAAATTCATTACTCTCAGAGGAGATAACCCTGACTAGTGTCGTTTACACCTCTCCTTTTTCTGTTCTTAAATGCTTTAGTCGTATAATTGGCTGACCATGTGATGAGAAACAGAACTATTTTTTGTAACCCTGGAATGAAAAAGTTTATACGATAATACTTTAAATAAAAATTATGGAATGCAAAACTGACAAAAAAATCATTCACAGGTGTGCTGAGAAATACTTTCTCCTTCGGGTGTCATTCGTTTTTTACTCCTTTATTTATTTAATTTACTCCTTCGGGTGTCATTTGGTTTTTTGGATTCCAGGAAAATTGGGAGTATTTTAATTAGTAGTAAAAAGATGAATGGGAAGAGCCATATTAGGGTTTTTACAAGACAGAATGAGAAACGAGGTAATCCGAGACAAAGTTAACTGATGCAATAGAATGTATCGCAGGTGTCAAGTGGAGATGGGTTGGACATGTGACGAGGTAGATCTGTGTCAGTTGGTTTACGGAATAACTCAATAAAGATCTCATGAAACCAGGAGAGGTGTTGAAAACCGAAGATAAGATGGATACGTGTAATCACATGGACGTATCGGGCACGATAGAGAAAAATTTAAGAAATCAAAAGAAATTTATATTCAGGATTGGGTAGAGAAATGCTAAAGAAAAAGACTATATGGGATTATTATGATTCTGAATTTTGTCACTGAACTATGGTCCAATTCTAGAAATTTCATTTTTTGTTGCATTTGGAAATGTACATTTCTATAATTGTATCATTGATGAAGGAGATAATGAAAACTAACTTGCAATGTTTGATCGGATACGAAACTTGGGAATTTATTAATTTATCATAAGGATTTACTTGGGAAATACTGTACTCGAGAATGACAGGACTACCGGTTCTGAAAAAATTGAAAATGCTAGTAAAATGTTTGTAATTGTAGTAAATTATCAAGCCCATTACAGTCAGGTGGAGTGTTAAATTATTTGGACTCGATCTGTTAGTTCCAGAAACAAAAAATACTTCTGTTTCTTATTACATGGTCAGCCAATTATACGACTGAACCATTTAAGAGCGGAAGAGATAGTGGTAGAAGAGAAACTAGTCAAAGTTCTCTCCTCTGAAAGTAAAGAATTTCGTTATACAGCCAGTCCCTGTGGTGAATGAAGTAAAGATGATATTTGTAGAGTGGAAAGTAGATGCTTTTCAGAGAGCCTGGCTTGTTGATAAGAATACTTTTCCACTCAGTAAGGAAGGCTAGGGTAAACCACCTTCCTTATTTTACTTAAGTAAACCCTCTAGAGGTTCAAACCAGCCTTTCTGCTGATGGCCTAAACACCGGTTAATAATTAACCAACTTTTAAGATGGTTTTACTTGAAATTCCAGATCACACTAATTATAACTCTTATAAATACAGCATAAAAATCAGTGAAAAATTAAAGAAGATTCAAACAGTAATTCTCAAAAATTAACCAAAGAACTATTACCGTTCATTGACCTTTCATTTCAAAATTACCAAAGTGAAACGGAATTTAAAATAAACGAGTGTGTAGAAGTGTATTAGTGCACAACGTAATTCACAAGTACGGAAACGCATTAAAAAATAATTAAAATTTATTATTATTTAAACTAATATATTTTATTGTTTTAAAAATAAATAACAAAGATGTTATGTTTATGAATGCATAGTTGCAACAACATAAGTATAAGAAGATACGCTGGCAAAATGAATCAGGGAGTTGTTTGAGTGACCATATGGTGTTGAATACCTTAAGGACATGCATGACCCAGAACTTTATCACCTAATAGTTATACTAGAAAAATAGAGAGAGAGAGAGAAGCAAAACGGAAGGGGGAGAAAGAGATAGGTTAAAGGTTATTATTATTAATTCTTTGGTTATGAATGTAAAGAGAACTTTTATTTTTGGGAATTCTATATTCGTACTCGTGAAAACATTTTCAAGATTTTGGCTCCAGATACGCCTTTTAGATTTGTAATGTATTCTGCGTGTCGGATACACTAATATAAGGTTAAAATATTGTACACACGATCCTTTAATGTACTAACATACATGGATGCATTTAAAACCATATAATATATATGTTACATATTAAATCCGTTTTTAGGTCATAATTGTCATGACATTACATGAATAATGTAATACTTCCTTAGCATAATCATATTCTGCAGTAAATTAGGGTATTCTATTCAAAGGGCATTCCAATTATATGCGTATAAACAAATAGTAAATCATACTGAATTGAATATATTATACAATTACAAAAATATACTTCTACAAATATATTTAATAGGTTTAATTCAATTGTATCAAATAATTTGGAGAAAGTTTTTATGTTAATTGACAATTTTTTAACACATTATGTTTTTTACAAAGTAATTTTAACATTATTTTATTAAAATATGTTTATACTTGAATATAATTTTGAACCCAAAAACCCAAAAAAAATATAAGGAATATTGTTTATAACAATATTCGCAAGTGGGAATTATAGATTAAATTGTATGAATATTTATTTGAAATGGTAAATTATAAATTTTCTAGACGTCGTTTTCTACATTTTAAAACATTGTACCTCCATTATTGTATTATAACAATATACAAACTCCATTTGAGACTAATCTAGACTTATGATATCCAGCTCTTTGGAGTAGTGGCAGAGAGTAACTTAAAGTCGATCCAGGCCTTTCAATAAAAATTCTTAAGACTTTCGTCTAGCGCTCCTTTTTATGTAAGCAACAAACCCCTCCACGACGATTTTAAAATTACGATTAAAGATATTAACTGCGTTCTTTTATTTAATTTCATGAACGACTATTAAAGTAACAAAATATAATGATAAAATTTTTGGTGAATAGTGTCACAAAACAGAATATCTTTTTTATTGTGGTGAATTCATAAGCGTTAAAAAATAATATCTTTTGAACATAACGTTTTGATAAATCTAATCATTAAAGATTTTTTTAAACGTAACAGATTTAAATATATAGAAAAGTATTCTCGTGTAATCATTTTAGTTGTATTTTAATTAAAATTATCGATTAAAAATTGAGCAATGTATGTCAAGATGATAATGACGTTAAAAATATGTCATTAATAATAACAACTAAGAACGCGGCTGAATCCACGCCAAGTTCATCACTTCCGGACTTCTAAGAATATGTTTTGTAATATAGAATTTCCTAAATAGAATTTCTGTCGTAATTAGCTACAAGAATAATTATTAATTAACATGATTTTTATATTCAATTGATATAAATTTTATTGTTATTGATTAAGAAGAATGTCACGTTCCTAATTTTATTATATAAAATAAGTTATATTAAAAAAGTGCGAACTAATTATGATCCAAAAGTTTCATTTTGAGAGTATTTTCATTGCGAACACTATATTTGTCACATCAACATCGTAAAACATTTGACTACTTGAGCTCTTGTTACGATCTTTAGACTTTTAGTTAATCAGTTGATTACATCACCGAATTCAAAATCTCGGCGATTCTCTCTAATTCAGTTACACGGAGGATTCTAGAAAAATAAATTGTAGTAAAATTTTATGCAAATCGTTTCACTTCTCTACGCTTTCTTTCACAAATTTAAACATTTTATTGGCTTTTGTTTTACTTTTATGATTAATATTTACAATCGGTTATTTAACTGTAAGTAAATTTTATAACATTAGAAAAAAATCTTGATGGAGATTAACCATTAGCGTACTTCGAATTCAAAAATCAACTGCTGTAATTAGTCAGGTTAATTTTTAATGTGTTTATTATAAATATAAAATTTAGAAAATTATCGTCAGCTAACCAAAAAGGAATAAAATTTGTCGGCCGTAGTTTTCGTTGTTAATTTCTAATGTTGTCTGTAAGGTAAGTCTTAAATTTTGAAACGTTTCAGTCTATGGTAGTGGTCATTTTTATCTTTGCCAAAGGTTTTTGATGAAGTTCAAATTTTGTCTTGGTATTTTTTGTTCGTTATCGTATTTCGTCTTGAACAATTTTTATATAAATGTTATGGTGAATTTCGTCATAGTTTTATTTAACGATAACAATTTAAGACAGTTTTAGCGGTTTTAGTTGAAAATATCTACTTCTAAACGTATTAATTTGATGAGTGGTTTACAGAAGTCAGAACGGATACTTTTAAATATGGAATAATCCAAGAAAACATCATAGACCACATCAAGTTCAGAATACCGATTACTGATTTCGAGGGTTTCTACAAAGAATAAAAGCAGAATACAGGATGAATTTATTAAAGAAAGAACAACGTATACAAAATAATTGTGAATACTAATAAAACTTTATTAACTTATTTTTACAATAATTACCCACACATATTCTTTGGAAAAGTTAAAATACATTTTCAACAATCACAATGTACAAGGTGAAGGAAATTGACCTACCCAAGTATGACTAAAAAGTCATGTCCTAGGAAAGGTGTTGTCTTTTTTGTTTAATTATTTTATTTTATTGGTTTTCTTTTATTAATAGACAGTGAAAAAATGTTGAAAGCACGGCCGTAAATGAACGTGTTGTAAGTTACTTCACATATTTCTTTAAAAAATTGAATTACTCTTTTAACGTAAATACTTTGTTAAAAGCGATCAGTTTGAAAAATAAATGCGTACTAATTTTAAATTGTTGGAACCCTTTTCATCTTAATTTTTTTGTCTATGTGTGACACTAAACAGTTTAGCTTTTATGACAATTTGACGTTTGAAATACCTTTTCGAGCTCTTAATTTAAATAAGCCATTGAATAAACGTACATTTACTCATCGTACCTGCCTGTTTTGTGAATTCTAGGTTCCCACATAGTACTCATTTCATAAACTGTTCAAAGTTCAATATTTACGCTACGCTTTAATGACATTACAATTTTCTCTCCGTTTTCATTCATGGAAGCTTATTCTAAATATAATTAATTTTTACGACTTTAAAATTAGCTTTTTCCGTTCCCTAACTGAACTTTACTTTTACTTAAAATATGTATCTTAATACTTACATTCTTAATGTAATTGGGTTTACAGATTAATTTTCTTGCTAGTTCTTTGTACTTAAATTTACTATCTAAAACTGTAGTCAATTACATTTACAGGGAATTCTACTCGTAAAATATTTTTATTATTCATGAAATTGGTTTAAAAACCCCTATTTACTAAACACATGACTGATATAAACATGTGTTTGAAAATAGTAAATCTATTTTTGTAGTGTTTTATTTACCAGTAGCCTACTTTTAGCACAATAATATTGTTAACTTTCTAAGTATTATTGGTTATTTCAGTTATGGTACTTCCGTCTTGTTTACAAATGTATAATTGTTCTTAATAATTTCACTTTTTGTAGTTTTCTTTTAGAGATAATTTTAGATAGTCATTTATTGTGTGATTCTTTTTCAAATTAAGAGGTTACCTCTATTACCCTTTTGTAATTTTTAATTTGAGCATCTTTTCTGGATTCCTGACTTATTAATAATTATTTTTGTTACTTTTTGTTACTTAGATCAACATTCAAAAAGTAAGTTTCAACTCCTATGGTTTTTCAGTGTGAACTAGGAGTCAATTAGTATTCTATTGCCTTCATCATAAAATTCAGTATGCCCCAGACCTCTTTTTGCTGATAAGTACATATCAAATTTTAAACCCTGCAAATGACGCCTTTACATAATGCTTGAGATTATAATGTAACATATTGATTTGCATGAGTTAACTCTTAACTTATAAAAGTAATTTACCTATCTACTTCATATTTATTTGTTAAAGGACTAGGGAAGAAACAGAACTATTTTTTAACTATTCTCTTGTATTTAATCGATAATCTTGTTAATTACGATTGCTCAAGTGTTATTTTATTATAACTGTATTATGTGCTAACGATTAAAACAATTTTCACTTTTTTATAATTTTCTCATGAACGACTCCTACGATTTTTTGTTTCAGTCGCCTTATTTACTAAATGTACTATTCTATACGAGATAGGGTAAGCACTATGTCTGCTGAAATTTTTGATGGCTGTGCTCTCGTGATAAAACCGGTTTTATAAAGATTACGGTTTTAGTACGTATTTTAGGCCAAAAGTGTTTATTATTTTAGGGCTAATTGTTAATAATAAAAAACCTTCGTCGTTTATTTACTAGTGTTTTTTTCTACAGTGCTTAGTTAAAAGTCAATTAGTGATTTACTATATTTTGTAGATCAAAATTGGTAAAAAATGGGATTTTTCTAAGATTACGGCCTTCTTAGGATGCCTTTTACGATAAAGTGTACTTAATCAAAGTTATAGGAAATTAAAAAAACTACTAACTTAATCTACTTTTCACGGTTGATGAGCTCTGCTGTTCTACACGTTTAGACCAATCAGAACGTTTGCCAGCGTTGTCAGATTGTAACTGACAAACATTATGCGCGCATGCGTATAAGAGCCGTAATAGTTCACTCTCGTCTTGCATCGCATACTGAACACATCGATTATAGAGCGCGTTAACACCCAATACTTTACAATATAATCAGCTGATTGTATGTTTATGGGTTATAATTGTTATTGAAATACAAAAAATGGCACGAAACGGCTGACGAAATATTTAACAGAGCTACAAGAGCAAGTATTGGCAACGTTGCTGGCAAGTCATTGACTAGCTATAAAGTGGGTAGGGGGCAATGCATACGTTCAGAGCTCATCAGCCTTGAAAAATAATACACTTTATTTCTAGCATTTTTCTACACACAACTTAGTTAGGCGTCAATTAAGTAAGTGTCCTTATTTTTAAGTTCTACAAGGTTGATATCCTTTTTGCGTCATTCACTTATGATTAAAATTAGGTTATATTTTTTCATTTTCTATTGTTAAATTATGATTAAATACAGGTTATATTGTTCATTATTTACATTGACATGAGAAAGTCGTGTGAGTGTTTTACACCGGAATTTTTAAATTTGATAATATGAAGTTATTGAAATGTTACAATTAAGGGGTTCGTATAATCTGTGAATTGATGAAGATCAGGCGTTAAAAAATTATAATATTCTGTTTACATTAATCAGATCAGTTTTATAAACTAATGTGATGTGTATCGGTATGCATAATTTATCACAAAATAATTCATCGCAGGATATGTTAATGTTTAATTTAATATTCTATACACATTTCCGTTCGAGTAACATGAACGGTTATTGTTGTTAGAACTTGTAAGACGGGCCTACATGTTCTATAATGTGTGGGCCGATAAAATAGTAAATGAGTCCTTCTACTTCTACTAGGCGGGTAAGGTAGGTTACTGATCCGACAACGATCAAGAATCTTGATGAGCTCCCTTGGCCACACCACCATTCTTTGCGTTTTATAATATAATGTATGTCTTCTGTCGTGTCCTAACACTTAATTAGGTTATTAAACCAAGAGTTTCTGGTCCAGGTGGATTGTACAAGATTTGACTTTATACCTCAGTTTTAATTTCTTTCTACTATTATTTATTTACAAATATGCCAACCTATTTTGGTTATAAACTATTTTTCATTAACAAAATTTATATACAGTACAATTTTTCTTTAATGAACGATAAATAAGTTTCTTAGATTAACTTTTAGATGTTTCTGAATTTTTTGAAGCCCACACTGTTAGAATTTGTTCACTGTAGGCTTTTTTTCCTTTCTCTGTCCATCCGGTTTTGTTCTTCGTGGAAGCCCTTGAAGTCAGTAATCAGTTATTTGACTTTGGTTCAGCCATTATGTTTTCTTGGTTTATTTCAATTTTTCTACATCTATTCTGTCTTCTTTAAACCTATTTTCCGATACCTGAAATATATTTTGTAGTGTCTTAAAACTTTCTTTCTTCATCCAGTTTTAAAAGAATTTTAGTCCGTTTTCCGAGTTACTTATTTCTTTTGTGCACTTCTTTTCTTTGTAAACTGTACTGTCCGTCTACTTACTTCAGAACAATTATCTTGTGCAGGATCTTTTTCTCACATCTTCAGCTTCTCGTAGAATTCTCAGTCGTTCTAAAGCAATTATGATCTGTTTATTAATGTTTTATTTCATAATACTTCAATTATGTTCTATTTAAAATTGTTTAATTGTTGATTTTTAGTTATGGCACAGTAGTTTTGGTAATAGGCACAGTAATTACTGAAATTGTGTTTTCTCATTCATTTGGATTTTTGGTTATTTGATTTAGACGTGGTCCCTTCAAATTCGTTTAAACTAGACATTGCTGTTTTGTATTCAGTGGTAGATCCCATTCTTACTTACGAAAGCACAATTTTTTAAATAAGTTTACTAATCTAAAATATTTTTTTAAAATTTGTAAGTTATTCTTCCAAATGGAAAAATCAACTATTACAGGTATCGCCTATCACGTCGCCGTTTCACTTTTACACAATTCAAATTTCACCAGTGTACTGAAATGAAGGCATCCTACGTTCTTATTTTAAAGTGACAAGACATGACATGACTTACATCTAAGAAGTTCCTCCTTGGGGGGGGGGGTATTCTTCAATCATGACATAACAAAGAAAACTCATATATTTATTATTCTACTTAAGAATATATTGTAGATTTTTTTGTGTTAAGAAATATATATATATATATATATATATATATATATATATATATGTACCTTGTGGATCTAGAACCATCGATGGACGTTGATATATGACATCTACAATATAAGATTTTATTCTTATCTCATCTGTTAGGTAGATTTGTTATGAAATTGTTCTTTAAATTTAAATTATTGTATTGATACATTGAAATAACTTTTCATAACAGGCAGGTGGAGTTTTAAATTATTTGCTCTCATCTGCTAGTTCCAAGGCTAGAAAAAATAGTTGTGTTCTTACCAAATGGTCAGCCAATATAAAATTTACTTCAATCATATAGATTGAAGTATTTAAGAACAGAAAAAAATAGAGGTGCAAAGGACACTAGTCAGCGTTATCTCCTCTTAGAGTAATAAATTTTATCATTATACAGCCAGACCTTCTGGTGAATGAAGTGAAGGTTTCATTAGCAGCATGGACAATACGTAGATGCTTTTTAGAGGGCCTGACATGCTGATGACCATAATTTTCCTCTCAGTGATAAAGGCAATGGTAAACCACTTTACTCCTCGTTTTACCAAGTAAAACCTCTAGAGGTTCAAACCAGCCTTTCGGCTGATGACCTAAACAACAAAAACATTCAAATAAATAAATACTTTTTCCTAAATAATCTATTTGCATTCTATGCAATCGTTTCTTTTTTGCATTAGATTTTTGTTATTGTTTCTTTTATAAATTAACTATCATTGTGATCGCAGTTCCCATTTAAGAATAATAATAATGTTCAAGCAATAATCTTATGATCTGTTCCTTTTAAGGAGTAAAAGATCAGTATTAAATACATTAAGTTGTTCCATCTTCAATCTCATACTCAACTTTCTCCTACGTTGTTGTATTAAAATAGGACTCCTTCATAATTTCATATTTATGTTAAATACATTACTTACTTGTACAATGTTATTTACATCCTTCGAGAAAATCTTATCCAGTATTTATCATTGAATTGTACTTGTTCTTAACGTTACTGTCATCTTTAAATAATATGATCTAAAAATTGTATGTTATTTATTATTTACTTACAATTCTGATTCGTGTAAATATTTTATTTACAAGTTACTTTAGAAATGATAAATTTTATTTATTTTCGTTGTTTGTGTTTATGTTGTGTTCAAATGTATGAACCGATATATTTTATTAGCTACATGGTGTGTTGGTACAAAGTTGTTAATATGTTTTACGCGAATGTTAGTTATACTAATCTAGTTTTCTTCAGTAAAATAATATTCTAGAGAAATTCCTGTCTAACAACTGCTTAAGTTGTACTGTTTTATCGGTTAACACATAAAAAATCCCATGCTTTTTTATATTTAATATAATAACATCGGTATATCAAGTTTTTCATATAACGTTTCCCTCCGTAAATCAACTAATGTTTACATCTTGTTGATTCTCATTTAAATCTCATTCAATAGGCAAGTTTTCTTTTATTTATTTAACTATTTTATATTAACATCATGGGCTAAGATCATGTACCACTTGTTACACATGTGTTAGTATAAATTTTTCATAACTTTCCTTTATCTCATGTATTTAAAATTATCTGGGAATCAAAGGCAGAATTTCTGTTTAGCTTTTGTGTTTTTGACTGAGCTACCAAAATAATTTCCCATTCATGTTTTGTCGTGTTAAACTACGGAAGTAAGAAAACATTATGGACGAACACCAATAAGACTAAATTTATGATAATCAGCAGTGAGGACATGGATGGGATGTCTCTGTATGTAAACGGGAAAAGAATAGTGCGTGTTTCGCTGTCCATATCTGGGCACCATTATTAATAAGGCATTGGATCACTCGCAGGAGATACGTTATTGTATTAGAAGGGCCAGAGGGGTTTTTAATGCAATGGGTTCAGTGTTTCGGAGCCATGACCTAACATTGGGTACCGAACTACCGCTCCTCAAATGCTGTGTGTTCTCTGTTCTTCTCTATGGTTTTGAAACTTGGACCTTGAACAAGGCGACTACACGCCAGCTTGAGGTGTTTGAATTGTAATTGTATATAGGAGAATTTTGAAAATTTCGTGGGAGCAGAAAGTCACTAATGTTAAAGTTTTGTTTATAATTAACAATGAACTGGAATTGGTCAAAATTGTTAAGTACCGTAAGCTGTGTGGTACATTGGTCATAAAATGAGAAATTAAAAAAATATATGATCTACTGCAGCGCATTCTGTAGGGGAAGATAGAAAGGAAAGAGGAATCCTGGTAGAAGAAGAATTTCCTGGCTCGCCAATTTCAGGACCTGGATCGGTAAAAGCTCCACGGAATTGTTCTGGATTGCCACTAATAAGGTCAAAACAGCCATTATGATCGCCAACTTCCGAATCGAATAGGCATGTCAAGAAGAAAAAGTGTTAATTTATTTTACCATTCATTAGTAGTCTCATCAATACATATTTTGTTTAATGTACGCCCTTTTTCACGCTGTGGTTGGTTACCTCCGTAGCTCAGTGGTAAGAGCGCTTGACTGTACTGTGCAGTGCAAGGTGGGAGGTTTTGGGTTCGATATCCGAGTAGGGTTAGAGGTTATTGCGTATTAAAACTCACGGATTCTGTACCGTAACCCATAATAGTCTTTAATAACGAAATCGGTTAATGCTACTTTAAATAAACTGAAAAAAGCTGAAACTAAAGCAGTTAAAAGAAATACTCATATTATATCATTAAATTTATTTATTTTTTTTAAAGTAAATCGTAAACACTTTATGGAATACTTGTAATAATATTTTTCTGAAGTTTTTTGAAAAATTATTTTAAGGATCCATATCTATTTATCACACCAATTTTTTTTGGTTTTGATGGAAACATCATTCTTTGTCCATAAAATAAACCCTGTTATTTTTTTTAAGAAACTTCTTTGTAACAGTTAATGTTCTCTCTTTAGAGAACTTTTTTTATATTTAAACATATTTACGCTAAGAATAATCAAAAATGAAATGAAATAAAGTTAAACCACGAATATTTCTTGCTGATTTTTTTGAGACAGGTTTGAATAGGTATTTTTTTTAAACCCTTTGATGAATTATTTGTTGGGCCGTATATTATAGTAAGGATTAATAATAATGAGAACACATGTTAAAATGATCGATAAACTTTCTTCTCAACTTTTTTCCGAGTACTTTTTAATTCCTTTAGAAAACTCAGCCACTTACGTTGATGTTTGTTTTGCTTCTTAATATGCTTGAAGTAAAAAAATGCTTGAAAACAGAAAATGACAAGTTTTGTTGCACAAAAAATTCGGGACAAGCCTTGTACATTTTTTTTTAACGAAGGGTTTTGGTAATTTGTCATTTGTGGTCACCCGACTGATGTTGGCAGTATGAGTCGCGCGAAGCGTTGACGCATTGCAAAGTTTGGCACAGTTATAATAATTCACATCAACTATTGCTGAAAATATAATGCATGAAATATTGTACTGTTTTTAGTCGAATGCTCCTTAAACTGTCAATGTTTGTGGTATTCTGTGTCTAGCAATGTACCGTACCTAGTTTAATAGTCTACTTGTAGGTAATGGAGTTGTTTCAATAGAAAAAAGCTGTTTTAGTGATAAATATTGTAGTAAAACGGAAAGGTTTCTAGTATTATTTTTACATAGTATAAAAATATCTACCATATTTACGTTATTTCATTATGGCTTTTCAGGCTGTAAAGGTCTTTCCTACTTGAGGCTTTTTGTATACCTTTATTCCTTTTTCCCTCGTATAGGGCCAGTTTTAGCACAAGTGTGGTGACTTAAAGACGTTTGTTGTTGTTTAGATCAACAGCCGAAAGGCTGGTTTGAACCCGTAGAGGTTTTACGAAGTAAAACGAGGAGTGAGGTGGTTTACCATTGCCTTCCTCACTGAGTGGAAAAGTACGCTTATCAGCATGCCGGGCCCTCTGAAAAGCACATATTTTCCACTCTGTAAATGACACCTTCACTTCATTCACCACATGGTCTGGCTGTACAATGAAATTCATTACTTTCAGAGGAGATAACTCTGATTAGTGTCTTTTACACCTCTACCTCTTCTGTTCTTAAATGATTCAGTCATTTAATTGGCTGACCATGTGATAAGAAACAGAACTATTTATTTTAGCCCTGCAACGAACAGATTGAGTGCAAATAATTTAACACTCCACCTGTCTGTTATGGGCAGGAAAGACGTTTCTGGAAGCTTTTTCTGCTGCTCAGATAGTCAGTATTCACTTACTGCAGGGTTTTCTCCTTTATTTATGGTGTTCTGTTTTTGCTCTTCATGGAAGCCCGTAACGTTCGTAATTATTTGTCTGAATTTGGTTGGGTTCATAAAGTTTATTTACGCTGAATGCTGTTCCGAGTTGATGTAGGTTAGCTTTTATGCTTGATCCAGGTTGACCATTAAATATCTTGTAGTTCCCAGAATCAAAAGTCAGTAAAATGCGTCTCTTGTTAAGCAAGTATTAAAATAATATGTTTCCTTATCTCATCCAGTTTTCGCTTTAGTTTACCTTTTTACAGAAGTGTCCGTATGTTGATTGTTTCGAAATAATGCTGCTCTCTGGTTCGCAAGTTGTTTTTCTTCATTCTCGTCACGTCGTTTGTATGTATTTTAGAAGGCTCCAACTTCTACGTGCATATTCATACAGGCTCCCCAGAATCTGGTGGACTGTGTGCGCCGCATGGGACGACGGTGGATTTCCACCTGTGATGGTGATTACCACCTGGGTTAGTTCTATCTAAAATACATTCTATCGTGCTTTTTTCTACAGTGAGCTGAAAAATATAAACAGTGAATCTTGCTACACCCGATGATAAGTATACATTGAGAGATATTCCATCATGCGGTTTGAAGTCACCTAATTAGTAAAAAATAGACTAACCTCGCTGTAGCCGATTTAGCTAGCACTACTGGTAAGCCATACGTTTTTTTCTTGAGTTTAGTAGAGCAGATTCTCTAACTATCCTAGGCCATACCTGGCACAAATATTTGCTGGTTCTGATCGCTCCAAATTCTTTTCGGTGCAGGAGAACGAGCCCTCAACAGTTTTATTCTATTTATAAAACTTTTAATTTTTTATAAATTGTATTTAAAGCCCATAACAGATAGGTGGAGTGTCAAATTATTTACACTCAATCTGTTCGTTGCAGGGTTAAAAAAAATAGTTCTGGTTCATATTACATGGTCAGCCAATTAAATATGACTGAATCATTTAAGAAGAGAAGTGGTAGAGTGTAAAATACACTAATCAGATTTATTTTCTCTGAAAGTAATGAATTTCATTAAACAGCCAAACCCTGTGGTGAATGCAGTGAAGGTGTCATTTGCAGAGTGGAAAATATGTACTTTTCAGGGGCCCGGCATGCTGATAAACGCAGTTTGACACTCAGTGAGGAAGGCATGGTAAACTACCTCACTCCTCGTTTTACTTAGTAAAACCTCTACAGGTTCAAACCAGCCTTTCGGCTGATGACCGAAACAACAACAAATTGTATTTGTACGTAAGTATCAAGGTAAATAGAACATAAAATAATATTATTAAAGCTATTTTTGAGGAAATAATGATTGTGCATATTTAATTCTCAAAGTAATCACCTAATTTTTTATTATAGCAAAATTTAGTATCTACTTTTAAGCAGAAGAAGGAAAGATGAGTTTTCTTTGTTATGTGTCATGATCGAATAAAACCCCAAACGGAACTTCGTGGATTTAATTTATGTCATATTTTGTCTTGAAGTCTGTTGGATATCTTCGTTTCAAAGGGCGAATGTCGTTTGAATTGTCTAAGAGTGCGATGACAGTGTAGTTCTAGTCTTTGGTATTTAATACTGTGTTGTTGTTTTAGGTCATCAGCCGAAAGCTGGTTTGAACCTCTAGAGGTTTTACTAAGTAAAAAGAGGAGTGAGGTGGTTTACCATGCCTTCCTCACTGAGTGGAAAAGTACGCTTATCAGCATGCCGGGCCCTCTGAAAAGCACATATTTTTCACTCTGCAAATGACACTTTCAATTCATTGACCACAGGGTCTGGCTGTATAATAAAATTCATTACTTTCAGAGGAAATAACTCTGATTTGTGTCTTTTACACCTCTACCTCTTCTGTTCTTAAATGATTCTGTCATTTAATTGGCTGATTATGTAATAAGAAACAGAACTATTTAATTTAGTCCGGTAACTAACAGATTGAATGTAAATAATTTGACACTCCACCTGTCTGTTATTGGCAATTTTGTACTGTACGTGTTGATTTCGTAAATTGGGTAGAACGCGATAAATCAAGAGGTTGAGTTCTTTTCAGTCTTCTAGCTTCCACAATAATGTTTAAACATAAGTACTTCTATGTTGATATGTTAGTGAATTCGATCGTCATGCTTCTTGACACACTTGTGCTATTCTTCATCTACTGAAGTCACTTGTAAATCATTATGGATATCATTACTGTGTGCATAACATGAAGTAATTACAATGTTCCTTATCACTTTTAGGTGTCGGTTACTTTGATGCAGTTGTAGATGTGTCCATAATATCCTTACTAATATCCATTAGTGTCCTTAATATCCATACCACTTGTTTGTAAAGAAACAATTTTTTGAATATCTGCAGTTTGGAAAACCGACTGACTGGCCAATTTTTTAGTATTGATGTATACTTTTATTTGTTTTCATCGATTTTCTTCTTTAATTTACATATTCCTTTCACTCACTTTTCATTTAAAGTTATGCCAAGATACTTGTCTGTAATGGCAAATGTACAGTACTGTTGTATTTTATGGGAATGTGATGTTTTCTTTTCTTGGTAAAGTTTAAATGCGCCGACTTATCTTAATTGAGCCTAATCTTCAAACTCTCGGTTCTTGTAATGATTTCGGTTATTTCTCGCCCCTGATTTTTAATTCAAATTTCAAGAAATATCCGGTAAGGTTGCAGAAAATCATTTTATTTATTTTTTATAAATACATAAATACGATATATGTGTATAAAATATATTTTTGGCCCCCTACGTAGTGGTAGCGTGCTAGCCTACACCACGGAAGTCGCGGGTTCTACTCCCGGCTAAAATCTAGAAATTTTCACAAGTTTAAACCCACCGTTGTCGTTAAAAACCGAGCTGTTGATGTGACTGTAAATAAACTAAAAAAATCGTTTGTTTTGATTAGTTAATTTACCTGTGTTGTGATATAAAAAAGAAAGGTTTAAACCCATGTCTTGACGCCATTTATAATGATTTATTTTGGTAAAGTATTAATTTCCCATGTTTTGAGATGACCTGTTGATTTTCTGAATACAACTTCCTCTTCCTGTTTTTTTGTACGCTTTAAGTTAACAATCTACATTAATTCACAGGTGTGTTCTTGTAACTTTACATGCCAATCACGGAGTTAGATTTTAAAGTTTGTCTACACACAACATAAAATCTTATAAACGGAAAACGTGGGAGATTTTAAAATTATATACACTTACATTTTATTACGGTTGTTCGAAATTTATTGCTATTACTTGTGTTGAACAACAACTTAAATAAGGTTGTTGTTGTTGTTGTTGTTGTTAGTTACAGCTGATTCCTGTTCTATCTATTGTGTCGCTTAGTTATAAAGGAAGAGTGTGGTTGTGTTTAGTATGAGGATGATTGCTGTAAAACCTGTAGTTCTCTTCTATTAGTCGATTTTCTATAATTATGTAAAATGTAAACAACTCAACCATGGGAATTATTCTTTATATTTTCTTGTAATAATTTTAATAAATTTTAAGCATAAGTGAAAACTTGAAATATTTTTCTTTTTTTGTGGTTCTTAATTTACGTATTTTTCCACAAAAACTGTAAACCCTTTAAGGCAACGAAATATACGCATTAATTTTTCTTATGATGTTGTGATTTATTAAAAATACATTACAAATTTAATGCTGTACGTTTATAAAAAGTACTTTTTTAAATGTAATTTCTGTGAAAAAATGTATTACTTCTGCCAACATCACCATTAGCAAAATTTTTCGCCTATAATTGTTCTAATTAACAGCATGCTCCTCATCATCATCTGTCACGGATTAGGCTCCATGGCCTGTTCCGGCATTCAACTCTTTTTAGATCTTCCCAAGCCTCGCTTCTCTCTAGGTTTATATTTCCATGCTCGCAGAGGAAGTCTTTGAGATGGCATGGAAAGTAAATGGTTGGACGAGGTTTTCTTATATATTCTCAACGTTTCCAACAGTGACTGAACATTTAACGTGGCGCGGATAGCTTCGTTACGTACTCTGTCTAACCGGGTACAACCTTTGACTCCTCGCAAAAATCTCATTTCAGCAGCCTGGATACGAGAGTCATTCCTCTGTAATGGCACTCATGTATCACTCCTGTATGTTATGAGTGGTACAGCCATTACTCTATAAAATTCCATATGGTTGTCCTTTCTCGTTTTCTTTCCTATTGTCCTGCGAATAGAACCGCAAACAGCGCTGAATTTTGCCAGTTATTCACTCACTTCATCATCTTTGTCATAGGAAATCTTGCATCCTAAATATTTAAAGTCTCGAACTTGTTCAATAGTTCGGTTGCCAAGTATAACTTTTGAGTGAACCGGCCATCTTCCCTTGAATGCCATAATCTTTAATTTTTGCGCCGATATTCCCATGCAAAATTCTGCGCTAATGTTTTGCAACTTATAAATGTCGTATTGGAGCCTGTCTTCTGTGCCAAAAATGATAACAGTATCATCTGTGTAAAACAATGAATTCAGGAATACATTATTCCAAAGCTGAATGCCTGAGTCAACTATGCTCCTATTGAAGAAATTATAGAAATGTTTGCTTTATTCATTTTTCTGAAACCATCAACAAACTTTAAAACATCTAAATCACAGCAATGCTCCACCGATCTTCATGTATGGTAGTCACATTTATGGTCCAGCAAAACCTTCAGTCATTTCACGAATACAATGTTTCCACAGTTAATTCATGCGACTTACTACTAATTTCCTGAGTTACTTAGGCGTATCCAATAAATTGAACACGTTGATTTACGCGTCCATTTTGTCAATGACTTATGTGTTAAATTGTACCGTATTTTCAGACACACACTCCGAAATCGCAATATTTCTTTAAAACACAACTTTAATATAACACGAGTAGTACAAATTCAATACAAAAATTATGTAACACAATTTTAATACTTTAAAATACTATTACCATGTGTTGTGTTTAAAAAAAAATTAATTTCACATTCTGATTTTCTTTACTAGTCTTGCAAAGCTTTTTGATCCTATTCTTATAATGCAATGTTAAAAAACCAGTTTACCTGTAATAAAGCAAAGGTTGATTTTATGTAGGCGTAATGCAAGTTATGTTCGGAAAAAAATTAAAATAGATCTTTAAATCTTTTACTTTAATTTATTTGAAATTAAAATTAGTTATAACATTTTTATTGCTGGTTCAGTGTACTTCAGAATATTTTAAAAGATTGTAATACATTTTTTTAAGAATTTGAATTTGAACTCGGTATTAAACATTTATTTCTTGTATAGGAAATAATTTTAGTTTTCGGCCTGAAATAAAAAAAATATTTGTTTTATTGATGCGGGTATGTGATTATTAAAAAAATCTACCGTTAGTTTTCCCTATAATTTGAATACTTTCTTTATCAAAGTAGGCATATTGCCAAAATATCTAAATTCGGTAGATCGTTTGCAAAAGAGTCATGATAAGTTCCAAATAAAATCTTCACTTAAAATAATTATGTAAGAAAAATGATTTTTCACTTAAAAATCGTGTTATAGAATATTCGTAATAGAGAAGTTTGGATATTAACAAGAGGAAAGGGTTAACACACATAGTCTAGTGTGTGCTTGTGGAGGTTGACGTCGGCGATGATGATAATAAGCTTGAGAGAAGTTCGTTGAGTAAAGTGGTTGGGCTGGTTTACGGTAAGCCAGTCAGTTAGACCTTCCTCCTTCTAGTCTCGGGTTCAATGGCATTCCATTCTCAGCAGTCACCGGGCAGGTCCATTGATATAGTCAACTGCTGGTTATAGGTGGTGGTAATAACTCGGCTGGCCGACGGCGAGTCACCGCTCGCCCCCCGCCCGACCTTTTTACGCACTCGTTTTTTATTTTGTAGGCGTAGGATGTGTGAACGCGTGCACAAATACAATGACACAAATACCCGCATTTTAAAGCTTTACATAAAATATTTTAACAAACGATAAATTGTTTTAAAAGTTATTATGTTGACATCGCTTAACTGTTGTTGTATACATGCAAAACATACGTTGATAAAATTCAGCACAAATATAATCTAACAATAAATAATATACAGCGCGGAAAAAATTCAATTTTTGCGTTTGAACCCTTTTTAGAACACGTAAATTTATTTTATATATTTCTGTAATTTCATTTTGAATTCTATACTTATCGTTATTTAACTGTAGACTCTGATCCGATCTGGTTCTTCCGTCCATCTGGTGTTTTGCTTTCGTTTCTTGTGGAAGACCTTGAAGTCTGTAATTTTTTCTGAACTCTGGTCCATTTTATTTTCTTTGATTATTCCAATTCCTTCGTATCCTACTGATTTCTTTAAACAACTTATCCGACTTTCTTGATATATTGTTAGTGCCCGACAAGTTTGTTTTGTCATACATCAATATATTTGTCCGTAGGAATTAAATTTTCGGTTTTTTGATTGTCTCTATAAATCCTTCAGTTTCCCTGTACAGTTCTTCTCGTCCTCGGAATCTGTACTGGCTTTTTATCTTTGGACCCATTTACACAGAATCTTTCCTTTGATCTGAATCTCTTATACTAGTTTGGCACACTGTAAAATTTTAAAATATTATCTTAGATTTTGATACATTTCTAACTAAATTATAAAAACATCTTACAAAACACACCTCTTTTGCAATTGTTTTCCCTCTTGCAAAATTTAATCCGGTATGTAAATATGTATATAATAGGAGTTTATTTTAGTTATCGTGTGGGTCCCGGATTAGTTAAGAATAAAACAGAAAAGTTTCATTGTTAAACACAAGTTCGAAATGTTTTATTATTTCGCAAATTACAAAGGTTATTTACATTTGTTACATACCTGTAAAACACAAGAAACAACATTCAATGTTTATTCTTCGCAATCTTGTCTCGCACACGGTTTATAACTATTTTAATTTAAATTCAATTATAATAAGAACATTGCTATGTATTGCACTTGTTTATTAACGCTCAGCTGTTTGTTCTTCTAGAGCTCTGTAATTTCGACTCTCTGAGTTCAGGCGGGAGAATTTTAAATCATATGTAGGAGCTGACTCCTTACATCTCCCCCCCTTCGGAGAGAAAAATTCATTTTTCTTGATCGTGGTCCTTAGGGATCAGCTTCGAAATGTGAAACAGATTTGATTCCTTTTTCTTGTGGCCTGTGTTAATTCTGTAGAGCGAATCTGATATTTTTTCTTCGATTTGGTATGGTCCTATTCTTAATTCATCCGTTTTTCTTCTGTTCAGTTTGTTACCATTTTCCACGTATATAGACTCGCCCTCCTGGAATTCATGGGTAACTCTGTTTTTATCATAATTCTTTTTATTATAATTATGGTATTTGATGCTGTTTTCCAGAGCCCTTTCTCTGTTTATCTTCAGGTCTTCTGGTGAAAATGTTTTTTTTAATTCATTTGGCTTTATTGATGTATCAACACCCTCTAATAGATATTTTGGACTAAATTTTGTCACTGTATGTATAGTTTCATTATATTTTTTTATACATTCGTGCGCAGCAGTTGTCCATGCTATTTTCCTGTTTTTTTGGTTGACTATACATCTTATTTTATTAGTCAAAGTTTGGTTCAATCGTTCGTCCAAACCATTTGAAAAGGGAGCATTGACAGCCGTGAAAATTAGTGGTACATTCTGGCTTTCTAAGAAATCTTTATATTCTTCTGAATTAATACCGGGGTATTGGTCTGTCAGAATTTTACCTACATTTTCATCGGTTACCATTTTGGTCAGTTTTATAAAATCCTTTCCCGTTTGTGTTTTTGACGTTAAGATGTATGCGTACCTGGTAAAGTGGTCCACCAGCAAGTGTAAATATTTTTTTGTGGATCTTGATCCGCCAAATCCTCCAATTGTATCAATGGATATTATTTCAAATGGGTGTTTCGCTAGTCCCAGTTGAGAGAGTTGACCATACTTCTTTTGACCTCTGGATTTGTTTTTTATGCAGATTTCACAATTCCTGCAGAATTCCTTAATATTTGTGTCTAAATTTTTTGTCGAGTAGCATTGTCTTATTAAACTTGTCATCTGCTGTACTCCAATGTGACAAAATTCATGATGGACTTTTTTTATCAACTCTTTGCTTAATTTTTCTGATATGATTATTTTCCCTTTTTTCAGCAGTAAATCTGATTTATCTTTAATTATTTTATTACCTTTTACTACATTATTTTCATTTTGGTCTTCAATGATTTTTTTTAGATCCAAAGAATTTACAGTTCTTATTTCTTTTTCCTGTTCTTCATCTGTTTCGAGTACCGGATTTCTACTCAGTGCATCGGCCTCTGCATTAAATTTACCAGGATTATATTTTACCTGAAACTGAAATTGTGATAAATAGTAAGTCATATCGCCAAGCTCTTCATCCGGTCTAGCTTTGATCTTCAAGTTTTCTAATGGTTTATGATCCGAATAAACCTCGAACGATTTGCCCAAAAGCCAGTATTGCCAGAATTTAATTGCCTCTTTGATTGCTAAGCATTCTATATATATGGCTTTTTTCTTTTTTTGTGCATCATTTAATTTTCTGGAGAAATATGCTACTGGTTTTTCTTTGTTATCCTCGGGTTGAGGTTGCTTTAGTATTGCTCCCAGACCATGAATACTTCCATCTGTGTATATTTTTATTGGTAAGTCTGGATCATAAATAGTCAGAACTGGCTCATTACATAAGAATTCTTTCAAAAATTTAAATGCATTTTCGCATTTTTGTGACCAGATGAATTTTTGGTTTTTTCGAAGTAAATTATGAAGCGGTTCAAGCACAATAGCGATCTTAGGCACATAATCGTGGTAGAAATTTATTTTACCTAAAAATTGTCGAATATTTTTTTGGTTTGCTGGCGTTGGAAAATCGCGAATAGCTCTTAGATTGTCTTTCATTGGTTTGACCGTATTGTAGCCGATGACGTGACCAAGATATGTTACTGTCTTTGAGGCAAACGAACACTTAGAAAATTTAAGCCTAAAACCTACTTCTTTAATTGCACTCATTAATCGTTCTAGGTGTTCTAGATGTTCTTTGAATGATTTCGAAAATACAAGTATGTCATCTATATAATTGGTTGTAAAACCTGATAATTCGTTTTTTCTTATGATATTACTCAAGACCCTCTGAAAAATTGCTGGCGCTGTCTTTAAACCAAACGGGAGGCATGTCCACTGATAGTGTCCATTCTGTGTGACGAATCCAGTTTTTCGCCTGTCTTCCACTCTTAGTGGAATAGACCAAAAGGCTGAGTTAATATCTAATTTTGAGAAGTAATTACAATTTCTTGTTTTTGTCACTAAGTCTTCAATACGAGGAAACGGTTGTGACTGAGGTACTACAATTTTATTAAGATCTCTGAAATCTATACAGAGTCTAGATTTTTGGTTTTCATCTTTTTTGAATGCTAGCGTGACCGGGGCTGCAAAAGGACTGTAGGACTCTTCTATTAGATTATTTTTCAGTAATTCTGAAATTTGTTGTTCTATTTCCCTTTTGTCCTGTATTGTGCACCTATATGGTCGTTTGCTGCAGTATTTTTCTATGATTAAATCTATTCTGGCCTCGAAGTCTGATACTGTGCCAATGTCGAATTTATTTTTTGCAAATATTTTATCAAATTTATTTACCAATTTTAAAATAAGTTCTTTTTCTTCTTTTTGTAAATGTTCTGTGGTTATTAAGAATTGATCTGTGTCTAAATTCTCGTTGAAATTGATTTCGTAACTTTTATTACTATCATTTTTCATTAAATCTATTTTTTTAGAGATTTTTACTGTAGTGTCTTTAGTGTTACGTGTATTAACTGTATTATTTTGGATTATATTTAAATTATTATCGTGACTCAGCTTAAATATTTTTATTAAGTCTAGTCCGATTAAAAATTCATGTTTAAAATTTTCGTTGTTAACTACAAACACATAGACATCTTCTTCCATATCCATTATTCTTGCTTTTATTTTTATCATGCAATCTGCATTATTAACACCATTAATTGATTTTATGCAGACGTTATGTTTTTTTTCATGCTCATTTTTTAATTTCAGTTTTAATATTTTTGCATTAATAAGTGATACATTTGAGCCTGGATCATATAGTCCATATGCCTCAAAGTCACCATTTAACATAACCTTAACCTCAATTAATGGTGTGTGTCCAAGTTTTTTGGATCTTCACTATTTACATTTAACTCTAACAAGTTTCTATTTACCTTATTTTCCTTCTTCTTGGGTTCTATATTGTCCTTGAACCAGCAGTCTTGAGTTTGGTGAAATCTGATTTTGTTGGTTTTTTCTTTACAAATTTCGCAAGGTGATTTAGATTTTTTTGTATATTCTGTTTGTTTTTTTACTTCTTTACCAGTATTTTTATGGACCAAGTGTTCTAATTTTCCTAGTTCATTGTACAAATCTTCCGTTTCCAACAGTGCATTTCTATCTATTTTATCACTCACATAGTTTGGGAGACTTACTGATATTAGATCAATCAAGGTACCAACATCAATTGATTTTCTTGTCTCCAGAAGTAATTTTTCTTTTTTTAAAGCAAATTCTACAAGAGAGCCTGTTTGGTATTTAAATGTTATCGCATACCTGATTGGAGACCAACCTTTATTTGCAAAAGTATTACAGAATTTTTTTCTCCATTCAGACCACTCCGAATTAATGGTAAGTTTCATTAGTATACATTCATACCAGTCTAAACAGTTTTTCTCTAAAAAGAATTTTAATACTTCAATCTTTTTTTTATCTTGAATTATTTGAAATCTTTCACATTCATCTTCATACTGTTTTATCCACTGGTTTGTATCGACTGTTTTATTGTCGAATTTCTGCAGAATAAATTCTTTTGCTATTTTGTCTGCAGATTTTTCTTGTTTTTTATTAACTTCTAATAATTTCTGCAATAATTCTTCTATTGCAGATGATTGTGTGATTGTAGATTCTCCTAAATGTCCCTGTGTAATTTCTTCTAAAAAAAAATCATTGAATTGCAGATTTTCTTCATTGTCAAAGTACACTTTTTTCAAGTTCTCATCTATAGTTATCCAAATTTTTCGGTATTGGTTCCTTTTTGTAAGTGTTTTTTTTACTTTTTTGTAACTTGTATGTTTAATTAATTCCTCGTGTAAGGTAGCTGGCTGCAATTCATCTGGTAGGCCAAACAAACGCTTATCGGCGGTTTCAATTGAGGTTATGCACATGATGTTCGTTTTTCCATCTGCTGTGCCTCTTAATCTAAACTCAAATCTAAGTTTGTCCATTGCTTGACTAAACGCAAATGTTGTTTTATAATAGGAGTTTATTTTAGTTATCGTGTGGGTCCCGGATTAGTTAAGAATAAAACAGAAAAGTTTCATTGTAAAACACAAGTTCGAAATGTTTTATTATTTCGCAAATTACAAAGGTTATTTACATTTGTTACATACCTGTAAAACACAAGAAACAACATTCAATGTTTATTCTTCGCAATCTTGTCTCGCACACGGTTTATAACTATTTTAATTTAAATTCAATTATAATAAGAACATTGCTATGTATTGCACTTGTTTATTAACGCTCAGCTGTTTGTTCTTCTAGAGCTCTGTAATTTCGACTCTCTGAGTTCAGGCGGGAGAATTTTAAATCATATGTAGGAGCTGACTCCTTACATGTATAATATTAGTATCTCTTTCTGGTAAATTGTATTGGTGGTGTAGATGAAGAATTAAATTGAACGCTAGAATATTTGTGGTACTCCTTATACACATATATTTTCGAATTTGATTGGTACAATGACATTTTGTTAAAATATTAACCCTCGATCAAGATTGAGCCTCCGCTCCAAGATTTTAAAATATACAAATCCTTTTTAAGACCAATCTGAACTTATGGTGTCTAGCTCTTTGTAATAGCGGCAGAGAGTAATTTAAAGTTGGTCCAGGCCTTTCTGTAAAAATTCTTAAGACTTGCTTCTGGCGCTCCTTTCTATGTAAGCAATAAAACCTTCCACAACGATCTCAAAATTCCGACAGCAAAGGAGCTAACCGCGTCCTTGTATTGTACATTTTACGAAAGATTAGATGACCATCCAAACCAATTAGCCTGTGATCTAGCTTCAAGGAACTTCCCAACTGTGCGACGTTTAAAGCGAAAATGGAGTAGTGACCTCTTGGTCTGAATAACTGACAATATCCGAAGTTTTAAATGGAGAATGTACCACTGGGTGCATCTTCTCCTGAAAGTGAAATTCCCACCGCCATTTAAATATCATATATGGAAGTTGTGCAGCTCAATGCACAGTACCGTAATAAAAATCAAAGACAAAAAAATACGTGTACAGGTGTACAACGAAAATTGAAATTTATATATTGGAGCCACTGCAGTCTAGTTTTATCAATCATTTTCCTAAAATACATATTTTTTAACTTTATTTATTTTTTTTACAACTACGCGGTTTTGCACAACCAGCAAATATGCTTATATCATACATTTTTAAAAATGACGTTATACGTTAAAGGAGGACACCACTCATTTTAGTAGGACTCCCGCAGGTAATTAATAAAGTTAATCTTTTCACAAGTCAATTATTATGATTATTTAAACGTATATTTTCTATTAATATGAAATAACTTTTAAGCACTGAAGCTAGGTAGAGACTATTTCCATGATAATGTATAGTACATACACATTTCATGCTATTTTTCACATCGAAATTGTATCAGAATTCTTAGTATTATTTTAAATTTTGTGATAAGATTTCGTGCGTTTTATAAGTTATGAGTAAGCTTGTAGATACGGCAAAAATGTTTTGTTTGTTATCTTCCATTGATTACTATTTTATAACACCTGTTTTAAACATAATTTTAGGTGTCAAATTTTTGAATTCTTAGTCGTTATATCAAATTTTAAAATATTATCTTAGATTTTGATACATTTCTAACTTAATAATAAAAACATCTTACAAATCACACTCTTTTGCAAATGTTTCCCCTTTGGCAAAATTTAATCCGTTATGTAAAGATGTATAACATCTTCTTTCCATTCAAAATTTGCATACGTTCATTTTGTATCTAGATTCAAACTTGTATTAACTTAGTTAATACAGACTTTATCATGAAATCCTAAATTAAGTTGTATCTTTAGCATTAATCTTGCATTTTATTCTCTACAATTGGCATCACTTTCATCAGATGAACTTAGATAAGATTTTAAATTTAATTTATGATCTAATATAATTTAATGACTGTATTAATATATATATATATATATTTCTTGAAATATATTTTTGAATGGCTTTATTTATGGTGATAAAAATCTCAAACTAGATAAAATAAGATAAATACAGATACACACAAAAATAATCGACATAGATTTATGTGTTATGTTTGAAACATTGTTCGTTAATGGAAGTGAATGTTTTCTATGTTAATCCATACATATATAGGGTGATTGAAAATTGTTTTTACTGGTAATCTTTCGGGAACTCATTCTATAACAAAACGAATTTTGAATCGCATTAGAAAATAATGGATTCGTCCATCGATGTTTGTATTGAACAAAACGGGAACCATTTTAAAGAAATTTGTAGATAATAGCAACAGCTTCATTCTCTTAATTTTATTTTTCATTGCTTTCAGAATTGATCTAAACAAATACTTGATAATCTGCTATTACCAACATATTAAACAAAATTAATTCGTTCGTTTCACATATTCTGATATTTTGTGTAACAATGTATTCTGGTTTTGTTATTAATAATAGTCGAATTTCAGTATCTTTTTATGTTTTCCTAACTTAATTTACACCAATTTTCTCAGAATTTTATTTAATTTTAAAAACAGTTTTTTATGAAATTGAACGTCTTCTTTTCCCAGTTATGTACACTTTTATATAATGAAATACACAAAATACATTTTTTTTTATCCGAGGCGGTGAGAAAAACTCATGTTCACTCCCTCACGATGGGTAAAGTAGTGTTGGACTCAATTGAGGGTCCTCGTCCAGTCCCAAGGAGGCCGCAACCGCCTTACCAACCAAAAACCCGTCGCCTGGCCGACATTAGCCAACAACCCTCCACCTCCCTCGGAACTGTTTATATAATACTACAAGGGAAATGTCGGGTTAAAAAGAAATTTATATACTGTCAGCGGGGTGTGGAAGGGAACCGTAGCCTAATTCCCCTCTCGCTGTCACTGACCAACACTCACTCTCTCACTTTCGTTCATTTCTTTTATCACCAGCTCAGGAAATTAGTGTGATTACCTTACCTACTGAGATCGGGACAGGATTGATTCACTGTGGGAGAGGGAGATTCCGCTGATCTCCATATACACAAAATACAATGTTCACTATAATTCTACACTAAATCAAAGGTGTACTACGTCTAAGTTTTCTAGAAGTTGTATAGCCTTGATTTTCACATGCTGATAGAGCCTTTCTTCATGTTTCTTTGAATAGTTCTTTATCATTTGTGACTAATTTTACCTTCAGATCTTTATAAAGGTCTGCGTTTCTGACCACATATGGGGTTTGAAAATTTATTTGTTAAATTATTCATTTTACAAAGTTATTTTACAATAAACCTAAAGAAGTATTATCTTTAACCTTTATTTTTTGTTTTTTAATGTCAGATATCTTTGAAATTATAAAAGATACAATTCTCGGACGAGTTTTATTCGATTTTTTGGGGTTAAAACTGTAATGTGCCAGCAAATTTTCCTCCTTATTCAAACCTTAGAAAATTCAGGCCTCGTTTCATCAGAGTAACTGAATTTTGGACGAATTCTTTCGCCAGCTAACTAAGCGTTTTCGGGGATATGTTTATATGTTGTTTTTTTTTACTTTTTAGCTGTGGAATCAGCTCCTGAGAGATTCGTTCAATTTTGAATCACCCTGTATATTTAATACATTTTTAATGTATAGAATACTCGTAAATGTTACTAAGTATTTATTTATATTAATGTAATGGTTTTAATGAACCAGTTATCCCGCTTACGATAAATAATCCCTTAAGCTATAAATTAAATATGCATGTTTTTTTTTAATGCTCCTTGTCTTAACTTTTTTCTGCCGTGTCTTTTCACCCCAGGTTACGGATTCATACCTGGTTTACCTGCTTCTCCCCCACCATTCATCGATCCACTTACACACTTGTCATTTTTTCATCATTAACTGACAAAACTTAAGAACAATTACTTTAATAGACACCGTTCACACATTCGCACGTATATGTTAACATATTACTTTCCCCTAGTTAGTTTCTTGTGTCATTATAAAGTATTAGTGTTTTCCTCTTTGTTTTAACTCGGATATTTTTGTCGTTTCTTTTCATTAAGTGGGACAATGTTCAGTCTTCTTGTTGGTTACCTACTGATTTTGCTTGACGTTCTAATAGATAATTACAACTTGTTAAATATATTTAACCTTGTTTGACACGTGTTAATTTTTTATTACTCTTTTTATATCATTTAATTATTTTTTTGTCGTTTATTTAATTAGAAAATATCTTTATGAAAGTTTTATCTTTTGAATTATTCTCATTTTATAAAGAAATTTTTCTTGACGTTTGGATTCAGGTATTGTGTGATTTCTGTAAACTAATTTCAGATATTTAACATCTCTTTCGATATGAACCATTTTAACGAACTATCCAGTTTTATTTCTAATTTACGAATGGATATTAAGCATGCATCTTAGAATCTGTCCGATATTTTTGTAGAATGAAATATAATAGTTTTGACTTTTTTAGGTAGTATTTTTTTATCGATTAATACATTCTTCTGGTGCAGCTTAGAATTTATGTTAACCTGTTGAATAATGAAAACTGTTAGAAGATTAGGTAATAAAAATATTCACAAAGGTAAATAAAAACTTTACCCACCGGTTATGTCCTCAAAAATTATAAATTATACAAATTATTTTTGTAAACGTTGTTGGTTCTAAACACAAAGTAAACACCAGAAGAAACAAAGAGAAAAATGAAAACAATAATAATGATATTAGAGAATGAAGTTGCGTCGTAGTGGTTAGGCAGTTACTCTGCAAATCGGAAAGCCCCGTGTTTGATTCCCGGTTAGGTTCTAGAAAATTTATACATGTTCAAGTGTTCTTTAAATAAAAGAATTCACTAGTAAACTAATGACTTTGAAAGAAACTTAAATTAAATAAAAATACTAGAACAAAAATAAACAAACCATTAATATAATTATTTACTACATTTAAACAAAAAAAAAATTCCTGTTACTTAAGGCAATTATTAATTAGGTGATAAATTGACAAAATATCCCATGAATGTCATGAAAAAAGTTGGTCACCCGCATGACAATTCATATTTATGTATGTAGGCCTACTGTATTTATTTCTGTGTGTGTTGTGTACTGATTTTATTTTATTTTTTGACACTTTTAATTGAAAGTTAGTATCTGTTATTAAATTAATATAACAATTTCTAAATGTGAAGCTAATGTTCCAAAACTTGATTTACTTGAAGAAGCGTGCAGTCATCACCACAGTCCTACAGTTGGCCAAAATGATCTCTTGGCCAGAGGCGCTTCAAACGTCTGCGCTGAGTACCCGGTATCGCTCTAGTGTACATGTTTTGTATGAGAGGGTTGTCATGTAATTCAAATTTGTCATGCATCTTTTTGTATAATTTTTTGCGATATCAATTACGTATGGGATTTGTAAGTCTTTGTGCAACATTGAGTTTATGATGTAAAAGGGGCATTGCGTTATGTTCGTAGAAACTTGTTCTGAATCACCTTGTATACTAATTAATAATCACTTGTATAATCAATAATTATTAATAATAATTATAAATAATCAATAATTTATTAATAATAATAATAATAATTAATTGTATAATTAATTATCGCTTGTATAATTAATATTTTTAATTATATTTTCTATGCTTTAGTAAATCTCTGCTATATTTTCTTTTCACCTCTCTGGAGAATATAAGGTATAATATGGAGGGTCATATTTCTTATTGATGTTTTTGTTCCTTTGATATATCCGTTATAAATTTCTTTATTCATTTCTAGGTGTATTAATGTTTTCTAGTCATAAGATCTCTACAAATCATATTAATAGTACTTCATACTCATTGACTGAATCTATTGTTTAATTATATTTCCCTACACTTAAAGATATTATGAAGACCAATTTGTTTACAAAGATTTTATTTGTTTTAAAAATCCTTTATTAAAGTCATTGTAGTGTTGTGTTATCAAGCTACTTCATCTTAATATAAGTTATAAACTTCTTTTCTTTGAACCGTACTTAAGAGAATGACTTAGTAAAGTTTCACAAGATTACATCATTCTAATTTCAAATATTTTGGGACCGTTTTTCGTTAAAGAAAAGTCCGTAACATGTTTAGTGTATCTGTAATTATATAATAGATTATTATTTTGTTATTGTACTCGTGTTTTTTTTATAATTTCATAACAGTTATTATAATAAAACTGTAGTTACTGTTACAATTTAAGTTGTAACAGTTGAAAGGGAAATTAAAGGGGTTGTAATATTTATTAATAAACCACAGGATATGAACTCTTTTAGTGCAAACAGCGTCACAATGATGTATTGAAATTGTCAATCAAAAGTTCAATGGCTTCCTAACATATTAAAGCAGTGTGCAGCTGCGGAGCTTCGCTCGATACGCACGCACGGTTTAGATCTTTCATAATGCAGCAGCGTACATGTCTGTAATGAACTTGTTTACTTTTCAACAGAAATGGATCACGGAAACCTGTGAAATTATCTGATAGCGTGTACTTGGGAATAGGTAAAATTCATGAATGAAATGACATTTCCATTGCATAATTTGATCATGTTTTGAATACATTTTAAATCAAATTAATTAGGTTTCTTCAATACCATTATTCGCATATTTTGCTCTTTTATAATTACGGAGACTTTTATTTGGTGAAATTTGGGTAATTGACATTTTATATTTCGAGCGTTAATAATCGTTCCAGAAATATATATTGCATCCACTAAATATGTGCGTACACCACTAAATAAAATGATGAATGTTTATAACATAATTTCATCTTTTGTCGACTTAAATCTCTTTCATCATGATTATTATACATTTTAAAATTATGTAAATAAGTCAATTAACACTATTGATTTATTTCTATATATTCCGTCTTTCCCGACTGCCTCCGGTAAAATAGGATACATCTCGTTTTCTTTTTGTTAATTTTCATCAAAAAAATAATTTAAATTAAATTAAGTTAATTTTATTATTTATTTATTAAGGTGGCATCGACTCCGAGGTCATTAGCGACCACGTTACATATAAATACATGTAGTAAAAAATGTCCAAAGAAGACAAACAAACACAATTAGGTCATATATAAAAACATAATGAGAAATTAGTTAGGTTTAATTAAAATTTAGACAACAGAGAAATAAGAACTAAAAAATAGAATGACAATGAAAAATAACGAATGCGATTTTACAATTATATAAAATCTGAAATTTTGTTAAATTTTAAAAAATTTATTGTGTTTTGAACCGCTACTTCGTCTACTAAATTAAGTGCTAAAAGTAATGTTAATTTTGAATAGTGTTCGTGTGAATTGTGTAGATTGGCAGTCTGTGTTGATGTGTTTGATTGTAAGCGGCGTGTTGCATTGTGTACAACGTTGTGGTTCTTCTTTCTTCAGTAACTGTTTGCGTGTAAGTGTAGAGTGCCCAATGCGTAGTCGTGTAAGTAGAACTTGATGCCTTCGAAGCTCCAAGTGAGGCTGAGGGTTTTCAAAAATTCTATAATTGTTTGTAATATTTAGGTCAATCTAAATGCTGATTCTGTAATGTTGTTGTTGTAAAGGTCATCTGCCGAAAGGTTGGTTTCAATCTCTAGAGGTTTTACTAAGTAAAACCAGGAGCGAGGTGGTTTACCTTTGACTTCCTCACGGAGTGAAAAAATATGCTTCTCAACATGCCAGGCACTCTGAAAAGTATCTACTTTCCACCTAGCAAATGACACCTTCACTTCATTCACCTCAGGGTCCGGCTGTATAACGAAATGCATTACTTTCAGAGGAGATAACTCTGACTAGTGTCTTTTACACCTCTATCTCTTTTGTTCTTGAATACTTCAGTCAAATAATTGGTTGACCATGTGATAAAAAACAGAACTATTTTATGTAGCCCTTGAACTAGCTGATCGAGTGCAAATAATGTAACATTCCACCTGCCTGTTATGAGCATATCTAGTATTGTATACCGAAATTTGGTTATTGTACGACCTGTTGTGTACAATTAAATATTAAATAAATAAATATTGCAAAAAGTATTATTGAGACCGAGTAGAAACTTATTTCTTTTGGTTTTTTTGTATATATAAAGTTAAAGGATTATAATTATGATCGAATCCTGGATTTTAAGTCAAACAGATCGTATCTGTTAAGTCTTATAAAAATGTAATTGTTATCCAATAGTTTATTGCGAAATATTTTGGATGTCCGTACCGCTTTTGTTCATATATTCTGCTAAATCGTGTTACTTCCTCACTTGTTAAGCCTTGTGTCGTTATAATCATATATCTCTTTCGTATGTTTCATGGTAGATACAAAACCCGCTGTTCGTTAAACGTTTTTCATAAAAATTTCTATGATTTCAAACGTGGAATTTTTTGTTACCCCCCCAGAATTGAATCCTGTTCGTCCACACAGTACAATATTGAAAAGAATTCTAAAAATAAAATTTTGCGCCGTACATTACCTTTTAATATTTTTCTTACTATTTTAAAAATTATTCTCAGGAGCGTAACACTTTTCTGGCAGATATATAATAATAATGAAACATGAAATTTTCGAGTAGATTTTTATAACATTTATTTTTTTTTAATTTGCATGAAATGGCACAGGTTATAGCTCAGTAACAAAAATATAAAAACCAAATTAAATTCTTTTATAGTTTAAAAACGTTGTTTTCTCAGAATATAACGACGTGAAAGTCGTAAATGTTTTCTTTTTATGTCTTTTCTTTAGAAAAATACATTTCGTTAGTTGTTCACTTTGCTACGCTTCTGTTTTGGCGGTAAAATAAAAGAAACATATAACATATAGTGTCCCAGAAGTGTCACTTTCCGGAAATATCAATTTCCGTAAGGAGAAGTATTTATTTACAGTATTTATAAACGCTGTTTTAAGTTAAAATATGTCAAGCGATTGTACTCAAATATAAACTTTAAACCGGAAGTACTTCGTGATTAATTACTTTGAGTAGTTAAACACTGCTGCTTTTCCGTTTTAAACAAATATCAATCAATTCCAACGTCGAAATGATGCATGATTATTCTTAAAGTGGTATTTTGTAATCCTAGTGATCTGAAAAATCTAAATTTAAGTACCTAGAATTACATAAGTAATATAATTTTTTTAATGAATGCAGATTTTAAAGCATGGTTTTGGGACACTGTGTAAAATTATGTTATAGGCCTATATTTCTAGTATTTCTACTTATTATTTGCTAGTCACCGTTTTACTTTCTCAAAAAAAAATGCTCAAAATAAAAGTTGTAGATCTTTTAATTTCCTATAAATTTGATTATATACATTTTTGTCGGTAAATGCATACTAAGGCCGGAATGTTTAAAAAATTGATTTTTCACTCGTTTTCGTGAGAAAAAAAACAAAATCGCTATAATTACCGTTAAACTAAGCGTTATACAAAAAAAATGTTTAAAATAAAACTTGTAGGATTTTTAATTCTCTACAACTTTTATTATATAAATTTTGCGCTGAAATGCATATTAAAGCCGTAATCTTAAAAAAATAAATTTTTTTATTTAAAAACAGTCTCACCAAGAATTTCAGCCAACATGGCCCCTACCCTATCTTGTAGAGCATAAAAAATTTAGTAAACCAGGCGTTTTTTTTAAAAAATCGTAGGAACAGTTTTTGAGAAGATCGCCAAAAAGTGACACGAATAAACTACTACTTCCGGTTGACCGATTTTGATGAAAATGTTTGTTAGGTTCGGTAGTGGTGTCTAACTTAAGTTTTAAGTTCGTACGATGTTCCGTTCTTGAGATATTCTGTTCACACACACATTTCGAAAAATCGATATGAAAACAATACTTTCTTTCCTATTTATTCATATTGGCAAGAGAAAGTAAAAAGCAGCGCCAGAAGCAAGTCTTAAGATTTATGGGAAGAAAATAATTTTTTTATGCACTTGTAAGATATGTAAATAAGTTATTTTAAATCTCTATCTCACTTGTTATTCTCCCCTTTTGTTTAACCAATGAACCCTTTCAATTTTCGTTAAAATGACAGTTCACTTTATATATGTATTACGATTGCATTTCAATTGAATTACAATAAAGTTAGTTTAAACTGAATAAGTCCAAATTAATATTCACTGAACTCTTCTACATCGTTAATTGTAATGCAACAGTAAATGGGGTTGATGCATTTTTGACTTTTGAGATGATTGACGCAACGCATTCATTGTACACAATTCCCCTGATGTAATTCTATAATATTCCATGTACATTAGGGTCCGTAACTATTTTATAAACTACATGTTTGCATTTGAAAAGCAAAGTTGTGTAAATATTTTTATATACTATTTTTTTAAATTTATTTATTTAACGTCGCATCAACTACAACGGTCATTAGCGACGACGTTGGGGTGTAACTTTTGTACAATGGAAGATGAAATTATTTTTTGTAACGTATGAAAATATGCCGTGCCTGAGTGGGATTCAAACTCAGGACCGCATGATGAGAGGCGAGCATGTTACCAACTGCGCCAATGCGGCCGGCGCAGTTCTATTTCTAAGACTTTGACGGACCGTGTAACTGACTGAATAAAGAATCTGTTCTATTATTATTTTATTCAGAGACCTCTGATCTTTTGTGTCCTCAGGACTAATATTCGCTGTAAACCTGAAGCAAGATCTTATACTCTTTCTGTTTAATTAATGATTATGTTCATATATGGTTTTATTGTAAGTATTATTTATCTAAATATAAAATTACTGGAAGATTTATTAATGCCCAATTAAAGACGATGAATTTAGATTTTTACTAAGGAAGTAGTTACATGATATAGAGAGTGTAAATATACTTTTTTCTAATTAATTTAATATATTTTGTTTGATTAATCAACAATTAGCGCGTATTTAACCTTTCTTGTTTAGTTGTTTATACGTAATTAATATAATATATCCAAGCGTTAGTCTAATTGGTCATAAAATGAATATTTTATTTCTAATTTATTCCTCCCGTACCTCAATAATTATAATTTATTAATACATTTTTATGTTTAACTCAGTAAGTCTAATAAATTATTAATATAAATAAGAAACCAGATTTATTACTACAGATACTGAAGTCACGAGATTGCCTTTTGCGTATGGATGGGCTGTGAAGAAGAAAAGTGAAAATTTGACAATGCTGCCAAACTCAACAGTGAGACACTACTCGTACATTTAACTACAGTGCATACATTTCTACATACATTTTGGAAGCTGTGGTTTATTCCGAGAAAATGTTTTCTTTATAAACATTATAAGAAAAAATGTGACATATAAATTAACCAGCTACCTTATTCAATTGGAATAAAATTTTCTACGAATGAATCGCTTTTTTTATTATCGCTGTCACCGGCGTTTTCACTATCGGTCACACTAGTATCTACCTAACCGTTTCCTTTTTTACCAGGTGTCAACAAAACCTTTGAAGAATAGCTTCTTCACACCATTAATTTTCTTCTTTATTTTTTGAATTGTGGAAAAAGAAATATCACATTAGTTATTCTTGCTCATGGCTTTTGTTAAGTGGCAGGGAAAGGCATTTTTGTTTAGCTTCAACTTTACAGCATTTTATTACACTGCATATTGAATTTTGTTTAACACTGAATATTCTGCCCGCGTTTTCCTGAAACTTAAATTTCTGTTAACGGTAACGAACAGTTATATTCGTGCAGCTAACCTACAGAAGGTTTCCGCAATATACTGTATAATATGCACTGGTTTTCTTCTTTTTTTTCTTTATATCTGTGTAAGTTGTGTTTGTTGTACTGAAATTAAAGCAGTCGCGCATGCGCACTGATTCTTTCCCCCTTTACCCTTAGTTGCAAACAAAGGCATACTCGTGACTCAAGTAACTATAACAGTAATTTATACGGCAATATAATAAACACAATATTACTGTATTTTGTTCTATTCATATAATGGTGAACAAATGAGTGTGATGACCAAATTTGGAATTCGTTACATATGATCATAAACGTCATAAATTTGTTGTTTTTTAAAGAAAAAATAAACTGTCTTGTAACTTTATTGCACTTCATAAACTTTCTAACTTTCTATGTAACTTATAATTTTTACTTTTTGATAGACTACCTCATATCTTTTTTTTTGTTATAGTAAACTATTTTAAAACTACAATAAAAACTATTACTCATTAGAATATAATACTAGTTTGTTAGTTTCCTTTTGTGTTGTATATTTAAAAATGAAAGTAAATAAATTTTGTGTTATTTCGGTCTGTTACTCTTGTTTGTTATATATTTTATTCTTTTTTTGTAGTTATTTTTTTATTACTTTTTATCGCGTGACTATTGAGTATTATAATAATTTTTAAACGTGAACATATTTCAGAATGGAATACAAATTGGTTCTTTTTGCGATATATGTTTTGTTTTGCAAAATTATTTGCGGAAAGGAAAAACAATTTCATTAATTGTCATTTCGGAATTATGTATTCCATGAAATATTATAACAATGCTTATTATATTTTATTGTGTATTTATTTAATAAAATAAATAATCTGATTTTTATTTTTTGGCAAATAGAATTGCCGTGTCAAAGTTCTTTTTGATATATTTATTAAACATTTAAACTGTTAAAACAAAATTTTTAAACAGTTCTAAATTTGGTACGAGGTAATACAAATTATAATTTAAAAAAAATTATTCTGGCCAAAAAAAAACGGTAATCAGAGGAATTTATTCATTATAAAGGAAATATATGCACATGTATTTACTTAAAAGAAATTTAAAAGATAACAACCGAACAATAAGGTAAATAAAAGAATTGGTGCCTGCCTCCGTAGCGAAGTAGTTAGCGCACTAGGCTACCACGCGGAGGTCCCGAGTTCGATTCCCGGCCAGGGTCTGGAAATTTTCACAAGTCAAAACCAACCGCAGTCGCTAATAACGAAGCAGTTTATCCGAAAATAAATAAGTTAAATAAAAAAGAAATGGTTTTGAATACCCAATCTAGGTTTTACTTTTCTGGTTGTAGCCAAAAATTTTAATATGAATTTTTTGCTTTCATTAAGATCTGGGTATTCTGAATAGCGGTTTCCGCCAAAAAATATTAATTTTCTTGTTAGCTTGTAAATAAAAAAAAATCATTCCTGCTTTCCTTCGTCTGAAGAGAGCTTCATAATACAGTAGTACAGATAAAAATTGATTCATCTTTTTCTTTTTAATCTTATATCTAGTACGGTACATTTGCACAAACTCTAAAATTGTATCACTTTCTGCTTGAAATGGTATACAGGACAGTGCTACCATTGAAGAATTTTCTAGATTAACAGAAGTTTCAATTTATATGATCAATATTTATATTATAATTTAATGAGATCAAACTATACTCGTAAAGAATGAAAGAATTAGATTGTTAAAAACAATCACGTAACGACCTCCACTCAACAAATTTTGAAGTCAGAGTAATTGAATGGCTCAACAGAAAAAAGTTGCAATTGACAAAATTTACAAAAATGAGGTTTCAGTGGAATACGTTCTATAAATCCTCTATCTGATCATAATAGTGAATTCTAACGGGTAGAATTGTAACTAAAATCTCGGAAATTCTTGGAAAAAAATCGTCGTACAGTGAAAAATCGTTATACAGCCAAGAATCAGATGGTATCTTTCACTTTCTGTAAAAATTTGTTTTTTTACTTGCAACGTTTTTCCGTTAACCCATTCAATTTAGAAATTATCTCGCCAATAAATTTTTAAAGAATTCAACATTTTTATATAGTAAATTTGTAAGTTTACCATCTATTTTATTTTTATTACTCTTTAAAACGATTTTCAACATGTGTAGGTTAATATTGGAGATTAATATAGTACTTTACCATAAGATAGTAATTCATGTAATCTACTAATTAAACCGGCCCGTTGGTGTCGTGGTCAGCATTACTGGTTTCTATGTCAGGGGTTCCGGGTTAAGTTCCCGGTCAAGTTTAGCTTTTTATAATCATATATTTTCTTATAACTTCCTTCACCGTCAGTATTAACCTTAATGTGTTAATGTCTTTAATGCCTTAAAGCCTTAATGTGTATAACAACCGGACTTAAATAAAAAAAAAATATTGAATTATGAAAATATTCTTTATTTCTCCCTTGGATTTTCATTTTATTAAATTCCGTGTATTCTTACTTAGTTTATATTGCATAGCATAGCTTGAGAAATTTGGTAAGTAAGTTCTGAAAAAAATAATAATTCAAAATGTAATTTTACATTAAACAGGAAACAAACTTTTCAAAACAAATTTTTACATTAGTCCTTACTACCTACGAATCTCTTCCGTACATATATTGAGACATCGACGTAAACACAGTATACTCAGCTGTAAAGTAATTTAAGAAATAATAATATAAAACATCCTTGAAAATATGGAATTTAAAGTTATTTCCAAACATTATTCGTATTAATGACACCATCATAGTTTAAACTCGTTTACTAGAGTGACAAGTTCATTGTAATATTAAATAAAATTTTTTTTTTTTTTTTTTTTTTTTTTTTTTTAACAGTAAGAATTATTTACAAACAGTTTAACAAAAACTTTCAGTAAATGTGTTGATGATGAATAAAACTTGAAGAAGACAGCACTCAGCAGCGTTGCTTCCATGTCATCGTTTGGTTATAGTTGATGAAGGGTTTCTTCTTGGTCTTGGTGACGTACAATGTTTTTTTTCTTTTTATACGGATGAAGTGAATGAAGGTGTGAAAAGGAGCGAATGAAAACGTGATACTGATGATCTGTGTAACTGATGATAGAAAATTTATTAGATGATTAATTTTAGATTAATGAGAGTTAGCAAGATTTAGTTTATTAATAAATAAGAGTTGACAACCGCAGTATAATTTTGTGTTTTTGATCTTAAAAGGATGGTTAAACATTTTTGATCACGTAAAACGGAATGGAAGATCTAATATTCTCGCCTTCTTGAGTCTTTGGTGTTCAATATTGTCATCGAGAAGATTTATAGCCAAATGATTGGAATGAGTGTCCAACTTGGTTAAATACTTTTCACTCCGACTGCTAATTTCTTCTCCCACCGTAGGTATGCCCAGGTCATGATGGAGTACTTCATTAGGCACATACCAAGGTGCACAGCATATAAGTCGAAGAAACTTCGATTGGAATCTTTGTAATATTTCTACATTAGATGTACTTGCTGTGCCCCAGAGTTCAATTCCATAACTCCAAACTGGTTTTATCATCACCTTGTACAGTGTCAGTTTATTTTCCAAAGACAACTGTGATCGCCTCCCAACAAGCCAATATAGTTGTCGTAATTTGAGTCCAAGTTGTTTCCGTTTGGTCCATATATGTTTTCTCCACGTCAATCGCCTGTCTAGATAGATGCCCAAGTATCTCACATCATCTGAATGTGGAATTACGTTGTTGCGAAACGTTACTGGTGAACATGATTCTCGTTTCATCGTAAAGGTTACGTGTGCAGACTTCTGTTCATTTACTTTGATCCTCCATTTTTGGCACCAGTCTTGAATGTCATTTAGATGTTGCTGTAGTTTTTCAGAAGCGTGGACTGGGGAGGCATCAGATGCAATAATAGCAGTGTCATCGGCAAAAGTTGCTGTTGTTACATGTTCATTTACAGGAATATCTGCTGTAAATAGCGTATATAGAAAAGGACTTAAAATGCTACCTTGAGGTACACCTGAACGAATTAGGTGCAAGGTCGATAACTCATCATCAAATTTCACTTGGAAAAAACGATCGGTTAAGAATGATTTTAGAATAGGAAAATAATTATGATCCAGGTTTAATTTAATTTTGTGTAGAAGAGCTAAATGCCATACCTTGTCAAAGGCCTGAGCTACGTCTAAGAAGACGGCTGAGCAAAATTCCTTTTTTTCTAAGGTATATCGAATTTGGTTAACTATCCGATGTACCTGTTCTATCGTAGAATGTTTTTCACGAAAACCGAATTGATGATCCGGGTAAACACTTTCTTCCAAAAAAGGTTTTAGACGATCAAGTAGTAATTTTTCAAAAACTTTTGATGTCACGGATAGAAGACTGATCGGTCTATATGACGTAATTTCGGTAGGTTCCTTGCCAGGTTTGAGAATCATGACTATTTGGGCAACTTTCCATTGAGATGGAAAGCAACCCGTCCTTAGAATTGCGTTGAAAATGAATGTCAGGAGTAAAATTCCCTTCCTTGGGAGTTGCTTTAACACCTCACCGGTAATTAGGTCATAGCCAGGGGCTTTTTTGGAACTCAGGCGCGTTTGGATTGTAGTTATCACTTCAGCCGGAGTGAAAGATTTGATAGGAGGTGATAGCTGAAATGGGGTTTCAAGATGTTCTAAAATGTCTTCTTCTAATTTTCGATCGATATCATCGTCGTGTGGACGGAAGACAGTGGACAGATATTCCGCAAACGCTTCCACTTTTTCTTTTGTGGTCCTAGCCCAATTTCCATCCGTTAGACGAAGAGGTGGAATTTGTTTCTTTGATCGTTTTATGTATCTTGTAGCTTTCCATAATGAATAGTCAGTAGCTGCCGTTGGAGATAATTGAACCAACCTGTCTTGGAAATAATGATTACGCAGTTCTAGAAGCGTGTACTTTAGATGTTGTGCTGCACGATTGAATCTTGTTTTGTCATCTGGGTGTCTGCTATGCTGCCAAATCCGACGTAATCTTCGTTTGTAGTTTATCAATTCTCGAATGGTAGCAGGACAACTGTTGCCATGAGTGTTTTTGTTGGCGTCTGTAGTTGATTTCCATGCGGCATTTTGCACTACCGTATTAAAATGCTCAACCGCTTCCTCAATCTCGTCTTGCGATTTTAATGATACATTTAGAATTATATTTTCGGTAACCAGACGCTTAAAGGAGGCCCAATCTGTGTTTTTGTTACACAGAATAGGGAGTTTCTTCTTTTTTTGTAGTTTACAACCAACGCTGGCGATTATAGGAGTGTGATCTGAGGACAAATCCAGGACCGATTTTACTCGAATAGAATTTTGACTTATATTTTTGGTAACAAAAAAGTCGAGGAGATCCGGAATTCTGCGTCGATCGGTTGGCCAGTACGTTGGTAAATAAAATAAAATAACGAAGTTTGTATACCTTTCGGATTGTTTTTGTTTTTCTAATATTTACTCGCAAATGACAAAGAATGACAGAATGATTAGTATAACATGAGATTACACATAAGCCTATAGCATATTCTCGTTTCCTATTTATTTTTCTCATTCTCTCACGTCATTTATTAATTTTCTTTATTTTACTGCACTAGCGTGTTGACAGGTAAAAAAGAAACATTTACTGTTTACAATGTATCATAATAGATATTTACCGTCTATAAACATACAAGGAGAAAAATAAATACCCCATACGCTCTTAATAATTTTACCATGTCAAGATTACTAATTATTAGGTACAATGAAGTTTTTTTTTGTAATAGGAATTGAGGAGGTGTTACATCGAAAGATATTTTTCTCACGATCATAATTCATAAACTGTTAGTAATTTATTTATTTTTCTTTCTTTTCGACGTAGATAAATATAAATTATGAAAAATGCATTTTGCACTAGGTCGATCTGTTATTCTGTCATGTTTTATGACATGTAAAAGTAACCTATATTGATGTGTATAAGTGTGTTAGTATTTTAGTCGTTTAGACTCATGTGAAAGAAATCAATGTATCAGAAATATTTTACAGATGTTTGAAGATGGTGGTAATAATTATTTTTAATATTAAAGTGTTTTTTTTATGAAAATTGTAATAATAATTTATTATTGTCTCTTGGTAAATTAATTGTAGTCCCCGGTATCGGGCTTTTCCATGATCAGACAGTTTTAAATCATTTATTTTAACTCATTCTTCATTCAGAAACTATGCAGTAATATAACCACCCAAAAGTTTAATTGATTTTTTGAATAAACAAATTTTTTAAAAAAACTTAGTAGATTTTTTAAGTCGTTTATTAAAACAAATTATTAAACTTTTGGAGGTTATACTATATTGTATAGTTTCAGAATAAAGACTAACATTTTAAGAAATATTATAATGTTTCTGACATGGAAACAATCTTTGTGTTGTCATATTCAATAATAAGTTATATTGATAATGCGCAAATAATATACATATATATATATATATATATATATAGGTATGTATGTATAAACTCATAATTGATTGACCATTCAACTGACATTTTCGTGTTAAGTCCATTCTATAATCATTTCTTTGCGATTAAATTATTTACATAATTGTACAGTGCTGTAAAAAATTGTAGTAAAAATAATAATTTATAAATATATATACTTTAAATGCAACGTTTTATTATATGATCAAAAAAATTAAATAAAGAAACTCCGTCGAAAAAAATAGTCTGCTGTGAATTTAATTCAGTTGAAAAAAATATAACAATCTGCAGGCACAAAATTATTTAAAACGCTTTTTTCATGTTACAGAAAAAAATTATAAATAATTTGAATGTAGCGTGAACTGTTCTTGTAATACTTTTTTATACGTAAGTCTACTTGTCAAATTGAAATAATAGAATAACACGAAAAAATCGTGGTTAAAAAATTAAAATTGAAAAAATTGAAAAGATATTTAATATGTGGTTAAAATTTTCTTTTTTGTAAGCTTTGTAATCTTAAGTAGGTATCACATACGAAAATGGGAGTCATTATTTTCGGTAAGTTAAAAACAGCAACCTGATTTAATTTAAAACTTAAATTCTAATTTATTTAGATTCTTGATCAGTTTTAAATTTTACCCAATGTTAAATAGAAAGAAACGTAATATAAATAGTAAATACAACGTGCTAATACAAAAATGATAATAATTTAAAATTATGGCCGAGTAAAAAAAAATTAAAAACTTTTTTTTTTTGACTAGGTTGGTTAACCGGGGATCGGATATCCGAGAGTTACTGTATGTATAACAAAGTATGAAAGGCTAACTTAGTTTACTGAAAATACATTATATAGCTTAATATCTAATTATTTTTTTCTGTTTCTTTTATCACATGGTTAGCTAATTAATTGACTGAATCATTTAAGAACAGAAGAGGTAGAGCTGTAAGACACTAATCAGAGTTATCTCCTCTGAAAGTAATGAATTTCATTATACAGCCAGACCCTGTGGTGAATGAATTGAAGATATAATTTACAGAGTGGAAGACTTGTGCTTTTCAGAGAGCCCGGCATGCTGATAAGCGTACTTTTCCACTCAGTCAGGAAGGTAATTGTAAAACATCTCACTCTTCGTTTTACTTGGTAAAACCTCTACAGGTTCAAAGCAGCCTTTCAGCTGATGACCTAAACAACATCAGTTCTAGAATACTTACTAATTAGTAAAATATCTACACACGATTAGTAAAATACTTACACGATTTTCTCTTTCCATTGTAAAAAGGATCAATTTTGATAAGGAGTACCTAAAATAGACGATAAAGTTCAGTGTGGAATTTTTAATTTCCTAAAACTTTTATTACATGTACCTTTACTAAATTTATAACAATTATTTCAGAACAACATATTTCTTAACCAAGTTTTAGCCGTGTTACAAAAATTCCATTTTAAAAACCCATTGCTTATCGATTTCATTGAAGAAATTTTTAAAATCACTAACGCTCTAAAATAAGCCGTTTAAAAACCGGTTGAAATGAAAGTTGTTGGTTCCTCAATTTTCAATTCACTTTTCCGTAAAATGCATATTAAGGCAGCTATCTTAAAACCAATTTTTTTACTAAAAAAATAATGTTATTCGTGCAGGTTATACCCCCTCCACGAATTTTAGGAGGCGTACTCTTTATCCCATCTTATAGAGAACAAAATATAGAGTGGAAAACGGTTATTTAAAACAAAATCGGAGATGCCATTTTTGAGGAAATTGCAAAACGAATAACAAATTGTACGAAGCTACTTTTGGTTAACCGATTTCAATCAAAATGTTGGTGTCGGGTCTGCTAATGTTACCTAACTTTTCCGAACTTAAATTTTCCATTTTTCAGTTATTTCGTTCAAAGTACCAATTGATAAAACATGACTTTGGGCTCAGGGAACCTACTAACGTTTACTTCAGTTGAATACTTGATTTCCAGAATTTACATGAAAACTAACTTTTCTTACCTATATGTCACACAACCTAGGTTGGTGTAATTGTAAAGTAGTCGTTGCGCGCTAGCTTTTAACTTCTACTTTTCGGGGACGAAGGTCCTTAGTTCGAGTCCTAGTAAAAACGTAGTTACTGTTCTACGGATTTTAATACTAGACAGTGGTTATCAATGTACTTTGATGGTTGGGGTTCAATTAACCATACTCTCTCAGGAATGGTCGGTCTGTGTCTGTACAAGACTACACCTCATTTACCCGTCATATCTCATCTAATTTGGTCATGGGGTTGCTTATTGTTCTAAATTGAAATGATTTCACTACGTACGTTATGGTTAAAAAAAAATTATTGTTAATCATGCAGGGAAAGAGAAAGTAAAAAAAAGACTGATCTACGAGACAAACCAACTAATTACGTCTTCATCTTTTACATGTGTTGAGGAATGTGAAAAAATAGTTAACATTTAGCTTTGTAGGAAATCGAATTTTCCTAAAAGTGACTCCTAGAAAAAAATATAATGTGAAATAAAATCAGTTCATTAAATCCTCCCCTCTGAGGCGAGCAATAAGCCTGGGCTTTACAACTGTTAGGAAATTATAAATCGTATATTTAAAAGACATACATAGCTACAGTAAACTAAATATATCTTGAAGAAACAACGAACGGGAAATGCATACAGATAATAAAAATGGAATAAATTGTAAATATAGTCCTGTCTAAATAAATAAGACTAATAAACATAAATATATTATAGACCTATGAATAATATATATATATAAGTAATATAAATATTCTTGTGTATACGGTAAAATATACTGTAATAATGAATAAAATATTTTCCAACCCACATTATCAAGTTTAACACATGACTGAATATACCGTATTAATAAAAAGATAGATGAAAGAAACAAAAAGTGAAGTCATAATAAAATGTTGTGACATATACATGTACATTAAGTCAATGTCAACGTTGAAACAATCCTTTACCCAGCTAAAATCTTTATAAAGTTAAATTTATTTAAATATTTTATATCTCGGTATTTAAATGTTTCTGAATGAAGTTACGTAATGAAAACCTTGATATGACATGTGGTATGTTACCTTTAAAAGATTAGTATTTTATAAAAGTTAAATAACTGTACGTCTCCTTTTAAAAATTCATTGTTTCTTTAATCAGAGGTTCCGGTGACTGTTTTTTCTTGAGATGTATTTTACTTATATACTGTTATATGAAATGAATTATCACAGTCTTCTACGTTTAGGTTCAGTACTATATTTTGAGAGTCTTGACTTAAAACATTAATTAAACCAAGATAGGTGTAGGTAAACGATCTGGTATGCCAGCTGATGTAACAATTCGTCACCATTTTTAAAATAAGTTAGTAGACAATTTTAAGTATCTGGAATGCCGAGTGAACAAGGATTAGAGAAGAAAAATAGAGATCAAATCAGGCGTTGAACAAACCCGTATTGTCTTTTAAAATAAAATTGTAAAATCTTAAGCAGAAGGTTCCTTATTCTACTCCCCTGGCGAATTAGATTGGTCGGCTGCTATTTGTATATTTGGTGTAATTGTGTAAGTTAGAGGTTTGAATCCTGAACCAGATTCTGACAAAAAGAACTTAAAAATGTGGAGTTACAGAAAATTGATGCGGATATCATGAACCGATCAAATAAAACATACGGAATTCGTGGTGGGGTTGAATAAGAAAACGGAAGTTATTAATACTGTGAAATGTACAACATTGGAGTAGTTAGTTGGGCCATGTGATAAGAAATAAAAAATACAGATGGGTGCAAATTGTCATGAAGGGAAAAATGGGGGAAAGCGTGGTTCTGATCTACGTAGGTGTCAGCGAATACTGGTACGAACCAATGTGTAGGCGTACATTAAGTTTAGAAGAAGTGCAAGTACCTTTAGGTACTCAAACTAGAATTGGGTATTGGGCAGTTTTTAAGTTTTATTTTTGGTTCCCATGAGACAACTAAATGCGATTTTTTAAAAAAAAGTAACCCAAATTTTTTATTTTCAACCCACCGGGTTGTTATGGCGGTAAAGTGGTTCGAATACGAATGATCCTGGTTCAAATCCTAGTAAATCCCTTTTACGTTACCAATGTCTGTTTGCACAATGACCTCAAAATTCCGTACGTAAACGACTTATTTAGTAAAATTTACACACGATTCCGTATGAAATTATCACATCATAGCAACGAACTTGTACGCAAACTATACCTACCATACCTTTCCGGAAATCCCCGCAGACGTCTACGCCGACGATGGATTAGGGACATCATTTTGTAATAAGTAATTTCCTATAGTACACAAAATTATGTAATCCGTTCACAGAACATTTCCAGCTGGAGTCTACTGTTGAGTGGTGATCTCCTCTAAGTCTTAAAACGCATTTTGTGTCATTTCATAATTACTCATTCACTCGTTGTTTTTATGTACAGTTATGAATTTTCCTAAAAAAAAATCCTAGTAAAGATAGTTACTGTTACTGTTACCTGTGTACTTTGATGATTGGGGTTTAATTAACCATACTCTCTCAGGTATGGTTGGCCTAAGTCTGTACAAGACGTCGCCATATTTACATTTCATATATATCATCGTCATCTCATAGCGTCGTGGGGTTACTAATTGTTCTTAAATTGAACAGATTGCACTGTATTAGGGATTTAAGAAATTTTATTTTTATGTTTTTGGTGAGGTTTACTTCATTTTGTACATTTATAATAATGCAGACGATAAAGGGTCATAGATGAAAATGAGTGATAAAGAAATAACCTGAAGAGTTATGAATAATAAAGAAAAAAATCCTTTCTGGGAATCGAATTTTTGGGAAGTATGGCGTAGAAGCCGGTTATGCTGACCATTACACCGAGAGCCATCCTGTTTAATTAAATACGGCAATATTAAAAAAAAAAAATTAATATATTGTTTAAACGTTGGTTTCTTTGTAGCACAATACTTATCTTGTAATAAATTATTGTATTATGTATTAATAAATTCAAAATAGAAAACAAAATTAATTGAGTAATTTTTATATTATATTAATTCAAAAGGGTAATTAAACTTGTCTGCTTAATTGAGGAAATGAATATTTTAAATTTTAAACCCTTTTTGTGGACCCTTTTCTAACAATATAAGTACCCTTATTAATCAAACCCCTATATTAATCTAGGTTACTTTACTCGTTCCCCTATTGCATGGTTGTACACTAAAACTATGCTTGTACTGTTGTATAAAGTTATTTATTAAAAGATCTACGTGCATTGCAGTATAATCACTTACTTCAAAACCAGTCATTCAATCAGTGTACAATTGAGTGACAGTTCTCTTCTCTTAACTCCTTCTAAAAGCAAAAAATAAAAGCTTTCCCAACCTAACTCCCAATTGGAGTAAGATTATATGCATGCTTTTCAAAATTAACACTCAGACATAATTTTATCAGAGCCGTCACGATATTATCGTTACTTGCTTTGTTGTTTCTATTATTATCTTTATATTATTATTATTACTACTATTATTAGCAGTACTTCTATTTACCGGGCGTGGAACATTATCGAATTGGGAATTGAAGAGGGAAGGTATTTTTGTACTTATCCCAGTCAGAAACATCTGCCTCGAATAAAACCAACCACATCTGTTGTTGTTGTTGTAGTACCTTTTCAGAAGGGAATAGGGTCGGACAGAAGTATGAAATCGTGAAAAACAATATTCCTATTCCCTATTGTATTTATTTATATAAATACTGTAATTTTGTGTATTTTATAAACGTATATATTTTATTAAACGGTTGTTCAAATTGTATTTACATTTAATTAAATTTTCCTGAATGTAATACTGAATATATCATTTATTTTGTAGAATATCTGTACGTAATATTACTATAGAAATAATAAAACGGTTTGATTGTTCATCCCTGCATAATATGAGCTCATCTGTTACATCTGCTACAGTGGATTAAGTAAGTCAGTTGTTAAATATAGTAATCCATGGTAAAATCGTCACCACGAGTCAGCTGTTTAGTAGCTGATTTTCGGAGACGAAGATTTCATGGTTCAAATCCCAGGAAAGGTATTTACTTTTGTACAGATTTGAACACTAGATAATGGTTACCGGTGCACTTTGACGGTTGGTGTTCAATTTAGTTTCTCATGATTCTATACAAGGCTACTCATGTATACGTCATACAGATCATCCTCATCTCATTGGTACATCGGGTTGCTATTGTTTTAATTTAAACAGATCGCAACCCACAATTCGGAGAGGTAGGTTCCATGGTTCAAATCCCAGCAAAAGGTATTTACTTTTGTACGGGTTTGAATACTAGACAGTGGTTACCGGTGTACTTTAACGTTTAGTGTTCAGTTAACTTTACTTTCTCATGAATGAGTCTGTACAAGACTACTTCTCATTTATACGTCTTACATATCGTCTATATCTCACCAGGTTATGCGGTTGGTTTTTTGTTTTAATTTTAACAGATTGCAACCTACACACTTTAGGGCAAAAGTATGTGGTAAGAGTTCATGTAAAGAGAACGGTAAAAATTGTTAAAACATTAATAATCACTAAAGCTTGTAATAAAATTGAATTTACATGATCAAATGATTAAATCGAATTGAATTTCATGGAATATGAAAACGGTTACATTAATTTTTAATAAAAATAGAGTTACTGTTTTGCCTAAAACGGGCAAATGGAGTGTTAAATTATTTGATCTCGATCTGCTAGTTCCTAGAATCTGCTAGTTATCTACTCTAGAACCTCTAGAGGTTCAAACCAGCCTTTCGGTTGATGACTTAAACAACAGTTACTATTATAAATAATAATTTCGAAGGTAATTTCGAAAGCGCCGCTGATAAACAACATACAAATTAAGCTTAACAATGCGACTATAGAAAGGGTATTGCAATATAAATATCTGGGGTGTTGGATGAATGATAAATGGGATTTGTCTCAGGAGATAAGGGTGAGGATAGAGACCGCTCGTAGCGCATTCTGCAGAATGAGACCAGGGCTGAGCAACCGTAACATCAACCTTAAAATTAGAATTCGAATGGCGCAGTGTTATGTGTTCTCTGTTCTCCTTTATGGTTTGGAGGGATGGACGTTGACAAAGGTCCTAAGTAACAAGCTGGAAGCCTTCGAATTATGGGTATATAGACGGATATTGAGGATCTCATGGAGAGAAAGAGTAAGAAATACGGAAGTGTTGGAAAGAATTGGTAAACAGGCGGAGATCTTACACAAGATTAAGGTCCGTAAATTACAATACTTTGCTCATGTGATGAGGAATGAGAAGTATAGAATCCTCCAACTGGTGATGCAAGGGAAAATCGAGGGAAGGAGACAACCCGGCCGTAGGAAGACGTCTTGGATCAAGAACCTTAGAGAGTGGTATGGGAGTAGTACAAGTGAACTATTTAGAGCAGCCGTCTCCAAGGTGCAGATAGCCATGATGATTGCTAATCTTCGTTAGAAGAATGCAACTACAAGAAGAAGACTATTATAAATATTTCTGTATACAGATTATTGAAGTCAATTTTTATTTATCTTTTCAAAGATACAATCAATCGTGCCAGCTAATAAATTTTGATTAATATGGTTTTTCTGATTAATAACTTAAGAATTGAGTGTGTTAAAAACTGAGAAACTTAATTTGTGAATTTAAACACTGGTTATAGAATTTAATCAATTTTATTTATTTGGAACTTAATCAGTTTAATTGACTTAATTTTGTGTTAGGACTTTACGAATATAAAAATTAAACAGTAGTAATAATTATAGTTTTCATATTACGTATTATAACTTTAAAAATTGAAGCTGTTTGAGAACGTATGCGAATATTCATAAAATAGTAACAATATTATGATATTACTCTTGTTTAAATATTGCTTAGTTGCACATCGTACCCCCAAATAGGTTTTATGAGTTTTAAATAGTTTTAGGGGTCATAGTTGGTAATATATTCAACCGTTGGGACTAAGTTCCGATTTTTATTCTTAGTTCTGGAAATAACTAAACATTATCATTTTCTCAAAACTTTTTAACAAGTAGTCAGGAATGTTTTTGCAAATGATTTTACTGTGTAGCCTACTTAAAAAGAAAATGAGTTTGGTAATTATCTACTGTATTTTACGTTAATAAATAAAAAGTTTTTCGTAAAAATTGTAAATTATGTACATGGAATTAAGAAAAAATATTGTTTTTGTAAAAGCGGTAATATTGTATAAAGTAGAAGTTTAAAATACATTCGGTTTTTCCGGTTTATCTAACCAACACGGCTTCTATAATTATTCTGGCTCTAGACGGACGCCTTGTTTTCTCCCATCTTCATATAATATGAGAGGGTGAAATCAATTAAGATTCCCTCTTTTTCTTTCTGATGCAATAATTGAACCCTATCAAGGGTTTCCCCATGTGTTTGATGATAATAATAAAATGGAGAAAGACAGTAAATAGCAGAAGGGATGAAGACGAGCAAGAGAAAGAAAATGTTATACAGGAGGGGATGAACATTTTATCTGAGTGACTCTGAGTGTTCAAGTGGTTTGACAAGGTCGAAGGGTTTCTGATCAAGTTAGGGTGTTATCCAAAAATACACACTATGTTATTATAATTTAATGGAATTCAAAACAATTTATATTGCTCCATCCAGTTTTTGACAAGTCTTTATTTTGTTAATTAAAGTTTTTTTTAAACGAATTTGTTTAGCTTTAAATAATTTTTTTAATTTAAAAAGAGGATTATAGAAAGCTTATTTGTGTATTAAATATCGAAAATTGCTATGTACAATCTATTAAAAATACTATTATACAAAAAACTATTCTAAAACCTACTTAAACTTATAAAATACAATTGTGGGAGATGGCAAGCAACTGCGACATATAGTCCAGCCTCTCTTAGTTTGCTCCTAATGTAAACAAATAATGACGTCACTGAGCATGCGCATTATATCAAAATGTGTACACGCTGATTAAAAAGTAACACCAAAATACTTTCAAAAGTATTTAAATACAAAATACTTTTTAATTTTTTTTTAATGAAATTCTTAGGCCTACATCATATTATGACTGATTTTTTTAGTACTTTGAGTACTTATAATTTAAAAAATAGTTAACTTAATAGGAATACGACATCCGTAAAGTCGCAGAATCTAGCGTGCACCCTGTAGTAGGTGGCTTTCGTTTGTTGACAGTAGGAGCAAACTAAGAACGGCTCAACTGTAGAAATTTTTTAATGGTTTCAATCTAAAATACTCAGTCCAATCATAGCATAACAATTAACTTACTACATAGACATCTAAACAATCCTGTAGTTCAGCTCAAAATTAATACATCCATTAAAAAATACCGAAGGAGACTCGAATCAAAATCAATATCTCAGTTTTAGACAATTCAGAAGACACCCGTATACCGAAATGAAGACACCCTAACGAATGTTTTTTACAGCGACAAGATACCATATGAGATAAATCCGTAAAGTTCTTCCATTGGAGGAAGGTGGCTTGTTAAAGACATATGAAGATGAAAACCCATAAATTTATTATTCTACATTAGAGTAAATTGTAAATTTTTCCGTTCTAAAAAAACATTTATTTTCCAAATGAAAATTTTAATAAAATTTTTTTGTTTGTTTGCAGGCACATCTTTTATCGAACGGAGGATAATACCACCGAAAGGGATTACGGAAATACCGGAAAATCATCTTACTTCTGGAATATATCTTCCTGGTAAGTTCATGTTCATTATGTATCACAAATGCTGGATTTTAGATATCTAATTAAAATCGTAATTAAACTCGTAATTATAATTAGTATATTATGCGATAACGGAATTAGCTTATGCACAGTCTTAATATTCATTATTAATTTAATTACCAAATAAATATGGATTAGGAGAAATGCAGTCGTTGTCTCAGCATCTAATTAATTTTATGCATCTTAGCATAAACGAAGCTAATTAGTACTCTGATAATTTTTAACCTTCTCTTGGTATTTAAAAAAAACTGGTTATTATTATTAATCTCCCCTTCTTGAAAAGGAAATTGCTTTAAATTCTTAATGAAGGAAGTCTGTGCAGTAGTAAAATCACATTATCGATTCATTTCGTCAGTATTTAACTTCAGTGTAATTTCAGAAGTGAATAATGTGATTTTAATATTCATTTGTATTTTTTCTCCCAAATTTCTTTATATGAAATCGCTTGTAAATTGTCTTAAATATAATTTTTACGTAGTAATATCTATTTAAGAAACTTAATTTACCTAAATGATCCCTCCAATTACAATTACCGAAAATAGTCAAGTATGATGATGTCTTATTGCTTAAGTATAAAGAATTAAACGAAAATATATTTGTTGTTATTCATTTACTAATAAGAAGAAAATATGCAAGTAGGCCTAGGAAATTTTAGATAAATAATGAATATAAAAAGTACAGATGCTTGTTTGCATTAAATTAAAGATGCACATAAAATAATTTCTGTTAAAATTTGGTAGGAATGTTATTATGTATACAATAGGCCTTCGTTAGGTCTTTTTCTTTTTTAAACAAGGCTAGGCATACGCCTCTTCTAAACTCACATCCTATATTTACATCCATCTCTTCTTAGGTCTGCTAACGTCTTCTTCGCCTTAGGAGCATACTATCAGACTTTTAGATGTATCCTGTGTATACATTAGATAGCATCTACAATAAAAGCCGTTTCTAAAGAAACTTTTTGCTATTCGTGTACGTACATCGCCACTCCTAACTAGTCGCGTTTTAATAGTTTCCATTCGTTAGGGTACATATGTATTATATAGGCCTACAATTTAAAAACTGAAAAATGCTTGCACATCTGTACACACAAATAAGGTGTCGGAGCCGACAACTACAACAGATGTGATGAGATTGACGAGGCAAAGAAGTATTTATTGTGAAAAATCTCTATTGAGTTGGTTTCTGTTATAAGAAGGTATTCTTGGTTTACTTAATTTCAAAATGTGGTGCAGAGATGGACGTTTTAACAGCTAATTTAATTTAACAAAATTTAATAAATTAGCTAATTTAATAAATTATAATAGTTTGTCGTTTCTCACTAACGAGTAACCAAACTTTACAAGTTTCTTTAAATCTCAGAAAATTTACTTTTAGTCATGCGACTGTTTGTATATAACTAAAAGCTAAATGCTAAATCTTGAATATGTTAATAATGTAATATAAAAGTAGATAATTAAACGCAGTAAGAACATAAATTCCGTAATGTCACTCACGATTCTTGAATATTTGTACTCTAATCTTAAAATATATAAATTTGAAAAAATATCTTTGAATAACAAACCATTATAATCCAAACCAACTTGCCCGTGATCTGTCTACAAGTAACTTCCCAGCTGTGCGACGTTTAAAGCGCAAATAGAGTACAGACCTCTTGGTCTGAATTACGGACCCGTAGTTATAAACGGAGAATGTACCACTGGGTGCATCTTCTCCTTACATTAAAATTCCCCACCACCATTTTGATATCATATGCGGAAATTGTGCAGTCACCGTAATCAAAATTAAAGATACAAAAAAATGTTTGGCCGTTGTAAGAAGCATATTAAGTGTACGTTGACTAATGTGCTTTTGATGAAAATAGCATTTAATTAATTAACAGAAATTTGATTTGTAAAATTAACGTCAATAATAAAGTCCGTATAAACCCTTATTACTTCAAAACTATTTCGAGATCGATTCCATGTCGTTCTTTTTTACTTTCTCTTGCCTATATAAATATAGGAAGGAAAGTATTGTTTTCATGTCGATTTTTCGAAATCGAGTTTTCACCGGATCTACACGTTTTCAGACCCTCTGAACCCAAAAAAACATGTTTTTACCGATTGGTGTGTGTGTGTGTGTGTGTGTGTGTGTGTGTGTATGTGTATATGTGTGTGTGAGTGAACGGAATATCTCAAGAACGGAACATCGTACGAACTTGAAACTTAAGTTACATACCACTACCGGACCCGACTCGAACATTTCATCAAAATCGGTCAACCGGAAGTAGTAGTTTATTCGTGTAATTTTTCACTTTTTTGCGATTTTATCAAAAACTGGTCCTACGATTTTTTTAAAAATCGCCTGGTTTACTAAATTTTTTATGCTCTACAAGAAAGGGTAGGCGCCACATCTGCTGAAATTCTTGGTGAGGCTGTTTTCACGTAAATAAATTATTTTTTTTAGATTGTGGCTTTAATATGCATTTTAGCGCAAACTTGTATATTATAAAAGCTGTAGAATTTAAAATGCTACAATTTTTATTTTAACATTTTTTTGTATAACGCTTAGTTTAGCGGTAATTAGCGATTTTCTGTTTTTTTCTCGCGAAAACGGGTAAAAAAAATCGATTTTTTTAAGATTTCAGCCGTAGCATGGATTTTACGACTAAAGTGTATATAATAAAATTTATAGAAAATTAAAAGATCTACAACTTTAATTAGAACATTTTTCTCTACAGAGCCTATTTTAGCGTCAAAAAGTGATTTTCCGTATTATTAAGCCAAACTAAGGTTGGTTTTCATTTTGCATCATTCACTCAAGATTAAAATACGCTAAGATTATGTTTTCTTGTTTATTTCTAATGTTTTATAACTAATGTTAGGTTATATTGGTCATTATTTACATTGGCAAGAGAGAGTTGTGTGAGTGTTTCACACCAGATTTTTCATGAAGGAATATAAAACTAAATTAAAGAACCACTAAGAACGCTCTATTTCGCTAAACCATTATATCAGAGACTTGGTAAATGAAAATGCATTTATCTTATGTAACTTATTAGTCGGCTGTACATCTTTGTTAAATAATCCCAGTAGTCTGTTACAAGATGTCGTCATACATAGTAAAATACAGAATACTTGTAATTCTGTGTGGTGTTCGATTACAATTTCTTTAGTTTATCAGCTACTTGAAGGAGTGTTCCCTTTGACTTAATAAGCAGCCGCCAGAGTCTACAACATAATATTATCGTTTTAATGCTGTACTTAACTTTCAAGTTAAGTTAGTGCATAGAACGTTGCACTCTACACTTTATACACATTAATATGCATTTGCGTGTAGATTTAAAACAACGTCTTAACTTTGTTTTATTGCACGTTATAACATCCGTCTTTTTTAATTTTTATTTCTGTTTTATTATGACCTGTGGTTTTATTCTATTTTATTGAAGTAGGGTTCAATTCTGATTGAAGTACATAATTAAACTATTTGATATATTTTTGTTTAATTTCAATATTTTGTTTAGTTTTGTGTGTAATAAATAAATAAATATTTATTTATCAGCGGCCAAAAAAAGGAAAGATATGGTCACATATACGAATTGCATGCGTACATTTAAATATATTTAACAATTGTTTTGTTGAAAATCTATGTATTCACTGAAAAAAACAAAAACAAAAAATACTCATCATGCGGTCGTACGTTCGAATCCCACTCAGGCATGGCATATTTTCATACGTTACAAAAAATCATTTCATCCTCCATTGTATATAATTACACCCCAACGTCGTCGCTAATAACCTTTGTAGTTGATGCGACGTTATATAAATTAAAAAAAAAAAATTTACATTAAATTACTACTTAAATTTTACTAAAATTGTACATTCGAATTTTATGTTTGTCATTTAGGCTATACAATATGGCATAAGTATAAATTTTACACCGATTGCATTTAAAGAGCATACTTTGTAAGATAATTTAAGAACTCTTGATGAAAATAAAATACATATTTTGTTGAAAAACCTTTTACTTTTCGATCAAATTTCTTTAAATCAAGGAGTGTTATTTCATTAAGATGGTAATAGTGAAAAACCAAACGGGATTGTAGTAACTTCTTATGATATGTACGAATTCTATAACGCTATAGAAAAATTAAATAAATAAAATTAAAATATAGAAAAATTCCAATATTGACGTATACTGCAACGATTTCAGTAGTTTTTATGCTCAATCACAGGTACAGCTTGATACATATAGAACACAATATTACATAAGGATCTAAACATTTGCGACAGTTAAAAAAGAATTCCAAAATACGGTAATCAATCTGAGAGAAGGTCGGAATCGCAACCCAACTATCCTGTCATCAATTTACTGGACAACTTGGAAAAACCTAAACTATTTAATTGGAAATTTCCATCCAATTTGCATGAAACAGATCTTGAACAATCACATTACTATTCAAAATCATATTCAATTTAACAGTTCACTAAATTATCAAAGATTTATAAAATAAATGAACATAATTCATGTATTAATGGAACAGATTTCAGACTCTTCAAAAAGTAAATACATAAATTTAACTTAATATACACACTTTTTGTGTAATTTGTCAAACAGTATGCAAAAAATTTAATATTTTTTTTCATATCAAGTCGAAATTTTATAGCGACAGAATTTGCTCACGTTTTTTATTACTCCATACCGACAATTTTAATCATTGTACCTTATCTTCAACACTAATACAACAAAGTATTGTATTGTAAAAACAATCGTTTTGGTTCGTTTAAAATTTTCCCAATAGATGTTTAAGCCAGGATTTAAAACTAATTACAAAGCATGTTGTGTGTTTAATGGTGCTTAGCCTTTACGCAAATAATAAACAGTATTATTTTCTTCTGTAAATTCAGAACAATGCGAATCGCTTACTGTGAATTTCAAATTGTTTCATCAAAACACTTCCGTTTCATTGTTCGACCTGTATGATTTTCCAATAAAGGTATCTGTTTTGCTTAGTTTCTTTTTAATAACGGTGAATTGAAATTTTAGGTGGCTTAAAGTTTCAAAAAAATTGAGTAAAACAAAAATTTCGTAGCTTTGCATTTTTATTAAAAGAAACTGTTAAATATAGGAAATTCACGAAAATATGTTAACAAAAGCAAGATTAGAACTTCTATTCCTTTTAGGAATTTTCGGTTCGAGGATAATTCGTATTTTTTCTATTACTATAATAAAAGTAATATTTCTTTAAAATGTTAAAAACCTATTTTTCTGATATTTGAATAGTTTTAAAAGGTATCAATCTTCTTCAATAGTTCAGTTTAAGTGCATTCAAATTATGTATTCACTTTTTTTACTTGTAAATTTTCATAGAGCCTGTTAGATCACTACACGTTAGATCTTTACACGTTAAAAGAAGTGCTAGGTTTTGGAGGTTCCCTATATTCTCATTATACTCTCACTGTACCTTTTTCCGTCCGTCCGGTGTTCTCTTTTGTTCTTCGTGGAAGCCCTTGAAGTTAATAATCAGTAGTCTGAATTGTTTTCTTGGGTTATTCCAATTTTTCCATATTTATTTCTTACTTTTTAAATTACTTATCCGATACCTTAGATGTTTTTAGTGGCCTGCTTGTTGGTGTATTGATCAATCCAACTGGCTTCTTTGCCAAAGGTCCCAGGTTCGATTCAAGGTCAGGTTAGGGATTTTTTCATCATGCATTTTCTTCTATTACCTTTCACGTTTTGCAATAGCCTTAACGTGTATAACAGTCGGACTTAAATCAAAGAAAATATTTTTTACAAAATGATAGGAAATAATAGATAGTAGAGAACAGGCTGGTCTCTTTCTGAACGTAGGTCTAATTAATTTAATTTATATTTTTATTGTGTTGTATTTTGATCAAATTTTTGTAAGTATAAATGTAATTTTAAGTTTTATGGAATAAATAAATTCAGTAGTGGAAGCTCTGGGACGATGGGGAAGAGAGGTCTCCACAAAAATGATGAAAATTTGATTTGAAATTGATACCAGGATTTAAATGGGCAGGAAGGGCGCAAAACAGGAAATTGTGGAGGCAAAAAAGGGAGTCCTATATCCAACCTTGGATGATACTGCTGATGAAAAATTCCGTAGATAATGAAATTATTATAAAATAATAATATTTTCTGCCGTATTTCTCATTGCTTTATTAAATTACGATAGTTTGACATTAATTCTCAAGCAAATTGTATCTGATACAGAATGTATCAAATAGTTTTCTGAGTACTTTATATCTGTTCCTTGTACGACACTTGTTTCAAATACACTTACGTAGTATCCGTTTTTTATGACTCGGTCCATAACTCTTGAATGAGTTGCCCTAAAGCCAGTTGAAATTCAAACATTAAGTTTACATATTTTCAGTACTTAAAAAGTAAATAAATTTACTTTGAATGATTTATAGTTTTTCATAGTTAGAAAGTACTAATATATACGTCTTTACTTGTAATTTATATAAATACTAATAAGTAATTATCATAAATTTACAAAACCACGAATTTACAATGCGCTGGTATTGTCTTAACCATCTGTACCATTATAATAGTTCATAAAAAGTAATAAAATCTATTGAACACCCGCCATATTATTTGGATTACAACGTGAACTCGTTTTTCTTTTTAACAACAACTTTGATAGATAATGTACAAGTCAGTTTAATAGTTTTCTAACCAATATAAAATATTATAAAGTATTTTTAATAGCTTTCTTGCAGCGATTTAACAACATGTTTATTGTCAAGTTAAAAGAAAAAAGTATAGATAAAAATAAAATACTTTTGCCCTCACACTAGGAATGGTCACGATTAATAACTTTTGTCCATGACCTGTTTTTATTCTAAAAAAATGCAACAATGATTTTACGGGATGTTGTTTGTTGTCTGTTTTTTTTCTGTAGGATTTAATTTGTAAAAAATCTTTTAAGTATTTGTAAGACAACAGTTAGTTTTATGTCATTTTGTATAAGTTGTTAGTAATGTCGACGTAACCTTTGTCACGTATATTTAACTTAATGATTATAACAGTGATGTAATTATGCCTTCTAGGGAATAAACGGTTAATTATAACAAAAAATGTTATTATCTTATGTAATTTATCACTGCATAGTCTTATGTGATAGTAAAAGTATTCGATTTACTAAGTGAAACTGAGAGGGATCTGAAAGGTACCGTTCAAAAGTTTCAGAACATTTGTAAATCAGAATAACCTTTTTTGCTAATAATTTTATAGAACATTTATCGACATGTTAATTAAAAAAGAAACAGTAAAGTGTTGTTTTCTTTTTGATTATTACTTAAGAATAAGCTTTTCTGTAATATAGTTTTTATTAAAAATCTGGTGTGAAATACTTACACGACTTTCTCTTGCCAATGTAAATAATGACCACTATAACCTATGTTTAATCATGAGTGAATGTCGCAAAATGAAAATCAACCTCTGTAGAACTTTAAAATACGGAAAATCATTAATTACTTCTAAACTAGGCTTTGTACTACAGACAAATTATTAAATTAAACGTTTTAGGTTTTTTTTTAATTTCCTATAACTTTGATTATAAACACTTTTGTTGTAAAATGCATACTAAGGCTGCAATCTTAAAAGATCTAATTTTTTTGCTTATTTTACAAATAAGTAATAACAGGGGTTAAAAATACAAATAATTTGTCAATTATTTTCTACGTTTATACAAAAAATTTATCAGGAAGAAATTATTATACAATACAACACTAATAATCTGATAATCTACTTGGTAACCACCTGGACGTTTCTCCAATAATGTATCTTGTTTTTTTTTTGTATTTGGCCAATTTTATTACACGTGCAATGACTTTAGATGTTTCTGGAAACTCGTTTTTCAGCCCATATTTTTATCATTCATTCACTATGGCTTATCTCCTTTCCATTCGGGTTTTTTGCTCTTCATGGAAGCCCTTAAAGTCAGTAATTAGTTGTCTAGTTTGATTTTATTCATTTAGTTTTTTGATTTCTCTGAATTTTTTAATATCCTTTCTGACTTCTTATAACTATTTATACGTCACCTAAGGAAACCTTTACCAAAAGGTCTCCTTCTCCTTTTCCTTCTCCTTCTCCTCCACCAAGGCTTCGGCAGTCGTCTGTTCCGAACTCACAAACTTGAAACTCTTAGCCTATGTTCATGTTTTCCGATGTCGTCTCCACATTTCTCCGTCCAACCTGTGCATAACGTTGTACTTGGAGGGGTATTCTGTGGTTTGGCATTTTGTCCAGGTGTCCGCTCCATCGCCCGCAATACCCTCAATCTTCTTCTTCAGGCAGTAGACTTGGAGCACCTTCCGTATATCCATATTCCGCACTCTATCCAATCTCGAGCACCCCTTAACTCTTCGCAGCAATCTCATTTCCGCACTTAAATTCTATTTGTAAAATCCCTTCGGAAGCCTACTATAAAGCATTCTTCTCCTCCAAGCTATAATATAATTTTACAATCATATTTTAGTTTCTTCAACTCAGTATTTTACAATTAAGAATAAAATAAAAAAAAAGTTAAAAACATAAGTAACGCACGTAATAAGAGATGAAATACGATAATGTTAGTTGAGTGTACTAAACAGAAATTTGAAATTATCGGTCGGATTATTTATTTCATTATCCTAGTCTTTAGTTTACTACTATTCCCATTAGTGGAACTACATATCTCTTTAAATTATTAACAATAATTTGTTTCAAATATTTTAAACGGTCATATTTCTATGACATGTACGTTCATTTCAAGTTTTTTTTATTACGATTTACTGTTATTTTTTTCTTTTTTTTCTTCTATGTCTTCAACCGTTTATTATATTTTACTTACTTTCTATTTCATCTTTGCATGCCTTTCCTTTTGAGGAAAATATTTTTTCTTGAGTTACATTAATTCTCTTTTTAACAGTAATTATTTAATAAAATTAATGTTACTTTTTCTTTAATAATTTTTTTACTATTATTTATTTTTCTCCTGCTGTTTACTTTTATTATAATATGAGTTAAAAACGGTATGTATTACAAAACTATTAAACTATTTGCGTGACCCTTAATTTACTGCAGCCTTGTTGAATGTAAATGTAACAGATGTTCTTTCTAAAAGTGGTATTCATTTTCTTTTTTTTAAATTTGATCTGATGTTATAATTGTATTAATGATTAATAGTTGTAGTTTGACAAATGTCATAATTATTTATTTTAATTAAAACTCTTCTTAATAATTATAATGATTAATTGTATAATTTGGGGGTTTGTATAATTAATTAATTTACTTTAATGTCTTATCTTTAAAACATGTAATTACGTAATAATGGTTAATTGAAGAGGGTTTAACGTTATATTGATTAAATTAATTATTAACATAAATGTTTTCTTTTAAATATGCTGAAGCCAACACAAGAAAATGTTATAATATTATATGTGTTTGTTATTTTACGTCTAAAATCTAAACGGCTTGATTAGTTTCAATGAAAATTTATTAATTTTCTTAATCATCACTCATAGGTTTCAGTTATAATGAAATATTTATTAAGTATATACAACAAATCGAAGGTTTTAGTAAACCTAATTATGGTAACGTATTCTAACACCTAAATTTAGGCTCATTCGGGATCTGGGTATGATAAATAATAAACAGACTTTAAACTTACAACAATTAATTATTTATTTCCAGAATTAATAGTAAAAATTAATGATTGAACTTAGCCTACTAACAAATACAATTAGATTACATAAATAAAATCGATTACAGAACTTAAGCTTATTAAACTAACTATAATTAAAACACAGTAACAACAAACAATCAAAACAATCGATTTTTGTTTTCACAACCACTTGCTATACCCGCATGAATAACCACTATTCATGTAGTTCAGAACCGGTACTGTAACAACACTATTTCGAAGTGGCCCAACGACACTTCTCATTTACAATTCGACTATTGACTGACTGAACAAGAAAAAACCGCCAACTTTTTGTATACCTGTGGTCTAATAGTTGTTAATCTCAACCATTTGAACACTTTCTCTATTCTCGTGGAATATTGTAGACGAAATCAAACATATCTACTAGATTGGATTTCTGAAAATTCCCACACAGATATTTTTACTTTCTTTTGCCTTTATGAATAAAAAGGAACGTATTATTTTCATGTAGATTTTTTGAAATCGAGTTTTTACCGAATCTACACTTTTCACATCCCCCTGTAACCCCCAAAAAAATTTTTTTAACGATTTGTCTGTGTGTGAAAAGAATATCTCAAGAATGAAAGATTATACAAAGTTGAATCTTGAAATTTAAGTTAGATACTCCCAGAGGACCCGACACGAAAATTTTCATATAAATCGGTCAACCGGAATTAGTAGTTTATTCGTGTCATTTTTCACTTCTTTGCGATTTTCTCAAAAACGGTTCCTACGATTGTATTTAAAATCGCCTCATTTACTACACTTTCTGTGCACTACAAGGTAAAATTGGCGTCATTTCTGCTGAAATTCTTGGGGAGGCTGTTCTTTCGTAGAAAAAAATGTTTTTTTTTTTAAGATTGCGGCCACCATACGCATTTTAGCGCAAAAATATATAATAAAGGTTGTAGAGAATTTATAAACCTACGACGTTTATTTTAATCCTTTTTTTGTTTAGGTAACGTTTAGTTTAGTGGTGATTTGTGATTTTGTTGTTTCTTTTCATGAATATCTCTAAAAATTTGATTTTTAAAGGTTTTAGCCTTAGTATGCATTTTACGACAAAAGTGCATAATATAGGGTGATTCAAAAAGAGCGCCGGTTTTGATATATCAAATTAAGAGATTTATTTTAGTGAAAAACTGAAAATAAATACATCAACAAGTTCATCTTACCTTCCGATTTCATGTATGAAAAATGATGTCATGCATGTGCCCTCCTCTACTGCGCTGGCACGCATCAACTCTGTCCATGAAATTGGATATTACTGCACGACAAGTTTCGACTTTCATTTGCCCGATAACCCGTCGAATTTCCTCCTTCAAGTCATTGATGTTTCGGGGTTTATTGGCATACACCAATGACTTCAGATGACCCCAAAGATGAAAGTCACAAGGCGTCAAGTCACACGACCTTGGTGGCCATTGATGGTCGGAATTACGAGAAATGATGCGATCCTGGAACCGTTCACGGAGCAACAACATTGTTTCTCGTGCAGAAACTGAATTTTATACGGGTGATATTGGAGATCGTACCGAAGAATTCTCCGTACAGAAGAACATCGTAAACCCAATTGTTGAGAACGGCGACGTATTGATTTTGCTGGGCTAACAGCCACACTGTCACGAACCAACGCAACGGTCTGCTCAGTTCGGCCAGAACGACGACGTCCAGAACTTTTAAGGTCGACTGTTGAACCCGTCTCAAAAAACTTTTTCATGAGCCTGCGAACTGTTGATTCATTCGGTGCTTCATTACGTCCTAGAGTACCGCGAAGTCGCCTGACAGTAGCCGCATAACTCTCTCCACTCTGGTAAAATGTTTTGACGATTAACACTCGTTGTGCAATAGTAAACTTCTCCATGGTTAGACACAGACTGCGAGAGTACTACACTGCGAACAAGAGAAACTACAACTGAATCGTCAATCGGAATGTTCTGCGAAATAGAAATGAGGTCTAACAATGTTGCCAACCGATAAACAAAAATTTACCAGCCGTTTAAAAACCGGCGCTCTTTTTGAATCACCCGTTATAATACAATTTATAGAATATTAAAAGATCTACTACTTTAATTTCAAGCATTTTTCTCTACAGAGCCGAGTTTAGCGTGAAAGTGTGATTTTCCGAATTATTAAGCCAAACTAAGGTTGATTTTAATTTAGCATCATTCACTCATGACTGGTATAAGGTTATGTTTTTGTTTATTTCTAATGTATTATTACTAATGTTATTTTGGTCATTATTTGCATTGGCAAGAAAAAGTCGTGTGAGTGTTCACACCAGATTTTTCATTCATCGCAACACACACTCCACCCTTGTTACCCCACACAATGCACAATTTCGTACAATAAACAACCTATTCCATAAACTATTTCTAGACTAAGCACGAACTCCTACTATGTTATAATATTATGTTAGAAAAATTAAAATAAAAGTCAAAACAAGTTGGTTTAAAGACAAATCTGAATAATACAAAGATAATGAGTACTACTCCAAAAGTAAATTATGTTAATTAAAATTGATAATACCTACGGAGGAAAGAGTTTCAAGCTACGTACCTATAATTAAAATAAGCAAAGAAAACCATACTGAGAACTGAATTGAGTATATTCTATATTCATACTCAGAACCTTTGCTTTTACAATATTGCAATCTAACAACTGCGCCACAAAGGCGGCCTTAATCAGTTTTATTACATGTATTAAAAAGTTACATAAAACATAATATAATTTATATTAACGACCTTAATAACTTCAAAGAAAGTGTAATAAATGTATTCGCATTAAAATTAAGTAATCATTAATAAACAATAGACTTAATTTTAGTCAACACCTCGTGTATTTTTAATCAACTGTTTATAATATCGGCCTACACATTTCATTTGAATTCGTTTAAAAAACAATCGACTTAATACTTACTTAATCGTTAATTATCAGGCACTAAACAAATTATTATAATATAATGAATAATATATATTGCATTGAATTAATGTGAATTATATATTATGTAATAGACATGCATAAATTTATCATGTAGGCAGGTCTACTTTTCTACGGTTTGTGCAATCCTCTCCTGTAAACATGTATGTTTCAATATCTTGTGAACTCGATGTATAAAAATACAAGTTGAAGTATTGTTAACGTGTTGAGATTTAATTATTAATTTCTCCTGGTGGTTGTTAGTAGATATAAGGGTGTCAAAAACCTAGTTGTGGGCATCTTAACTTCTGGAGGAATTACCAAGATCCACGATGTACGAAATCCTTGGCATTTGATTCGGTCATGAGATTGTTTGTATGTCTTTACTATACGTTAACCTCCAACAGATCACCTGTGCTATGGACTTACTAATCGGTCATAGCAGGTGTAGAAAAAACTTCCATAGTTCGTAAAATAGTATTCTGTTTTGTACCGGCAAAGGGTTGAAACAGTGGCCCACTCAACTTTTGATTATTCGGCAGTACTGACTGAAGAGATCTTAATCTTTGGTCCCGAAATGGTAAAAAAGAACATTTCACCACAAGAACTAGTGCAAGTGTCGTTATTTTATCGGAGGGTTAATTTAAGCCGTATAGATTTAATCAGGGTGGAACATATTTTGCGTCTAAGTTCACATGTTTTTAAACTGTCACATTATCAGCCTATCAGTCCAGATATTTAGGCTTGATTTCACGATTGATTAAAAATCAACCTCAATTATTTATCCCATGTCTAGCTAAAAAGTTGATGTTTAGGTCATCAGCCAAAAAGCTGATTTGAAACTCTAGAGGCTTAACTACGTAAAACGAGGAGTGAGGGGTTTACTAATTCATTCCTTACTAAGTAGAAACATATGCTTATCAGCATCCCAGGCCCTCTGAAAAGCATCTGCTCTCCACTCTGAAAATGTCACCTTCACGTTATTCACCACTGGGTTTGGCTGTATAATGAAATTCATTATTCTCAGACGAGACAACTCTGCCTAGTGTCTTGTACACCTCTACCTCTTCTGTTCTTAAATGATTCAGTCGTATAATTGGCTGTCCATGTGATAAGAGAGAACTATTTTTTTGTTGCCCTGTAAATAGCTTATCAGTGCAAATAATTTAACACTTTACCTGCCTGTTATGGATAAAGCGAAAAGGAACTACCAATTATATGACATCCAAAGAAAAAATAGAACAGAAATGTCTTGAATTACAGTATTCAGATGAACTAATGTCCCGTAGCCGTGGGAGTGAGAGAATGCATGACGCTCTCACTTGGACAAGCCATACGGCGCCGTTCCAATAACATTGTCGTTAATTTTACTCATTGTTGTGAGCAAGCGTTTATGCATGCAGTAAACTAACACACAAGATAACAACTGTAGTATGTTTTCAGTTTTGGATTATAACGGTAAAGACCTTTGAGCGCATGCGTAGTTATGCCACATATCGCCCTCTCACTCGCTCGGCTATGGGACATTAGTTCGTCTGATACCTATACTTAAAAATACCACCTGTAGTTCCTATTTGAGGAAACACTGCTGGGTAGAACCTATTTCCGTGCATCATTAACATACCTACTTTAGTTTATAGAAAAAGGTATTGTAATTAGTTTTTATTGTCAATTTATTTTATTTTTTTTTATTTTTGCAGGTATCCGAGATGTAGATGGTCGTGCAGTAATATTATACGATTTAAAGTCTGTATCCCACAGTAATTTAACGCCTTCAGATATTGCCCGTATACTTCTATATTATGCCTCAATCCCTTTAAGGTAAGTTTGTCTTAACAATTTAACTATAAAAGTAACTTTTTTCGTAAATTAGGTTTTTGTCCATTTAATACTCTTTTTTTCTTTTTTACATTAGTTGGTCGGTAGGATTACCCACCAAGTTGGTCTAGTGGTAAAGTCATCGCCGCGAGTCTGCCATTTAACAGCTGATTCTCGGAGACGAAGTTTCAGTGGTTTGTCCTAGTAAATCCTAGTAAAGGTTAAGCTTATTACACGGATTTGAATACAATACAGAGGTTAACGGTGTACTTAGATGGTTAGAGTGCAATTAACTATACACTCACTGGAATGGTCTTTCTGAGTATGTACAAGACTACACCTCATTTACACGTCATACATATTATCCTCATCTTATTTAGTCATAGGGTTACTTATCGTTCTTAAGAGGATCCTGGATCCCTATCTAACGTAATGTTAACGCTTCTACCTTTTTCTTATGAAATACTGAAGATAGAAAGCTGGGTTATATCTCAAATTAAAGTTCATACTTTGCCGCAACTTTTGAGCGTTTTGTTTTTAATTTTCATGGAAAATTGAATTTTCAAATAAAAGTCCGTTTTCAACATAACAATTTTACCACAAATTTCTTTTTTCTCTTCGTGTATTAGAAATTTTGCAAAACTGCGCTCTCGAAATGAAAAACTGAGTTAGATAAACATACCCTGAAAATTGAATTTCTTTATCTTGAGTAGTTTTCTGAAAAAAAGGTGCATGAAGCTGAAAAAAATAGCAAAATGAGAAAAACACAAGAAAACTAAGAGGACATTTTGTTGTTGTTGTTGTTTAGGTCAACAGCCGAAAGGTTGGTTTGATTCTGTAGAGGTTTTTACTTAGTATAACGAGGAGTGAGGTGGTTTACTATGCCTTCCTCACTGAGTTGAAAGAGTATGCTTATCAGCATGCCAGGTCCTCCGAGAAGCACTCACTTTCCACCCTGCAAATTACACCTTCACTTCATTCACCACAGAGTCTGGCTGTATAGTGAAATTCATTACTCTCAAAGGAGGTAACTCTGACTAGTGTCTTTTACACCTCTACCTCTTCTGTTCTTAAATAGTCAGTCATATAATTGGCTGACTATGTGATAAGAAACAGAACTATGTTTGTAGCCCTGGAACCAACAGATCGAGTGCAATTAATTTAACACTTCACTTGCTCGTTATGGGCAAAAGGAAATTTGTATACTGTAAGAAAAACTTTTAAAACTCTAAAAAATTAGGTAATCAGCGATCGCACAAACTGTAGAAATTAAACAGAGTTCTATTACCAACAAAATTCAGAAATAATAATAAAAATAAAAATTTAACGATAAAGATAAAATTGTACAGTTAGGCCCTAAAATCTGTTATACAAAAGTAAGAGATACCAAGTTATGAAAATATTAATAACAAATTTTCTAGTTGCCATAGAAACGTGATTTATACGGCGTTGTGAAATGAGGCAATTTCAAACCACATTAATCTGATATTTTTTAATTTTTTTCAATCCAGGGTCCTCTTAAATTGAACAGATTGCAACGTACACACGTTAGGGATTAAAAAAATCTGTAAAATTGGTATTACATGTCGTGTAATTATCATATAAAACAAATTTTAATATTTTACGACGCCATCCTCCATTGTTTATCTAATGTTTACAGATGTGTACAAAGTTACCAAGTTTAATATAGTTTAGCTACTTCTTGGTGATAGTATTAAGTTGTTCTATATTTATATGCTTTAGTGAAAGTGGTATGATATATTAACTAATACATATTGATGAGTTGTTATGAAAATATTGTAATATTATAAATATTATAATAAGTCGATTACGATCATCACTATTTATTTTAATAATAATATGATTTTCATAGTGTTGACTAATAAGAATTTATCTTTATAGTTTATTTAAAGTCCTATTATCTGCTTAGTTCTTAGCATACTCGGTGGGTTATTTATCGGGAACAGTGGTTTTTGACTTGTAAAAATTTGTAAACCCAGGACTTTCGCATTATAGGCTAGCGTGCTAACTACTACGCTACTGATACGGCCTAAATTTATATGTATTTATCTTATTTATATTGCAGAATATATTCATCACTGTGGTGACGCACATTTTATATTGACACACGTGATTTACATTTCTATATAGGTAAATGTTGTCGTATATTCTACAACACTACGAGCTTTTACTTTTTCGGATAATGACCAATTTAAATAATTAATTTTAGGTCCAGTTGCTTTTTTAATATAGTTAGGTTGCGCAAAAAAGTTTTGAACTTTTATATAAAAAATTAAACGAAAATAAATTATTTTTTTGTTTTATTTACTGCAAAGAATCTACAATCTGTTCATATGGAATAATGGGTATTATAAGTTAACATAATGACTGGAAAAGAAATTTTTAGTAAAATGTTCTAAAAATTATATTTAAAATTGTATATATTTCAAATTTGCCCATAACAGACAGGTGGAGTGTCAAATTATTTACACTCAATCTGTTCGTTGCAGGGCTAAAATAAATAGTTCTGTTTCTTATCACATGGTCAGTCAATTAAATGACTGAATCATTTAAGAACAGAAGAGGTAGAGGTGTAAAAGACACTAATCAGAGTTATCTTCTCTGAAAGTAATGAATTTCATTGTACAGCCAGACCCTGTGGTGAATGAAGTGAAGTTGTCATTTACAGAGTGGAAAATATGTGCTTTTCAGAGGGCCTGGCATGCTGATAAGCGTACTTTTCCACTCAGTGAGGAAGGCAATGGTAAACCACCTCACTCCTCGTTTTACTTAGTAAAACCTCTAGAGGTTCAAACCAGCCTTTCGGCTGTTGACCTAAAAAAAAAAATTTCAAATAAAAGAAATATATTATAAAATGTGGCTGTATAATAAAGTCAATTACGCTCAGAAGAGATAACTCTGATTAGTGTATTTTACTATTCTACCTCTTCTGTTCCTAAATGCTTCAGTCTTATATATTGGCTTACCATGTGATAAAACAGAACTATTTTCTGTAGCCCTGGAACAAGCAGATCAGTTATACATAATTGAACACTCTACCTACCTGTTATGGGCATAGTTTACTCTTATGCTGTAAACAATTCATTAAAATTAATCAATTTAATAAAAAAATTAATAATATGTCATTACTTCAAAAACTGCTTGTCTTGTTATATGAAAATTTATTGTCAACTTACTTGATTTAGCCAACATCCGTGGCATTTAGTATATGATGGCTATTACGTAGTTGTTGAACCTACCTGATTATTATCCCACGTCAAATCAATTGGATACACACGACCAATGGAACAATGATCATAATAGTATTATACGTTTGTCTACAGACACACCAAAAGATGAAACACGCTCACAGTGTCAAACACACTCACACATAACTGCAGTTGCAGCGTCACTAACAAATTACCTATGTAAGTCACGTGGTATCCTTTGTATTCTCTAACGTAATGTTTTTATTTTCTTTCCTCTAAGGGATCAAAGTTCGATTTCAAATTATATATATGTACTTTCTTGATTATCAATATTTAAAATACAGTACATTTAAAAAAAGTACGAAGAAAATAAAGAGTATTTTATTTTATTCTCAGGACAATTTTTCAAAAAATTATTTAAAAACTATCATGTCCGAAAACATTGTTGAATGTAGGGCCATCAAAACCCGTTGACAATCGTATTTTTTGGATCATAGTGACTACTGTTCCACAAACTGAAACTTTTGAAAAACTTTTGACTTAACGTACCGTACAGAAAAAAAAATAACAGCGACGATTGTGACTAACAATTTTTTTTATTAGCTGACAATAATTTTGAAATGTTATACGTATAGAAAAATTAATAATTAACCTGATCAATAGTGGAAGTTGGGTTTTAAATTTGAGTTGCACCAGCCGGCGCAATCCTCATCAAGTTTTTATGACAGAAAATATACTTATAATAAATGTAACTGATTGTAAAAGTAGAATAACTAAAAGTTAGAAAAGAAATGCAAGGCGATGACTGAGTGTTGGAATTTCAATGGACCATCCAGTGAAACTTGGAAAAATTATGAGGAGAGATTTTTTTATCTATTTACTATTTTATTGAACCATTAAACATTATTAAAACACCTATATCTATGCCGGTCTTAATATTGACTCAGTGAAACAAACTATATCAAAATTTAGCCGTAAATATGAAGAAAGACAATCATCATCCAAACTTCCTGACTCTGAATCTGCTAAATAACATTGATACCGGGTTTTCAAGACTGAAAAGACATAGTGTTTTTAATTTAGGTTATAGGTTTTAAAGAACATTGATACATTTATTACTATTTATTATTTATATTTATTATTATTGATACATTTATACCTGCAGTCTCTAGTTCGTTAAGATATAGTTTCTGTTCTGTCGACTATGATATCCTGAGAAACGGTCCGTTGCCATATGCATTTCTCACGTACTCCACTTTGGAAACTCTGCATGATCTTCGGAATCAGTCCATCCCTAAGGCCTCTTCGTTTATTTCAGGCACACACTACTTTATGGGGTTCAACAATCTAGATTTATTTTTGAAAAATTCTAAACTTTAGAGGAAATCAATTACTGACCTAGAAAACAGTTTCTATGAACGTTACATCGATGGGCTGAAAAAAAAGATAAAGAAATATTAATATTTATTGGTTAAAGCTATCATGCTGGTTGTATCAATGAATGAGCAAAATTCTCTCGTGGTTTCGTTGGAAAATTGTACTTTGTATTTCCGGTCAACAGCTCAATTTGTACTTAGACAAAAATTATACTTATAAAAATTAAGAATTTTACGGTATAAATGTTTTTTTTATTGACCCATATTCCCTTTTATAGTATTTTATTATGCTAAAAGAAACATCCATTCATTTGATCGAATATTTTTATGTTAAGATTTCCTACGACATAAATAATAAACATGATCTTAAACTGGTCTAACAATTATTTACTTTCTTTAATATTTATGTAAAATAATTACTTTTATACACCATCACAATTGTAAAGTATTAAACAATTAAACCATTCGTTTCTGCGTAATAAATTTAAAAGCTTCTACTTAAATCACACAAATGTAAATCATTTTATTACTTTATTACTATAATATTGTAATTAACTGTAAGTGGCCAACTTTATTATTTAAAGTTAAATGTATGTCTAGTTTACAATAAACGTTAGAAATTTGTTACAACTTATGTTACTCCGTTTATTTAATTTTTGTTTTAGTATACGTATTATCTATTTATTACTTCTAGGTTATTTACTAGTGTACTCTTAAGGAGGTATCTTTTTCAAATCTTGCTAACCTATTTTAATTTAGGTTATTCATTTTATTGTACCTTTTCAAACGTTTGTAATTCTTTTTTGTCTTAAAAATATGACATTACTGTATAATTTTAATTGTAACATTAAGATTTTATTGGTTTACAACCAGTTACAATTATATATTTGATTTATTTTTCGTAATATAAGCATGTATAAACAGTCGATTTTATTATTTATTTATGTCCTCTTTACAATTATTTGACCTGTCTATTAACTAGTTAAGTATTTTTTTACGAATTTAGTTCATGTATCTTTCGAAAATCAATTTAATCAATCAAATCGTACGTTGCTTATTAATTGAAGATTTGAATACCGTTCAACAAAATAAAGGGCATTGAAGTTGAAACATTCGCTACTACACTAAATCATTTTATCCCTTTGAAAAATCTTATTTGCTTCTAATTAAATTTCCTGCTTGATTTAAACAATTTTGAGAGTTTTGTTGTCATGTCGTAGAAGTTCACGTTCCACCAATAAATAAATTCACATACTGTAATTATTTATATAAATACTTTATTATTATTTAATAATATTTTATTGTGAAATTGTTTATAATGTCGATTTCTGAATTCTATTCGGATTGAGTTGTTTTGGTAATGACCGTCTTTTCATCTGGTTCAAAAACCACTGATTTTTAACAATTTAAACGTGTTCTTTTTATTTACATGTTGGTTTTATTATTCCTAATTTGTGTACGTTGCAATCTGTTCAATTGAGAACAATAAGAAACCCCATGACACGATGAGATGAGGATGATGTGTATGACGAGTAAATGAGGTGTATTACAGTAAATAACAAGTGTAGTAAATAACAAGGTGTAGTAACCAGGTGTAGTACAGACCCAGGCCGACCATTCCTGAGAGAGAATGGTTAATTGAACCTCAACTATTAAAAAACACCGGTAACCGCTGTCTAGTATTCAAATCCGTACAAACTATCTTTGCTACTAAAGTACTAAAAGTACTTTTACTAGTACCTTTACTTTTACTAGAATTTAAACCAGGAACCTTCGTCTCCGAAAATCAGCTGTTAAACAGCTGACTCGCGGTGACGACTTTACTTCTAGACCAACCCGGTGAGTCAATTACTTATAGCATTAAATTGTTATTAATTTTTTTTTAAATAACAAAATTTTTCTTTAAATTTTTAAATTAAATAATAATACTTAAAACAATATTTTATTTATTTAAATAAATTTAATTATCTAGTTAAATATATATGACTTTTGCATGTATTTTATGTAGATATCGATTTTCTACAATGTAAATTGTGTAGAACATTTCTTTGCCATTGTAATAACGAATTACATACTGTACACGATTTTTAATGTTATTGATTTTCAAGACTACCAGAAAAAAAGACTGAAAAGTTACAGACTTTTAAACTAGTTATTTTTTATGAAATTGTTTAAAAAATTTACTGGAAATTCATAAAAATTATGTTATTTTCTGTACAGTATTACTTATGTATCCTTATGTATTCTTTACGTTTTCCCGACTTTATTTTATGTATTTATTTATGTCGTCGTATGTATACTTTGCCTAAAATTTTATATATATATATATATATATGTATGTATGTATTGGTCTACTTTTGTGTACGAATAAACCATGTAATACACATTTACATAAATCCTAAACACAGAATTGGGTAGAAAATATTTGTAGCAATCCTTCTTCAATCAGATTGTCAGTCTGTTAATATTTTTTGACATTTGGTATGTAGGTACTGTTTTTTGGAATACTATGAATACCTACGTATTAAAGAATACACTTTTGAGTTTCAATATTACCTCTGTAAATAGAAACCTTCCTAAATCAAAATAACAAGATAACAAGAAAGGTCAGAAATTTTTTGATATTTGGTATGTAGGTACTGGTTTTTGGAATAATATGAATGCTTATTAAAGAGTACACTTTTCAATTTAAATATTACCTCTGTAAATAAAAACCTTCCGTTAATCAAAATTACAAGAAAATCGCTCCAAATTTCCATTAGAGAGGTCTATTGTAATTTATCGGTATTAAACTCTGCAAAATAAAAGATACCAAGAGGGACTTGAACATCATCAAAACCCTTTAGCAATTTACCTTTTGGATAGTAGTGGCAACTACCACAGAAAAGAACGTTTCAAAATGTTAGACTTACCGTACAGACAAAAAACAATTAATATTGATAAAATTTTTAATTTTTGAATTGTTGTTAGGTCATCAGGCAAAAGTCTGGTTTGAACCTGTAGAGATTTTACTAAGTAAAACGAGGAGTGAGGTGGTTTACGCTAGCCTTCCTCACTGAATGGGAAAGTAAGCTTATCAGCATGCCGGGCCCTCTGAAAAGCACATATTTTTCATTCTGAAAATGACGCCTTGAATTCATTCACAACAGGGTCTGGCTGTATAATGAAATTCATTACTTTCAGAGGAGATAACTCTGATTAGTGTCTTTTACACCTCTGTCTCTTCTGTTCTTAAATGATTCAGTCATTTAATTGGCTAACCATGTGATTAGAAACAGAACTATTTATTTTAGCGCTGCAACTAACAGATTGAGTGTAAATAATTTGACACTCCACCTGTCTGTTATGGGCTAAAACTTTTGATTAGGTAGCCTAAAATAATTTCAAAAATTTTTTTTATATTAAACACATTGAAAATTAACCTGATTAATAACTACAAATAATTTTTAAATTGAAGTACGCTAGTTGGTGTAACCTCCTTCAAGATTCATTTTTTAATGTTATTAAATTTACTTATAGTTAAATAATTAAACTGATTTTAAATAGTTATCATAGAAGTTAAAAAACCTCTTTGCTTTAAATGGATCATCGTATATTCAATACAAAGCTTTGTTTCTTACAAGGTATTAGTAAGCTGAATTTATAAAATCGTATAATTTTACTTGATTACACCAAGAATAATCAACCGTAATATTTATGTAAATAACATTTTAGGATATACCTAAAATTGTATTCAACAAAGATGTTATGTACCCTCACTTAAAATACTTCAGGGCATTTAATATACAATACACCATCACCAATTTGTTATGGATTAATTCATTACATAATTAAATTAAAAATTTTCTTTATAAAAAATACTTTTACATATAATGTATTTTTTTAAATTTTTTTTGTATTTTTTGTTTCAGACGGGAGAGGACCGTGGCGGGATTTTGTTTAGTAATTATTACCGACAGCGGTAATACAGTTAGTCATAATAGTAGTAATAATAATAAAAATAATAGTAGTAGTAAAAATAATAGTAATAGTTATAATAATAAAAGTTACACTGCAAGTAATACCTTAGATTACTGCGGCAGTAGTCAGCTCGTAGACGAATACAAGAGGCTACAAGAAGCACTCGTTTTGGTTACGGTAAGTATTACACTCAATATACTCTTATCTATTGTAGTTAGCGGTTAAGAATAAATAGGCTACATGTAGTTCCATCTTTATTTTACATTCGTTTCTCTCTTTCTCCTTTATCTCTCTCTCTCTCTCTCTCTCTCTCTTGATTTAGGTCTTTTCGTCTTCTTATTTTCAACGTCATCACCTATTATTTTTAGTATTATTATTATTATATTGTTCGTTTTTCTTTTCACAGCCTGGACAACTACACGTCGCTTGTGTGGTTCTCCACCAACCACATACGACTATCAGTTCTTCTACAAATTCTTCTGATATTATTAATTCATTACTGCCTCCAAAATCTAATATTAAGGTATGTATTTCATAACTGCTTTTACTATATTATTTATTTTTTAAATTTAATTCCAGAATTTTTAAGGTTAGTTTATGATTTTGTTTATTTATATTTTTTAACCTTTCGTGGACGGAATTAGTTTATTGTCACAGATGTATTTAATTTTGATTGCGGTAACTTTCTTTTAATTTGTTTTTTTTAGATAGAAAACTATTTTTAAAGGATCAGAACCACCTAAATTTCAGCACATATTTTTTTCTTCAATTTTACTTAATAATGATGTGTACGGATTTGTCAGTATTTAGTTCTAAGTAACGTGACTTATGCGGATTTATCCGTAAATGATAATTACTAAAAATTAATTGTACGGTAAATTTCAGAATAAAACGGTAACACAAATCTATTGGTACAACGATTATTTAAAGAAAAAATGCAATTAAAATGGACGAATGTAACACACTTAAATTAAAACAAACAGAGGAAGTGCGACTGATACGGAACACCGACCTCATGGCAGCAAAAAAAAACACCTGCAGCATTGCTGTCAACCCAGCTTCTGCAGATGCAAAAGTCCGGAGTATTTAGTTATTTTGATATAATTTTGATGAATATTAGAACAAATTTTAGTCGAAATCTATTTTTATTTCATTTGTGAATGTGCAGATATATCCGCAAAACGAGCTGTGGGAAAGGTTTTTAGGTGGATCTATACGTTTGTCAACAGAGGGTTAAATATTTTTCAATTTCTAAATCTTTCACAAAATTTCATTCATTTTCGTTCCCACTGTATTTCATCACACTCCTTCATTGGAAAACTTAGATTTTTTTCGACTAAAAGAAACGTTTCATTTTTCGGTATTCACTTTAAATTTCTTCCTATCCTAACCATTTTGTTGTGCTCTTTCGTATTCTGGAAGTAAGTTGTATTATTTTTCTTAATTTTTGGTTATTTTGATGAAGCAGATCCTTTAACTTAATATTTTGATTTTTTTGAGTTTGATTTTGATTGGGTTTTACTAAATTATTACAATATGATTTAAGTTATATTTTTGTAATTTAAGAAAATTATGTATCCATTTTCAATTCATTGGATTACTTTCTTATCTACAATTATTTCTATTAGGTATACGATAATATTAAGCTGTATATTAGTGTGATTTTTTAGATAAATTTTATTGTCTTGTCGAGGATATGAAAGGGTAGTGAAATTACGTAAATGTAATGAACATGGTTGGGGTAGTATTCTGTATAATTAAAAAAAATCCGAACGAACAGTCACCCAAAAATAAGATGAAAGTTTTGGTGAAATTTAAACATCATTAATTGACAAGACAATATGCTAACCTTTCAATTGAAATTGTGGATTTCTGTATAACCATAACATTAACGAGCAAAACATATTTATTTTATTAATATATCCTATTTTAAAATACCATGACTATTAAAAAACTGGTCAAAACCTGCTGACTTACTTAAACAATAACCGAAATTTTAAACAATAAAAATCGTGAAATGTATTTTTATTAGGATTTTTTTGTGGATTTTCATAAATCAATCTAAAAATATATTATTATTTTTATGATTTAATTAGTATTTATAACACGATTTACACATTCTCTTTTGATAATATAAATATTTACTTGAGTAAAATAGTGCCGGTGTGTTAAACAGAATTTTTAAAAAAAAATTTCAATTACAATTTAATTTTGAACAGATGGTTTTTATTTAAAGTAATAATTTATATGATAATGAACTTCCTCATTCTAGATTGTTTTAAAAATTTTAATTAAGATATATAAACGTGATAAGTATTTTTAAAAGCTTTATTTTATTAAAGCTTTTTGATTTTTAATTTGAAAATATATATTGTAAGTAACTACGTAATTATTTTTGTTGTGATTAAATTATTAATTGTATTTTTAGTTATTTGTTTATTATACTAGACTTTTACACAGATTTAAACAATTAGAAAATTACAATATCAAGAAGGTTATGTAAAATAACTTTCCTTTATTAAAATTAATATAATTTTTTTATTTTTTTTGTTTAACGTCCGACTGTTCTGCAATTACTGCTAATGCAGACGGTGAATGATGAAATGATTTTTGCAACGTATGAAAAAATGCCGTGCCTGAATGGGATTCGAACCCAAGACCGCATGATGAGAGGCGAGCACGTTACCAACTTTGCCAATGCGGCCGGCAAAATTAATATAAGGATTGAACGGGGAAATTTTTTTTTATCCTTTATTTTGAATCTTTAACTGTACTATACGAGGTGTGGCTATTAAATAACGAGACTGACGTTGTAAAATACTTTATTTTTATTTTATACATAATCACTTATTGTCATCTTCAATATACACTCTTTCTCTATCCCTACAACGGTCCATGCGAATTTTCGATTGTTGGAAACAGTGCTGGAAGTCTTCTTCTGTCAGCTGCTTCAGGACACGTGCCGCTTTCTCTTTTACAGTTTCCACAGACTCAAATCTTGTCCCTTTTAATGCAGATTTCACCTTACGGAACAGGTAAAAGTCACATGATGCAAGATTTTGTGAATAAGGTGGTTGTTCTAACAATGAGATGCTATACGTAGCTAGGAACCTCTAGAACAGATCACGCGGAATGAGCATTGTCTTGGTGGAGAACCCATGACCTTCGACATTTCGGGGCGTTTTTTTCTTACTCTTTGACGTAGTTTAGAAAGTACCTCAAGGTAGTAATATTGATTAATTGTTTGACCTTCAGAAACCGAGTGAAGATGCACAATCCCATGGATATAAAAAAAACGATCATTGCTTTAAATTTTGACTTGCTCATTCGAGCTTTTTTGGCTCTGGGTGAAAGTCGGCTCTTCCAGTGCATGGATTGGCGCTTCGTTTCCGGATCATAAGTAAAAAACCACGTTTCATCACATGTTATTATCGTTTCCAGAAAAATTGGGTCATTTTCAATCGCGTACAAAGTGTCAGTACAAAAATTTTTGCGAGCTTCATTTCAAACATTTTTGAGCGGCACGTGTCCTGAAGGAGCTGACAAAGATGACTTCCAACAATGGAAAATTCGCATGGAGCGTTGTAGGGATAGAGAAGAAGTGTATACTGAAGGTGACAAGAAGTGATTATGTATAAAATTAAAATTAAATATTATTTACAACGTCAGTCTCGTTATTTAATAGCCACACCTCGAATAGAACAACCAAAAGATGAGAAAACATTGATATTAAATTAAAAATAGTAGAAACAGACATGATATAAAATTCAACACTCAGCAATGTTAAATTTGGAATAACAATGAACGTAAAATTTACAGAAGTAGAAAAGAAAAACAATAAAAAGTTCATATTGTCACAGAAAAGTTATTACTAATAGTAATCAAGCATATTTGAAACAGAAGAAAAATTACATCTATTATTCCACTTTATTTTATCTTTTTCAACATAAACACGCAGAAAGAATTAAAGTAGATCTCTTCTTCATCTTCTTTTCAATCTTCTAATCAAGCCTGGCGGTTTTGCCATATCACTGATAAGCGATTGTTATGGATTGGTAGTTTTGAGTAGAATTTAATATAACTATTTTTGACGATATCGCAAATGAATGGTGTTTTTAAATCGGTATGTAGTATGTAATTTGAGAAATAGTATGTTGAACCGGTATATATACGGAGAAAATTGGACTGGAATGCTTGAATAGTTTTTAAATTGCTCAGCTTTGCGCAACGAAAAATTTGAATACCGTACATCCAGATAGGTTTTAAGAGATAATTGTAGAGTAATAATTTCTGTTTGAGACGTATGGGTGATTTAGAGAAAATATGTGAAATGTGATTTAATGGGGAAAATATGTGAAATTTTTGTTAATTAGTGTAATTATTGCATCACCTTCAACCTCGACCGGTGGGCAAATACTTTATTACGGATTGAAAACAACGAATGAAAATAAAAAAAAAATAAAGCTACGTTTCTTTACATTCTTTGCGTCCTTTACTGAATGATCAACTTTAAATTTTCAGTCGTTTGATTTTATTTTTTTATTTTTTTTTCAGTGCCATGTAGTTACAAATAGTAAACAGTTAAGACAATGGTTGCCTGAAGAACAAGTGCCCGCATTGTGCGGCGGTCCCGCCACACACGATCAGATTGAATGGATTCAATTTTTCAAGGTAAATTATTTTTTACTTAAATCATCCTTTAATTAAAATAACTGTAGGTATATATTATAATTATGTTTAGGTCATCAGCCGAAAGGCCGGTTCGAATCTCTAGAGGCTTTACTAAGTAAAACAAGGAGTGAGGTGGTTTACAATTGGCCTTCCTCACCGAGTGGAAAAGCATCTACTTTCCATCGTGCAAATGGCACCTTCACTTCATTCACTACAGGGTCTGGCTGTATAATAAAATTCATCACTATCAGACGAGATAACTGTGACTACATAATTAGTTCACATAAAAAGTAAATCCTACATTTAATCAGTAGTGTAATTTCAGTTAAAATATTACTAGAATTATTTTTTTATTCCTTACAATTAGTTTTATTTTGCTTATACCAACACGAATTTGGTAGATATTTTTTAAGTTGAATTCTTTTTTGAGTATCAATCTATTTTTGTTTTTTATCTGTGGCGTCCTCTATTTTTTTTAATTGAGGCGTCCTTGTCCAGTCCCAAGGAGGCCGCAACCGTCTACCAACCAAAAATCCGCCGCCTGGTCACTTGATCCGGCATCAATAAAGAACCCTCCACCTCCCTGGGAACTGTTCATATAATATTACAAGGGAAATGTCGAGTTTAAAAAAATTTACATACTGTCAGCGGGGCGTGGAAGGTATCAATCTATTAGTGCAGTAATGTTTCATTAATCTAATTCCTTTGAAACTTTTAATGTGATATGTTGTAACCTGTATGTGTAATTGGGGAAGTTTTACTCCCTCACTTATAAAACTGATATCCTACTTCCCTTAGTGATTAAGTTGGATATATTTGTTCTTTAGAAATACAGCAGAAAAATTAAAGCACTTTAATTTCAATTTACGCTTAATGGATAAAAAGTTGGTGACTACTTTAGTAAAATATTTATATTATTTCTACACCTGACAGAAGAGTAAAGCTTCTAAAAATCTACATGCATTTTTTGTGAGAATTAGGTACCTAGGATGTAACTATCCTGAAGTATAAAACAGTATTTCATTATCTTTGTATTTGTAATTGTGAGAATTAGCGTGGTGTTATTAAAGTGATACCTAAAAAATAGAATGTGTTAAAACCGGGTAATCGGGAAAAAGTTCTCTGGATTTATTTTATTCTCGTATTTAAAACTATATTTTCATGGTTCAAAAAAGTTTCTTTTTTATTGCCGGCCGCATTGGCGTAGTTGGTAACTTGCTCGCCTCTTATTATGCGGTCTTGGGTTCGAATACTATTCAGGTGTGGCATATTTTTATACGTTACAAAAATCATTTCATCTTTCACCGTCTGCATTAGCAGTAATTGCAGAACATTCGGACGTTAAACCCCCAAAAAAACTTTTTTATTATTTGTTTTTCTTCTTATTCTGAATTGCATATTGTTGAAAACTGAATTTTTGTTAGTATATTTATGAAAATTTTTGATTCGAGTTATTAATTTTAAGGTAGTCACCGTACAATTTATCTTACCCAATTAGTGTAACTTAACAATTCACGAAAATTCCTGTTAACTGAATGAACTTTACGAAACACATGAACGTGTTACGTGTCTCGATAAAAAAATTCAATGTAAAATTTTAAAACATATTATGTTAGTAAATTTTATCGTCTTTTACAAGTTATTTATTTGATACCAATAGACAATAGTGTTTCTAGAAACTTTTTGAGTTTTCATGAAGCCGTTTCTTTTGTTTTATCTCTTTTTTCTTAGTTCAAACATTAAACTGTAGCGTGAGAGGAGGTCCAAAAACGTACAGTATTCAATTACTTATAAATATTATTACTTTTTTTTAATAAATCCGCCTTAGTAATCAGTGGATCTTATTTACTCAAACTGAGGTTGATGGAATAAATAAAATCGTGAAAAATTTTGTTTGTTAGCGGTGAATAACATAACGTTTCTTCATTGAATTATTTAATAATATGGCCATCGTCTTCTTGTTTCTTTTTTTTTTTATTAAGTATATCACGGTTACAAGATAGAAATATATTATTATTTTTTCTTAAAAAGTAAGAAAAGACTCTGTGAAGTTAATCTAACTAAAAATGAGTTGGGGTATGTTACTCAGGAACTAACCGAATCTTTCTTTATCTAATTTTTATTTTGTAAGCCTACGTCTCGACAAATATATATAACCACCAACGATATGGTTATTGTCCGTGTTTATTTCCCTCCGTCGTTCGTTGGGTTTACGTTAGACTTTTGTTTTTTTTTTTATTTCTTAAGTTTTTCTTCTTATTTTGGAACTTAATTATATTCGACCCTTTGTTTTAGATTTTTTTATTTTATGTTTCCTGTTACGTGTGTTGCGTAATTGTTTTTCTTTGATTTCTTTCTTTTTTGTAATCGGCTTCCGTTTTCTTTATTTCTTTCTCTTTATGGATATATCCGCGCGTGTAAAACGTGGTGTATTTATAGTTATTTTTTTGTTATTATATAAGGGGTAGGGTATTTAAAACCGATTTATAAATACATTTTTTTAGTTGGTGACCCTTCTTGAGAATAGGCTTCGTGAAAAATACTGTATTTAAAAAATGTATCGGGAATTAAAACGAATAGGATTTAAATAAAATATGTACAAAATGCGTAAATTAAAAATTAATAGAAACCGATTAGATTATCTGATCTCTTGTGTTTTTTTTTTGTACTTTAAAACTACTGTGAAAATAATTTAAAACAGTGATTAAGTAGAATGCTGCTATAGTAAATACAGCTACAAAAAATGTATTAAATTAATTATTGCTCCATTTATAGAAAGTAAAACCTTCTATATTTGTGCTAAGTCTTCGTTAAATGTATTTCCTTTAAGGTTCAATTGTCAAAAGATATTTTAGGACGATTTTTACAGTTAAACGACACATCTTTTAAAACAGACAAAGTAGAGATATAACAATTTCTATGTTGTCCGAAGTAATGAATTCCATGGTAAGTCTTACATAATGAGACAGTAAAGACAAAGTATGGAAAAGTTGATTGCTTCAAATACCTTGGGGAGATAATATAGCCTATTGATTGATAGGCTAGCGGAAAGTAAACAAGAATTGACTTTATAAGAATAAATCACTTTTGAGACAAGCCAAGATCAGATATTATAATTCTGTGATATTACAGAAATTCGTGTTTTAGTTTTCTGAAATTCCTAATAGGGCCTACAGAAATTCGAAGCAAGACTTTACTCAAAATAATGATCGGCGATAGTAAATATAGCAGGTTACGAGGAAGAAAAATAACTATAATAAGAAAAAAGATAAAATAAATTTTCAGACACTCAGCTATAAGTTGTCAGAAAAGTAGTTTAAACAAGCCAGTCAAGTTATTGAGAAATATCAATAAACGAGAAAAAATGGAACAGAGAAATTAATGCCTTAAAGATTGATTTTTAAAAAATCTAAAGTAATGTTATTTTGGTTAATTTTTCCCACTGAATAATTATTTTTTATTATTTATTTTATTTACATATTATTTATTTATTATTTTCATGTGTATTTAAAAAAATTAACAGTTCAAAAACTAATATTGTAGTTATTTTAACCCTAATAAAACAAATAAAATGGAACAAATATTATATAATAAAACTAACAAGAGCACGCGGCAAGCAACGGACAACATTAATTACGCCATACGACTGTAATAACAACAAATAGTTACCTAGGACTGTCACTTAATACGGAAAGATTAACATAAAAAAAGAACTGCTAGGGTCCAACGGGTGAAAACAGAACTACAAAAGACAGGTACGCATTATTGGCTGTTGCCGACAAAATAATATTACGTTCTAAAGCAAAAAAGTTCGTGTTTTGACTGAAACGAATATTACGTCACTGGCACTTTTCGTGTACAATGGATTCCGATCCAATATTTCATCACAAACCTTTAAGAGGTTAAGAGAAAAAATCACGGTAAGATAATGGTTCGTTCGAAGATAGTAGAAAGAGAGTACGGGTTACGGGTAAAAAATAAGAATAATTGAAAACAAAATATTTATAGAACCTATCAGAAAACGGAGACTAAAACTAAAATAAAATGGCTTCTCTAAGATAAAATTAATGGCAAACGGGTGACAAAATACGCTTTTAAGACCTTAAGCAGTAGACAGTTGTCAGTTGTATGTTTTAAAGAAGTTAGTGTGGATATTGCGAAATTTTGAATAACCCAAGAAAACATTTCAAACTAGATTACTGACTAGTCAGGGCTTCAACAAAGATCAAAAGCAAAACACTGAATGGGTGGAAAGTATAAGAAAAACATGTAATAATATAAAACTGAGTGTACGTTATAAAAAGAGCTTCTAGAAATGACTGACGTTACTTTACGTGTTCGAAAATGATCATTTACGAGAAAAAAATGCAGTGCCCAGTGGTGAATGCAGTCTTATTTGTGGGGTGGGAATTAGAATTCCATTAATTATTTTAGTAAGTTGTGTGAACCCCTAGGGGTTTAAACTATTCTTTCGGCTGATGACCTAATTAAGAGATTTGATTTCTACCAAAATTTACATGTTGATGTTCCGAACCTTAACGGAAAGTATCTTGATTGATGTGTTTAGTGATAATAATATTTCATTATTTTTTTCTCTAAATATTTATGGACAATTTTTAAATGACAATAATCTTTCTAAACAGTCGCTATAAATTGTTTTGTCGTTATAAGTTTTAAAATGAAAACAATATTTTATACTTATAAATTTTCATTTTATTATGGGCTTGATGTATTTATTATAATTTTCATCTTATTTAGATATATAGAAACGATTACAGTCATGTTCTATTCGTTTCATTTCAGAAAAATGAAATTATTTTTGAGCGATTTATTTTGTAAAATAAGTGAGAAATTTTAAAATTTCACTCCTTGAGGTTATAGGTCGGTTGTTTCTTAAGTTGTCTCTTGGTGTTTGTACCTGCCGGTAATATTCTTGCTTTCAGTCTCGTAATGCAGTTACTATGCTATGCCGAGTCTTAAATCTATTGCCAGAGATGCAAACGTGGTTTTCTTCTCTTAAATGTTACTTTCCACAAAATGCAATGCATTCAACTTCTTTACTTCTGTAAACTGCGTCTTCTATCAACCACTAGTCACGTCTGTTAATTTTGCAATGTCAGCCACACTACACTACCTATACCTGCGACTCATAATAATAGTAATAATAATCTATAAGTCTAGGTAAGTTTATAAAATTTATAGAAATTATCTATTAGAAACGAAAGTCCAAAAGAGCACATAACCTAACTGAGGTCGTTGCTTTCTTATCTTCATTAATTTTTCTGTGTCGTATACTTTTCAATAAGTAAAAATTTACTTAAAATATTAATTTTCAAAGTAACTGTTTATATTAAATCGTGGGTAATTATATTATACTGGTTTCATGCTTAGGAAGATAGACTCAGGGAATAAAAATTGAGTAAATCGTTAAAAACACGATAAAACTGAAATAAATTTTCCCTTGAGATAAATTTCATCATGCGGTCCCGGGTTCGAATCCCACTCTGGCACGGATATTTTCATACGTTACAAAAGATAATTTCATCCTCCACTGTACAAAGTTACACCCCAACGTCGTCGCTAATGACCGTTGCAGTTGATGCGACGTTAAATAAATAAATTAAAAAAAAAATTTTCCTTATATAAATTTATGGATTTCTTTTCAAGGTTGAAGGACATGAACTTGAGTATTTTTTTTAATTTTTTGTGCTTTGTTGGTTAGAGATGGTCTTGAAGACCAACCGACAGCCTCCCCAAGAATTTCAGCAGACATAGCGCCTACCCTATCTTGTAGATCATAAAAATTGTAGTAAATGAGGTGATTTAAAAAAAAATCATGAGCCGTTTTTGAGAAAATCGTAAAAAAGTGAAAAATTACACGAATAACCTACTACTTCCGGTTGACCGATTTTGATGAAAATGTTCGTGTCGGGTCCGGTAGTGGTAACTATTTTAAGTTTCAAGTTTCAACTTCGTATGTTGTTCCGTTCGTGAGATATTTTGTTCTCTCTCTCTCTCTCTCTCTCTCTCTCTCACACACACACACACACACACACACCGATCGCTAAAAACATGTTTTTTGGGTTCAGGCGGTCTGAAAACGTGTAGATCTGGTGAAAACTCGATTTCGAAAAATCGACATGAAACCAAAAGTTTCCTTCCTATATATTCATAAAAGCAAGAGAAAGTAAAAATATTTAATAATATGAGTATTTAAATTTGGAATAAATAAAAATATTTATTTATTTATATCAGGGTAATTGTAGAATACTTCTAAGCTCATGTTTTGTACTCGACTAAGTTGTGCTCATAACAGACGAACAATTTTTTTTTAAAGTTTTCTTAACATAAAAACATAAATCTAACTTTACACGATTTGAAACTTAAGATTTAAAGAAAAAATACCCAGTTAATGAAATTTTAGGTAATGCGTTTTATCTGAAATTCCACTCTATTTATAAAGAATCTTTAGAGTGTACCTTTATTTTAAGTCAGATACTCAAGCATGATAAGAGCAAAGTATATCAAGAAAAGTTACTATGAACTATTTAAAAAAAAACTTGTACACTTTTACTCAGCCTTACATAAATCTCACAACTAGCATAATAATTACGCCCCAAAGTAATTCCACTTATTTTACTTTTAAAACTTATTTTTTAATTTATTAAAACTAAAACGCTTTTATATACAAAATGAAATAAATGCCAAAAAAACTTTGGCTGGTTTATGATCTGGACCCAAATATTGGTTTTTATATGCTGAATTGTTTTATAAGGACTACTTATTTTGTAATATATTTACTTAATTTTGTAAATTTACAGTTCGTAAGCCTATTGTATTGTGAATTTAAGCTCGTGTAGTTGCGGTAAAACCGGTTCATACGTGATATACTCTCAGTAGCCGACTTGTAAAATAGGGATGCTTGACTGACAGCCGTTCTTGCCGGTTTTTCGGCTTCGTTTTTTACATCTTTACTCCCTGTCTTCATCTCACCTGTACCCTCTTCTTCTGTTTATCTCTCTCTTTCTCTTTATCTCACCTCCTATATGTATGCACACTTTATGTTTTATTTACTGTTCAGGTCACGAATTAAAATTCATTTCTTTTAATTTATTTTCTAATTTAATTCATGATAATATATTTGAAATTCTGTCTGGTGTGTATTCTATTTTATCCATTTATCGGAAATAATTATTGTTTAATATATTTCACAAACCGGGATTTATTATTGTTGAATTTAAATTGTGTTTTGACTTTATGAAATATTTAATAAAGACCCTTCAAAAAATTTGAATTTAAATTTCTCTTTTATTGTTCGCTCAAGATCTTTATAAATTTAATTTGTAGTAAATTATTTATTCTTTGTATTTCCGAAAATATGTTTGTGATTCCGTTATTCTGTATTAAAAATTATTTAAAAAAAAATTTGATTAAATTTTACTGAAATGTTGGCATTGCGAACCAGTTACGGATTTTAATAAAAATAAAAGTATTTTGAAGGAATAGTCAGTTAATTTGGTAAATTAAATTAAGTCTATTTTGGTAGGGTGATAAATCATGATTTCTAGATTTTTTTTTATTAATTTTGTTTTAAAATTTGCCTTAAGACTTTTAAGATGAATTCATTAACAATTAAATTATTTATTACCGTTATAATCACTAATAAAAACAATAAACTGCCTGACTTTATAGTAGACTAAATTTTTTACGAAATATTTAAAATTTTAACACTTAAAGTAAACTTTACTCACCTCAAGTGGTCTATCACCCACTTTGTTTACTATTTATGTGGATGACGTGATCAGAAGGTGGAAGTCTCAAATATACACTGGTATTCTCATAGGAGAAGATAGGGTTGTAAACTGCCTATTATTAATCGATGACCTGATAGTGCTACTAGAGAATGAGGATGACCTGCAGAGAGTACTTTTCATGATGAACAAACTCTACAAAGAATATAAGTTGACAGTTTCGACGAAGAAGACAAAGGTAATGGCTTTCAGGGGGAAGGAGCCAGTCAGAAGCAAAATTGTTTTAGATAATAATATTTTGGAGCAGATATCCCACTTTCAGTATCTAGGTTGCAACATTAGCTACTTACCAACAGGATAAAGATGCTTACTGTAAGATGCACCGATTTCAGCAAATATGCGGAACTACCTACCGCACTTTAAAAAATAGCGCCAGCAAAAACACAAGGGTGAGATTTTATAAAACATTAGCAGTGCCGAACCTACACTATGGCAGTGAAACTTCGATTACAAGCATCTGAATGAAATTTCTTCGAGATACGTATGGGTGTAGTAGAGAAGATCGTTTCAGGAATACCGAGATAAGGAAAGAACTGAACATTTTCTCTATAAACGACAACGTATCTCAGAACAGAATGCAGTGGTTAGAACATGTAAACAAAATGAGGGAGGATAGGATACCTAAGCAGACACTGGGCTATAAGCCGGAGGGCAGGAGAGAACGAGGACGCCCCAAAAAGAGAAGCAGATTTGAGAGGTAATCCGTGAAAGGCAGACGAAGAAGAAGAAGTAAACGTAACTAAAAATAAAATGTTAAAATGTGGCCATTTACAAGCAAATATATAATTAATTCCTTACTTACAGTTGACCTTATTTTTAACACAAATTTTTCACATTATGAACTGCTTTACAACTGACATGAGTGTAACGGAATTTTTAAAAAAGTAAACATAGTTCTTTATAAAAATATTAAAGCTTTATAAATATTACTAACTTAATATTATTAGCTTTATAAATATTAATATAAACAAATACGTAGTAACCGTATTAGAATTATCGAGAAAAAATACAATAGACGCAAAAAATACATTTAAACCAAAATTCAAAATCTCACCTTTTACCCTCTACAAGAAAAACAATTAAATGAAAGGAACCGCTAGTCTGTAAAGCAATAAATTCCACCTGTCAAAACTTCATAGAATAGCCATAAACTAAATTGTCGATCCTAATGTAATTTGTAAAAATAATTCCTTCTAGTATTCCTCGATGACCAATTAATGTACGAAACAGATTTTCATAGGCGTGGATACATATCCTTTAATTAACAACAGTTTTAATTATATAATTATCTGATATTCCATTGAAATTTTTCATTTACCTTTACGGAAATGTTGAGATTTCACATTCAAATCACCGAGGGACAAATCGGTAATGTTCTGCAAATTTTATTACCGTATGTCAATACAAACTCAACGTATTTAAGCATAAAATTATAATAGTACATAAACATAAAATAACGTTTGTAATTATTGTATAAGAATAATATAAACAAAATTACTTCACATTTAGATTTGTGTATGTTATCATAACAAGATTACAGTTAACGTTGTTCAATGACCGCTAAATATAATGCTGTATACAGGTAGCTAATATTGAAATGTGGTTTCCTAAATGATGGTCCACAGGTCTATCTTGGTGGTTCGATTATACGTTATTTATTTTGCTCTAAAAGGAATACAGTCTTGTTAGTCAAGGTTATAAATTTGGTAAGTTCTTTTTTGTCTGGCATAAAATATATCGGTGCGTTTTAGTATACCTAACTTTGCTATTATATCGCTACTAAATTCATCTTTTATATCATCTAGCTATTTTAGTAGCTAGTTTTCGTAGTTCACTACAATATTAATTTCTTGTTCAGCAATAAAATTTCTACTGCATTTATTTTTGATTTAAATTCGTAGGTCAATGATTTGGTGCTATCATCTCTTTTATTTTTGTTGTAGTTTTTCGGTTAGTAAATTTCGTCGTAAATTTTACCAGCGTTTATTTAATCAAATAATTATAATTCTAGATTGTTGTTTACTTGTATAATTCAAACTTGATTGTTTTATATTTCATTGTATATTTTTTAATACAATTTTTTCAATGATTTACTTAAAAAGTTTTTATTTAATGCATTTCTTGAACCCAAAATTTACTAGTTATGGTTGAAATATCGATTTAATTATATAGATATCCAGTTAATTTTTTTAAATTTATGTTTTGTTTTGAACGAAAATGATTCAAAACACAACCGGTCTTGTCAACTCGATCGTGAAAATCTTTTTTTATTTTGTAAATTTCTTAAGATGGGTTTTTACATTAGATTAAGTAATTATGATTCGTTGATTTTTTAATAATGATTCTTTAGGTTCCTTGCACTGTAACTCTTCTTCTCTTCTTCATTTTCCTCATTTGTTGTTTAGGTCAACAGCCGAAAGGCTGGTTTGAACCTGTAGAGGTTTTACTGAATAAAAACGAGGAGTTAAGTGGTTTACCATTGCCTTCCTAACTGAGTTAAAAGAGTATGCTTATCAGCATGCCAGGCCCTCCGAAAAGCACCCACTTTCCTCCCTGCAAATGACACCTTCACTTCATTCACCATAGGGTCTGGCTGTATAGTGAAATTCATTACTCTCAGAGGAATTAACTCTGACAAGTGTCTTTTACACCTCTACCTCTTCTGTTCTTAAATAGTTCAGTCGCATAATTGGGTGACTATGTGCTAAGAAACAGAACTATTTTTTGTAGCCCTGGAACCAACAGATCGAGTGCAAATAATTTAACACTCCACCTGCCTGTTATGGGCATCTTCCTCATTTATGACAACCTTAATGCAAAGTATTTCAGTTCTATACCTTTTTGAAGAGCTGCAGTTCTAAAAATTGAACGCGTATTTTCTAAGTGATACCTAGGAAAATAAATACTTTTAATTACGGTTTAGGATTAAGAGATAAAAAGGGATGAATAATATACAAAAATTAAATATTATTTTTGTATGTTCTGAAAAAGACAAATCTCAAATTCATCTAGTGTTGTTTACATACTCTACTTTAACAGTCTTTTTCTGAGGCTACTCGTAGCGCTGGCGCAATTGCTGGTAAAGAAAATTGTATTTAGTAAATCAATTACATTTTACAGGTGTTTTTTTTGTAATTGAGATGATAATGATCAAAATATTTAAATCCACACTTTACACAACGAATTAAATTACAAAATTTAATAGACCTAATCTTTAATTTATTTTTAAATATCGTCTAATCTTTAGATATTCTGAAATGTATATCTCTCGAGGTAGGCATAACGAGCACTTGTCAAAACGTCAGTAAATTTTTAATGTATTAAGTATTTAAATAATAGTAGTAACTATAAACAAACTATCATATCAGATGAGCGAGTTAAAACATTGCGATGTTAATGGTCCGTGGAAGTGTTAACTGATTTGAGATAATTGAAAATTTCAAATAAACAAATGAGGTTTTTTTAATAATCGACAATAGTATTCGTATGTTTTGAATATTAACTACTCTTCTATTGTGTTTAATTTAACGTTTATTTATTTTGAGTAGATTATTTTTGTTTCGTTTTGTATGACACGTCGTCTAAATAATTATTTATATAAATTTCTTTGTTTATTCTAGGAGGTTGAACCATTAAGTTCACGTTGTCAGTGGTGTGGAAGACGTCTCGTATCATTACTAGGAGATGTCCGCGGCCAAGAAGATTCTAACTCAAATAATACAAGTACCATGTCGTCAACCAGGAGGCATGCTCACCTTCAACATCGTGCCACTGCCCGCCTCCTCGCCGATCCAGAATTACAAAGCCTCCGGCGGGACGCTCCTATCACTCTTAAACAATTACAAGACAGAGCACAATGGTTACCCCACAGCGAAGATGTCAGGTTAGTTCAATATTTAATTTATTATTTGTTTTATTTATTTTTTTCTTACAAATTTGATAAATAACTTTTAAAATGTAATTCAGTAATAGTACCCCCAGGAATTTTATCTTATCTTTTATGTTAAATTGATTTCCCTTTGTTGTTCTCATAATTTTTGAGCATGTGATTGTAATAATTTATTCATACAATTTTATGGATATTTTTCATATGTTATTATTTAGGTCATCAGCCAAAAGGCTGGTTTGAACTTGTAGGGGTTTTACTAAGTACAACGAGGAGTGAGGTGGTTTACCATAGCCTTGATCACCGAGTTGAAAAGTATGCTAATCAGCATGCCAGACCCTTGGAAAAGCACATATATTCACTCTGTAAATGACACCTTCACTTTATTCACCACAGGATCTGACTATAATGAAATTCATTACTTTCAGAGGCTTTAACTCTGATAAGTGACCATGTGATAAGAAACAGAACTATTTTTTTTAGCCCTGCCACTAACAGATTCAGTGCTCATAATTTAACACTCCATCTGTCTGTTATGGGCAATTTTTAATATATAAATGTACTATTTGCTAGATTTTTATGCATGTATAATAAATAATCCTTAGTATTCTATACTAATCCTTCTAAAATAAATAGATTCATTGTTGTAAATTCTTGAATTTCTTTTTACAAAGTACAGTACTCTTGAATGCTGTTATTCCAAATTTTTCCCTTAAATTTAATTAGGATTTACTTACTAGTCCTAGAGAGATCTATTAGATTACTGCTATTGTACTCGTATTAGCTAGTGTATACTCTAATATTTTTTTCAGTAGATATACATTTTGTCAACAATTCTGAGAACATAGCGAGTAAATAATATTAAATTTCTCTTGCTAAGACGCTGAGATGATGTTACTTAAACGTTAAATTCAAGCAGTAAATCGCTATTCAATTTTTCGTGGAAAAAAGTTCATTCTGAGCGAAAAAGGCAGTCTTATATAGTTAAGGAGTATAATCAGGAGGGAATGACTGCGTATCTTATACAGGGGTGAGAAGTATGAGCTTTTTAGATTTGTTCTCGATTAACTGCAATTTTCGACGAACGGAATGCTCATTGTTCCGTATTAGAGATTGGACAAATAAGTACGCGCATTCTTATCTGGGTAATCCACTACAGAGAACGTTTTACCCTGTATTGATTAAGTTGGTACTCTAAGAAAAAATTGTAAGATTTGTCAAAAGTTGTATTCCGAGAAAATGAACAAGATTTTTAAGGAATAAATAACTAGTTCAAAGAGAACAAATCGTACACTCCAGTGATAAGAAAAGTAAAAAAATAACTTCTAACAAGGAGAAATATTTATTTGGTAAAAACTTCATAATGTATTTACTGTTTTTGCCGCTATTCATGTAGCGACTTCTCCCTTTTTTTGTTTCAATAGATTCAATTGATGGAATTGATTTGTTTAATTCTTGATTTTTTTAGTTCCTATTTTGTTTTTCAATGATCTCGATCTCGTCTTAGCTCCGATTTAAGAATTATTTAATATTCTTGATGTAATTTTACAGGTTGTGGGTGGACAAAGCCGAAAAACTTTACAATGAAGTCGATAGAGCCGCACAACGTTTAGAAGCACTTAGTGAAAAACGTAGGGAACGTCTCAAGGAATTAGCCAGAGTAAGAGCTTTAGAAGACGAAACGTCACAGGTAAGTTCAAAAATACTTCTACTTCTTTATTATTTATATTAATATAATTTTTTATGTCAAACTGTAGGTTTACTTGCTTGAATTTTAGGTTTACTTAGAAATCTCTGCTATTTTTACAAATACGAGCTGAAAAATATGTTTTCTCGTCTTATCACATTTTTGTTTGTATTCTTTTGTCTTAGTGTTTCTATTCACTGTCCCTTTATTCACTGTTTATTCAACAATTTTTTACTGTTTCGTTATTATTTTAGTTTCCATAATGAAACTGTGTTTTTTCTTGTCTTTAAAAGGCTGATATTTATTTTCCAAGATTTCTTTATTTCCAGCTCTTGATCTTCTGGTGCGCTTTGTATTACTCCTTAATGAATCGCTTTCAAGTCTCTTTGTAACTTCTATTCTTCTCCACGTTTCAACTTTTCCCTGCAACTGTAAAGTCCTCTACTCTATCTTTTTTTTTAATACAAGCACTTAAGTCGCCTCTCATCATGCGGTCGTGGGTTCGAATCCCACTCAGGCACGGCATATTTTCATACGTTACAAAAAATCATTTCATCCTCCATCGTTTATAGTTACACCCCCCCCCCCCCCAACATCGTTGCTAATGACCTTAGTAGTTGATGCGACGTTAAATAAATAATAAAAAAAGCACTTAAGTGTGATATCCATTTTTAATTGACTGTTTATCTAAGTTATTAAAACGTGTTATTTTTCGTTTTTTCATAATCGTATTAAGTCTTTTCCTGTTGCTATCCCTACATTGATTTTTTTTTAATTATTATACTGTTTTGAAAAATTATTTGTGTAATTTCCAGTTTCCAATAGTTCTCAAAATTTTATTTGTGGTATGATTTTGGTAGTTGTTATAGTCCTTGATTTCCTCTACCATTTTTCAGCTGATCTATTGTATTAAATTTTAGTTTGTTGTGTTTTTTTTTCATAACTTTTATATCGTCATTGTTGATATTAATTTTTTAGGTTTATTCTAAAATTTAAAAAAAAATAATTGAAATGAGAGATTTTTCTCCATACACAGGTGTTAAACCCATATGGATGTTATTTACATAATGTATTAGTATTATAAAAGATAAAGTTAAACTTTGTCAGTCAAATAGAATTGATTTTATGTAAATTATTAAATTTTATGTAAAGCACTACTTTAAAAAAATCATAGGTAGGCCTAATGATAACTCAATTTCAAAGTGAAATAATGAAACAATAGAACCATTATAGTAATATTATAATATCAATCGGCGAATGATCACTACCAGACTCTTTAGATATATTTATAAAAGAACAACTAGCAAGGAATATTTAATCTGTGGTTAGCATTATTTTCGTGATAAATGTCATTTTAGTATCACAAAACATCTTAAGTTGATGCATAGGATAGATATAATTAGTGAACCATATTTTCTCCTGCCTATTGACTTAATAATAATAATAATATCAAGGCCATATATCATATACCTAAAGTTCACAAGTACATACAATTGTACAATACTTAAACTAAACACTATAATAACTCTGTAACAGTTATATGAAAGCCACAAAATAGCGGTGGTATTAAAGAATGAAACTACATATTTGTAATAGCGATTTGAACGCGGTGCAATGTTATTCATTCTGCGGTAAAAAACCACAAAAATTATATTGCATTACAATAGATTGAGTGCGTCAGTTGATGAAGAGTGCACGTTACGGTAATAATGTTCATTAGTGTATCTCTCGATATAAACTTGTCCCGGTTAGATATATCTAGATAAATCGGTTTCTCTTTTATTATCTGTTATGTTACACTTTATCTGAATCATTACTTGTTATTGGAGATAGCTTTTTTTTATATTTTATTATACTATGTATTAAATCCACTGATCAAGTCAATGGATCTTGTAAATCAATTTTCTAGTCTAAAAAATATTTCTAGGTAAAAAGAGGAAGGTAGAGCTACCAACTTCAAAAGTAGTTTTACAAAATTTAAATTTTAAATTAAATATTTAGCTACTACTAGTATTGAAATGCGGTTCTTGAAAAGAGTTCAGGGGTCTAGTATAGCTACTTGAGTCACAAGTTTGCCCTTGTTTGCAACGAGAGGTAAAGGGGGGAAAATATCAGTGCGCATGCGCGACTGCTTTAATTTCATTACAACCAGCACAACAACTTATGTTATACGCAGAGCATGTACAATATATGGCGGAACCTATTATAGGTTAACTTTACGAATGTAACTGTTTCTTACTGTAAACAGAAATGTTAGTTTCTCGAAAACGTGGGCAGACTATTCACAGTGCTGAACGAAATCTAATATGCAGTGTAATAAAATACTGTGAAGTTGAAGCTAAACAAAAATGCCTTTCCCTGGCTCTTAACAAAAGCCATGAGCGAGTGGCTAACTACTGTGATGTTTCTCTTTCCTTAATTCGAAAAGTAAAGAAGGATATTAACGACGTAAAGAAGCTATTCTTCAACAGTTTTGTTGACACCTGTGAAAAAAGGAAACGGTTAGGTAGATATATACTAGTGCGACTGATAGTGAATACGCCGGTGACAGCGATTGTAAAGAATGCGATTCATTCGTTGAAAATTTTGTTCGAATAGAATAAGGTAGCCCGTAATTACAGTAAATCAAACATTTCTAGTCATGTAATTAAGCTATAGGCAATATTACAGGTCACATTTATTTCTTATTAGGTTTATGAAGAAAACATATTCTCGGAATAAACTAAAGTTTACAAAATGTAGCTATGTAGAAACTGCACAGTAGTGAAATGTACGACTAGTGTCTCACGTTGACGTTGGCAGCACTGTTAAATTTTCACTTCCCTTCCTCACAACCCATCCATACGCAAAAGGCACTTTCATGACTTCAGTATCTCTATGAGGGATTACATTAAAAATGAGGAAGTCCGGGCTCATTTAAATGTCTCCCCTTTGTTAGAAACAGTTAACTAATACAGGGAAAAGTGGGAATAACATTTAATACGCGTAAGTGAAGTTTGATGGGCGAAACTGGCATTAGGCTACATATCTGCTGGACGAAAAAATGTAGGTAGACCGCGAAAACGATGAGCAAAGAAGTCGGAACTGGGCGGAAGGCCTAATTCATGACAGGAAGAAGAAGAATAGTGTTGTTTTAACGTGTTTCATCTCTACTCCGTCGCCGTTTTAGTCTTCTTTGTGTGATTTCTTACTAGATCGTTTTATTATCTTTATTTACACATTATGACTGTGAATTTACAACCAGTAAATTAGGTAATAATATTGGAACAATAACATTGAAATTCTGCAAAGGTTCCAATCGAAATTACTCAAAACAATCACAGCGTCAGTTTCGTACATAACCAACTGCATATTGCGTAGAGATTTAAAAATTCTTACAGTTCAATAAGAAATCAACACATACAATACAAAAAAAACTCGAATCACACACGAATTACCTCGCCATCTCACTCTTAGACAATTCAGACGACACCTTGTCGACTGAAACGAAGGTATCCTATGAACTTAATTTAAAGCGACACGACAACACATCCTTGAAATCCCCCCCCCCCCCATTAATGGGTTTTCCTCAATCAAGACATGAAATAAAGTAACTCATCTACTCATTATTTTCCGTAAAAATATTTTGAAGATTGCTGTATTCAAAAAAAAACATTGGAAAATGACATTGGTATGCGTGGTTAAGTTACCTTAATATTTTACCGCGGTAATTAACTTACTAAAAAAATTAATTTATTATCTCTTCAACTTCAAAATTTAGGTGATAAAGATTTTGTTTACTTAAAATTTGTTTAACTGTATCTCTAGAACCTGAAAATCTGTCTATTATTTGACCTCTTGAGCCACCAAGGTAATCTAATTAATGTTATTTTGTAATTCCAATACTTTTTAAGTAATCAATTTTGATAAAATAATTGGCCCACCTTGGTTTATTTTCCTTTTGAATTTGAACTTTAAGTTCGGGTTGAGACCTACAAAATGTTAAGGAAATGGTATAAGTTTGGCAACGAAGTTGCTTAGCTTGGCCTTTTTCAGACGTGGTCTGTTAAATTTGGCCTTTTAATTCAATGGAGTTATATTTCTGCCACCTGTTGAAGAAATATGTCGTACATAACCTCTACGTTTTAATGTCGATCCTTCACCTCATATTTCATATTCATTCACTAACTGACAGGTTATCTCTGTGGTATTAACTTATACAAAATTTATTTGGTAAAAACTAATGAAAACTATAAAATTTGTTTAATAAATAGTTGAAAAAGTATTTTTAATTCGTGAATAATATCAAAATGAAATTTTTTAACTTCAAGACAATACGAGAAAATAAAAATTAATATCATTTACAGCTTTAAGTACCTCAGAATTGAAATAATAAAAAGCAACATTAAGGTACCAAATAAGTACAACCTCTGATGAAAAAAATCTGCCGGTGTTGTTGCTAAACCCCTTTTTGAAAATTATTTGCATTATTCTACTGAAGAACTAATCTTACTGTAATATTACCGCGGTGAAACATTTTCTGATGGAAAATTTTAAAATTGTCATCTATCATTTTGTTCTGTCCGTCCGTCCGTCACACCCAGATGTTAAAAAACTACAAGAGATAGCCACAAATGGTTTACGGATTCGTAATCTGCTCAAAAAGTTAGTGGGCTTAAATTAGATTTGAAGTTCCGGTTTTAACCGAAAGTGGTTCAAAACCGGAAGTCAAAAAATCAAAGTCAGAAACTACAAGAGATAGCAACAAATGGTTTTCGGATTCGTAATTTACACAAAACATTAGTGTTTCTGGATTGCGTTTGAAGTTTCGGTTTTGACCGGAAGTGGTCCAAAACAGGAAGTCAAGAAATCAAAGTCAGAAACTACAAGAGATAGCAACAAATGGTTTTCGGATTCATAATCTACACAAAACGTTAGTGAGCCTGGATTGGGTTTGAAGTTTCGGTTTTTACCGGAAGTGGTCCAAAACGGGAAGTTAAGAAATCAACGTCGGAATTTGGCAACAAAAATTATGTTATTCGATTCCTTTTCAAGTGTTTATACCGCATTAGATTTGAAGTTCCGGTTCGACCAAAAGTGACCCTAAACCGGAATTTAAGAAATCATAGTCAGAAACTACAAGAGATAGTAACAAATGTTTTCGGATTGTATTATCATTTTTTAAGTCGTCGTAGATTTTAAAACTGCCTTACTCATAAATTTTGAACAATTTCATTATGATAAAAAATTACAGTAAACTATTCACTCGTACGGTTTCTCTAATGTTATTATCAAATTTACTGGTTGTGAATTCACAGTCGTAAATTCCTACACGGGCATAAATAATTAAACTATCTACATAGGAATTCATAAAGATGACTGATGCCCATAACAGACAGGTGGAGTGTCAAATTATTTACACTCAATCTGTTAGTTGCAGGGCTAAAATAAATAGTTCTGTTTCTTGTCACATGGTCAGCCAATTAAATGACTGAATCATTTAAGAACAGAAGAGGTAGAGGTGTAAAAGACACCAATCAGAGTTATCTCCTCTGAAAGTAATGAATTTCATTATACAGCCAGACCCTGTGGTGAATGAAGTGAAGGTGTCATTTACAGAGTGGAAAATATGTGCTTTTCAGAGGGCTCGGCATGCTGATAAGTGTACTTTTCCATTCAGTGAGGAAGGCAATGGTAAACCACCTCACTCCTCGATTTACTTAGTAAAACCTCTACAGGTTCAAACCAGCCTTTTGGCTGATGACCTAAACAACAACAACAAAGATGACTGAAACGACGATAGAGTAGAGATATGATTCATTTATGCAACACTAGTTGTAAGTTGTTTAATTTAATTAAAGTTTAATAAAATTATTAAAATTATAAAAAAAAATTTTAATTAAAATTTACATTTAACACAATTTAACTATGTGGAACCCTATCACTGGGTAATATCCTTTCTAGTGTAGGCCTTTTTTTATAAATCGTTTTAAAATGCATTGCCTTTTGAAATACAGTAAACGCAAGATATCACTTGAAAATAGCACATATGAAAAATGACAAACCGGTGGTTGTAATTAATAAAACATAATATAAATCTTATTTAATTCATAAATGATTTACAGTTAAGTACATATAACACTATATGTTTCCTCAAATAAAGAAGATAGAAATATTACGAAAAATATGTAGTCTATTAATAAATTAATGAAATATACATACCTGTATGTACATTGAACTTTCCTAAAGATTATTAAAAAAATTCAATTTCTTTAATATTTACACTTAACCACGCCAGTCAAATACAAAATAACTACACTATATTATTCAGAAATGTAAATTGCAGTATCAGAATTGTCGTGGCAGACTGGTATAATAGTCATTAACGCGGTTTCCTTTTAATTAAATACACACTCTGAACATTTTTATGATTTTCTTTGCACAGTTGCAAAATTTATATTAAATACGTTATAAAAAATGTAGTACCATTTTTATGTTTATTTTTACCCTAATGTTTGTTCGTTGCAATCTGTTCAATTTAAGAACAATCGGTAACCCCATGACCCAGTGAGAGGAGGATGTTGTATGACTTATAAATGACATGTAGTCTTGAATAGACTCAGGCCGACCATTCCTTATAGAGTACAGTGAATTGAACCCTAACTATCAATGTACACCGGTAACCATTGTCTATTATTTAAATCCGTATAAGTAAATACCTTACTAGGATTTGAACCAGGAACCTTGGTCTCCGAAAATCAGCTGTTTATCAGCTGACTCGTGGCGACGACTTTACCTTTTTAGACCAACTCGGTCGGCTATGGTAGTCATCAACGCGGTATTTTACTAAATTTAATACACACTGGACATTTTTTTTAGTTTTCTTTGCACAGTTGCAAAATTATATTACATACGTTATAATTTGTAATAATATTTTAATGTTTTATTGACAGATATTAATTCATAAATTGTTGTTCTTATCAGGAACAATTAATATAGATGTAATGGCTCCATTAATTTTAGTTTTTAAAGTTCCAATTGGAGCACCTTTCAGTCTTAAGCGGATCGTTTGACTTGTTTTTTACTATCCTAAATCTTAATTTTCTCTGATCTGCCTCTTCTCTGCTCGTCAGTTATGTTATATTGTCAAATATTTGTAGTTATTAGTGGCCATTTAATTTTTGGGTCCTTGAGTATTAGTCCATCTTCTCGGCTCAGAATAATATTGTACATTATCCCCAGGGTGTTAGTATCGTTGTTTATCTCCTGTAGCCATTCTGTGATTAGTATTACATGAGCTGATTGAGAAGTTTCTTGACGAGCCTTGTTTCCCCCATTCTGATTAAGTGGCTGAAGAATGACAATTGTATTTTTCTCAATGTGTCTGTTATCTGCTCGTTTTCTTGGTATAGTATACTGTTGGGTTTGAGCCACCATTTCCCGTAGGACTGTTGTTTAAAGTTGAGAATGATTCTTAATATTCGTCTGTAAAATTTTTGGAGACTCCGTTTTAGGTTTTTTTATATTACTAGATCTACTTGGAACATAAGAGGAGTATTATGTATGCTATCGTGAAAATAAAGAACCATAGTAATACAAAGAATATTAGTTATCTTCAACAACTAACTACACTGGAACAAATAACGGTGTGATTGTTTTTAAAAATAAAGTCTGATCAGATAAAAGGAAGCATCATAAAACATGACACAGCAAAATCTGACCTACAGATAACAAAAGTTTTCAAAATACCGCACATAAAATTAAGTTAACTAAAGAAACTTCAATAGATCCCTAAAAAACAAATTTAATTAAAAGAAAATTAATTTAAAATAATTATTTAATATATATGAACATAAAGATTTTTTTAAATGTTTATGAAATTAACAAAAAAAACAAATATTTAAAAGTATAGAGATGTTGCGACAAAGTACATTAATGAAATTACTTAACTTGAACTAATAATGTATTCAAAAGAATTCATGATATAATAAAATATTGATTGTTAATATCGAATGCTATTGATCGATAAATTATAGAAAAATAGCCTGAAGGAAAATACAACAATGCCTACTGTATTATAGCTTTATTTATTAATCAACACAGAGAATTCCTTTGTAATTGTATTTACAAATTAATAAAATTGCCTTGGGTGATAAAAAATTAATTATTTTTGTAATTAAATAGCATAAGTTCTTCTTTTTAATAAATTTTGTTAAATATCTAAAGGCGTTAATTACCGCTATATTTGATTAAATCTACACATCTTTTTTTTCTATTTAAAAGAAATAACTTAGTAAAACTGACTGGCTATTTAAATTAAATAAATAAATAATTATTTTAATTGTAAGTATTTATTATATATTTTGTTTTAAATTCTTAATTTAATTATATACAGTAGTAATTAAATAATTATAATAATTAATGTACTGCCGTTAGCTATGCTAATGTGTTGCTAATTTGTGTAATTGTTAATAATGCAATAAAAATTATTGCAAATTGTATTATGATAATTATACTATGCTCTCTCATACGATATTATATTAATGTTCTTATTAATTACTGTATTTTTTATAAACTTATTATTATTTATTATAATGTTTTATTTATGGGTTTAATTACTCGAGTACTTAATCTATTTTTGAATCGTTTATTTAATTGAAATTTATACGAGTAATTCGTATAGCCAGAATCACTCGTAATTCGGAAGGGGGCCTCTACGGAATAACAATTTTTAGAAATGTATTTATTTTTGTCATTAACTTTTATTACGTACTGTAAGGTACAATAAGCTGCACAATTTACGTATATAATATTTAATTAACCTTTTTTTAAAAATAATATTAAAAATTTTCATACCTCACGAAAAACTTTGTTAAAGAATGGAAATTAACAAAGATTTTTTGATTTGCATAAATTTTATAGCGAATAAGATGTTTAAAAATGTTCATGATGTGTTTTATTCATATGTCTAAGTAGTACTGATATCAGTATTGATGTTTTTTGAAAATAGTACATTGGCCTGTTCAGAAAAGTTTACATAGATAAAGATTTTACAACGTTTTTAATTTTTTCTGCTCAAAGTAACTGTTTTATGATGAAAATGGTTTTGTACAGCGTGTATTTAAATATAATTTTTTAATCTCCAATGATCCTACTTCAAGCTATTAACAAAAATTAGATTGATTTGTTTTAAATTTATTTATTTATTTAACGTCGCATCAACTACAACGGTCATTAGCGACGACGTTGGGGTGTAACTATTGTACAATGGAGGATGAAATGATTTTTGTAACGTATGAAAATATGCCGTGCCTGAGTGGGATTCGAACCCAGGACCGCATGATGAGAGGTGAGCACGTTACCAACTGCGCCAATGCGGCCGGCTAGATTGATTTGTTTGTTGTTTTCCGAGAAAGTTGGTTCTAGTTGCTAAGTAATTTAATGTCATAAAGTTATGTTAATGTCTTAAAGTTAATGTCATACATATGATTGTAAAAATTTGATTGCTGCGGAAGCGTTTACTAGAATGTACTGTATTGGAAATCAGATACACTTGGTAATACGCTATTTGTTTATCGGGGCAGAACGCTACCGGTTTCCTAAATAAACTGCTACACATATACAACATTATCATTGAAATTATAACTGCTTTATATAATCGCCTTTAGGGATGACTTGTTTCGTTTGAAGTTTTATCTTGTAAAATAATAATATTTTAAAGATTGTACTGCAGTAAAATTCCGGTTGAATGAAATTTGCCACTGGATATGACCAATTAACGATACATACCTACTGGGATTTTAGAAAAGATAAGGTTATATTAATCACACAAATTGCTAAATGTACAAGTACGTAGAAGCATCTAGTCTACTTATTCCCAGAGGCATAAGGAGCTTGAAAATATATAGGCTAATAACTTTCTAAGAACGGAGGAAATTCGCTAAACCTTAAATTATAACGCCCTGTTTCAGTCATATTTTCGTCTAATCGACATAAACGTTATTCCACTAATTTTCTAATTATTTCTATCGAAGAATGAAAGTTAAATACCTCTAAATAATTTCACGACCAACAATATAATTGTAAAATATTTCACATTTTTCTGTGTCTGGTAAAGTAAAAGCTGTCTCTATTTTAACTATTGTTTGCTTACTTATTAAAATGAATTTACCGGAGTAAAAATTCTAAGTATAGACTTATAAATACTTGTAGCATATTTACACATAGCCTACTAATATTATAAAGAAGAAATTTTTTTATTTATTTGTTTGTGCGAGGTAATCTTATAGAAACGACCCAACCGATTTCAAAAATGCTTTTCCTGTAACGTAGTTCATATTGTTGTTTAGTTCATCAACCAAAAGGGCAATTAGAACCTGAAGAGGCTTCACTAAGTAAAATGAGGAGTGAGGTAGTTAAAAACGCCATCCTCACTGAGTGAAAAAGTATGCTTATCAGTATTCCAGGCTCTCTGAAAAGCATCTACTTTCCACCCTGCAAATGACATCTTAATTTCGTTCACCACAGGGTTTGGCTGTATAATAAAATTCATTACTCTCACAGGAGATAACTCTGACTGGTGTCTTTACACCTCTACCTCTTCTGTTCTTAAATCCTTCAGTCATATGGCTGACCATGCGATAAGTAACAGAACTACTTTTTTCAGCCCTGAAACTGGCAGATCGAGTGCAAATAATTTAACACTTCACCTGCCTTCTATGGGCATATAGTTTATATAGTATTACGTAATTTTAAATTTTGAAAAATAATTTGTGATGATAAAATAAAGTAATTTTTATTGTATATCTTTAGTGTTAATTTTTTGGAAAGGTTAGTTCTTTTGTATACAATGTACAATGTATTGTTATATTATGCAATCGTGTATAATACTGTATAATCGGGTTTGGTACAATACCAACCTACAATATTCAAACCTCTGAGTTTTATAAATTGTAAATATTATAATGGATAATTATCCATACAAGAATTATCGGGTTCAATTCTCAGGTTTTGCATTTTACCGTTTAATTTTCTGGATGGAAACATCCAGAAACAGTTTTGTAGTATAAATGCAAACTTTATTGTTAAAGAATAATGAATCAGTTTGTTCAAAGCATTTCAGATATTTGGTTTGGTTAAAATTATAAGCCTGTAATTTATATTTTATTTATTTATTTTATTGACTGAACTTCCATCACTGTTACACACGTGCTCAACCATTTTGTTGTTTATTGATTATAATATGAATTGTATATTAAAACGCACATTTTCTATCTCTGAAGTACTGTAAAAAAATTAAACATTTTAGCAAATAAAAAGTATTTAAAACTAATTGTATTATTGCATAATAATAGATGTGAATATAATAGTTGTCTAAAATCGATAGTTGATTACAATCATTCGACTGTTAGTGGGTGTGTCGATTCTCACGGTTCGATGGCCACCTTTTGCAATAATAAGTGAATGAGGGAATGAACAAACGAAATTAAAAGTTTGTTTTAATGCATCAATAATTTTAACTTCACTTGATCATACGGTTGTTAACATTTTTGATTTATTGTTCAATGTGTGTTTGACGTTATTGCATATTTTTATTGTTTTTGTAAGATATATTACGTACCTCCCTTTTAATTCAGATCGTTAAAATCTATAACACTCTGAGTTTTTTTTTACCGGAAAACCGTTATCGGTGCTGTTGAGCAGATTTAGAGCCAGGAAATTTGAATGGCGGTTGAGTTTTTCTTCATATTTAGAACTGAACTTCGATATTACTTATTTGACAATGTTGATACTAAGATCAGCTTAGAAATATGAGGTTTTTATGGACCGTGGAATTTGTTGGGCTTAGCGTAAACCTTTAATTGGGAACGCTCAAATATTTTTATAATTGATTTCAGGGTTTGTAATCCACAATTCAATTCTATATTTTCATGTGAAAAGTATGGTAAGAAAGTGGGAAGAAAGTTTTAAGTTATTTGACGAGTGGTAAAATGTTTGGAAATTATATTGAAATGTCATTTCTTCCTATAAATATCATGTAGTCAAAATATTGTTTTAATATTTATTTGTGTATGTATTTTATATCCTATCTACTCTACGATCGTTACCGATTACGAACATTATTAAACGATTCAATTATAACAGAAGGTGAACAAATTTTCCAACTATATCTGAGAACTTCGGCTCGGGAGTAAAGTAGCTTACCGTCTCACCAACAGCGTTATCAGATATTTATTACCTGAATAATTTTTGTTTTAGGTTACATGATTTTGGGTCTAGAAAGTGAGAAATTTCTAACATTTATGGAATTAAGTTTATTTTCGTTAGTAATTTATTCATAAAATTTCAAGTTTTCAATTGTTTCATCCTCCATCGTACAAAAAGTTACACCCCAACGGCGTCGCTAATGACCGTTGTAGTTGATGCAACGTTAAATAATTGAATTTAAAAAAAAATTCAAGATTACGATGAAAAATAATGAAACATCTATTTTTATTTATTTTTCTTTTTTCTTTTCAAATTTTCTGATAAACTGCAAATGAAGTAGGTGTTAATAAAAAAATAATTTTTACGTATGAAGTTCCGTAACTTTTACAGATATGCAGTGCAATACTAATATTAGTAATAGTCCTGTACATTACAATAACAATTAGTAGCTTTTGGTAGTTTTTTTACCCATAATGAGCAGGTGGAGTGTTAAATTAATTGCACTCGATCTGTTGATTCTAGGGCTACAAAAAATAGTTCTACTCTTATCACATTGTCAGCTAATTATGTGACTGAACTATTTAAGAACAGAAGGGGTAAGTGGTGTAAAGACTAGTCAGAGTTATGTCCTCTGATAGTAATGAATTTCACTATACAGCCAGACCGTCTGGTGAATGAAGTGAAGGTGTCATTTGCAGGGTGGAAAGTAGATGCTTTTCAGAGGGCCTGGCATGCTGATAAGCATACTTTTCAACTTTGTGAGGAAGGCAATAGTGTACCACCTTATTCCTCTTTTTACTTAATAAAACCTCTAGAGGTTCAAACCAGTCTTTCGGTTGTTGACCTAAACAACAACAGTTTTTGGTAGAAAATAACTACTTCTCTGAACTAGGAACTATGTCTTTTCATTACTACTAGGTCGCGGATTCTATTACCGCTCAGAACCGACATTTTTTATTAATTATTCGTGTCATCTTTCATCGTCTGGATTGCCATTAATGTACTAATCAGGCGAACGTAAAACAACAAAGTAATAGTCTTTTTTAAATTTTCAATTCCAGAAAAATACACAAATATCGAATTACTACTACCCCAGACAATTGTATTCTCCGAAAAATGAATACCAATTTGATTTATATTTTTCAACAATGTTATATTTTAGTGCTCTGAGTTTCTTTAAGTTTGCTTCATTATTCCCTAATAAACTCTTAGCTACCATATTATAAACAATACAGCCGCGAAGTTTCACTTTTATGTGGAAAATTAAATTACTTTTAATTGGTTATGACAGACCTGAAAACAACCAAAGAAAATACATTAAAATTTGTTCTCTCCATTAAAAAATTATTCACATGAAGTATATATATATATATATATATATATATCAAATCTTTACGCTTCTATTTGGACTACTACAGGAATAATGCTTAATCATAATGTATTGTTACATCTTTGATTGGTTCATAGAAAGCACAATATATTGAAATTAATTTTACATGACGATGCTTAAAACTGACTCACAATCGATTAATCGTTTCAATTGTAATAAATCACTAGAGTCTGATAATTTGATATAGATTAGTCATCTTCAAACGAGGGTTGGTAACCTAGTATTTAAAGAACTCTTCTTACGGATCATTTACCGCCCTTAAACTATATTGTATTCTATAATATATAATTGTATTTGATTACATGAAAAATAAATAAAGATTTTGGAAAACTTTGAAAATAAAGTTTTTTGATAAAGTAATAATGCGGTAGTTAATTTTAAAGAAAAGATGAATCTATAAAAAATTATTGAGTAGATATAATATATAAGTCGGTTTTATTTGTAAAATTATCTAAATTGTTCAACTAAGGGAGACAGAATCTATTTAATGTTGTTGTTTAGGTCATCAGGCTGGTTTGAACCTCTAGAACCTGTACTAAGTAAATAAAGAAGTGAGTTGGTTACAATTGCCTTCCTCACTGAGTAGAAAAATATGCCTAAAGCATGCCAGGCCCTCTGAAAAGCACATATTTTCCACCCTACAAATGACACCTTCACTTCATTCATCAGAGGGTCTGGCTGTAAAATGAAATTTATTACTTTCAGAGGCGATAACTCTGATTAGTGTCTACTTCTACTTAAACTTCTTCTACTTCTCTACTTCTGTTTTTAAATGCTTTAGTCATATAATTGGTTGACCATCTGATAAGTAACAGAACTATTTTTTTAGCTCTGGAACTAACGAAGTGAGTGAAAATTCATCTGTCTATGTATGTTTAATTTATCTATTTATGTAGGCTATGTACTATAAAATATTAGTTTAGAAATCATCTTTATTTTTTAAACGTAATCAATTGATCGACTGATTTGTTATACCGTAATATTATAACACGTAATAACTTTCTGTAACTATTACTTCTGTGAAAGTTTAAAAGAAAACAAGCTTAAGTTTTCGGGTCTATCATTTAAACGTATTTATTTATGATTATTTACATCCTTTAATAACAAAAATATATAATCAAAACTGATCTATTTAAAATTAATAGTAAATTAGATCTGTAATTGACCAGTAGGTTAACAAACGGGAAGATTTTATTCCATTTAGTCGTTTAAACGATATAAATTTCTTTTTTAATTTTACCGAACCTTAATTTGGTTACAATTTATTACACGTTTTAATTCTTTTAAACAAGTTAAGTATTCATTAATACATTGATTCTAAAACGGTTTGTAATTCACTGCTTCCTAGATAATCGATCGATTTAATAATATGGATTTATAAATATTTCAAACGTATAGTTTTCTTACACCTACGCATATTCTAAGAAATTGTAATTATAGTGTCTTCTTAAGTGTTTATTCTAATGGAATATCAATTTAACTAGTTCGTTTAGTTATTGTTTTTTTTATTTGTTTTTTTAAAGTACCCGGAGAAAACTTTCGTTTTCATTAACACATTTTAAATAGTTTTTGAAATTCAATAAAATCTGTTGTTTCTCTTTAAAGAATGATTTGTTTTCTTTGTAGCGGATTTTCAAGGTCGAATTCTAAATTGTATTATATTTTCTTTGTACTTACAAAGATTATTAAATATACAAATGCCTATCTTGCTCATTATCCCCAAAGAAAAAAATGTAAAAGTTTAACATTTCTGAAAATGTATGATGTTTTCACATTAATTTTGTTTGTTTTATATTAAGTTATCTAACAGTTCTTTTAGGTTCTTTACTTATCTTGTCATAAAGTAAGTTACACATTTTAAATTTTTCGCCATTCTTCATTGGTATGTTTCATTGAAGTTTAGAATTTTTTCCCATTCTGTTTGATGTCAGATCTTTGTATTGCTTTCCTAACCCCTTTACCTTAGTACATTTTATAAGATCTAATGATTTTACTTTGTTATGTAGCAATTTAAATAATTTATGCGAAAAAATTTTATGTTTAATTTTTAATGTACGGATGCCAGATCTATTATGACTTAGCTAAACCCATAGTTTTGCCACTGCTACAAAGTTTTCAATCAAAACTGCTTAGAACAGTTGTTAACGCTTTCTTATGCTCCCTTATATTTCCAACCATTCATTGCACACAGATCTTAATATCATTTACACAAATGAAACAATTCAACAGACAGACCAGCGGTTTAAATCAAGAAAACTATAACAACCCTTTTAATTTGCGTTTTAAACTGTCCACTTTTACCAGGCCAAATCGTCGGCTTCGCAGAACCTGTTGCAGTAATTTAGTATAATTTTTACAAGTCACCAGAATTTTTTGTTCTTAATAAACATATAAAAAAATTATTTACTAATTTAATCTGTAATTTTTACTCCTAAATTTTATCAGTGTCTTGGTATTTAAATGTGAGAGCCCTGAAAATGTGTGGTGTTTTTCTCAAAAGTGATTTATAGTAATCTGCATATATATTTACCGGTTGGTTCAATCAAATCCTCGAGATTTAAATACTTTACCCGACATCCATTAGGAGCTAGCGAATTTTTATTAACCCTTCGCGGACTATAGATGACGTATCTCCAAAATACTTTCCTACTGGTCGTTTTACGGATATATCCGCACATTTACAAAATAAATTAAAATAAATTTTGGCTAAAATTTGTCTTAATAGTTATGAAAATTATATAAAAATACCTAACTATTTCAAGAAAATTCCACCTGCAGAAGTTGAGAGCACTGCCTGCCAGTGTTTTCCGGCTACTACGAGGTTGGTGTTGATATCAGCCATGCTTCCTTTTTTTGTTAATACTTATATGTTATGTTTGTTCAATTTAATCATAATATTTTTATAAACAATCCTTGTTTTTGTAGATTTGTTTTCTTCTTTTATTCTGAAATTTAACGTACAAATAATGTTTTTCAATCATTTGTATTTACATATAGGCCTATATCCGCATTAGTCACGTGTTCAGGACTAAAGACGGATAAATTCGCATCCATTATTATTAAGTAAAAGTTAAGAGAAAAATATCTCATAAAATTTTCGTGGATCTGCGCCTTTAAAAACAATTTTCTATTCAAGAAAGCACATTAACAAAAATTACCCGAACCCATAATTAAATGGATCTGTAAAAGTAATTTCGTTCACATAGAGGTTAAAATATTTTGAGAAAACAATCTTAAAAACGAGGGATTTCTTTGGCTATTGTTAGAAATATATATGTTTTAATACTCATAAATCGTTTTTATATTACGTTCATCATTTTTTATTGATGTTATATGTTTTCCATTAACCAAACCACTTATGTTTTCTGAATGTATCACTTAATTTCAAAAGGTTTACATACTAATATTTTATTGTCAAACCACATTTAATGGTTTGTAGGTGTGTGCGTATGGTTTTGGTCGACATAATCTATGATCCTAAAAGTCCACACCCTTTTTCCCGGCCGCAGAAATACTTCCGGTTGTAATCTATGATGGTTTCTGCCTCAACATAAGCTACATATTATATTTATATATATTGTGTATTAACTAGAATCATAGATTGTTATTGCTGTACAATAATTTGCCTGTACAGACCATAGTTCCGTTCCGTTCGCATCCAGCCTGCGGTTAATTACGGGTTCTGTTCTTCAAATCAATATATCGATCAGTAATGGTACAACCAATTCTATGTTAAACGTTGAACGATACTAAAACATTTTCTCTTCCTTTTTATTTTGCAAAGATGAAAGTTTTGCAAATCTTTTTTTTATAATGTTAAAATGCCGTTAGGGTGGTATATTTAACAGCAGTATATAAAAATTTAAGATTAGATTATATTGCAAATTGTTTGGAATAGAATATTTTAGTACATAGAATCGGGAAGAGATGTTAAGAAACGTCAAGATTGATACGGCACAATGTGATAAATGAGGTTAATATAATTTTATACTTATCGATTTTTTTTATTATTTTTCTTCCTGTTTCTTTTATTTTATTTTTTACCTTTTTATTATTATTGTTATTATACTTATAATGTATTTTCTATTTTGATATATTTTACAAAGCAAAATGTTACAGGCGATTAAAATGAAACAGATTTATTTACTTATATTTATGTATTACATTAACATTATTATAAATTGATGAATTTATTATGGCATGCGGTATAAATATAAATGTTACATTACATGAATTATACCTAATATTAAATATTCCTTGGTTACAATACACCGTTTTCACTTTACAATCTCTTAAATATGATTCTGCAATCAATATAGCATATATGTATTAACAAAAAATATGCTGTCAGTTTGTGTGAAATCACTTTGTTCTATATTTAGTCCTACTGCTGTTATAAATAACAATTACAGTCCATTCGAAATAGCATGATAGTGTTACTTAAATGGAATAAAGAACAGAGGGAATTTTGTACTGTGCTCATGCGTTTGTGCTAAAACTTAGAATAATAAGAATAATTAAAAGGGAAATTTTACTTTTGAAAGGGAATTTTTATTCAGAAAAGTTACCACCATTCAGAGACTTGCTACCATGCTATTTCGAATGGACTATAAATTTCTGTAACAAACTTTTAAAAGTTACGGTTTACAAAACGTAACTTGAATGTACAATTATAATAATCATATCTGGTAGAGAGATTAAGTTAAAAGTTAAATTCACTATAACCAAGGATCCGTATGCGTATAAATATAACTTATTAAAAAAATGTAATATAGATGGAAAATATTGGGCAAGCAATCGCTCTAAATAAGGTATAAATAGGTGATTAAATATTGTACGGCAGTTTCTTGGAAGCTGATTTTGTAGGTTACAATGAGAAAATATATTCTTATAAACGTAAGTTCGGAAACACATTGTTAACGAGTTACGGTGGGCAAAATATTTCCTCTGAAATTCAGTTACTCCGGTTAATTGAGGTAATACTGAAAATGTTAACCTGTTAATTACAAGATACACTTTGTATCATTTTGTGATATTATTATTAACGTGAAAAATTGATTGCCTACTACAGGTCCCAGAACTGTATCCGCATCTGTTTCAAAGATATCTGAAATAAAACACAAAAATTAGGTCAAAATCTTACATTTTGATGTTTACCGTAAAATAACGTTTTTAAATACTTAATTAGGTCATTAAGTTTTTAATCAATACGTAGGAAATAAAATTCTGAAAAATTTGATGTGAATTAAACACAAAACAGATTCTTTGAAAAGCTGAAAGAATCGAACAACAAACAAAGATGACTCAAAGAAACAAAAGACATAAATTTATCTATGATAAAAAATGTTAAGAAAAACAACGTATTGAAGTGTAGCGATAAAAGCAGTGAATATACGTAATTATAAATTAATTTCTCGGATTAAAGAAGAAAAATTTGAAGAAAGAAAACTCAAGTTCTAATAAATATTTGTGCTTGTAAATTAAAGCAGTAAAACATATGTTGGTATCTTAGTTTTAAGTTTATTAAAACGAGAAAAAACGATATAAAATAAGTTAGAGATGTTGGTCTTAAGATGTGAATGTTAATGAAACCAATCAGAATTGTCCTATTTAGCCAATCTGGAAGTTCGACCAATGAAATAAATATTCAGGAGAAAACCTATTGGACGTAAATGATTCATGCGTGCGTCGAATAAGCGAAATTTTGTATGATGGAGTTTTGATATTTAATTTTATTTAAAAGTCATAGTTTTATTCTTATTTTGTGTAGGCTATATAACGCACTGGGTTTGTCGCGTGGTAAAATCATCGCTACAAAGCAGCTATTTAACAGCTGTTTTTGGGAGACGATTGTTCCGCGGTTCAAATCCTAGTAAGGATAGTTATACTTTTATACGGATTTGAATGTTAGATAATAGTTACCGATTTACTTTGATGTTTCGGGTTCAATTAACCATACTCTCTTATGAGTGATCGGCCTGAGTCTGTACAAGGTACCACATTTACATGTATTGCATATAATCCTCGACTTATTGGGCCATAGGGTGGCTAATTGTTTCTTAAATTGAACAGATTGCGACGTACATACATAGTTGTTGTTGTTGTTGTTGTTGTTTAGGTCAGCATCTGAAAGGCTGTTTTGAACCTCTAGAAGCTTTACTAAGTAAATTAAAGAGTGAGGTGGTTTACTAGAGCCTTCTTCACTGGGTGGAGAAGCATGCCAGGTCCTCTGAAAAGCATTTACTTTCCACCCTCCAAATGACGCCTTCACTTCATTCACCACAAGCTGTATAATGAAATTCATTACTTGCAGAGGAGATAACTTTGACTAGTGTCTTTTACACTTCTATCTCTTCTGTTCTTAAATGCCTCAGTCATATAATTGGTTGAACATGCGATAAGAAACGGAACTAGTTTTTGGAACTTGCAGATCGAGTCCAAATAATTCGAAACTTCACCTGCCTGTTATGAGCAAACATACAATAGGGATTTTAAAAAAAATTAAGTAATTTCTGTATTTTTTTACTTCCGGTTGAGGTTAACCAGTTTGATTATTCCGAAGGTTTTTAATGCACTTTACAAAAATTTTAATTATATTTGAAGGAATAGTATAGCTTGAAAGTAGTAGAATAGCAGCATTCATATTCTTAAATATCTTTTAAATATATTAAAACTTTTCAGTTGAAAATTTCACGATACTTCATGAACATCTTAATATATTCATCCTGTAATTTCTATTTCATACTAAACCATAACAGCTAGGTTTTTAATATTTTTGAGTAATTCATTAATATGCCATAGAGCCACTTTCATATTTGTTTGAAATATGTACGACTTAAATAATTTAAACAACAATAAAAGTGTAATGTAGATTCAATTTCATATTAGAAAATATGCTATTTAATAAAAATAAAAGTCAAGATCTTTGTAACGTTTATTTATTTAATTACAGTAATTAATAAAATATTAATTACACGACATATCTTTTAGAAGCACGGGTGGTCATAATAATTATTTTTTCCCTGTTTTTACACGTTAATAGTTAGTAATAAAATTTAAATTTATTTATTTAATGAAAGAATGTAATCATTAGAAGAGATGTACTGAACCATAATGATGTTTTAACTTCATTAAGAAACTGTGTTAATCTTGTTAACGCTTAATTCCATCAACTGCACGTAACTAAAGTCGACACATCTCTATTAACAAATAACAATAAATTTATATAGTTGTCAATAAATCTAAAATAGAAACTTAAGTATGAGAATCGAGACTATTTCATTTGTAGAACAAATATAAATAAGGAAACAGGATGGCATTTAAAATGCTAAGTATTGATGACTATTTAGTTCTTTAAATTACGAATAAACCGACAATTTATGTATATTTTTATTAATTCTTGTAAAAGATAAATTCTTGTGACCTAAATATTTATGTTTACACTTGCTACCTATTCAAACCGTCTCTGTGTCAGGAGAAATTATGTTTGAAGCATTATTTGATAGAGTTATTTTTTAAGTGGAACTTTGGACAATTCTCTCTTACTGGTAAAATATAACTGCTTATAATTATATTAAATTTGCTATAAAATCACTTTTCACCCTTTCCACTGGTTGTGCCAAAGTTCAGTTTCGCTACTGACTCAGTTGCACTCATTGGAACGCTTAAATAGGGAATAGAAAAACAAGATGGCATTTTTCCGTCACCACGATAACACGGTTTCTTGTTGCGCAATACTATTCCTATTTACCTATATATTTTGTTTTACTAAATGAGCCAGGGGAGCAATCGCCCCATCTTGGCTACACTTATCCAACCATACGAATCTTTAGGTCTTTATTAACCGGATTATATTCCTTCAATAAGAGTATTTATTTCCTCATTTTTTGTAATCTCCTTCATTTACTGGTTTTATGATTCTCCCTAAAATCTTTCTTTCGAACATTCTCACCGATGTAGATTCTATTTCCTAATTGAATTCGATCTTGTATGGAATCATTCATCATGTTTAAGATACTTTCCAAGTAGCCTACTGAAATTCTTTGTTTCATATATATATTTCAGCCCTTAACAATTCGTGGCTGCTTAGAATTTGCCAGTTGCAGATGTCGTAAAATAACTAAAGGACAGTCAAAAAGGTACTATGAATAACACTCGATTCTTTGGTTGTATGGTTCGAACATATTAATCGATTATGTCAGCGTCTGAGATAAACGGTATATTTATTTAAGAAACTTAAAAGTATTCTTGAAATTCGAACCCTGGAAATTGTTTACTTTTCTACACTCTTGATTTACGGGATTGTGGGTTGGGGTGGAGCTTCATATTGTTATTTGAGTCCCCTGTTAGTACTACAGAAACAAATTTTAAAAGTTACAAGTAGGAAACCTCCTCGTTATCCGTCAGACCAACTTTTTGCGGAATTTCAAGCTATAAGTGTCAGGCAACTATTTGTAATGGAGATCTTGATAAAACTGTATAAGAGTAAATTGAACACCCAAAATAGATCTCATAAGTATGTCACAAGGAAAAATGGGTTGCCCATAACGGGCAGGTAAAAAAATGCATAAATTGCACTTGATCTGTCGGTTTCAGGGCTACAAAAAATAGTTCTGTTTCTTATAACATCGTCAGCCAATTATATGACTTAACTATTTAAGAACTTAAGAGGTAGAGGTGTAAAAGACACTAGTCAGAGTTATCTCCTCTGAGAGTAATGAATTTCACTCTACAGCCAGATCCTGTGGTGATTGAAGGTGTCATTTGCAGGGTGGAAAGTGGTTGGTTTTCAGAGGGCCTGGGATGCTGGTAAGCATACTCTTTCAACTCAGTGAGGAAAGCAATATTAAACCACCTTACTACTCGTTTTTACTTAGTAATACCTCTAGAGATTCAAATCAGCCTTTCGGCTGTTGACCTCAACAACAACAAGGAAAAACACCTACTTCTTCCAGATAAAGCGAGAAGTGCGTTGTATTAGCGACACTTCGGCCTCAAATTTTATAACCTGCTACCTAAACACATAACTGAGCAGAATGAAATTAAATTTAAAAATGAAATGCAGAAATAGATAATTAATTTCAGAAGGGACAACATGAAAGTGATGCTGGGTGAAACGCAAAGTTTAAGGTGAAATTACTTACCATTATTTTTTGTGGTAAATAGTTCATAAAATTAGTGAATTTATGTTTTTTTTCATATCCTTGCATAGGCCATGGGTTTTTAACCATAGTTGGATATCTCAATTTCCACCGCCTCAATTTTATTGGAATGAATGTGGTAATAGGAATGGAAGTGTGTACAAAATTTTTATAAAATGTTAAGATTAAAATTGTATTTATGTGGAAATAAAGTATTATTATTATTTATTTATAAAATCGAAAATGTCCTTTTTTGTCTTCTGATGACCAAAACTATTTGATTATATGGTTTATAATTTGCGATAGGATAAAGTTGATATTGTTTGTAATAATTAATTTGCTAACAATACACTTGACAGTAGCAATCTGTTCGTGTACATCATACCTTGTTACACATAATTACCTAACCTTTGATCACCCAATGCATCATATCAGTCATGTAATTTCCATTCTGTCTTTCACAAAATAAAATCATTTGATGCATCGACTGATGCGCAGATCCAGTGAAAGTATTTTTATATTATAATTATTATATTAAAAGTACGGATATGTTTATCAAACAAAAGATGACATTTTACTTTGGCTTCTATTTAATAATGGTGTAGATCTATACATAATACTAATAATTTATAAATAAAAGAGCATAATCGTGACGTTGACCGCTCACTTAACTCGTGACAGCCAACGTCATTACAGGTACTTACCTGAATTTTCATTGTATTGTTCCGTACCGTATCAGATTTGTCTTTTTATAAATAATAATGGTTTTTTCTTAGTTATTGTGTTTTTCTGTCGATTATTAATTTTATTTCGTAAAAGTATAAAATAATTTCGTGTGATTCTGGTGGTTTAGAAATAGATTTTCAAATTTTAAATAATACGACTGTTGATAATACCTGCATAGCAAAAATATAAATCACTCCAAAAGGGGGAAAAATGGTTGTTAAAAAGAAAAATCGCGCTGAGATAACGTTATCCAGCTAATAAAGAACCACCGGTTTGTTGTGAAGTTATGCCTAACGGTGATCCCGCGGCAAGTCGGGATGGGATAGAAAGGAAGTGAGAGGTTTTGGCGGATAGTTGCCTCGGCAGAGCTCTGCATACCCCAGATCAAGACTTACCGGGATACCGGTAAATTCGATTTCCTCTCGTATAAAAAAATACCTGCATAGGATGTTTGATAAATAATATTAGTTAAAGTACAGTCTATAATTTACCCCTTCTCTAGTCATATTGAAGAATTGTCGAAAAAAATGTCAGTACGCATTCAGTAAACTATTAATCAGACTTTTCTACCTAATACTCAGTGAATTTTCTAATAAAATTGTTTCAGTTATGGTTTGTCATACATTTTATATCATTGTTAAGCGTTTTTTTTATTATGTACCAAGTAAAGTTTGTTATTGGTCGTATAAAGGTAGATTGAAAATACTGCTGATGAGCAGTATTACTTGTTTTTGCTGAAGCTTACATTTGACTTGCTTATTTTTAAAATTCTTTCAATTTTTGAACATAAGAGAATTTTTTTACTGTAATCTCTTATAAAATTGAACAATATTTAAAGTAGTACTATTATAAATTTATTACGTAATACATTTTTTATCCCTAATGTTGGTACGTTGCAATATGTTCAATTCAGAACAATAAGCAACCCTATAACCCAATGAAATAATGATGATGTGTATGACGTGTAAATGAGGTGTAGTCTTGTACAGTCCCAGGCTGACCATTCCTGAGTGACCTACCATGAAAGTACACGTAACTAGTGTCTAGTATTCAAGTTCGTATAATAGTAACTATCTTTAATAGGATGTGAACCAGGAACCTTCATCTCCAAAAATCAGCTGTTAAACAGGTCATTCACGGCGACGTTTTTACCTTTAGACCAACCCGGTGGGTCGAAATACTTTTTTTATCCCTAATTTGTGTACGTTGCAATCTGTTCAATTCAGAACAATAAGCAACCCCGTGACCCCATGAGATGAAGATGATGTGTATGACGTGTAAATGTGTAGTCTTGTACAGACCCAAACTACCATTTTTTCCCGAGGCGGCGAGAAAAACTCACGTTCACTCCCTCACGATGGGGGATGTAGTATTGGACTCAATTGAGGCATCCTCGTCCAGCCCCAAGGAGTCCGCAACCGCCTTACCAACCAAAAACCCGCCGCCTGGCCACTTGATCCGATATCAGCAAACAACCTTCCACCTCCCTCGGAACTTTTGTATAATACTACAAGGGAAATGTCGGGTTAAAAAAAAATTACATACTGTCAGCGGGGCGTGGAAGGGAACCGTTGTCTAATTACCATCTCGCTGTCACTGACCAACACTCACTCTCTCAATTTCATTCATCTCTTTCATCACCAGCTCAGGAAATTAGTGTGCCTACTGAGATCAGCACAGGATTGATTCACTGTGAGAGAGGCGATCCCGCTGATCTCCATATGTCTCCTCCCGACCTCCATTCCTGGAAGCGTATGGTTAATTAAACCCCAGCCATCAAAGGACGCCGGTAACCATAGTCTAGTATTCGAATACTTATAAAATTAACTACCTTTACTAGGATTTGAACCAGGGACCTCCTTCTCCGAAAGCCAGCTGTTGAACAGCTGACTCGTGGCGACGACTTTACCTCTAGACCAACCCGGTGGGTTGTAATACTTTAAAATGTATTTTTTTCTGGTCGCTTAATAGATAACGAGCTTGTAGACACCGTCTGGTTTTTGTTTCCTTCATATTTTATATTAATGATTTTCTTATAAATATCAACACAGAATTGTAGAAAACATCAAAAAACAAGTAATTATGAGCTTGTTAACGTTATTTATAGAACGAGATGTAACTTATAAATTCAAATCACAAACAAGAATAATTTGTTGTTAGCATTTCAATTTATGAATTTTGGATGGGAGATAGCGTACATAAATTATTTATTCACCTTCAGATCATTGACATAACACGCATGATTTGAATAGTATAAATTTTGTTAAAATATTGAGTTGAAATTTTAATATAAATTATGTTTTTCTAGATTTATATTTGACATGTTTCATGTTTGTCGGGGTTTTTTTTAGTATTCAAACAAGAAAAAGGAAGGTTGTATTTAATGAATACTGCGTTTAAACTATCGTCTAGTTTTAGTTCATAACACACCGACTCTAACTGGCAACTATAAATCGTTTAAAGAGATATAGGTTAATTCTATAATTTAAAAATTGTTACAAAAGCTAGTTTATTATTATGCCGTAAGGAAGCGTTGGTGTTGAGTTGTTTTATTTACTTATTGACACGTGCCTTAAATAAATAAATAAACTAAAAGTTGTTTTGTATTTTTTATGCGGTGTAAAATCTGAGTATCTTTTTAATATTATCTTTTAATAAGAAATATAATTCTGTACCTAAGAAGTAAAAGGAGTTACTCCATTTTCGTGATTTTTCAGGAGAGCCAAAAAATAGAAATTTTTCTTTCCATTATTGTAAGAAAATTTCAGAAAGTTAGATGTTAGAAAACACCACTTGTACAAAATTCCATTGAATACCTATACAAACGCTTTCACGACAAGTCACACGAGCACGAGAACCCCATGGTGCGTTCACTTTCCACCGTCCATTTACCTGATAATCCCCCTAGACGCCTTAAAAGATGCTGGAGTAGAGATCTGCTAATTTGATATACAATTTTCATTTTTGGGGAGGCACCAATGGGGGCCCTACCCCTCTCATGCCTATCATGTCATTTACATTATTATCATAATCATCACATACACATTTGCTTGTTGTAAAATTTTACAGTTGTAACTAAAGAATTAAAAAAAAAAAATGTTAGAAACTTGAAATTACACCCAAATTCTACAGAAAATTCTACTTATCTACAGATTTATTATTTTATAACTTTGTCAACTTCTATACTCCTTCCCTTCTAAACAGGACTTACTAGCTTAACCGCTTTCTGTGTTTTGTCAATTTTTAACGTTCTACATTAATATTAACTCCAATGTAAGATGATTTTATAAAAAAATAAATTTACCGAAGTACCTAGAGCTAACACTACTTTTATAAAAAAGCAACATTTTATACACAACGTTTAAAAAAAAATTTAAAGTTACTCAGTACTGTTTAGTGACTGATGAATAAAATACCAAATTCAAGGAAAATTTGAGGACTATCAGTAAAACACACTCAATAGTGATTTTACAAAAAATCTTGTACACTTTAGAGGATTTATTACTGATTTTAAAGTTTTAACTCAATTTTGTCAAAATTGGATTTGATACCCTTGACTCTGTGGTACAGAAATCCATATGGTACGGAATTGTGCTACAGTATCCGATATTACTTTTATTGTATAATTTTTTTTGAATTGTAATGGTTTTAAGCCCAAAACTATAGCTGATTTCACGTTCAGAATGCAGTACGGGAATTTCATAAATAATGTATTTGAGATGGGAGTTTGAGCGCTACTACACTATATAATCGTATTTATATATCAAATAAAAAGTTTATTGTTAACCAACGTCTTCAAGATAACGGTTGTAAATATAAGTAAAAAGAATCATTATACAAACTGTAATAAGCTATATTTCAGATACATTTTAAATACACTTTAGCCACAAATTCTAATATATTGGCATATTATGGTATCACTACATAACAGTACACAAAAAATACATAAATTTCTCTTGTAACTTTTAATGTGTTCATATTAAAAAAAGTTCACCTTTCATTTTAGTGAAAGTTCATTGCCTGCGTTAGGCCTATAAAATTTTAGTACAGTAGTTATTATTATCATTTTATACTTTTTACATAAATTGTTCATAAATCATTCGGAACCATTACGACGCGACCAAAAAAGAAATTATGCAAATATAACCTCAACCGTAGGTACTATACAACCTTACGTTTTGATAAATGTTTGTGTATTGTAATACATTGTAAATGCAATAATTTTCCTTTAAATTTTATAGTTTTCTTGAAACGTATTCTATTGAAATTATTTATGATTAATGTATTTTATTATTGTTTGAATAAGGAACTTCGATTTGTCTTGTTTTTGTTGTTTTACTGCGTAGTGTTTATATACTAAAAATCATTGAAGTTTTGTTTTTTAAAATATTAAGTGATGATAAACTTCTCTCATGCTCCCAAAACTAATCTCTGTTTTTTAACATATAAGTTTTACTTTATTTTTTTGTAAATAAGTAATATTTTTGTTTATTCTGAGATAATTTCGTATTAAAGTATAGGAGGGCCCGGGTAATCCAAACTAATAAAATCCAAAGCTGTTCAAATTACGAAAAATTCGGCTTATCAAGGGTTCAGTTTAAAAGAACCGGATATAGTATCAAGGGGAGTTTCAGAAGCCGAAATAATTCCCGTAACTCTTTTTATTTTTATGCAAACAACACTTTCAATACGGTATTGATACAAACATTTTTTAACCGTAATGTGTGTACGTTGCTATCTGTTTAATTCAGAACAATAAGCAACCCCACGACCCAATGAGATGAGGATGATGTATGACGTGTAAATGAGGTGTAGTTTTATACAGATCCAGGCCGACCATTCCTGAGAGTATGGTTAATTGAAACCCAATCATCAAAGTACACCGGTATCCACTATCTAGTATTCAAATCCGTGTGAAAGTAACTACCTTTACTAGGATTTGAACCAAGAACCTTCGTCTACGAAAATCATCACTAAACAACTGACTTTCAAACATTTAACAAATTATTTTTACTATGGTTTCTTCAAAATCAGTGATTTTTGCCTGTTTCGTTAAAGTTAGAGAGTTTTCTTTTTTTTGTCTTTAATTTTTATTACGGTACTGTACATTGAGCTGCACAACTTCCGTATTTTATTTTTAAATGGCGATGGGGAATTTTACTTTAAGGAGAAGAGGTACCCAGTGATACATTCTCCGTTCAAAACTTCGGGTATTGTCCGTTATTCAAACCAAGAGGTCTTTAATCCATTTTCCCTTTAAACGACGCACAGTTGGAAAGTTCCTTGTAGCTAGATCACGGGCTAGTTGGTTTGAATGGTCATCTAGTCTTTCGTGAAACGTACTATGCAAGGACACGGTTAGCTCCTTTACTGTAGGAATTTTGAAATCGTCGTGGAGGGTTTGATTGCTTATATAAAAAGGAGCGCCAAAAACAAGTCTTAAGAATTTTGATTGAAAGGCTTGGATGGACTTTAAATTACTCTCTGCCGCTATTCCAAAGAGCTGGACACTATAAGTCCAGATAAGTGTTAATAGGGATTTGTATATTAAAATCTTGGAGCGGAGGTTCAATCTTGATCGAGTTTTGTACTGCGTTTTTTTTTTGTATTTGAGCTAATAAAAGTAGTTTGTCTCGTGGAATTTAATCTCTGTTGCCTATTGAATACTAGTATCAAATCATTTTTTCCGTCTTCATGTTTTACGCTCTTCGCGTCTAATTCAATTTCATTGTCATCGTAATCATTTTCATCAAACCCTTGTACTGTTTCAATAACGTCATAGTCATGTTCATAAGTCAAATTAGTCTTATTATTTATTTTAAGTTAAAATTAATTTATGCAGTATTCCTGTACTGAATAGTACGTAAAACATCAATTTACTGACGAGCAATGTGGTAGAGACACCTTATTGCAACCATCTTTTTTTGGAGTTCGGATTACCCGGTATTTCTGATTAATCGGGGTTCGGATTACCCAGGTTATTTCTGTTAGGTAACCAAATTACATTACTTTAGTTTTTTTTAATATTTGTTTATGTTATGAGTAAAGGAATCATCCTGACTATTGCTAATTAAATGCAATATTTATTATGAATTGCACTCTGAGAAAAACAATTGAATTCTTCTTTCTTTAAATTTTATTCATGAAGAAAATTTTATTTTCTGAATTGTTCAGCTTAAGAATACACTTAGGGATGTTTATATGAATCCGTTCACCCGACGGACGGTCCGTTTTATCCGAAACAGTTAAAAATATTGCGTTTTATATTTATTACAGTTTTTATCGTGTATGCATTACTCTTCAAAGGAAATTCGTGCGTAAATGTTTGCTTAACATTGATTCAATAGTTCTATACAAGTACAATTACATATAAATCTTTTCTCCAGCCAATAAACTAAACTAGAAAGCTACAGTTTGTAAGTTTTTTATGATTGTATTTCAATTGAATCTTGTACCATTCAATCTTCTATCTTAATAATTGACTTCAATAAAACGTTAATACTTCATTTTATTCTCCCATTGTAATATTTACCGACATGTTATCAACGTTTGTATAAGTGGAACAAAAAACAAAATGCAAATATTTTTTTAAAATGAAATTACAAATTGATATGCTACTTATAGTAAAACGTGGGTGTGTTTATAAATAGAATGTATTGAAAATGATTTGCAAATTTTTCTCGGTCATCATCTTTGAAAATCAAATTAATCATATTTTTTTTGTCAACTTGTTTATTAGTAAAGTTTATTTCTTGGGTTAATATTCTGCAAGATAGTTAATCTTCATATGACTTGTATTTCAAGGCCTAATTCACCTTTTTCGTAGTAGAATATAATTTTGGCTTTCTCGTGTATTGTATTAATATTTAGAAAGAGAAAGCTTTAGTGAACACCTAAAAGTTCGACGATAAGATGCTTTATCATCAGTAATTTGTTGGTGATATTTTGAATACACAAATTTATTATTTAGTAACATCTTTGACTTGTCCATAATAATCGTAGTCGAATACATAGATATAATCTACAATAGATTCAAATCGTTGTAATTATGATAAATTACTCGTAACTGATACATCCTGGTATACCTCAAGGTAGTTTTCTTGAGCCACTCGTGTTCTTCGTTTAGTTGAAAGCACTACCTTTTTTCTAAATTAATCTTAGGGTATTTTTCATTCCTATGATACCTACGGATTTATTACTATTTGAATAAGATACTTCATGATGCAAATCAAGTCCCTTGTTATTTTTTTTTTATTTGGAAAACTTAAAGAGACTACTTAAAAATAATAATGAAAGAAGATTTTTTATGAAAATTAGAATAGATTATCAAATTACCTTTCACTTATTATTCTACAAATTGTTAATTACTAATACTATTACTTTAAGCTACATTCACCCGAAACTTTATTTGTTTTACCTGTGCACTAATTTTAAATTTATAAAATTCAAAGTACATTTTTTATCTGATAATATTTGTTTTTAGTACCTAATGGTTCATTTATTGAATTTTACTATAGGCCTACTTATCCGTTACTACCTTTTCTAAAGAGGTTTTAATATAGTGCTTGTGAAAATTTCATTGTACTTACCACTATATTTAGACAAATTTTTATATTTTATTGTATTAAAATTCGACTAATGGAACGAAAAATTTTCCACATTGAAAACAATACATGTTCATGAACACACAATTTCCACAAACTGCTGAAATTTTTAGAGCTAAAAATTTTAGATTACAACTAGAAAGACAACCCCCTTAATTGGAAAACACAAATTTTAACCAAAATGGCAAAGCTGGACGTAATATTTAAATAATTATTTTAGCTACTTGGGTCTAAATCAAAATTTTTGCTCCAAAACTGCCTTTTCCTGTATGGAACGTTCTGAAAATAAAGTTTCAGGTTGTTGGGCAGATCCAATAATTAATTATCTCCGTTATTTAGCGATTTCAGTCAAATCTTTTCCGAGCTCTAACAGCTGTGCCGCAGTACAAAACAAACACCAAATTTACGAAACTTATTTTATGTCAACAGTTAAAGAATATATTCAAAATTTTAATGTTACAAAAATGCTCTGAATCGCAAAAAAAAATTTATGTCCATCAATCTATTAGAACGTAGGCTTTTAACAAACTTATTTAAAAAATCTTTATTTTTTTAAATTTTGCTTTATTATATTTTTAATAAAAATCGAAATGGAAAAGTTCTTTTATTAAAGTTATTTCCTCTGGAAGATAACTATTCATAATAATAACTTTTAATCGATCTAATTATTTTCAGTTTTCTTTCTTTTTTTATCAAAGTGTAATTATTTTGCAATCAGTTTTTTAAAATTTAATATAAACTTTATGAGCAACTACAATAAAAGTCGGAATAATATCGCTCTTAGAATGAAAATATAAAACGCACTCAGAAGTGTTTCAAAAAACCAAACTTGACTCTGAACTGTTTAATTGTGCATTAATATCTTGAACCATGAAGTAACTGAAGCTGAAGATGATGATGACCATGATGGAGATGATAATAATGTCAATTAGATGACGATAATTAGGAATAGAAGTAGGCATTATTTGCAATTAATATTAGGTTTATTTACAAAAACACTAAAGGTTGTTTGAATAAATTTGATGGATTGTTTCCTATCATTTTAAAAGAAATTCGTGCTCAAATTTTTTTGAAAATTTTGATCATTTCATTAAAATTTACAACAATTTTGTTACACGTGAAAGTCATTGCGATCTAATTGCAGTTTAATTTAGAAAATAAATTATATGTTCCCAAATATTTGCATATTTTAAAACAATATTATTTGTGTACTAAATAATGTAGCATTGCAATTATAAACTCAACTTTCAGCGGATTGAAGTGACGGGCACTTGGGAATGTTTAGTTAAATAGCCGTCATTCTAATCAAAGGAAAGAATATCTTGCGAATGTCACTTTCTCCAATTATTTTATCAAGTTAGAATTTTTAATAATAAGCGTATTTAACCTACAATGACATCAAATATATTCCCATTGTTTTATAGGTAATTAAGTATCAGTAATTAGCAATCTTTTATAAGTTAAAGATACCGACTTTTACAACAGGGAAAACAAATTTTTCAATAATTTATTTAATCTATGTATTAAACGTTAAGTTTCTATTCTTGAACCTAGAATTATTGAATTTGATTCAACCTGATTGCATGTGAGAAAATTATAAAATTTGCGTTTTCCCTTTAGTCTTCTACATTTCTATAATATCCCTGATTTTGTGTTTGTCTTTTATTTTTATTTCGGTACAGTACTATGAGCTGCGCAATTTCCGTGTATGATATTTAATTTAATGGGCGATGGGAAATTTTACTTTCAGAAGTGGTACCCAGTGGTGCATTCCCTGTGGAACTACGTGTGTTATACGTTGTTGAGACCAAGAGATACTTTGATTTCTTGACTTCCGCTCGAAACCGGAATTTTAAACCCAATGGTTTCCTTGATCTACTCTTTAAGAGGAATCGAGTGACACTATATTTGTTTCAAAATTATAACTTGATTGTCTTGACTTCCGGTCGAAACCGAAACTTCAAACCCAATCCAGGCCCACTAACTTTTTGTGTAGATTACGAATCCGAAAATCTTTTGTTACTATCTCTTGTAGTTTCTGGCTTTGATTTCTAGACTTCCGGTTTTGGGCCACTTCCGGTCTAAACCGGAACTTCAAACTCAATTTAGGCTCACTTACGTTTTGTATAAATTAAAAATCCGAAAACCGTTTGTTGCTTTATTTTCTCTTTAGATCTCGTAGAGTTGGGAAGTTCCTTGTGACCGGCTAGTTGGTTAGGATTGTTATCTATTCGTTCGTGAAATTGAATAGAAAGAGGCGGTTATTTTCTTTACTGTGGGGATTTTGCAATCGTTGTAGAGGGTTTATTGTTTACATAGGAGTTACAAATTTACATAAGGAGTTACAAATCCAAGTCTTAAGAATTTGACTGAAAACCCTGAATTGACTGTAAGTTACTCTTTGGTGCTGCTCCAAAGAGCTGGATACCATTTGTCCAGATTGCTCTTTAAAGGGTTTTGAAAATTTAAAATTGGTTCAATTTTTACCGAGGGTTAATTAAACAGAAGATAAGCCTCTGGCAGGTAATATCCTTGTAAATTAATATAACATCCCTTAAAAATTAAAATTTTATATTTGTTTGTCGGTAATGAAAAATGGATGATTTTTGAGCAATGTTAATTTTTTTTTATTCAGAAAAAATTTACAATCGGTTATGTTTAACATTTAGTAAATAATTATGAAATAGGTAATTTAATTACGCTGACATGAATAGAGAAGTGACGAGTGACCTTTCTGTACAATTTAAAGATAAAATGATAATTGATATATAATTAATACTTGCTGTAATTTTAAAAGTAAAGAAAACATAAAATTAACTTTATAAGAAATTAATTACTTTAAAATTAATAAAAGAACGGATTATTTTACATTTAAACGGTACTAGGAAAAAAATGATACAGTTTTAAAAAAATATATTGCACTTATATTGTTACAAAATAATAGTTACATTAATTTTATTGCACCACTACTTCTCAAATATTCATAAATTTTCATAAAAAATTTGCCTAAAGGTGTAAAAAACTTAATTTCTCTCAACTTAGTTTTAGTTGTGTATCCATCATGTTTTATATATTTTCTAAAACTAAAATAATACTGGGAACCAATCTTTTGAGTGTACACGCGAGTGAATGGTATAGAATGACCGGGAAGGCTCATCCAAAAGAAGCAAAGAAATTTGAGAAAAATATTTTTCGCGAGATTGAGTCCGAAGAAAATAGATAAACAGTTGCTGGTTACAAGGACGAGAAGTACTGTGCAAATAATCAAAAGGCTTGTAGATATATTTCTATCGTTACTTAATAATAACTTTCAGTAGTTGCTAAATTTTTTGTCCCAGCTTTAGTCTTCTATTAGAATTTAATGTAATCACTATATTACAATTCCAGCTTTAAGCTTTCAGCAATCTTAACGATGTATACTAAGAGTTTAATAAAACGATGAGTTTTATTAGTTTATCTGGAAGCAAAGATTATTACTGTATATTTGATGTAGATATATTTACATCAATCATTTTTCACGTTTGAAGAAAGAAAATTTAACCTGCTTATCGTATACAATTAAAATCGTATTATAATAAATCAATATAACTTAAAGTTGTAGAATTGGTTTCAGATTTTATGTTTCATTTTATCTTAAAATGTAAAAAACTACAATTTGTTATATTTTCGTAGTTTTATGGTAAAATTACTTTTTAATCTAGAATTAATTAAACCTTATTATAATAACAGAAAAAAACTATCATTATTTTTAAAGTAAAAATTAAATTGATAACAAACTTGTAAATATTTTTAAGAAAGTTTTTTAACTAATCCTTTCAATGGTAGTAGATTATTTTAGTTCTATGTTGTAATCATTTTATGAAATGTGCGTTTTTGGTGAATGTATAAATATAGTTAGGTTCAGATAAATTGGCAATTAATAAAATGTATACAATTATATTAAAGTAATATTTGATTCAGCTAGTTTTTAAAATCTAACACAGTTATTTAATTTAATATAGTTGTTTTAAATATTTCTTATTGTTTTGATCGGCCTGATGCTACGAGGCTATTGAGTTTTATACAGAACTCGAGGTCTTTTTTGAGGAATTACCGATTGATGCATTGCTTTCAGTGGGCATATCGGTGAACTAATTCCTGTGGATTCAATTTAGTCGTCCAATGCTTTAGCCACTTTTGTATTATTTTAGCGACTGTTCTACAGCACTAGGCAACCCCCAAACACCATTATTTTCTATCTAACACGTCTTCATCTCTTAGACTATGGCATTCATAACACCATCTGTCCACTTCTTTCTGGGTAATACTCACTTTCTCCGTCGATCTGGAAGCCATACCCAATTTTTTTAAATTTCAAAAGTCTTTCTTAATTTTTTCAATTACTAATAAAACCTTCTTTGACTGGGAAGGCTGGTCTAAGAGACGCAGAAAAATTTGAGAGAACGTTTAACTGCAATGGGCCCAACGATAGTTGACGACGAACAATGAAGGTTATGTAGTCAAGAAAAACTACAAAAAATGAGCGAATGGAAAATGAACGATTACTGGAAACTATTAGAAAAAGATGACAAAAATTTTACGAACACTTGTACAAAATGGATGACAACCGGTTGACAAAACAAATTTTTAACACTAAGACAAAACTAATTTTAATAGACTGTGTCGGATACTTGGTTTAAAAAAGTCAAAAATAATATTGAGAAAATCGGAATAAAGCAAGGAAACTTAATAAACTGAACTAAATTCAGACAACTAATTACGGACTTTATAGGGCTTCCATAAAGAGCTACAACAGAACACCGGGTAGACAGAAGAGAGGAAAAAATCTTGCAATGAGCCAATGCTGAGAATGTAGGCTGCATAAAAAACTTTCAGAAACATCGGATCACCTCACGCGGTCTCAAATTGGCCTTTGACGAGGAAAAATAAACTTCTTCAGAAAATAATTTCCACAGCTGTTCAAAAAGTTCAAACCTCTGAACTGTAAAGCAGCTTTCAACAAAAGAACGGAACTTTTCTTAGTGCCACAAGTTGCGTGATAAGTCCACAGAAAAGGATGTAACATTCTGGTTTTGGCCAATATTTTACAAGATATTTTACCAAAATTGAAAACATTGTCTGTTGTTCCATTTGACCTTAAATTAGTGCTAAGGTATTCACAAAACAATAAAACAATAAGCAACCCTATAACCCAAAGAGTTAAGAATTTTATGTAGCCTACAATGAGTAAATGAGGCAAATGTAGTCTGATGCAGAATCAGGCCGAATATTCCTGAGAGAGTATGGTTAATTAAGCCCTAACCATAAAAGTACATCAAACCCTATGGAATTCAAATCCCTAATAAAGTTACTAACTGTACTAGAATTTGAACCACGGAACGTTCATCTCCAAAAAAAAAACAGCTGACTCACACTCACGGCGACGACTGTACCACTAAATTAATCCGATTGGTTAGAACATCCTTAACTATGTTTTAACAACCAATACATGCCAATTTTATTGGATTTAACTATAATAATAGTTCTATAAAATTGGTAATTTGGTAACCGTATTACATTTTCTCTTTAAAATATTATTATGATATTACAATCTGTAAGTTATGAATGTCTAATGCTATTTAATATTATTACTAGAAACTGTAATAAAACAATCACATCAAACAGATAGGTAGTATTGGTTATTTTATTTCTTCTAACGTTCACAAGTATGCTATATAAATATATATATTCTGTTGATTGATTATATGTGTTATTACTGTACTACGTATATGGTTTAAAAATTAAATTGCACTTTCTTTTTTACACGTAAAAAATTACATATTATTTCCTTTTCATTGGAATAGTGTTAATGAAATTTCATGAAAGAAAAATAGATTTAGCTTTAAATGCGAGCTATAGTGATTAATAAATTCATTAATAATGAAACAATTTAAATTACAGTTATAATCTTATCACTTTTATTTTTATTATTTTATCCTTACAATGATCTTTGTTATCATCTAATTCAACTCTTACAATTGTTTACAAAAGGGTTAGTTTGGGTTTAATTGAGGAAAAAATTAATTATTCCTAAAGTTCAATTTTTTATTTTTCTTCTCTTCCTTCTTTTTTCAGTTCCTCCACTTCCTTCTCTTTCTTCTTCTCCTCCTCCCCGTCCTTCTTCTCTTTACGTCATCTCGCCTGTTCCTGCATGAAAATTTGAATTTTTTTTATAAGAAAGCTGTAAATAAAATAAATTACACCCGGCTTTGTAGAGGTCTTCTCAAGCTTCTTTTCCTTTCGTGCCTGGTACTACAGAATCTGTTTCGGAATTTTATTTTCATTCATTCTTTAAATATAATCGTCCATTAATAAATGGAGGACTCACATTTGTCTCATTTATTCTTCAGCTTTTTCCTCATATTACAATTTTCAATTTTGTCTTCCTTCGTTCAACCATTGATTCTTCGTAGAAATTTGTATCTATGTAGCTTCCAGTTTGTGTTCTTCTTCCCGTAAGAGCCCAAGTTTCGCTGCCTTACTAAAGAGTTGGAACTTTGTAACGTCTATTTTGCTAAGATTTAATATACATTTTTATTTTCTTCTTCATCTTCGTTTTTTATTATTCTTCCTCTTTCTCTTCTCCTAAAGCATAAAAACGGCGCCTACGATTATTTTTTAGAATCGCCTCATTTACTATATTTTTTGTGCTCTATAAGATAGGGTAGGCGCCATATCTTCTGAAATTCTTGGGAGGCTGTGCTCTCGTGAAGAAAATGTTGTTTTTTTTAAGATTGCGGCCTTAATATGCAGTTTAGCGCAAAATATATATAATAAAAGTTGTAGAAAATTTGAAAACCTACAACTTTTATTTGAAACACTTTTTTGTATAACGCATAGTTTAGCGGTAATTAGCGATTTTCTGTTTTTGTTTTTAATGAAAATCTGTAAAAAATGGAGTTTTTAAGATTACGGTCTTAGTATGCGTTTTACGACAAAAATGCATATAATCAAATTTATAGGAAATTAAAAGACCTACAACTTTTATTGTAATAATTTTACTCTACAGTTTAGCGTCAAAGCGTGATTTTCCGTGTTATTAAGCCGAACAAAGGTTGATTTTCATTTTGTGTCGTTCACTAATGATTAAAATTAGGTTATCTTTTAGAGGTTAGTTTTTTGTTTATTTCTAATGTTTTATTACTAAAATTAGGTTATATTGTTCGTTATTCGCGTTGGCAAGAGAAAGTCGTATGAGTGTTTCACACCAGATTTTTCTTCATCGTCTACTACTAGGTCATTCATGGCTGTGCCCTAAAGCAACTATTTATCTTATTGCTACATGCCATTGGCATTGTACGTATCCAAGTGTATGTAGTTAGCAGTAATAGTACAGGCTCCTTTAGGCCTACTTACAGAACTTCACTTTACTTCTTTTTTTCCGTTTGGTGTTCTTTTAAAGTCCGCTAAACCAGGTGTTAAACTATTATTACTATTACACTTTATTAACTGGCGCACTTTTACTTTAGGGTTAAGCCTTAAGTCACGATTTACTTAATGTATTTTATTGCTTTCGATTATCTTTTCTTATATATACTATATTCTTCACATATTTCTCGGCTATTTCCTTTTTATCATATTTTAATATGTAATCATTTTATTTTTTAATGATTTAAATATTGACAGCTATATTTTTAGTACAAGTTTTTGTTATTTCGTTTGTTAAGTTTACTATTCATAAAACAGTTTGATTTATATAAAAAATGATAATCGTTCCATACGAGAGGAAATAAAATTAGTATGATTATTTTATTACCTCTAAAGACGTTTAAAGATTTGAAGTTCCTTTTAAGAATTCAAGTTCCTTTTAAGATTTGAAGTTTTCTGAATCAAGACCAAATTATTTTTCCTCTGCATGTATATTTTAAAATCTTTTTGTTTACTGCAATTTATTGTTGTGACACCAGAAAAATAAATTAGTATAGATATTTCCTCGTTTATAAATTTAATTTTTTATTTGTTAATGTAATCAAAATTGTCAGAATCCAATGACTTGACTAATCTCCTAGTCTCCTAAGGTTTGTGATGGATAGAAGGGATCTCATTCCTTTCATTGAAAAATAAATTAAATGATTCTAAACTTTTTACACAACTTTAAACTTTGAAATCCAAATCACGACTGCATAATAAAAACACAAGTACTGAAAACTGTAATTTTGTTGCATCATTATGGAAACACCCATGGAAGGGGATAAATAATTGAATTTTTATTGTTAGAAACATTGGTTAAATTTATTTCTGGGCTTATGGTGTCCAGCTCTTTGGAATAGCGGCAGAGAGTAATTTAAAGTCGATCCAGGCCTTTCAATCAAAATTCTTGAGACTTACTTCTGGCGCTCCTTTTTATGTAAGCAATAAAACCCTCCACGATGATTTCAAAATTCCTACAGTAAAGGAGCTAACCGCGTCCTTGTATAGTAAATTTCACGAAAGACTAGATCACCGTCCAAACCAACTAGTCCGTGATCTAGGTACAAGGAACTTCCCAACTGTGCGTCGTTTAAAGCGAAAATGGAGTAGAGATCTCTTGGTCTGGATAACGGACAATACCCGAAGTTTTGAACGAAGAATGTATCAGTGGGTACCTCTTCTCCTTAAAGTGAAATTCCTTACCGCCATTTAATTATCAAATACGGAATTTTTGCAGCTCAAAGTACAGTACCGTAATAAAAATTAAAGACAAAAAAAATCCAACATACGTTAGTGGAAAAGCATTACGCAGAGATCTTAACATCGAAATGATAAAATAAATTATACGGACGTTCTCATAAAAATCTAGTACATTATCACGCAGATCTATAAATTCAGTCAATGTCCGCTCCTCATTTATCACCCACCTAGAAGACTCAAAAAATGCAACGGAATAGAGACTTTTTCTGAATTGTCTTGATGGGTTACCATTGGACGACTTCCTCACACAAAGGTCACCAAGACATTTAATAAATAAAACTATAATTGACATTATAACTGCTGGGTTGTGTTAATAAAGTCAAAAAAAAATTTACGATCTTTGATTTTTTAAATGTTTGCATAAATTTCTATCGAGTAATAGGATGTGGCATTATTTTTTGAATATCTGACCCGTAAAAAATATTCAAACATTTTTGAAAAAACTTAAAAGAAAATATTGATGCTATAATTTTGGGTGGTACTGTACCGTACCGTAGCTATCTGACTGTTTAATACAATTAATGTTACAGACTGTTCGATAAAAGAACTTACCTTTGCGAAGGACCATATGGCAGACATTTGAAGTACAAAAATTCCATATTGCCGTATAACTCTAAGCTTCCAACAATAAAAGAATTGTTTAAATCGATTGGGTAGTTTCTGCGTTTACCTCGTGCAAACACCAAACATTAATTCTTATAATATTAGTATAGATTATGTTTTACGTGGACGTATTCGAAAGTACAAATCTGGGAACAAAAATTCTAGCTTCAGGTAGTTAAAAAAAATGGAAAATCAATAAATTTAAGCTACAATAGCCTAAGAATTGTATGTACTGTATTTTGAACGCAATATTGTATTTTTATTGAATATAATACATTATACCATATATGCTAATAATATCCTAAATTTGCTTTTCTAAATATGTTACTATACCGTTTCAATATTTGGATTTTTTTATGAGTGCAATTCATCTACATACTCGTTTGCATAATATTATTATTTTATATCTAGATACTCGTTTGTAGGTTATATTGATCATAAATTTTTTTTTTTAAATATTTTTTTCCGTAGTTGTGTGTGCATGTGTTTTCTGTGTAAATATATTTTAAATATGTTTGGTTATCCTAGATAATTTAATTGGTTTGGCTTGAAGGTGTATTTTTTTTGTAAAAATCACCACGGATTATAATTTTTGAAAACATCATTGGTAAAACTTATTTAGTTGTTGATTAAGGAAGATTGTTTTCATTAAAATTTTGTATACTTAGTGATTTAAGTTTATTAAGGTACAATAATAATTGCAATAAAGTCGAATTATAAATCTGCTGCCTTCTTGATTTAGTGTTAACATGGTAAAATACTCAGCTAAGTCTGTTATTTTAACGTTAAAATAGTTTTACAATATACAAATTCTACACACTGGTACAGCTAAATATCTCGGATTACACCAAGACAGGCGCCTAAATTGTAGAAAAACACAATCAGCAGAAATAGAAACAGCTAGACTTAAATTGTTTTTGTCTTTAATTTTGATTACGGTATTGTACAATCTACTGCACAATTTCCGTAAATAATATTTAACAGGCTGGTGCCCAGTGGTTCATTCTTCGTTTAGAACTATGGGTATCGTCCGTTATTCAGACCAAGAGGTCTCCGCTCCATTTTCTCTTTAGACCTTGTACATTAGGGGATGTTCCTTATAACTAGGATACGGGCTAGTTGATTAGGATGATGTTGTTTGGGAAATTATCATAGAGAAATTTCCTTTACTGTTTGTAGTTTGAAATCGTCGTGGATGGTTTTATTGCTTACATAAATAAAAGCGCTAGAAGCAAGTCAGAAGAATTTTGACTTAAAGGCCTGGATTGACTTTAAAGATGCGCTCCACTCCTGCTCCAAAGAGCTTGACACCATAAGTCCAAATTAATCCTAAAAGAGCTTTCCAAATAAAAATTTCAGAATTGAGGTTCAGTTTCATCGAGGATTAAATAAGCAGAATAGTAGCTTTTTTGGTAGTGGTTAAATTCTAAACGTTTTGAATGCAGATGTTGCTTTCAAGTTAGTCACCTGTCAAGCTACAAACAACGATATCGCACCTCTCTCGCCTTGGGGGGGGGGGATGAAAACGTGATTTTTTTTTTTTTTTTTTAACTTTAATACTTTATTTGCAACTATATACTACGATACAACGAGCAAATTAGATGACAGTAAACAAAGGATGACAAGGAAAAAAAAATAAATAAATGAAAAAGAACAGTGATACCCATTGGTATATGTTCTATGAAATAAATTTCATGATACATGAATGATAAATAACAACATAAGAAAAAAAAGAAGAAAGAAAAATAAAATAAATCACTTTATAGAAGATCTCTGGCCCATTGACGTTTCAACCTGCGCTGCGGATTTCCTGGTAGTGATGCATCCGATAGTTTGGTGATTAATTCGTTGGGGTGATCATGCAATTTTCTGTGAAAAACACTGTAGCTGGACTTAACTACTTCACTTATGAACGGAATATTATGGTCGTCATGTAGAATTTTGTTGTTGACATAAAAAGGTGCGCAGGTGATTAAACGTAGGCATTTTGACTGAAAGGCTTGTAATTTTTGTAGATTGCTCGGTTTAGCTGTGCCATAAATTTTGTAGTCCATAGGTCCATATTGGTTTGAGATAAACTTTGTATAGTAATAGTTTAGATTTTAGAGTCAGTGAAGAGCGGCGTCCAAGAAGCCGAAATAGTTCTTTCAATTTGGAGTTCAAAGTCAGTCTTTTGGTTTTTATATGAGTCGCCCAGGTGAGTCTCTTGTCAAGGTGAAGTCCAAGGTATTTAACTTTTTGTCGTTGTGGTATCGGTTTATTGTCGAGGAATAGTTGAGGACATTCGCCTTTCCAGAGAGAAAAGGTGACATGCACTGATTTTGAAGCGTTGAATTGGATCCTCCAGATTTTTAACCAATAATTTAAAAAGTTAATGTGACTTTGTAAATTATTACTTGCTGCTTCTGGCTTTACATCAGAAGAAAGGATGACTGTATCGTCAGCATAAGTTGCTAAGGTGGTGTTAGCAGATGCAGGTACATCTGATGTATAGATGCTGTAAAGCAGTGGCGACAAGATTGATCCTTGTGGAACACCATTAAATAAAAAATATTATTGGCTACTCGGACCTGAATTAGGATTATCGCTTCCAACAAATATTTGGGTTGTGCAACTGGATTCAAACTGGTCTGTACTTACCGGATGTAGTTATGCTTCTTATCCAACAGCTCATGTATCAAAATTATTCAGCGTTTTCAGTCGAAAATTTCCGAGCTCTAACAGCTGTGCCTTGGTATATGTCAAACAACAACATTCAAAACGATCTATTAATTTCACTAGTTAAAAATATTTTAACATTTATTTTATCGTATGAAGTCAGCTTGAATCGTACTACCATTAATGTGGGTATAAATTTACTGGACAACGTAAGCTAAAACGAGGGCATCAAACTGACTTATTTGTTCAGTAAATTAAATTCCTTACTGTTTTTTAGTTTATTTAAAGTCGCATCAACAGCTTGGTTATTACGGTTGGTTTTAACGTGTTAAAATTTCCAGATCCTAGCCGGTAATCGAACCCGGGACCTTCCGCTTTGTAGGCTAGCGCGCTAATCTTAATTTTTGTTTTCAAAACATTTGTATTATGTAAACAATAATTTTTTATTTTACTTTACTTAAAGTCGCATCATCAGCTCGGTCATTAGCGACTACGGTGGGATATGTAATGGTGGGGTTTACCTTGTGAAACTTTCCAGACCCTGGCCGGGAATCGAACCTGGGACCTCTGCGTAGTAGGTAAATAATTGTTTTATTTTGTAAGCTGTCTCCAGTTCATCCTATCAACTTTCGTTTTTAAAAAATCTATATAGGAGTATTTCTCTTTAAGTACACTCTTTAAAGTACACATTTTTGATCATTTTTGGTAATGAAAAAGGATTGTGTTTATCATCACAATTACCGTACCCGTATTTATTCCTTAAAATATATATATATATATATATATTACACAATTAAATGAAATTATATTTATTCTCTGTATAAATTTTTTGTTTATTATTCTAGTTAAAAAAACTATGAAAAATTTGTTATGATTCAGCTATTACAAGTACGTATATTTTCCATCGTTAATAATAAATTTCAGCAAATTTGTGCTTTAGGAGATGATAAATATATAATTTAAATTAAAAAAAATTATTAAATTCCGTGACATGTGAATTGATTTTTTACTTGACGAATGTTATTATTTAAATTACTTTTTTATGTTCCTTAAAATAATATTTTCTCTTGTCATCTCTTAAATTTTTTATCCTCAGGGTTTAGTATATAATGTAATTTAAAAATTTAAAAACTAAAAATACTTAACAAATTTTTATTTATTATTTTGACACTTAATTTTTTTGTCATATATAATAAAATTTAATGACATCCCTTGTAATTTTTATAACAAGATCACTCAGTGGTATCGTCGTGACTAAATTATGCATCCAGTTTTTTCTTTATTTTTTGTAAACATGTACCTACTTTTTATTTTATGAAAGCGGTTCAAAAAGCAAATTAACTAAACCGAAAAGTAAAAAATACTTAGAATGTGTCATTAAACAATCAAACTAAATCTTGTTAGTGCGTTTATAATTGAATAATATAGGCTTATTTATTTTGCTTTCACTTAATTTGTTTTTAGAGATGATTTTTTTTAATGAAAAGTTATAATATATACCTGCGCGAAATTTGTTATTTCTATTATGAATAAAATTGTTTGTAGTAATTTTTAAACTATATCATACGATCAACTTATTTGGAATGATAGGACTAACTTGAAATATTTTGTAGTAAATGACCAAACATGTTTTTTTCTTAAGTTAACGTTTTTATTTTGGTTTTAATTTCTTAACTGTTTTTAATCGTATTAGAGTAATAATAATTTCCGTTCTTCTCTACAATTATTGAATGTGTTTTCCTGTTCTCGTTTTATCTATAGTTTTAAATTAATTATTACTTGTTAATAATTATCCAATTTAATTTTTATTGTGTTAATGGGTTTAAAATGTCTTAATCGTGCAAAATTTCACACATTTTTGTTGTAAGTATTTAAATGATGAATTTAATATAGTTGTTTTGTTAATCATGAGTAAAAATAACACATTCGCCTCTGTTGGAACATTTGGTTTTAGAATCAAAATTGATATTTTACGAAGATGATATATTTGACAGTGGTATTTTACAATTATAATTACCATAAATTTGTTATTAATGCAAAAAATTATTACGGTATTCGATTTCTATCAGTGTTGTATTTGTTTTCTTATGTCAGTTTCCATTTTTATGTAATGTTGTTCGCGTTATACATCTAAGATGTCGTTTACGTACTTTTTATAATAAAGTCTTTCTTGCTGGACACATTTTTCGCAGTCAGAAAGAATAAAATTTTATTCTATTCCTCGAACCAACAGATTATTTGATTTATTGCCCATAACAGACTGGTGGAGTGTTAAATTATTTGCCTTCAATCTGTTAGTTCCAGGGCTACAAAAAAAATAGTTCTGTTTCTTATCACATGGTCAGTCAATTAAATTACTGGAGTTTTTAAAAGCAGAAGAGGTAGAGGTGTAAAAGACACTAGTCAGAGTCATCTCCTTTTAGAGTAATGAATTTCATCATTATGTAGCCAGACCCTGTGGCTAATGAAGTAAAAACGGTGTCAATTTTCAGTGTGGAATTTAGTTGCTTTTCGGAGGGCCGGGCATGCTAATAAGCATTGGATACGTTTTTATTTAGTGAGGAAGGCATTGTAAATCACTGTACTTCTCGTTTTACTTAAAAAAAAGCCTCTAGAGACGCAAACCAGCTTTTTATTGTTTAGGTTGGTGACCTTAACTATAACATTTTGCTAGCGTTGTCTAGTGTATTGACCATTGAATCATTTTCTTACGATTCAAGCTGATTTATATTTAACTTAATGTATACAACTGTTTTAAATACCTGGGAGTCATCTGTGATAAGAGAGAAACAAGTGCAGCAGAAGTAAACATCAAGATTTCGCAAGGGTGAAGGATTACAAGGCAGTTAAATTCTGTCCTTTGGAATGATAAAATATGGAAGGAGACAAAGATATATTATTTATTACGCTATCCTGGAGAGTGTGTGTACCTATTTTGCGAAAGTGTGGTTATTGACACAGAGACAGAAGGATCGCCTAAAAGCGGTGGAGATGGATTTCTGGAGGCGGAGCTGTGGTGTGTCGCGGACGATCGAATTCCGAAATTAGGAGAAGAATCGGCATTCAAGGAAATATCATAAATACCATATCCCGGAAGCAGTTAAAATGGTTTGGCCATTTGCAGAGGATGGAGGATGGTAGGTGGCCAAAGAGAGTATGGGAGTGGACGCCAGCCGGTAGAAGAAGGAGGAGTAGGCCGGAAGTGACATGGTTGAATGGGGTGCAGGAGGCCATGTCTTTGCGGAGGCTCTCCGATGGCGACTGGCGAGACAGAGAGAAGTGGTGCTTAGGAAGCGAGATACGGCTAGGGCTGTAAATCCTTGAATGAATGAATGAATATATATAATACAACTGTAAATTGATTTTGAAACGTTCATCATTTAGTGATTTAATTCATTCATAATTATTTAAATAAATGTTAACAAATAAAAAAATTGGGTGTAATACAGTTGCAAAGTCATAATTATTTAAGGTTTGATTACTGGAAGAATGGATTAAGTTAAAAATTTGCCGATTGTGTACCTTAAACATAACTTAAGTTAAAAGTGTTCCTGTAGATGTATTGGGGTATTGGGGACAGTGAAACCACCTGCTGATACACAACTTCTTGCCGACATAAACACACACTTCACATTATTCTTTCTTCTTTTATTTATTCTTTATTTCATCAACTTCTTTTTGGTACAATGTTAACTGGACAAGGATTCATTAATGATCCATTTGAACATATATCTTGTAAGCATTCATTATGTCAACCTTTTCTATAAATATTTCACCACTTCCTTAACGAAATTTGTTTCCGCATTAACGGAACTGGTTAAAAAATATCTAAGAATTTCCAAACATTCTTGCTGATTGTTTTGCTCATTAGTAGTAACAAATTAATCTCTTTATCGTGTTGTCTTTTGTATAGTTAATGATATCCTGAAAAATAAATTAATTGTATTATTTATTAGAATTCAATCCAGTTATTTTTTGTTTCATAAAAAAGGAACTTAATTCGCTGTAATTCTTTTTTTTAAGTTAATGCTAAGTTCAGCATTTTTTTTTTGTTTTACGTCTGACTGTTCTGTAATTTCTGCTAATGCAGACGGTGGATAATGATGATAATGAAAATGAGTAATGAAAAAATGCCAGACCATACTGGGAATCGAACCCGGGACCCCGGCGTAGTAGCCAGTTGCGCTAACCTCTACGCCAACGGGCCGGTCAGTATTCTTATTATTCAGCTAAGTTTTGCAGAATACTCCCGGGACACCTTTATAGTCCTATATATTTTGTAAGCACCTAAATTATTACGTGTGTAAAATATTTAAATTTTTATCATTAATTATTTTGATATCAACAGTGTCATCCGTTGGACATATTTAATAATATGTAATAGGTGTACTGTCATAAACTTATAACCCATACCATGGTATGTAGGACCATTTTATAATAACTTACTACTGTAAATTGAAACCATATTTCTAAGACGGAACTTTGGCAGTTCCGGTTTGCAAATATTTTAATGGATTTTTAAATGTAGAACATTCATTTAATTAAAATTGAATCAATGAATTTAAAAACGTAAATAAATTACCGATGTAATCGTTTTTTAATTGACGTGTCATTTGTTTTCGCTCTGTTTTTACAAATTCAAATTAGTGTAATTTATTTTACTATTTACCTTAATTTTTTGTAAAATTAATTATTAACAAAATTTAACATTAAAAAAGTTATCTATTGAAAATTTACAAATTTAAATTTTTCGTTATTTTTCTGTCCTAACAAATGAATGATTACTTTAATCTAACGGTTTTAATTAAACGTGTTATTTATTCGACGTACGTTTACTATCCGGTCTCCAATTATTGGCTGCCTGTAGCTTCAAAAATATTTGCATAATTTTATGCAAAATTTATTCACTTTGCCGATTTTTCTTTGCGTAATTCAATATCTACCTTCGTGATCTGACTATAATATTGTATATAAAATAACTAAATTACCAAAATTCCGTTCGCTCAAATATTTTTCTTCAATAAAATTGAATAAAATTTCTATTATTGTCTTTATAAAAGTAAACAAAATAATACTGTAATAATGTTTTTCATGTTTTTTTTTTAATTCCTTAATTTGTTGACCGGATTCATACGATTGAAATTCGTTTATGTATACGGCACCTACTACTGAATAAATTTTCTTTAATACATGACTCCTGTAGTTAATAATTAGGGTTTTAAAATTCAAATTATATATTACTGTACAAATTATAATTTATCATTTTTGACTTAAATTAACGCTAACGGCGGCTGCATCCTCAAGATTTATATGAGAAATTTTCATTTAAATTTTTGTTTTTGTGAATTAACTGTGTAATAAACCGTACCGCTAAAAAAATTATTACTCACTAGATTTTTTAATAAAATTTTGTACTTTAGGAAGTGATATTATTTATTTAATTTTTACTTTTTCTTAACTTATGATACTTTGTTTCTTGTATTTATACGATTAATGGAATTTAAAGCTATTAATCCTTATTTCCTGTATTTCCATTGATGTTAAAAACAACGAAGACCAAGATAAGAAAGAAAAACTAATCTTATTTATCCCTAACATTTTAAAACTATCTAGGCTGTAATTTTGAGTATTTTTTTATTCTTGCGATTGTTCAAAGGCGCCTCTTACGAATTTTTCTAAAAATCGCCTCGCGTTACATTTTTGTGCTCTACAAGATAGGGTAAGCACCGCGTGCTTAAATTTTCAGGGCTGTGCTCTTGTTATAAAACTTTTTTAAGATTGCGGCTGCAAACGTTTATATAATTAAAGTTGAAGGAAACTGAAAAACCTACAACTTTTATTTCAAGCGTTTTTTCTACAACTCTTAGTTTAGCGTTAATTAGTGATTTTCTGTATTTTGCTCATCAAAATCGATAAAAATTGCGTTTTTTTTTAAGAGTGCGTCCTCATTATGCATTTGACGACAAAAGTAACTAGTATATAATCATAGTTGTAGGAAGTACAAAAATCTACAACTCGTATTTAAAGCATTTTTTCGTACAGTATCTATTTCAGTTTCAATTAGTGATTTTCCGTAGTTGAAAGCCAAACAGAGGTTAATTTTAATTTTCTATCATTCTTGATTAAAATTATGTTATATTTTTCATTTTACATTGTTTACTCAGGATTAAGCGAATTTTATATTGTTCGTTATTTATATTGGCTAGGCAAAGTAGCATGAGTGTTTACATTAGATTATTTTTTATATACTTTTTCCGGATAATCCGAACAGGTTGAAATTAGTGAAAATTAGCGGGGTTTCTACGTATTACATTTATTAAGGTATCTATGAAACGCTCAGTTTTTCTTTTGTTTCAAATCCCCTTAAAAATTGTACAAAATTCGTAAAAAAGTTGAAGTTAATTAATGAAGAAGAACTTCTGTGTGCTAATGAATCAACATAAAAATTACGGTAATTTAAAAATATTTGTGGAATTTCTTTCTCTAAGTAACCTCCGACAATTCTGATAAAATCTTTCTCCCATCGTTTAACTTTGTAGATTCTTAACAGATACAACAATAGCGTAAAGAAAAAACTTGAACCTGGTTGAAAGACAGAGATAACGAATAGCAGTGAGAAAGATAGGAAGAGAGATTGTATGTACATTATTGTGAATATTAAAAAGCCGCCAACACTTTTTGTTAGTTAACTTAACACATGCTTTTATTGTTCCTACATAATTGTTTATACATATTTATTGTAAAAGGTCAACAGACTGTACTTTTTAATGTATTATATGAAATCTTTTTGTATAATTCTTAAATTCTTCCGGATTGTTATGATAAATTAATATTTGGTTAATTTTCCTTGTACGTTGTGAATTACGAATTAAATTTTCTTTTATAATATGGGTTTTGCGGCACAATATTCATCAAACTTTTAATTTTAAAAGGTCAGAACTCTTTTGTGAAAGGTTTATTTAAAAATTTGTCGTTAATTTTTGCGCATAAAATTTACTTGTTCAAAAAATACGCCGTAAAAGTCATTGAATTTGGTGAAAATATCTTAGAAAATTATAAATTCAAAATTGATACTACATAATTTTCCCCATAACAGGCAGGTGGATTGTTAAATTATTTTCACTCGATCAGCTAGTTCTTGAACTACAAAAAATTGTTCAGAAGAAAAATCAGATTGAAAAAAAAACAGCTGTTTTTGCCATTCCAAATCAGCTGCTTTTGTGAACCCACAACAATGAAACAATTTAGTAATAGTTCCTCATCTTTCTCAGGCGGGGACAGGATGTTTTTTCCAGCATGATGGAGCTCCTCCACATTATGCTAATGTGGTCACAGCTTTAAACTAAAATCTTCCTAACCGTTGGATGGGTCGTGGCAGCGGCCTCATGGACTGGCCTCCAAGATCGCCAGACTTGTCTGTTTGCGATTTTTTCCTATGAAAAAGTGTATTCTTACACCATTGCAACAGACAATGAATTAATAAGGCTGATTGAAGAGGAACTGCTATTGATGCCTCGGCAATTTTTCAAAAACGCTTATGCCTCATTTTTGTTCAGTTCTTAGCAATTGATGTACATCAGTTCGAATAAAGGTTAATGAAACAAATTGTGTTCATTAATAATTTATAACTTTCATATTTCTTTTATTTTATTACTTAAATAACATTGTAACATATAACCAATTTAAAATGGTTATGCGAATAAAATTACTTTCCGCCATTTTGTTTTGATGCATCATAAGCATATGAAACTCGAGATACTTTTTTTACATATCTATTTATTATAACTGTAAATTTTTAAGTCTGTACAGTGTACGATATGATCGGCATATTAATTCTAAAATAGCAACTTTTCGTGGGACACCGGTATACATTTTTAAAACATAACATTAAGACACACCGAAAGTTGAGTATATAATTATTTAATTTATTATTTGTTATAAATCTGTTATCCTAGAAAAATTTTAACTAAGTTAACAGAAACACTACAATATGTGAATGTTCAATACATATATCGCTGAATTACATAAGTCGGCAAGTCATATATTTATCTATCATTTTGTAGATCATTGATTACCTGATAAAGATCGAGGTTAAGTTTCAATATAAAAGTTATTTGAAAAGCTTACGTGATAAATCTAAGGTTATATTAAGTATGTTACATTAATAAATATTGCAATAATTCCGCATATCTACAATACTTAACCGGACTGCGTAATGTATATTCCTCTTACCATTAATAAAATAAATATTTCAATGATACAAAAAAAACTTTACTTACTTGTTTGTGAACATATAATCTTATTGTTACAATACGTTTGAACATTATTATTACTCCTATTTCATTACACATAAATAAATACATAAAGAAAATATGTTAACTCTCACAACGTGACTTACCCTTAATGCTAAATACTTTATGTATTCTTATGTTTACATTTTTATAACATTTAACTTACATATAATTTTAATATCGAAATAAAAAAAATAATGAATTAAATACGTGACTTTTGAAAGTATTGTTTACAATTGTATTTGCTTATATTTTACATATCTGTACTATAATTATTGTTAAGTTTTTTTTATATATTATATTTTAATATACTAGTAGTTCCGCAACATTGTTCCTATCGGCATATATGCTCCTGGGAAACTTATGCATAAGTAATTACATATCATATGAGTTTTTGATGCTGTATAAGATTCTTAATATAATATAGAAAATCATATATTACCTTCCGGCTTTAAAAACAGAAAACTTTCGTCTCTTTATTTTCACTACCGTACTTTATCTATGATAAAAGAGATGGCATTTATGATTACTGGTTTAGATAAACTTATTTTATCTTATATATTATGTATGCAATATGTTATTATAAGGTGTTTGAGAAGTTTTGTAACTTTTGAATAATTTAAAATATTAATATAACTAGTTGAACCATGTGAATTAATTCGTACAATATAATTAATTTATACTAAAAATCAATTTCACAATTACGTTAACTCTTATTAGTCCTTTTTCGTGATGTTTTGTTTCAGTTTATCTGTAAAATAAGATACGTATTTACTTAAATAAACAATTCCCATCGCCATATAACGACAGTCAAAACAAACTCAATTTTGCAACGTCGCTATAAGGATAGTAGCATCATCGAAACTTTAATTTAATTATCTTGTAATTTCCTTTGAAAAATCTCGTTACGATTTTTATCAATCGAATTTTTTTCAGAATCCCGGAAGTGTTCCAATTACAATCATGTAAAATATTTTGAATCATTCGGAAGAACTCTTTATTTAAAGACAAACAGAATCCATATTTAAAAAAATACATTAAACGGTATCTTATCTTTCTGAATGTATGACACCTGTACTATTGTCAAAAACATTCTATTACATCACCTATTTCCACAAATGTACTGTTTCGATTACAGTAAATTTCCATTAACTATTATCATTGTTTTTAAGACAAAAATGTAATCTAAACTCAGTAACGTTCATATAGACGGAGATACGTCCAAAATTGTTAGAAAATTCCTATTTTCTGTACATCCTATATATAAGAATATTAATGTAGATATATTTTGAATATATTGTCGATAAAAATCAATATGTATTATAAACATGTACTTCCATTTAATTTACTAAAAGTTAATATTTATAATTTTTAAAATTTATCGATTTATATAAAATTTTATGTTTTAACAGTTTGTTTTGTTAGTTTTCTAATCCGTTTAACTGTGCCAATTTTTATTTATAAGCAATACATTATTTAGAGTAATTACTACCTTGAATTGTAAAATATGTATTTTAATATCATACCGTTTACTTAAGTACTTCCTTCAGGTTTTATGTTGTTTTACTTTTGCATAGTATATTCTGGTTTTGCTGTTACAGCAGTTTTTTTTGAATGAAAATAATAATTCTTAGGTTTGAATTTAAATTTATTAGCTCTGAATCTTTCTCTTCTTTATAATAAAAATGTTAAATTCTCTAATAGTAACTGATTCATTTGGTGTACTTGAAATTGTTAAGTTACAACGGTTAGAAGAGTGACTTGGTATAGTGACCATGTGTTCTCAATATAAACAAATCAGAAAAACTTATTAATAATTTTAGTAGTTGCTTAAAATGAGACAGTTTTTTCTTTATCATTTGCCTATTATCTAATTTACTGAAAATCGTATCTCCTTATCATTAAGATAAGAAGTAAAGAAATGCCTTTGAACATTTACCTATATTTTTTCTTAATAAACGTAGAATATTCACGATGTTATTGATAGTCTTCCAAAATTTAACATTTATAATAATTTTTTTCTGATAAAAATTACATTTAGTTTTGCTTAAAGGCTCAAGCCACTATCATAACACAAGAAACAGAAATGATTATGTGGCTAACCACATCAATAAAACATTTGAGATTTTACTTGATTGATGAGACTTTTTACAGAGTACAAAAATTTCTTTCTTAATAATATTTTATTTAAAAAAAAAGTGATAACAAAAGTTATGATCACCCAAAATATTGAAACGAATCCTAAGAAAACTCTGTACCTTTGTGTAAATATTCAAAGATGACATACTTATTGTAGTAAATAAGCTTGTAGGTCAATGTGTGATTAAAATAATATGTATTTATTCAGAAGTTATTTATTAATTTATAAGTTTTTGATGGATCCTATACTTTCTCAGGAGTCTTCTGGACGCAATTAACAAAACAAAAGTACCGATGGCCAAGAGACCTTCTTCTAAGGAACTATAAAATAGTGTGGTTGCTGAGGCGTTGTCAGCACCAACACGTGATTAAATCTACACCTTAATTTCAAATTTTCTAATTGTTATTATAATAACAAAATGTAAAATATAACATAAATTTTTCTTATAATTAGGTGTAACTGTTTTTTGTGGACCGCGGTCCAACCGCTTCTGTCTGCTAATAAAGATTCTTTAAAATTAATTACGTTAAATCAGTGAAAAAAAATCAGTAACATGACCAAACTATAAACGAGGTAACAATACTGGATATCGCCTTTCAAATTAAATAAAAACCTGTGAAGAGTGTGCTATTCTTGAAGACAAAATATTATATCTAAAACATTATTTTGTAATTATATTTTTTGAAATTAAGATTTTTTATCTTTATGCGCGTTTATATCATTAAAATGGAAAATAAACGTGAGTTAAACCTCTAAAATTACAAATCTGTTACGTATAATTTTTTTTATTTTATTAAAAATTACTTAATTGATGTAAAATAAACACTAAAAATATTTTACCCTTGGCAGTAAACAACCAAGATTCCAGTCTAAAACATTACGATTCGTTGTAATGTAATTTAACGCCATTCTTTATAATGGTCTACGAACATCGTACTTTTTAAACCCTTATGTGTGTAGGCCTACGTTGCAATCTGTTCAATTTAGAACAATAAGCAAACTTATGAACCAAAAAGGTAAGGATGATATGTATGATGTGAAAATGAGATGCAGTCTTGTACAGAATCATGCCTACTATTTCTGAGAAAATATGGTTAATCGAGTACAACCATCAAAGTATAATATTCTTCTTCTTCTGCCCTTCAAGGATTATACATTTCTGCCTGTTCCAAACCTCTGAAATTTTCCCATCTCTTACTCGGGTGCTCTCGTTCTCGCCTTCCTTCCGGTTTGTAACTCAGCGCCTGCTTAGGTTTCGAAATATTTAATATTAGTTATTTAATCATTTCAATACGTTTTGTAAAACAGTTTAGATCAGCTGTTTTACTACAATGTTCCAACATTTTGGTAAATATAAAAATCTATCTATCTAATATTTTTGAGTTCTAATTAACAGTATCTTTATTACGTCCCGTCAAAGTTCTGTTATTGAGTTCTCTTTTTCTTCCAGTTATAATATCATTCGTTGATATTTTTTTAAATTTCGTTTTCTAGTCGTTTGTATTGCACAGTTATAAATAGATTAAAGAAAAGTGAACAAATTCTTTTACCTGAAATTAACACATAAAATTAGAGTTGCTGCAAAATCCAAGGAAGGAGAGAATATATGAATAAATTTATTCGTACTCAGAAACCTTAATATTTTTAGTCTATGTAATCGAATAATTCAAAAGTAACAAAAGTGAGTCAAAGTTTCTTAAACATTGCGAAAATCCTGTTGCTTACTAATTCAATACAGAGGTTCTTGGATACCAACAACATACATTCTAAGAAATACGACATTAGTAAGCGTAAGAGAAGAGTGAATTATTTGTTTAAATATTTACTGTACTAAAATAATATTCGTTTTGTTATCAGAAAGTTCTAGACACAATTTCTCCGTTTATAACAAATTCAAATACACAAGCAGTTAGGTTATATACGAGTATGTTTCTTGTACGACCTTACATGGTTTATATACCTAGTACCTCGTAGCCTTCCATACATACGTACGTACTTTACAACGTTTGATTGAATTTGCGTGTCCTGAAGTCATTAGCCTGGAGGAAAACATCTTAACGTTCAAACAAAACCGCTTTCAACCAACAAATTAGTTTGAAAATGAAATTCCACCGACATTATCATCAACTTACACCATCCTGTAGTAATATAATACTCTTGACCAACTCGCCAAGTTACAATGAAGAAAAAAAATACAGTTAACTGTACCAATCTTGTTTCGGTTCGTGTCCATACTTTCAAATACTGCACACGTGCGTATTAACATGTTCTATGAAGACAGATCTTATTTGATTAATTTCATTTGCAAATTTCTGCAAGGTTTTTAATATTTATTTTCAATTTATGTTATTAATTAATTATTTATTAAATCTGTCTCCCAAGATTTTATCTTATATTAATTAATTTTTTCATACGGTAATGGAAATTTTATTTTCTTATCTTTAACGTCGTGTCAGGTTAGTTGCTGATGTAGCTACCTAATAATCATATCTATATGCTTGTGTGTTTTAAATGTATAAGAAAGTTTGTAGTATATTTGTGATTTTAGTTAGGTATTTGTTTGTTTACAATTTATTTCATTTGCAATTTGGTTTTGAAATTAATACAAGTGTGTATTTTGTATTTAATTTTGGTTAGATTCTAATTAATTGAATTAATTTAAGATCTGGATGTAAAAGAAACTATAACTTTCCTTTTGTGTAAATTGTATGAAACAATTTTTTTAATCAATTTCAAGTTAATTTATTCACTGACTAACTCGCTCATTTGATTATTCTCTAACTTTCCGATAAACAAAGGGAGTTGAAATTCTGCATAAATATTTGTCCCGTAGGGTTTAAGTACAAAAACTAGTGCATTGTCTTTCATTAAAAATAACCGTCATTGCTTGGAAACAAATAAACGAAACAGATATACAGGGCGTTTCATAATGTAGGCTACTTCGGGGTTACGAAAATTCCGTACAAAAAATGTATTTCACTTATAAGAATGAAACAAGTACTGTACAAAAGAGCACTTCAAATAGTTTTTTCCACATATTCTGGACAGTTAGTTAACCGTTTGCCCGCTAGACGTAGACGGTAGAGAAAATGGCTGCCACGGGAAGCGAGAAGTCGTTTTGTGTGTTAGAATTTCACGCGTCAAAGTCAGTAATTACTGTGGAAAGTTCGTTTCGGTTGAAGTTTATAAGGAGCCACCAACTGACCATTTAATTCTGGGAAATGAAAACCCACACGCTTACGTGAAACACGTTCTGGATTCTCCGAAAGTAAATGTTTTTTGTACGATCTCTCGTGAGGCAGTGTATGGGCCGTTCTTTTTTTACGGAAACGACAGTAACCGCCATGATTTACCTGGATATTTTATAATTATGGCTTATGCTTCGGCTACTCAACGACTTCATTTTCCAGCAAGATTGTTGTCATGCCCATTTTTATAACGAGGTTCGACGGTACCTTAACACAACATTGCCTCGGCGCTGGATAGGACGCGCGTCTGAAGAAGACCAACAAATTTTGTTGTGGCCACCAAGATCACCAGACCTCACGCTATGTGACTTCTTTCTCTCTGGGGTTATGTGAAAGACACGGTGTTTATCCCATCAATGCTGAATGATATCGCTTATAGCTGAAAGATCGCATAATCAATGCAATCTACTCTATCGAAAGGGTCATGTTAGAACGTGTTTGGCAAGAGCTAGACTTTCGTGTAGATGTGTGCCGTGTCACCAAAGGAGCACACATTAAACATTTATAGATTTAAAAATATTTGTTTGAGTCCCTGCATTACCCCGTACAACTTTCATTTAGGTAAGTGAAATAGTTTCTTTGTACTGAATTTTCGTAACCCCGACAACATTATGAAACGCCCTGTATTTATGAACTTGATACTTTTAAGGTCTATTCTCACGATACTAGTTTACATGCGTCGTGGGAACGAACAACTAGCAGTTACTTAAAGCGCTAGTATTCACTAGCGCACTAGTGACTTTTAACACGTCTCATTTTACTAGCGTTAGTAAAGGATAACAGGTCACGTGATTGACTAGCGCTAGTAGGGGAGAAAAGGTCACGTGATTGAATAGAGCTAGTTAACTAGCTCAGTTTGAACGTTGCTTACTAGTGCTAGTAGAAGAGAAAAGGTCACGTAATTGAATAGAGCTAGTGAACTAGCTCGATGTGAACGTTGCTTACTAGCACTAGTAGGGGAGAAAAGTTCACGTGTTTGAATAGAGCTAGTAAACTAGCTCGGTGTGAACGTTTGGAAACGTTGCTAGTTTCTAATTAGCTGCAAGCTGCTACTACTAGCAGCTAGTAAACTAGCGTCGTGGAAATAGCCTTAAGAATGAAAGCAATACTCTTCTTCAAAGAACTGTTTCGAGACTCGACCGATACGGAAATGTAATTCTTTTAAATTTCTACTTAGAATGTTTAGTAGCCTTGTAAACGAGTTGAATATCTAAGCCAATGACATTTCCAAGTAAATTTTTAAAAGATTTTAATGTTAAGATTTCAGAAAAAAATGTTTTAATGAAAGTAATAATGGTATTTGTTTAGCTAAAATAATTTACTTCTATATGTAGTTGTAGTCCATCGTTACAGTCCAAGTAGTTATAAAATGTTAGTATGAGTTAGTAGTTATAAAACTAGTCCCGATTTTGGTACCTACTTCGTAACTTTTAATTTCTCATCACAATCTTTATGAACGACATATAACATTTAATTTGCCGGTGTTTCAAATGAAAGTTTATCTACATTTTATCTATTATTACCTTGCTTTCTTCTCCTCTTCCTCCTTCTTTACCACACCCTCCTCTCTTTCATTCCACTTGTTTTTGTTGTGCCAAAACACGACTTCTATAAATTAAAAGCAATAAAATTAACGTTAAAATTATTTTGGATTACTTTTACCTTTTTATAACTAGAAAGCCTAAATTCTTATTGAAATTTGTCAAATTTTTCTTACCAAAAATTTACTAACTAATTGTCTTAATTAAATGTACTCCTTGTCGAGTTTTATAATGATTGTTTATATCCAAAATATTTATTTTATTTTTGTAATAAATTTTCTCAGTTCATACTCAGACTGTTTTTATGTGAATTCAAAAACCTGATACAGTTTGCCAACTTTTTTTCTAACTGGCTACTCGATTGTCAAAAAGCTTTAAACTCTTTATGAATTCTTCTACGATGTTTTATCTACTTAAACTTTGAAAACATGAAAAAATATTCAGCGTGAAGAATTATTTTATAGTATCTATCGGTATATCAAAGATCTGATACGATTGTTTTTTCACCTCACAACAACGATTTGAAAGATCACTGTCGTAAGTAAATTCTTTAAACCTCAAAAGCTATAGCTTTCTAATCTATGTTGCATAGCTGTAGATTATCTTCTTTATTTGGTCAGCAGGCATCGACTACCATGGTCGTTAGACCTTTTAGAAATTCTAAAAAACTTACTGCGACTGGAAAACCAGTGCTCTTAACTGTATTTAAGTTATATCCTCTGACGCTTTATCAGTTAAAATGCAAACTTAACAACTACTCAACTACTTTGAGTAGTTTACTTGTAAAATACTTAGTATTGTTTTATGCAATAAAACCATTTTGATAGTTTAACTAGTCCACTTAACTATCCCAGATTGTTAAAGCTGATCGATTTGACAAACTTAGTAAAAGATTTTACCATAAAGATTACACCAAACAATTATGTGACAGAAATCACTCATTATGCTTGAAACTTTTCATAACGTGTATCTCTTATGCAAAGCTTTTTTTAAACTTGCTTTTCAATCAGAAAAAATAAAAACAACATCTCAAAAATGCATCGAGAGAGATCTGTGCAATAATACGCTCGCTGTATTTGTTTCTGATTTCAAATTTTAACGGAACGTTGGATATTGATAAAATTCGCATTTACAGAAGTTAATTCATAAACATATTTATGAATAATTTCATTGTACGGGGTGTTCATAATCTTATCTTAAGCGTTTTTCCTTCGAATCCAGATTTAAATTATTATAGATGTTGACGAAAACAGACCGATTTTGAATTTTTTAAATAATCTTAGTTTCCGTGAAATTGTGGTGTGCAGATTGTCTCGGCATTCTTTACTTCTTACTCTAGGCGAAAAGTAACAATGTACAAGTTCCTGTCTAGGCCAATTGTGATGTATTATGGACGTGATAAAATATAACTTGGCTTTTGCAGTTTTAGGGAAAGATTTTGCAAATTTCAAGGCACCTGCTTAGTTTTCTAACGTTATTTTACACAACAGATTTCTCAAATCAACTGATACAAAAAATTTTCCAAACCAAAGATTTTGTCCTTAAACGTCTTTGAAGTCTTTAGAGGGACAAGCTTGAAACTTGTAGTTTAGGAATTTATATGTCAACGAGTTTTTTGACTTTATTTAAGAAAAATAAACACTACCATCAGTTATAATGTCAATAGGTTTATATAATTGTCTTGATGTCACTTGTGTGCGGTGGTCGCCCTGCGGCAACCCCTCAAGGCGATTCAAGAAAGTTCTCTATTCCATTGCCTTTTCAGTCTTCTAGGTGGGTTGTGTGGTAGGTGAGGAGCAGACAATGATTGAATTTGTGGATTTGTGTGATTATGTAGTTTGCTGTGAAAACGTCTGTATAGTTTCTTTATTGTTTCGTCTACCGTTTCGATGTTAAAGTCTCTATGTAATGTTTTGTTTCTAACATATGTTGGACAGCCTGTGATGATGCTTTAAGTTTTGTTCTGGAATGTCCGATTACGTTTTATGTTTGATACTTTAACTGATCCGTAGATCACTGAACCGTAGGTCCAAATAGGACGAAGCAGTACCTTGTGACAGTTAAGTTTCTGAATAATTGGAAGAGGAGATTTATGGTGAATAAGACTGTAGAGCAGTTTTAACCGCGCTTTAAGAGATTGCCTTTTAAGTCGGGTGTGTGTATTCCTTGTCAGTCCTAAGTATTTCACTGAGAATTTTTGTGGGATCGGTGTATTGTATAAATAAACTGGGGGACAAGTTTATCGTCTGAGAGTAAATGTAATGTGTTGTGATTTTTCAGCATTAAATTTAATTTTACAAGTAATACACCAATGTTGTATGGTGTTAATATGATGTTGAATATTAAGTGTTTCGTCTTCACACCTGGCTTCGCTGGCTAATATTCCTGTGTCAACAAGTTGATAAATTAATAAGAAATAATAAAAAACGAGCCAAATCTGTCATAGGATGGTGTATTATAAACATAAATCACTCGTGTCATGTTATCCATTCACCCACTGACATATTCACTGGTTGTTTAAATTTTAATATCTCTAAAGTTCATTGAAAATAGTAAAAAATACTTTATTAAATTCCTAACATCCTGGTACATCTAAGAAATGTGCCAATTTTATTAAAGTTGTATAGCTAATTAACAAAAGCTTATGTACAAATTAATTAATAAGATACCCAGTCTACAAAACTATAAATTTATAAAAGTTATATAATGTTAGTGAATTGTATTTAAGCGTACTTAAATTTATTGTAGTACAGTGAAAGGACAAATTTTTTTCTCCGCATTTTTATAACTTTAATAAGTACATAAATTGTGTTTAAAATATTTTACGGCATTTTTACTACATTTAATGCAAATTACATTATAATAAAATCGCCGTTTGTAATATCAGTACTCATTAAGTTACAAGCAAATTTAATGTTAGTTAGGCTATTTAAAAAAACCTGCTAATTACCAATTAACTACACTCTATGACATGGTGTTAAAATATTGTAAAGTGTATGCCCTTATGACCTTTTGAAGGATCTTTAAATTGATAACAATTTTATTTTAGCTTTTTTTTTAAAGTAATCTACACATTTTACTTTCTCTTGCCCTATATAAAATATGGGGAAGAAAAAGAGTATTGTTTTATGTAATTAATTAAATTTTTCGAAATCGAATTTTCACCGGAATTACACGTTTTCAGGCTATCCGAACCCAAAATAAAACATGATTTTAGCTAATTGATGTGTGTGTATGTGTGTGTGTGTGTGTGTGTGTGTGTGTGTGTGTGTGTGTGTGTGAAATATCTCAAGAACGGGATATCGTACGAGGTTAAAACTTGAAACTTTAGTTACACACCTTGAGGGAACCCGATACAAACATTTTTATCAGAATCGGTAAACTGGAAGTAGTAGTTTATTCGTGTGATTTTTTTATTTTTTACGATTTTATCAGAAACGGCTCTACGACTATATTTAAAATCTTCTCATTTACTACGTTTTTTAATGCTTTACGATGTAAGGTAACGCCCTCAACAGGCAGATGGAGTGTTAATTTTTTCATTCGATCTGCTAGTTCCAGGGCTACAAAAAGTAGTTTTGTTTCTTATCACGTGGTCAGCAGGTATATATGGCTGAACTATTTAAAAACAGAAGAGGTAGAGGTGTAAAAGACACTAGTCAGAGTTATCTCCTCTGAAAGTAATGAATTTCATTATACAGCCAGACCCTGTAGTGAATGAAGTAAGGTGTCATTTGCAGGGTGCAGAGTAGATGCTTTTCGGAGGGCCTGGCATGCTAATAAGCATAGGCTACTTTTGTACTCAGTGAGGAAGGCAATCGTAACCATCTCACTTCTCGATTTACTAGGTAAATTCTCTAGAGGTTTAAACCAGCCTTTCGCCTATTAACCTAAACAACAGATATAAGGTAAGCAGCATGTCTGCTGAAATTCATGGGAGCTATCCCCTCGTAGTAAAACAGTTCTTTTTAAGAATACGGCCTTGATATACATTTTAGGGCAAAGGGTATACAATCAAAGTTGTAGAAAATTAAAAATTCTTCAACCTTTATTTCAAGTATTTTTTTCTACAGCTTTCAGTTTAGCTTAGTTTAGTATCAATTAGTGATTTTTCTTATTTACTCGTTGAAATCGATAAAAAATGGGGGTTTCCTTAGTATGCATTTTACGACAAAAATTTAAATATTACTAAAGTTATTAAAACTTGAAAAAATTTAGTAGGCCTACTTTTATTTGAAAAATTTTCTACAGCGCTTAGTTCAGTGTTAATTAATGATTTTCTGTATTCCAACAAAGGTTGATTTTCATTTACTATGATACATTTTTAATTCTACATTTACTTTTGACTAAACATAGGTTATACCCTTTGTTACTTACATTGGCAAGAGAAATTCGTGTGAGTGCGTCACACCATAATTTTTATTTTATTGTAACTTACTGGTTATTAATGCTTTTTACATACATTAATACAAAATCGCACAAAAAATTAAATAAAATAAAAACATAAATTAGTGAAAGTTAACTAAAATGTATTAAATATTTACTTTATTTATTAAAAAGAATTAAAATCAACTTGTAATATTACCATACATTTGATCACTTAAATTTGTAATTGTATAGAAAATGATTTATGAAATCTTGTCTTCTTTATGCGATTTCAAATCGAATTGAAGATGCTAAATAACTTGCTTATCTCTATATTTTTTGTTCCTTGTATTTTTTATTTATTATTTTTTGCAAGTAATTTTAAATCTTTTGAGATATTTGATGTAAAGTTATTTTGCAATAATTAGAGAAACCTTTATTCCGTGTCACGAATTCAATAAGTATTCAGGTTTTCTTTTAAATTCCTATGTTAGAAAATTACGGATGGATTAAATTTATGCCTCTATAAAATTGTATTGATTAAGATTTTTATTATTGTATTTCCGGTTGTTTAAATAAGGTGCAAATTAACGGTTAGGTCCTTATTTAAAATCTGTTCAGTTAAGTTAACATTAAGCCGGTTCGATTCCTCATATTATTTACGTTGTATACTATTCATCATGATACATTAATCCGCTGTCCAACTTTTAACTTTTCGAGACACCCTTCAATTCCTTTATGCATAATTCAACCTATTATTAAAAACATATAAAGGCCGCCTCCGTAGTGTAGTGGTAGCGTGCTAGCCTACAACGCGGTGGTTCCGGGTTCGATTCCGAAGAGTCTGGAAATTTTCAGAAGTTAAAACAACATTTTATATAAAACCCTCTTCACTAATAACCGAGCTGTCGATGCGACTTTAAATAAACTGAGAAAAACATTAAGACTAAAGAAATGTGATTCAACTAACATTGTTTACGTCTGATTAAAATTAGTAATTAATATTCATTATTTGAATATTGTTAGGGTCAACAGCCGAAAGGCTGGTTTGAACCTCTAGAGGTTTTACTAAGTAAAACGAGGAGTGGGGGGTTTACCAGTCCCTTCCACACTGAGTACAAAAGTTGCCTATGCTTATCAGCATGCCACACCTCCCCCCCGAAAAGCATATCTACTCTACACCCTGCAAATGACACCTTCATTTCATTCACTACAAGTTCTGGCTGTAAAATGAAATTCATTACTTTCAGAGGTGATAATTCTGACTAGTGTCGTTTACACCTCTATCTCTTCTGTTCTTAAATGCTTCAGCCATATAATTGCCTGACCATGTGATAAGAAACAGAACTATTTTTTGTAGCCCTGGAACCAACAGATCGAGTGCAAATAATTTAATACTCCGCCTGCTTGATATGGGCATCTTTATTTGAATATTCAATTAATTACACTATCAGTAAATTAATTACGTTTAAGAAGAAATATAAATGATTTATTTTAATGATTAATTTAATTACCTTTTCTTTACATTAATTTAATTAATAACAATCATACATAATCTTATCCCCACAAATTAACAGTAATTGTTATTTCATTTGAAATTTCTCTTTTTATAATTCATATTATTTCCCTACATGGAATTTGTGTATTTTCTATTGTAATATAATATTGTACTTTTGAGGTCGTTGACTTTCTGTGTTCAAGGTAAATTATATGTATCTTCTCCTATACAGTGCTTAAATTACAATCTTTTATTGTATTTAGAGACGATAGTTAAATGAGTTTTCAAGAGTAATTAACATTGTTCAGTAAGACGTAACATCCTAATGATTGTTATACTTTACTGCAGTTTATCTATTCCATACACTACTGTAAACTGTACAATTAAATTGATTGTGTTTATTACGTTTTCTCCAATCATTTTACATTACTGCTACGTTTTCTTTGATATTTAATTACAGTTTATAAAGATATTTTATGGCGAAATAGTTTCTGTAGAATGTCTCAAAGATAGATCATGTATTTCCATTTATTATTCACTAAGATTATTTTGTATCCCTTCGGAACGGTAATTTTTAACATAATTTTTACGGTATTTTGTACATATAATGTACGGTAATTTTGAACATTTTTCAACTTTTTTATCACTGTTGTAGAAAATAAATTCTGTATTTATGATCCTCAATAACAGTAATTTTATACAGTTAAGGGTGATTATGATCATTTCTCACATTGGGTCGGCCCGTTGGCGTAGTGGTTTGCGCAACCCCTAGAGTTCGGTTTCAATTCCAAGTCAGTTCCGGCATTATCAAAATAAATATTTTTGGCTCACTCATTTTAATATATGTATTTTTTTACTTTTTCTTTCCTATATATATAGGAAATAAAAAAAATTGTTTTCATGTTAATTTTTCGAAATCGAGTTTTCACCGGATCTACACGTTTACAGACTTCCTGAACCCAAAAAACGTGTGTTTAGCGATTGGTCTGTGTGTATGTGTGCGCGCGCGCGTGTGTGTGAACAGAATATCTCAAGAACGGAACATCGTATCGTCTTGAAATTTGAAACTTATGTTAGATCCCACTAGAGGACCCGACGCGAACATTTTCATCAAAATCGGTTAACCGGAAGTAGTAGTTTATTCATGTAATTTTTCACTTTTTTGCAATTTTCTTAAAAACGGCTCCTACGGTTTTTTTAAAAATCGCCTCATTTGCTAAATTGTTTATGATGTACAAGATAGGATAGGCGCCATGTCTGCTGGAATTCTTGGAAAGGCTGTTTTCTCGTAAAAAGAATTGTTTCTTTTTTTAAGAATGCGGCTTTATTTTGCATTTTAGCGCAAAAAAAAATATATACATATAATAAAAGTTGTAGAGAAATTAAAAATCCTACAACTTTTATTTCTAAAATTGGTTTGTGTAACGCTAGTTTAGCGGTTATTAGCGATTTTCTGTTTTTCTCACGAAACGTGTAATAAAGCCGATTTTTTAAAGATTTCAGCCTTAGTATGCATTTTACGACAAAAGTATTAGGTATAATGAAATTTATAGGACATTAATAGATGTACAACTTTTATTTACAGCATTTTTCTCTACAGAGCCTAGTTAAGCGTGAATGAGTGATTTTCCGTATTTTTAAGCCAAACTGACGTTGATTTTAATTTAGCGTCTTTCACTCATGATTAAAATTAGGTTATGTTTATTGAGGCCTCGGGGCCGGCCCAGTCAGTTTGCTGTTAGTAAGTCGCCATTATTTGTTAAGTAACACCGGTTGGGCAAGCGACTTTGTATGGTAACCAGCTGACAGCGATATTGGGGGTCCCTGTTCAAACTCATGCCTAATTCACGTCAAATAATACAGTAAAGCAGCGATCAAATTGGGTAGTTGTCAATAATGTACAGTTCTCGATAACAAATAAAAAGTAAAAAAAAATTTTTATTGAGGTTAGTTTTATGTTTATTTCTAATGTTTAATTACTAATGTTTGGTTATAGTGTTATGTAAGCGATTATATTATCCCCACGAGGGATTAGCCAATTTGCTACGTTTCTCCACAAGGGTATAGCAATTTTTAAATGTTATGTATGTCCCAAATTATGATGATAATTTGATGATTTATAATATTCAACACAAAGTAATAGAAACACTGAATATTCTGATAGATGAATGTTTTTTATTGAATTATTATTATTAATTTTTCTGTATTTTAATGCATTATTATCTAGTTGACAACTTCACTTTTTAATTTATTGCTTCTTAAATTGTATTACTATTTAACATATTCTAACAGTGCACCATTTTATACTTATATATTTTATAGATTTATTTTGTGTTAACGTACATTTTTGTTTTAAATTATCAAAGAAATTTACTTGAGTTGAATGTAGGACTTTCTGCTTCGTTGGCTTCCAGCCCCCCACTGAAGAAAAATTTTATAAAATATCCTTCTTATTCACAGTCGCTTAGCAACAAGACTTTTGTTTATTAAATATATTAATTTTTAAATATTTTTTTAATATCTAATTTCAACCAGCTGTTTTTATTTACATATCATACTTTAACATCAAAACATAAACACAGCTACCTGTCAATTCGTTTTGGCTCACTACAGTTAATTATTTTCTTTGGCAGGAGAAAGTTTTGTGAGTGTTTCACACCAGATTTTTAACAGTTTCACACCGGTATTAACATGTGTGTGTTTCATACCAGATTTTAATTTAAAATTTTATAGTAAAATAAAAATAAATTGAAACGAAATGAATTCGGGAAATGATAAATAAGTCATTTATTTTCTTCTTTTTTTTTGTTAATTAATTCCAGTACACAACAATACGAAGGGCAGAACAATATTATACGTAAAACAGTTGTTCGGTCATAGCGAAGAAATAACATAACAATATAATATTCGTCTGAATAGCATAATTTAATGACTGGTTGTAAAATTTTAGAGAGAATGAAATCAATATTGAGATTGGAAATATTAAATAGTTCGTTAAATTATTAAATAATCATTCCTTTAATTGATTTATTTATGAAGAGTTGAAACTATTTTAACTTAATAACTTAACTGTTCAATTTAACGTTTGTAATAACAATTAATATTAATTCACTAAAATTTATTGATTTTAATTCAATTAAAATTACATGATTAATAAGTACTTTAATAATTGATTATTAATGCGTACAGTGATTGTAAATTATACAGTTATGTTACAAATTATAAACTGTTAAATGTTAAGCAAATCATATAATTATTACATTTCAATATTGGATTATAGTAATTAGTGTTTGAATACATGATAGATAAATAAAATACATGATTGTCGTGACGTAATAAAATGTTGTAGGGAGCTAATACATTCTATATCAATCTCTAATAGTTAGTATTTAATTATTACATAAATAATGTTAAAAGTTGTTCAATCCTCGTGTACTTTTACCTTAAACTATTTTTTTTATTCCAATCTAACTTGTTACATTGTTAATTAATATATATAATAGATATCTGTAAGTAGATCAATTTTTTCGTTTTAAATTGTTTTAAGTACCTATATACTATATGGAAAATTTCCTGAAAACGGATTAAAAAAAGCCGCTTGGGAGGTTAAATTGGTTAGCTCGTTCGCCTTTAAAGCGGAAGGTCCCGGATTCAATTTTCGTCTCGGGTCTGGTAATTATTACAAGTTTAAATTAACCGTTCAAGTTTCATAACCTTCCGTAGTCGCTGTCAATGCATTTTTAAATAAAGAATAAATTTACAGAACTTCGTTATTGGTGGTATTACAGCCTAAGTGATGGATAAACTCTAGTGCAACTTCTCCATTCAGATTAAGTTTCCTTTGTTAATTTCACTTAGGCCTAATAGAAACGAATTAAAAATTATTTAAACCTTTTTTTATGTAGTATATTGTTACTTTAAGATGATAGAGCCAGGATGAATATTCTAGTAATAGTGGATTAAAACTCTGTAATGTGCTAGGAACAAATGTATTAAGCAATTTATTTTAGTTATCATAGGGCACTGGGAACAGAAAAGTCTAGTTCCGATCTATGACTTTTTACCATTAGGGATTACGTTTATAGCTACGCCCGTGTAACAACCGGGCTGAATGACCGCTACAAACAAGGGGAAAAAAGGAGTAGAGGTATTTTATGACTGCAGTTTCGTGCGTTCCTGAAAACTTATTAAGGCTGAAATCTTTAAAAAAATCGATTTTTTTACACGATTTCGTGAGAGAAAAACAGAAAATCGCTAATCACCGCTAAATTAAGCGTTATACAAAAAAATGTTTAAAATAAAAGTTGTAGAGTTTTTAATTCTCTATAACTTTTACTAGGTACATTTTTGCGCAAAAATGCATATTAAAATCGCAATCATAAAAAAACAATTTTTGTACGAGGAAACAACCTTTCCAAGAATTCCAGCAGACATGGCGCCTACCCTATCTTGTAGAGTATAAAAAATTTAGTAAATGACGCAATTTAAAAAAAAATCGGAGGAGCCGTTTTAGAGAAAATCGCAAAAAAGTGAAAAATTACACGAATAAACTACTACTTCCGGTTGACCGATTTTGATGAAAATGTTCGTGTCGGGTTTGGTAGTGGTGTCTAACTTAAGTTTCAAGTTCGTAGTTTTTTTAGATATTCTGTTCACTCACAGACCAATCCCTAAAAACATGGTTTTTTTGGGTTCAGGGGGTCTAAAAACGTGTAGATCCGGTAAAAACTCGATTTCAAAAAATCGACATGAAACGATAATTTCCTTTCTATAGGCCTATACTCATGTAGGCAAGAGAAAGTAAAAACCGATAGGAAAATTAAAATTGTAATCTTTTCAAATGATTCTTATTAGGTCTAATTGTAATTTAATTAATTGTAAAATGTAAATACTAGTAGTTATATTTTTTTGTGAATTGTTAAACTATTTCGAGTTATTGTAAATCGGTTGTTGTTTACAAATCTATAGTTCATCTGGACATTAATTCCATGACAGACAATTTTATTGTATTGTTTTTATTCTAGTACTTATTTAGGTTTCTAGATTTCCAATTACTGCATGAAGATACTCATGTCGTTCGTACTATTACTTCGTTTGAGAACATTACCAATTTATTCAGTACAATATTTATTCATCGATTAATAAATGCGGAACCTTATGAAACACACCCACATATGTTGATGTTGAAGAATAAATTAATATGCCCTTGGCATTACAATATTATTAATATTGTAAATTAGATTATAATATAGTATTTATATAGTAAAAGGTCGTATTTTATGACAATTGTCAGCGATTGAAAGTAAGATAAGCACAATTATTACTGTGTTACTATTTCGTATGGTAAAATATAAGCGACTAAAACAATTCGTTCTAATAAAGAGAGTTATCTTTTTATGAATTTGTTTGTGTGGGTTGGAACGATTCTCCATGAAATATTTTGTGTCTTAGATACTATTGTTTGTACGTATTTATAACATTATACTCGTTATTTAGTTACTTTCAACATGTTTAACTTAATAATGCTATTGTTAGTTAATATATTATAAAAGAGGGTACCCGTTTACAAATTATTTTGTATTGAAAGTATTTAATAGGATTCATAAATTGTTATTTTGTATTTTTTTAAATATTTACTGTACATCTATATTTTATATGATTAAATCTTATTGAAGGGCTGATTTCAGTGTTAATAACCTGCTGATATAACTTGTATAAACAACGTTGGCACAAATCTATAAGTACCTACAGTTTAAAACAAAGTGTGTTCAAATTTATCTAAGTTAACTTAACACAGTTGTTACGCAGGGTGGGAAGGAATGATTGTTGGCCTGGCGGAAAGCCACAATGGGGCGTGGTGGGAGAGGAATAGCCAATTAAATATCGTTTCCACCGTACTACTAGCAGTGACATCGCATAAGATTGGACTGTTGCGGATCGAGTTTACTTTAACTAAACTTAGATGAATTGTACGAATGCCAAAGAATATGAACGTGTATAGAACTAGAATATTTGTGTAAAGAAAATACAACAGTTAGTTTTATTCTTTAGACTACATTATTCAGAATAGTTTAACAAAGAATAAAAACAATATTGTGAAATAATCCTTGGCTGATAAAACTAGAATTGCATGGGGTTGTAAGTGTACTTGCAGTGTGATTGGGGAGAAGCGCACTAACAGCCTGTCCTTGCGTGCCAGTTAAAATTGTGCAACTAATACAAATAGCTTTTGGATTTTCCCATTGAAACCATCATCTTAAGTAAAAGAACTGATCGTGGAAGAAAGATCGTACACCCTTCCATCCCCACGTCATGCCTCATCTCTGTATTACAGTATGTGAGACCTCTAAAGTAATCTATCTTGGGTTAAGGTTGAGTGGTACGCCTAGATTTCTGTAAATTTCAAGTGTTACTCAGGGACGAAAATAATTGGGAACCCGTACTCTAAAGGCTACTCTAGAGGCTTTACCAAGAGGAGTGAAGTGGTTTACCATGCAGAGAGGAAAAATATTCTTATGAGCAATCCAGGCCCTTTGTAAAACATATTTTTCCACCCTGGAAAAGACACATTCACTTCTATCACTACAGGGTCTGGCTGTACTATAATGAAATTCATTATTTTTAGAGGAGATAACTCTGACTAGTGTATTTTACACCTCTACCTCTTCTATTCTTAGACCATGTGATAAGAAACAGAACAATTTTTTGTAGCCCTGGAACTAGCAGATCGAGTCCAAATAATTTAACACTCCACCTGCACGTTATACTACCGATAACAGACAGGTGGAGTGTCAAATTATTTACACTCAATCTGTTCGTTGCAGGGCTAAAATAAATAGTTCTGTTTCTTATCACATGGTTAGCCAATTAAATTACTGTATCATTTAAGAACAGAAGAGGTAGAGGTGTAAAAGACACTAATCAGAGTTATCTTCTCTGAAAGTAATGGATTTCGTTATATAGCCAGACCCTGTAGTAAATGTGGTGAAGGTGTCATTTGCAGAGTGAAAATTTGTGCATTTTAGAGGGCCCAGCATGCTGATAAGCGTACTTTGCCACGCAGTGAGGAGAGCAAAGGTAAACCACCTTTCTTCTCGTTTTACTTAGTAAAACCTCTACAGGTTCAAACCAGCTTTTCGGCTGATGATTTAAATAACAACTACCTGTTATGGGCAAATAGGTAATTTACTAAATCGTATTTCGTTACCTTGTTTGTTTTAATATATTTTACAATATTTAGAGTTCTTTAAACGGATTTCCTGTTTGTAAAATTTTAGGGTTAATAAACTAAGTCACAAATTTTGCTTAATATTGCTACTCATGTTTATTAAAGAAAAGTTATAATATTAAAGAAATTATATGACCAGAGTCATACTTCTGTTGTTGCATATATAAGACAAAATATACTGCAGACTCTTTACTTCGATATTTGGCTGCCGTTGTCAGTAGTAATACAGTATAGCCAACTATGTAGAATATGTTTAGTAGTGGGTGGTCCCCTTATGTTACCTACATACTAAATCATTTAACAAGGCGCCTCATCTGTCATGACTGTATCTACTAGACTGACCAAACTGCCCTCCCACTTAGCTATCACTTAGGCTATACTGTGTCAGAAAGCCACTGCTCTTTGACTCTTGAACCGCACTTTTACAGTCAGTCAAACCATCTTTACGGCTAAGTACTTTTACAAAAGGATTTTTATTTTGAACAACACAAGTTTACAACGTCATAAATACTACTATATCATCTTCGATTTTATTTATGATTTTTTGACATATTAACGACATTTAAGTTATGGTTATGTATGGTTTTTAATCCTTACCATTGTATTAAAATGTAGACAAAAGGTTTTAACATTTTATACAATTTTATTATTGATGTATAGAAATATTAATTATCGTTAACGTAGTCTACCTAAAATAAAAACGTAAATCAATTCTCTAAAACTTGATTTATTTCTGTACTAGATATTCAGGCACAAATATGGTAGTAATATTGCTCGTTTTTTTAGTGCACGCCACGAAGTCCGCTGTGAATACCAGTTGCCCCTCGACGAATTTAATAAAATTTTATATTTTCATCACAAAAGTCCATTTCTCTTTTATTTGCTATATTACGAATGTAAGTCATTATACTTGAAACAATACTGTTGTAAAAATGCATAGTTCAGTCAAAAAATCATTTTTTAATCTTCACATGGAGCCAAAATAGCACATTTTTAAAATGGCCGCCATATTGAAAAAGAACATTCGATTATACTATTTACTTATTCACATTACAGCAAAAACTGTGTTCTTTAACATAATTAAATCTCGATTTTTTTTATGTAAAGCCTAAATGAAGTAACTTACGTTTTAAAACCACAAAAACAGGAAACCGTCTAAGAACTTGGTACTATTCATGGGTAAATTGCTGTATCTCGAACAAATTCTTAAATATAAAATTATTTTAAACGAATACACGCACAAACGAACAGGCCTTATTTTGCTGAAGCGTTAAAATGTTTCCGTTTGGTCGTTTTTGAAAAAGAGATGCTGAAACACAACGGACTTCTTTCGTGGCGAGCACCTTATAGCAATTTTTTTTTAATTCAATTTGAAAAATGCTCCAAAGCTTTTTGGAGCAACGACTGTTGATAAACCCGGATTTTTTACCTAAAGCGTGGATAAAGTAACACACGTTTAAAAAGCATACTAACAGAAAACCGTCTAAGAACTGGGTACTTTTTTATGCGTAAATCGCTGTATCTCCGACAAATTTTTGAATAAAAAAATGCAAGTTAAAGAATAAACGCAGAAAAGAACAGGGTTTAATTTACTGTAGTATTAAAATTTTTCCATTCGGTCGTTTTTGAAACGGACCTCTTCAAACACACCGTACTTCTTTCGTGGCGAGCACTATCATTATTTTTCCACTCTTGGTTTCTAGAACTCTTAAACGAACTCTCCTTGTCATGTAAAAATTTCACGATTTGAAATCTTCACAAATAATCGTTACACTTAGATGAAACGATTGTCCATCGGGTTACATTCAATAATGTTTAAATTTCGCACAAAAATGACGTTGGATAGTATCTAGACTTATACCTCAACAGACGACGGACATGGGGTACACCCGTTACTAAAGTACTAAACAAATTCAAAATGCGCTTTTATTTACTGAAACTGTTTTGGATAAACGCTCAAAATTATCTTTAGAGAATAAAATACGGAGTGCAATTATGGGGTTCTGCTAAATTATCACAAACAAAACCCTTCACAAAGTGTTTGTGAAGGCTTAAATTTAAATGTAGTAAGAGCCCGTACTATTGTATAGTGAGCGCCACGAACAAGGTCTGCTGTGAAGATCTCAACCAATTCAATTGATTTTCCTATCTACGTCCATTTCTGATTTATTTGTAATTATAACTGCAAGTTTGTACTACGCGTAGTACAACACTATTGTAAAAATACAAGTTTATTTGGAGAAACATTTCCCAGTTTTCATGTGGATCCAAAATAGCCACTTATTTAATGGCCACCATATTAAAACGAAACATTGGGTTTTACTTTTTAAATATTCACATTGTGGAAAAACTGTGATCTTTAACATACTTAAACCCCGATTTTTTTATGTAAAGCCTAAATGAAGAAACAGACGTTTGAAAAGTGCGCAAACAAAAAACCAGCTAAGAACTGGGTACTATTTATGGGTAAATTGCTGTATCTCTAAAAAATTTTTAAACAAAAAATTATGTTAAACGAATAAACGCAGAAAAGAACACAGCTCTTTGGAGCAACAACAGAGTTTAATTTAAAGTCGATCCAGGCCTTTCAATCAAAGTTCTTAGGACTTTTGCTTCTGTTGCTTCTTTTTATGTAAGTAATAAAACCCTTCACAATGAAATCAAAATTCCAAAAGTAAAAAAACTAAATGCGTCCTTCCATAGTAAATTTCGCGAACGACTACATAAATCATCTCAACCAATTAACCTGTATCTCGTACGATATATAAAGTGAACATGGAGCAGAGACCTGTTAGTATAAATAAAGGGCAACACCCGTAGTTCTAAACGGACCACTGGGTATCTGAAAATGAAATTCCACACCACCTGTTAAATTAAATATCATTTACGGAAATTGACCAGTACCGTAATAAAAAATAATTGAAAAACTTTAAGATTTACTTTTTGAAGCTGCACCGTTAAATTGAATTCTGTATATAACGTTTAATTTATTATTTCATATTTTTACTTTCATGAGTACATTTATTTTTTTACTGCCCATAACAGACAGGTGGAGTGTCAAATTTACACTCAATCTGTTCCTTGCATAGCTAAAGTAAATAGTTCTGTTTCTTATCACACGGTCAGCCTAAATGACTGAATCATTTAAGAACAGACGAGGTAGAGGTGTAAAAGACGCTAATCAGAGTTATCTCCTCTAAAAGTAATGAATTTCATTATACAGCTAGACCCTGTGGGGAATGAAGTGAAGGTGTCATTTGCAGAGTGGAAGATATGTGCTTTTCAGAAGGCCCGGCGTACTGATAAGCGTACTTTTTCATTAAGTGAGGAAGGCAATTGTAAACCACCTCACTCCTCGTTTTACTTAGTAAAACCTCTACAGGTTTTACACCAGCCTTTCGTCAGATGACTTAACGTGTAGATTTAATTTAAATTTTAAATTTTGCAATATTCAACAAAAAAAATTTAAATTCAATAACAGATATGATACGGTTTATCTATTGTTTAATACTGCAATATAACAATAAAGTTGCCTATAGTATATTTTATAGTCCTGAATCGTTTACATTGTTATAGTACTATATAGTATTCTCATGCTATGATATTCGTGTAATTGCAGTAATGTATTTCTTTGTTTAGATTGAATATTTTATTGTATTAATTTTATAGTTTTATGTTAATTATATTTCCCTATAGTAATAAAACATTAAAATTGTTTACCGATCAGAATACTGAATTGTAAAATGAAACAAGATCTCTGATCGTGTAGTTGTTCAACATGATACCAAGTAATGTATTATTACCGTACAGTATGTTTTGTTTTTCTTTGGTTCTATGATTATTTACTTTACTGTGGGAATCACTTTCTTTATATAAGACCACAATGGTATTACCTATAATGTACTGTCTATGTTATTGTCATAATTCTTATTTTTCTTTTAGTATTATTAGATTGTTTGAAGAAAGTCCATCGTAGTGCAATCTGATTTGTTAATTTTAAAATTGCAATATGATCGTATTTTATAATTGGTAAAATGGGTTTCTATATCGTTTAATTTCTACGAGATACTTTATTGCCATAACGTGTACCGTTTTTTCAAAATTTTATTATATATTTTGATTGATTTATTTTTGTTTAGTATATGTATATACTACATACATTACTTACTGACTACAAACATTGATTTACAGATTAGGAAAAATTTCTTTAAACATTATGTTTGGAGTGTAGCATTATACGGAAGTAAAACGTGGGTGATAGGGGCTGTAGAAAAGAAGAGGATAGAAGCTTTTGAAATGTGATGTTATAGGAAAATGTTAAAGATTAGGTGGGTGGACAAAATAAGTAATTTAGAGGTTCTTAGGCGATTGGATGAAAAAAAAAGTATATGGAAGTATCTTACCAAAAGAAGGGATAGGGTAGTGGGGCATATCCTAAGACATCCAGGTATTGGGCTATTAATAATGGAGGGTAATATAGAGGGAGTTAATTGTAGAGGGAGGCAAAGATTAGAATATATAAAGCAAATTACAAAAGATGTAGGGTGTTACAGGTATGTAGATATGAAACGACTTGCGCAAGATAGAACAGGTTGGAGAACTGCATCAAACCAGTCGAGAGACTGATGACAAAAAAATGTATATTACGATCTAGTCTTAGACTAATGAGTAATTTTATTCTAACTTAAACTACTATTGACAATATTACTGCAGATATGTTCAACAGAACCTCATAATTAATAATTTAATATAACACATTAGATACACTACACTTATATTGTGCACTTAAATTTAACACTAACACTGCTCTGCTTTAAACACTGACACTACACAAGCTCAAATGGTTTCTTTCTTTTCAGCCTTCGTACCAGATTATCGTTGTCAAGCAGCTGGATTGCTTCAACGTTGTCATGGTGGTGAAGTCTTTCCTCATGCTTCTGTGCGAACCTCTGCATTTCGCTGGAAACGAAATCCATTCAAAGATCTCTGTGGAGGTCGATGTTATTTATGAACCAGGGTGCGTCGACGATGTTTCTCAGCACCTTGTTTTGGAAACGTTGAATGATGTTTATATTACTTTGTTTGGTACATCCCCAGAGTTGCATACCATACGTCCAGACAGGCTTTATAGTCTGTTTATAGAGCAGAATTTTGTTATAGACTGATATCGAGAATCTTCTCCATAGTAGCCAGTACAATTTCTTATAGCTTAGCCCTAGTTCCTCTCTCTTCTTGTTTTTATTAAAGGTTTTTACGAAGGAAAATTATAGCAGCTTTATTATCATAAAGTTAAAAATTAGCTGGCCGATGCGAATTCACACAGTGAATTCTGAGTGACATCATGATGGATAGAACAGATTTTTGATAATATCTTTTGTACATTATTTTTTTTCCTTTTTTCCTTTTTTGCAACTGTATAAGAGCAACCAGCAAAACGTTCACAACTAAATTTAAAAAAAAACCAACCGCGTTAACGGCTTTGAGGAGAACACCACCCGGCGGTAGCTCTCCAGAAAATGATTATTCTGTTCATTTTTAAATTATATTTTTGTGTATGTAATAAATGATACAGTTGCGTTAATGTATCATGTGTCTACTCCATCGGCGTTTCAGTAGTCTTGGTGCATTTCCTGGTAGGTCTGCAGAATTCATATTTCATACTGAGGAATTGTTATGATTCTGAAGTTTGTCTCTGAACCTACGGTATAGTTTTAGATATGTGTCGTTGACGTAAGGAACGCTTAAGTCATCGTGTAGTGTTCTATCGGATACGTAACTCGGAAAATTAGTTATCAGTCGTAAGACTTTTTTTAATGTCCGACTGTTCTCCAATTACTGCTAATGCAGACGATGAAGGATGGTTTCAAAAATTCAAAAATGGTTTTTTGAAACGTATGAAAACATCCCGTGCGTGAAGAAGAATTTAAAAGTCGTAAGAATTTACTGTGAAAACGTTGTATTTGTGAAATTACTGATGCGCCATAATGTAAAGTATCATTATGTAAAGCAGGGGTTCTCAAACTTTTTAGGCCAAGACCCTCCACCTTGACCTATTCTAGGCTCGCGCCCCCCTCATCTTAAGAGTTAGAAATTAAAACCAGCAAAGCAAATGAATACGTTTATTCATTTTTTCATTACCCTTTTAGGCTCGCGCCCCCTCAACTTAAGAGTGAGAAATTAAAACCAACAAAGCAAATAAATAAGTTTTTTATATTTTTTTCTGTGTTATTAATACAGTTTTTTATTTTTTTAACTTTCTCGCCCCCCCCCCTATTTATCCTTTGCGCCCCACAGTTTGAGAACCCCTGATGTAAAGGAATCATAATTCAAACTTATTGTTTAACAATAATAGTAAATGTTTAAAGTAAATCAGTTGTTTCATAAGAGAAAAAAATTCCTTGTCGGTGAAAATTTCCCTACCGGTAAAACACTGCAGGGAAATATTACATTAAAAATTTCTTATTGCTAGATCATCGTGTAGGTTTATTCTCATCCTATTTTAAATCTAGTAGTTAATATAGTTAATATAGTGTAGCTGTACACTTGTGTTATTCAATTTGAAAACGGTAGTGTATTATTCGTACTTAATAGATAAATTATCTATACGACATAAATTAAAATATTAATTTGCGGTAAACTTTATAGGGTAAGGAAATGATTAACTTAATAATATTGGTATAAATTTTATTTTTAAACGTTCTTAAACGGAACTAATTGATTGTTTAATAAATTAAATCGCTTAATATTTTCATAAAATAAAATATTTGTTATTTGTTCTTGATTGCCTATTTTTGTATTGAATAGTTTTTTATCGTTAATTGAAAAATTACGTTTTAAAATTAGTGTCTTTTCTTAGGAAAATCATTTTCCGGTACATAAGACGATGATTGTTTCTAAAGTGTTTTGTTATTGCTGAAGAATTTATCTGTTAAAGAATACGGTTTTATCAATCATCTCTAAAGGTTCAAATACCTTTTCTTTTAAAGTATGGTACATTATTAATTTTACATATTAAACTTTGGTCTTTTCAAAAGAATTTCAATTATCGTAACTTGCTACTTCTTTTATAGTTTTAATGGTAGAACTGTTTACTTGGAAATCGACTAGTAAATCTAATAGTTATTAAATATTGTATACTGTATGACTTTTTATATTAGTACCTCTACAGCCCTTGCTGGGCTTTGGCTTCACCACATTCCTCTCTGCTGTTTGCTTGCGCTCGCCATTCTATCATACACATAAAAATCAAATCATTCGTAACATTGTCCATTCACTTCTTTCTAGAAAGGCCCCGTCCTTCTTTTATACATCTTTCCATCCATATCACCTTAACCATCGTCGTTGACTCCATTCGCTCAATGTGTTCCAATTTTTAGTCCTTTATTAAACGGACTATATCTCAGCCTTCTAAAAGAGCACTCAGTTTTTCATTTATTCTATTCTTTAGTCATTTTCTTCCCTTATTGATTCATAAATATCCTAAAATCTTTTTCGAATCTTCTCGGCATGTTGCAGTCTGTTTCTGACACATTCCAAGTTTCACAGCCATAAGTGATATATGTAAATATATATTTAATTATATGATATATATATATATGTTTTTTAAATTTTATGTTTATCATTATTAATTTATTTTTAAACAATTATAGATTGCCAAAATTAGTATGCATGTTGCGAAAAAAAATGTATAAAATTAAAGTTAAAGCAAATAAAAATATCTAGAACTTGTATTTTAAGTATATTTTTCTACAAAACCTATTTAAGCGTCAATTAGTAATTTTCCGTATTTTTAGTTCAACAGAGGTTGATTTTCATTTTATATTGTTTACTAATAATTAAACATAGTTTACATTTTTCATTGTTTATATTGACTGGAGAAATTGTGACTGTTTCATAACAGATTTTTGTAATTGGTTTTTTGTTTAATTGGATAGTGAATTTTGAAAAAAAACCCTTGATAGCTTCATATTCGAATGGATTCTGCTCATAACAGACTGGTGGATTGTTAAATTATTTGCAGTTGATCGCTTAATATTTTCATAAAATAAAATTATTTGTTCTTGATTGCCTATTTTTGTATCATTTTCCGGTACATAAGACGATGATTGTTTCTAAAGTGTTTTGTTATTGCTGAAGAATTTATCTGTTAAAGAATACGGTTTTAGTAAACAGATCAACTGCAAATAATTTAACAATCCACCTGTCTGTTATGAGCAGAATCCATTCGAATTTTCCTAAGAAAAGACAAATATATAGTCCGTTTAATGAAGGATTGTTAAATTATTTGCAGTTGATCTGTTAGTTCCAGGGCTAAAAAAAAGTAGTGTTTCTTATTACACGGTCAGCCAATTAAATGATTGAAGTATTTAAGAACAGAAAAGAGTTGAGTTATAAAAGATACTAGTCAAAGTTATCTCCTCTGAGAGTCATGAATTTCATTATACTGCCAGACCTTATGGTGAATGAAGTGAAGTTGTCATTTTTAGGGTGGAAAGTAGATGCTATTCAGAGGACCCGGTATGCTGATAAGCATACTTTTCCACTCAGTGAGGAAGGCAATAGTAAACCAACACACTCCTATTTTTATATAGTAAAGCCTTTAGAGGTTCAAACCAGCCTTTCGGCTGACGACCTAACCAACATTATAAAGCTGTATTCCTCATCAGGATTCGTTCTCATATGAAATCAGTCATTACGTTTTTGTGATATCAAATCAAAATGAATGAAATTCTAGCAGTGATTAACGCAGACCGCAGATTAAAGCTTAGAGCAATATTATGTTTAGAGCAATGGATTCAGTTTACTGGTACTAATAATTTATTTGTGTTCTGTTACAGGTTTTGAGTTGGTTAAGTCAAAAAGGAGAAGATTGTCTAAAACGACATTCTCAACTGGCCAGTACACTTCCCGCCATAAAAGAACAGGAATTAGATTTTGAAAAGTTCTACTTCATTTCTATGGTAAGTGAATATTTACAAAATTTTATATCTACTAAAATCTCCATTTTTTTGGTTATAGATGTTTATGCGCTTTGGCTTTAGTGGGATTTTAATTCTTACACTACTGTCTATTTTCTTTACTGAATAAAATTCATTTACGTAATTATAATTAAATTAATAATACGAACTTGCGTAGCATACAAATAAGTATTAATCGGCAATGTTTTTGGGGAATAGATTTCTTTTTTTACTTTCTCTTGCCTATTTGAATATATAGGAAGGAAAGAATTGTTTTCGTTTCGATTTTTCAAAATCGAGTTTTCACCTGATCTACACGTTTTCAGACCCCCTGAACCCAAGAAACATGTTTTTAGAGATTGGTGTGTGTGTGTGTGTATATGTGTGTGTGTGAGTGTGTGTACAGAATATCTCGAGAACGGAACGTTGTACCAACTTGAAACTTAAAACTTAAGTTAAATACTACTACCGAACCCGACACGAACATTTTCATCAAAATCGGTCAACCGTAAGTAGTAGTTTATTCGTATCATTTAAAAAAAATGGTTATTTTGTGATTGCGGTTTTAATATGCATTTTTGCGTGAAAGTGTAGCTATATAACATAAGTTGTAGAGAATTTTAAATCATAAAACTTTAATTAAACATTTTTTGTATAATGCTTAATTTAGCGATTTTCTGTTTTTCTCACGAAAACGTGTAAAAAATCGATTTTTTAAAACTTAAGCGTTAGCATTTTACGACAAAAGTGTATAATAAAATTTATAGGAAATTAAAAGATCTACAACTTTTATTTAGAGCATTTTTTTTTCTACAGAGCCTAGTTTAGCGTGAAAGAGAGATTTTACGTATTTTTAAGCAAACAGGTTGATTTTCATTTTGCGTATTCACTCATGATTAAAATTAGGTTATGTTTATTGAGGTTAGTTGTATTTTTCCTTCTAATGTTAGGTTATATTGTTAATTATTTGCTATGGCAAGAGAAAGTTGTGTTACTGTTTCGCACGAGAATGTTTTTCTTTATTAATCGTATGTATGCAATATCTTAGATATTGTTATTCGTTCAGTCCACGAGAATTTCAACATTGTTTGATGTAACCACATCGTAAATGATACCGAAAACTTAGAGTCCAGCTTGCCAGGACTTACGGTCCAGCAATGCAAATAGCTCTTATGCCAGGGGTTTTGGTTTTGATTCTCGATCGGTTTTTACAATTGCTTTTTTTATTATCCTTTATCGTCTGCATTAGCCCTTGTGTGCATAACAGGATCTAAAACAAAAACAAACTGCACCAAGAAAAATCATTGTAATACTGTAAAATATAAAAATAATTTTTTTGTTTAAAAGTATCGATTATTTTGAAAATAACCCTTATTTGGGAATTACTTACCAGTATATAATTTAGTTTTCGTTACGGTTTCACTAAAATTTACCAATGTGTTTGTTCGTTTGAACGTTTTGACAACTGAAAATGTGTAATTTTGTATGCGATATTGGCTTTATAGTATAGATGAATAATAATTAGTTCTGTAGTTAAGAAACTGGTTTATACAGTAACAAGCTGAGCGATATTTTAACAACCTGCGCGCTACCTGCCTTTCGTTTAATGTAGTTACTTTGAAAGAAAGGACTAAATATAGGATGTTGTTAAAAATTTATTTTTATATTATCGCTATCATAAATTTTATATAGCCTATCTTTTACATTTTAATTTTGTTTTTATGTTTTTTTCTGTATTTTCAAGTGATTTATGTGATTCTTATTGGTTTGTTTGTACAATTTTAATTATAAAACATATTTGATAACCAAGTTTAAAACAGAATATCCATCGAGATATTTATGAACTTCCTATTTCATATGAAAATATGATTATTTAGCAGCTAACATACTTGTTAATGAAGCTTTATTTATAAGCCATTTGGCATTTATTGCCAAATTGACCTGTTTTGTAAGTTAAATACTTTTTTGATATGGGCATTTTCTGTTAATATTTTTTATAACTAGGTTATTATCGGATATAAAATTCTGTTTATGTATCTTATGTTGACATATTTTATTGACTAAAATTACCTTTTTAGGAGGAAATAAATATTGGAGTAATTTATTATCGTGCTCTACCAGTACATGAAAATATAGCCTACATTTTTTATTTGTTCTCTTTCTTTTTGGAGGGGAAAGGTTACTGTCGAACCAGTAATAACTTTGTTCGTATTGTTAATAGGTTAATAACATTTGATTTGATTTGGAAACTTACCGGTTAAACTCGAGGCATCAATTTCGTAATAGACTACTTTTTGGCACACTATCAGATGTTCATCAATATTCCCCCCTAATTTTTGTCTTGTATGGGACCAATTTTAGACCACGTGAGGTGAATTTCAGACGTTTCTGAAATCTTCTTTTGTAGCCCACATTCTCAGAATTCATTCACTGTAGGTTTTTCTTCTCTCTTCCTAACACCCGTGTATTGTTTTTCCTCTTCATGGTAGCCTGTAAATTCCGTAATCAGTTTGAATTTGATTCGGTTCGTTATCTTTTCTCAGTTTATTCCGGTTTTCTCAATATTCTTTCTGACTTCTTTAAACCGATCGATTCTATTGTAGTGTAGTGTCATAAATTTTTTTTCGATTGGTTGTAGCCTATTCCATTTTGTACAGGTGTCCGTAAAATTGTAGTCTTATTTTTCTAACCGTTTCCACTAATCGTTCATTTCCATTGTACAGTTCTTCTCTACCTCGTAACTTATATTGTCCGTTTGCTATCTTCGGACCCATTCTCTTGGAGAGGATATTTCTTTTAAATTCCTTCGCTTATATCAGACCAACCGGCCTTCCCGGTCATTGTAAGGCACTCACTCGCGTACAAAAACACATACATTAATATTCTCCCTTAAATATTTAACAAAATTCAAAATGAAGAAATATCAAATCTCTTACACGCATTTAAATGGAAAAACATCAAATTTTCTACGGTGTCTAATCATTTTTTTATTTAAAAACGCCAAAAGCTTTCCGCAAATAGTTCTGTAACGTGAGCACCAAAAAAAGTAGGCTAGTAGTTTCTTTTTATTCTCAGTAATCTTTGTTATTTTAGTTCATTTAAAATCGAATCAAAAGTTTGATCATTAGCGATTACATTGGATTAAGGAACTTCGTTTTTAAATGTATAATAATATTTTTATACCTTAGCTGCGAATCGAACGCGGGACTTTCTGCTTTGAAGCGTAGCGAGCTTACCACTAAGCATATTTTTCAAAATTATGATTTCGTTTTTTCATTGCATATTTATAATGTTTCGTATTCGTTTTTCATTTATTTATTTTTATTTTATACAGTAATTAACTATTCATTTTTATATAAGTAGATATTTCAAGAAACATTAAAGAGTATTTATTTATAAATATTTTAAAGGTTTTTATTTATCATTTGGAATTATCTACTCTTGTCAATTACCAAATTTGATCGTTTATTTTGCGATAGATGTTTGGGAGGAGTAAACATGACTTTTCACAGAAACCTAATGGTTTCTGTTAATGACTGATTATTATCAGCTGGTTGCCTTAGAAATCAGACTGAGGTGTCTCCAAAACCGTTTGTTAATTAAGTTGCATGTCTAGAGATAAATTAATAAATATTATTATGTGTATTACCAAATATAAAATAAAGTATGACGAAACAACACAATCGAATATAAAATATTAGAAATTGTTGTAAACATATTAAGATTTTGATTCGCATCATTCATCCGAGCTTTCTCTATTTGTCTGGATTATAAAATTATTTGCCAGGTTAAACGAAAATCAAGTAAACTATTATGTATATGATAGTAAGGGATACAGAATTTAAACTGTGTCTATTACATTGTTTTATTTGTGTATGTGTAAGGATTTTCCTATACATTATTTCATTTATTTTTAAATAGAATTAACAATTACGTCTACCGCCGAATAAAAATGTGTCATTCTATTTCTATTAACCGACATTTTTTTTTTATTTTTTACTTCCCATTAAATAAACCTTACCATCAAATAAACCTAAAATAAACCTTTTCAGAGTTAGCCTGAACGACAACGAAAGCCGATTTTTATATTTCAGTTACACCAATGGTCGTATTTGGTTAGTTTGTTGATGGTTTTTTTTTGAGTCAATCATTCTTATATCATAGAAATATATAGCTAAAATACAGAACTAAAAACCTAGCATGTAACATCAGCCTTTTCAATCCAATTTTATTTTTGTTTAGCTTTTATTTTTTATCGGGAACTGTTCATATTGACTACCACCCAATTTTTCGCTGCTTTTATGCTGCATTTTTGACTTAGATTAGACCTGAATTTGAACAGGTATTACCTGGAGAGTTTGTTAAAGAATAGTTGTCAGCCGGTCACCATTTATAAAGTTGCTTGCCCAACTGGTGTTACGTAATAATTAATTGCGCCTCTCTACCAGCTAACTGACTGATCGGGCCCAAAGCCCTCAATCCAATACAAATTATATATTTCTTAAATAAAATTGACATGCCATTCAGATTTATCAATCCTGGCGAGTCATTAAACAATATTTTTAAATGCTGCAAAATTTTTAATTTCTGTTTTTTAATACTTTTTGTGTTTATTCGTTAAATTTAGCTTAAGTTTGTAATTTTTTTTATATTTTTTTTCATTGCACAACGTGTATATCGTTTTTAATTAAAAAAGTTTTGATAAAAAAAATCGTTCGTGGATAATTATTGTTTTATAGTGCCTTTGTAGTACTTTGCAGGCAAAAGCGGATGCAGAGCTGTACGTGTAGTTGCATACCTGTGGCTGGAAGGCGTAATGTACTGAACAAAGTACATTATAACATTCCCATTCTCCAGTATTTTTTGTAGTTTAATTTTCAATTCTACTTTACATAGGTAGTAGTTTAAATTTTCGGCAATTAATTAAGATAATTAACGGTTGTTATTACTACTGTAACGTATTTTTATTTTATTATTATTAAATTCGGTTGTTTTTAATTTACTTAGTAGCCTTCTATGTAATGAAGTTTTAAACTACCGAGCCTAAAATTACTTAATAAAAAAAATTGTTAATTATACACTTTATGTGTTTTTTTTTTTTGAAAACCTATTATGTCGCTTTGTTAAAGCCAATTTTCTCTGCTTTTCTTATAATTTTAAATTTATTGGTATCTAATTAAAGGGAGTAACTGTATTTTAATCTAGTTGTAAAGTATTATTCATAAACTACGAAGCCTTTTTTTTTTTTGATTTGCTTAGTTGTCAGCCTTCATTTTTTTTGACTAATTTTATATCTGGTATAATAGCCCTGTACACTTGCAAAACCTCGATGCCATCACTTTTTGCTTGACGTTATGCGGAAATAGGTCTGCTTTGATCCATTCTCCATATTCAGATTCTAAAATATCATTTCTGTATTTATGGTGAACTAAAAAACCAGTTCCATTTTTTCCGGATACTTCTCCGAAATAGAAAAGTATAAATTTTCTTTTCCTCTCAATTATTTTTTCACCTTGTCTTCTTATTTCCGATAATCCTAATATGTCAATATCACATTGCTTAAAGCTTGTTCAAGTTCTACAATTTGTTCTTCAGATATTAAAGATCTTACATTAAGGTGTCGAATGTACTATAATTTACTTTATAGTTTTTGTTTCATCGTGAAGTGGTGCGTATTGCTGAGTTATTTCTATTCTAGTTGGGAGGTATTGGTCTCTTGCCCCCTTGCTGACCAAACGTTCTGGGGGTGTTAGGCATCTAATAGTATTAATAAAATATTCGTTTTCAATTTCTCTTTTTCGATACAGTTTATCAGTAAATTGAGAAGTATCAAGGTTCTGAGTTATTCGGAGTTTTCTAGGTTATTCGGAGATGAGGTTTTACTGAATCTCAATACCAGGGATAATACCATCATTGTATCTAATAAATAATTTTTGGTAGTTTTGTTAGTCTTCAAAAATCTTTTAGCCTACTTATCTCTTGAGGATTATTTTGAATTGGAGTAAGTTTTTCTGAGTACAGCTAGAATGAGTCAGTTAGCTGTTGGTATTATTCTTCTTCTTTTCTAGATGCCCTGTTCTCTGAAAACGTTAACTGCTGTCAAGGCCACATAATTTTTGTTGACTGGCCATTGATAAAGGGTAACTGATCTCGCAAAATACCTTACTTTATTACAAACAAATACTTTAACCATGATATACTACGTTAGCTTGAACCACGCTTATAATTGATCTTTTCCTGCATCTTATTTTGCAACAATCTGTAGTTCTCGCCTCTTATCATATAACCAAAGTACTCCAGTTTTTTACGTTTCACAATACTCACAACTTCGGTGTTATTTGTTCTATTTGTCCTTGACACCCACAACAATCTCTTGTAATGCCACATTTTGAAGGCATTGAGTTCTTTTTATCTTAGTTTAGTTCACCGTCCAAGCTATTGCCCTATTCAGTAACATCAAAAGCTAACAACAGCAGATCAATCTGCTACAGCTAGTATTCTTATTGGTTAAAAAATCTTCTTTTTCTTGTAACATCTCTTGAGTGGCCTCCCAAAATCTCTCCTCCTCTCCGGCTTGTATTTCTAAGCGTTGAGGGGAATCCTTTTCTCAGATATTCTCTTTACGAGGTTAGAAAATATTGTTCTTTATATAACATCAGTATGTCACGAAACCGACGATATTATTTTACACTTTAAATGACACATTCACTCATTTATCACAGGGACTAGTAGTAAATGCGATAAATTCTGTAGTTTCCTTGCACCAATGTATAAGAATAAAAATTATTTCTAAGCTCTGGATAATAACAATTTAAGATTATGTACCTTTAACATTCCTTCGCCATACGGTGTACAATTCTATTCTCTAATTTATAATAATTATAAATTAAACACCTCTATTGCTGAATATCTAATAACTAGATATTCACCTCTATTGCTGAATATCTAGTTATTAGATATTCAGCAAAAGAGGTGTTACAAAGAATACAACAAGAAAACATACCAGAATTTTTTTTATTTTATGATATTGTAATAAATATCCAAGACTTGACGAGAAAAATAATTTATCTTTATCTTTAATCACAATTTAAATTCAAGAATGTCATTAAAATTTGTGATGAGTTATTAAGGTGTACTATAACAATTCTTTTAATTCACTTTCTAGTTGAGTAGAGGAAAAACAGAATTGAATCCGCATCAGCTAAGTGAAATGTCTTGTTTCCGACAGTGATTACTATAAATTCACAACGACATTTCTTTTTGTGTCGCTTTATTTCACTCTCTCTAATAAGATTTACATTGACCTTGTGTATGCATGTGTTTGTGTGTACGGATACCTTGTGATATATCTTTATTTAGTTTCAAACTGAAGATGGATAAAAATTGTACAATACCTTTCTTACAGATTTCACTTTTTTATTTATTTAGACAGTTGGTGGTATTCACTTATATTAAATCATTTAACCGCTAGTTATTCTGTCTTCGTAATATTCTTGTTGTTTGTTATTCTTGAATTAGTAAAGATTTCAAAACACATTAGATTATCTTAGTATTAAAACAAAAATGTGGCTAACGTGATGCTATGATTTCTCGGTTATGTTTTATGGTGTGGAGTCTTGGACGCTTAAAGATTTAACACGTTGAGTGCTATGTGACTCAAATATGTGTCTTTAAAAATGGGCCATGTGCGTCAAAAATTAATCACAGTACATAACTCATTTTTAAGTCGTGTGTTACTAATGTGGTTTCAACAGCTATGACTTCAGAGAGTAGTGACATTGTACTCATAGCTTGTTCAAATAGTTGGCCTTTTTCAAATAATAGGATATTGCGTGTACAGGTAGTTTTACTTGTTGTCCTGTACTAGAATGCTGCTGTTATTTTTAATTTTATTATTTATTTTGCTTATTTTTTGGTTGATTGAAACAGTCTAGAGTACTTTGTAACTAAATTCAGTTGTCTATTACATTTTTTATTGTAACACAAAAATGGGTCACATGGCTCTGAAATGTAAAATCATTCCAGCAGGCCATGCGGCCCAAAAGTGTGTCATAACTTTATTTTACAAAAAAAATTAGTATTTTTTTATTAAATAAAAAAAGTAAAATAACAAAAAAATGAATAAAATGTGAAAAATAAAAAAATTACGATGGCCCCGTTGTATCATAAAATTTAGTGTGGCAGTCAACGTGTTAACGAGTAAAAACAGATTTAAAGCGTTTTAGATGTGCCTATACAGAAGGATGCTGAGAATTTTCTGGGTGAATCGTGTTTTTTATGAGGAGGTACTGGGGTGCATGCAGAAATCAAAGAAAGTCGTAAACACGATAAACATTAGGAAGCTCCAGTATTTGGGAGATAAAATCCAAAACGAAAAAGATATGGGTTGCTCCAATCTATATAACAAGGAAGAATAGCTGGACAACGTTGTGTAAGGAGAAGATGTATTTCCTGGTCGAAAAATCTCAGAATATAGTTTTTGAAACAATAATACAACTATTTTGAGTAGGAGTAAATAAAGTTCAGATTGTTATTATGGTGGCCAACATCCGGAACGGATAGGAACCGATAGAAGAAAAAGAATATTCCTGTTCACCACGGATGATCATCTGCAGATTTATTTGAATTTCTATTAAAACTACTCGTATTTCAGTTTATTAAACATTTTTTCTACCCTTAACAGACAGGTGGAGTGTCAATTTGTTTTTACACTCAATCTGTCCGTTGCAGGGCTAAAATAAATAGTTCTGTTTCTTATCACATGGTCAGCCAATTAAATGACTGAATCATTTAAGAACAGAAGAGGTAGAGGTGCAAAAGACACTAATCAGAGTTGCCTCCTCTGAAAGTAATGAATTTCATTATACAGCCAGACCCTGTGGGGAATGAAGTGAAGGTGTCATTTGCAGAGTGGAAAATCTGTGCTTTTCAGAGGGCCTGGCATGCTGATAAGCGTAATTTTTCACTCAGTGAGGAAGGCAGTGGTAAACCACCTCTCTCCTTGTTTTACTTAGTAAAACCTCTACAGGTTCAAACCAGCCTTTCGGCTGATGACCTAAACAACAACAAACATTTTTTATTAGTCTAACAGTTAATTTAACTGTTAGTTTTACCTTGTGATGTTGTTAGTGGATTTAGACATTGTGATGATAATTTTTGTGTACTCTACTTGAATACTGCTCTTGATTGCTGAATATCATATATTCAGTAATATTGTTTTTATTCTTTAAGCAGAAGTTTCTAAGATACTTGGATATGATCTTCCCATTGGTTTTAGTTTTGTCCTATATTTTCTACAGAATTCTGTAATTGTTTTAGTAAATCATTCTCTTGTTGTTGGTTAGGTAATCAGCCGAAAAGTTGGTTTGAACCTCTTGAGGCTTTACTAAGTAAAACGAGGAGTTAGGTGGTTTACCCTGCAAATGACACATTCACTTCATTCACCACAGGGTCTGGCTGTATAATGAAATCAATAACTCTCAGAGATGATAAAGCTGACTAGTGTCTTTTACACCTTTACCTCTTCTGTTCATAAATGCTTCAGTCAGATAATAAGCTGACACTGTGATAAGAAATAGAACTATTTTTTTTGTTTTTTCCTTAGAATTTTTTTCTAAAGAATCTAAAAAAAATTCTGGATTTGATTTTCTGAGTAAAATCTTTAGAATTATAGGATAATTTATTGCTCATGACTGGCAGGTGGAGTGTAAAATTATTTAAATTCGATCTCCTAGTTTCAGGGCTGCAAAAAATTGTTATAATTCTTATTACATTATCAGCCAATTATCTGACTGAAGCATTTAAGAATAAAAGATAGTTAGGTGTAAAAGACACCAATCAGAGTTATCACCTCTGATAGTAATGAATTTCATTTTACAGATAGAGCCTGTGGTGAATGAAGTGAATGTTTTATTTACAGGGAGGAAAGTAGGTGCTTTTCTTATCATGCTGATAAGCTTACTCATCCAATCAGTGAGGACAGCAATGGTAAACGAACTCACTCCACGTTTTACTTAGTAAAGCCTCTATCTAGAGGTTCAAACCAACTTTTCGGCTGATGAACAATATCATGAATTTTGAAAATTTTAAAGTGTACCTCCAGACGACTTGAAGGAATAATCGAAACATGTTTAACCAGTTGGTTAATTCTTCTTCAGAAAACAAATTTCCAATTTTATGTATAACGGAAAATGATTCCCGTTCATAATGCTCACCGTTAGCGAGTTACTGAACCTATAAAATAGAATCAGCTCTACGCTATAAAATGGTATTGAAAATACAGTAACTAGTTTCAGAAAATGAAACAATTAAATTTAGTAATATGTAATAACCAATGACTTAATTATGATATGCCTTATTAAAAGCTATCACTAAAGGAAAACAAAGTCGTAAAATATGATACGTAGTGTGCAAGGGATATAGAAACGTCTTGATTAAGTAAATGTTCTGTTAGAATTTATACTAAAATGAACGTTACATGAATAATGACTTATGGTGATATGTAATTAGATATCATCTCACTAGAGTTTGTTGACCTTTTAATGAAATAACATCAGAACGCTAAAACGTGATTTAGTTATAAAATTCATTCAAAGCTTTCTGTACCAAGTATTAATAGAGTTATCTTCTCGTTTTTATTTAAAAAAACTTACTAATGGATTGTAATAATGTATACTATGATAAAGTACGAAGCTAAATTAACTGGTAAAATACAGGAAATTTTATTTCATTCATGCCATGTCATGGATAACTATATTTTAAATTTGAAATGTGAATTTTTAAGTAAATTACCCAAGGTAACAGAGTTATTTATGAATACTGAATATTTTTTAATCTACTAATACAAGTTGCATGTTTTTCTATGAAATAAATTTCCCTAATTTTTCAATTTGGATAAACTGTTTGTGTTATTCCCTTAAGAGAATGGCGGTTGTTTTTAAATAAATTTCTATTTCAGATTGTAGTACTCGTTTAAAACTATTTTTTGAAAGAACAGGTTAGTCTTCTTTAAATATATTAACTTATTCTATTTTCACTTTACGAGGTGTGGCTATTAAATAACGAGACTGACGTAAATTTAATTTTATACATAATCACTTATTCTCACCTTCAATATACACTCCTTCTCTATCCCTACAACCTGTAGGTAAAATCTGGTGAATAAGGTGGGTGTTCAAACACTGAGATGCTGTACTTGGCTAGAAACCTCTTGGCAGATAACGCAGAATGAGCTGGCGCCTTGTCTTGGTGGAGAACCCATGATTTAGGATTTTCCATTACCGGACCCGACAGGAACATTTTCATCAAAATCGGTCAACCGGAAGTAGTAGTTTATTCGTGTCATTTTTCACTTTTTTGCAAGTTTCTAAAAAACGGCTCCTACTATTTTTTAAAAAATCGCCTCATTTACTACATTTTTTATGCTCTACAAGATAGGGTAGGCCTCATGACTGCTGAAATTCTTGGGGAGGTTGTTTTCTCGTTAAAAAAATAGTTTTTTAAGATTTCGAATTATGCATTTTAACGAAAAAATGTACATATATATAATAAAAGTTGTAAACAATTTAAAATCCTACAACTTTTATTTTAAACATTATTTTGTGTAACGCTTAGTTTAGCGGTAATTAGCGATTTTCTGATTTTTCTCACGAAAACGTGTTAAAAAAATCAATATTTTTTTAAGATTTCAGCTTTAGTTTGCATTTTACGACAAAGGTGTATAATAAATGTATAGGAAATTTAAAAAATCTACAACTTCTTATAGATCATTTTTTTCTACTGAGTCTAGTTTAGCATGAAAGCGTGATTTTCCGTATTTTTAAGCCAAACTGAGGTTGATTTTCATTTTGCGTCTTTCACCCATGATTAAAATAGGGTTACGTTTTTGAGGTTAGTTTTTTTGTTTATTTCTAATGTTTTATTACTAATGTTAGGATATATTGTTCATTATTTACATTGGCAATAGAAAGTCGTGTGAGTGTTTTACAGCAGATTTTTTGCTTATAATTTTTTTCCGTTCAGTTTGTTTCTTTTACTTTAAGTAAGTAAATAAATCGGTGCGTAGTTGTCAATGAAGTCTGAGAATTCGTATTCTATTGAATATGTCATGTTAAGAACGTATTTAATACTAAACTGATTATTTATTTATATTCTGGTGAAGTCGTTTAAATTTTTATTACGTTGTTCCGGTCGGAAGTTCTACCTAAATGAGGAAACGGTCAACTTTAGTAAACGCATTAAATCAACGATATGTTTACAAAAATGTTGTGAAAGGCCCACTTAACGATTAGTCGGTCTACTTTACCATTTTAAATGTATTTTTATGTTGATGTCATTTCAATAGGAAATCTTTAAGTTTTAACTTACCTCTTTTTTAAATCCTATCTTTAAGTCTACTACTTTACTTTTCTTCTTCGAATCTCTTTCGTTACACTTTCTGTGTCAAAAACAAACAGACAGTTAACTTTTAAGATTTTAAATAGTCTTGTATAATTTATCACCTTATCCGTGTATGGAACAGTAGATATTTACTTGTTCCAGATTCATTCATTTACATAAGTGTGACATATTTGGTTTAAACTATAAACAATACAAATTGTTACATGAAGGTCATTTAGAAAGAGAGAACGGATGTTTCGTTAACGATGTCAAGTACTGTTTGTTGGTCTGACTACTATTTTCCAAGTCTTTGTGAAGAGTTTGGAAATGTAGTTACATAAAACGATTTGTTTGTAACAGATCAAAGAACTTCTGATTTCAGTCTGTGCGGTTGAATTGTTATAGGACCTTTATAAAGACAGATTGGACTTTCTGGAAACTTGTTCAAATAGACTTTCTAGTGTAATTAGCTTCTTGTTTACCGGAAAGTACAAAGAAAATTCAATTGGTATCTAAATTGATTTCCTTAATTTATTGTATTTTAAATCTTATGAAGAATATTGACTACTTATTCATGGCTTATCAACACATCATTACGTCTTGTTATTGTTTAGGTCAACAGCCGAAAGGCTGGTTTGAACCTCTAGAGGTTTTACTAAGTAAAAACGAGGAGTAAGGTGGTTTACAATTGCCTTCCTCACTGAGTTGAAAGAGTATGCTTATCAGCATGCCAGGGCCTCCGAAAAGCACTCACTTTCCACCCTGCAAATGACACCTTCACTTCATTCACCACAGGGTCTGGCTGCATAGTGAAATTCATTACTCTCAGAGGAGATAACTCTGACTACTGTCTTTTACACCTCTACCTCTTCTGTTCTTAAATAGTTCAGTCATATAAGTGGCTGACTATGTGATAAGAAACAGAACTATTTTTTTTAGCCCTGGACCAAACAGATAGAGTGCAAAAATTAAAATCACACTCCACCTGCCTGTTTTGGGCACTACGTCTTATAAATACAAAATTTTACATTTACTTCATTGATGTCTTTCTACGTACAATTTTGCAAAAACATTACGCTTTTTTAGATTTAAAACCATAAGGTAGATTTATCATTCTGTATTTTTTTTATGAAGTACGGACATTTAAAGCTCTCGCGAAGTACTAAATAATCGTCCATTTATTTAAGCGACATTCACTCTACGTAGACGAACGTGCCCACCAGTTGTACTTAATGACATTTTGATGCTACAGTCAGAAGATGTGAAGTACATGGGACTTCATCTGGACCGCCGACTGACGTGGAAGAAACACATTTTGACGAAAGACAATTGGACTTAAAATTGAGAAATATTTTTTGGTTAACTGGGAGACGCTCACAACCTGTCAACTGAATCAAAACTGTTGCTATAAAAGACAATATTTAAGCCGGTGTTGACGTACGGGATACAACTCTGGCGAACAACAAAAAATACCAATATTGACATTTTAGAACGTTTTCAAACAAAATTTTTACGACCATCTCTTAGGATACCATAGTACATACGAAAAAATATATCTATAACGACATACGACTTAACTCAGTAAGACAGGAAATTACACGATTTAGCAAAACATACGAACAAAGGCTAAACGGACATCCAAATCATCTCGCGATAAACCTACTGGACAACGGTGACTATACATTTACAAGACTTAACAGATACAATGAGTTGGATTTACTTAACAGATCCGAACACAATTAACTTTTTATTTTCGATACCTATTTTTATGTGTATAAATATTTTCTTTATTTTAATTTTGAATCATTTCAAAATTAATTTCTAAAATTACAAAAAGTTATCTGTAATTATTATTATTACAACTTTTATTACAATTAATACCGCTGTTACAACTCCTTCATGTAGTAAACCAGAAATTTCATTGAAAATTACTGAATTTCATAAATAACTTCTGGAAAACTTTAAATAGATTTAAGTGGAACTAATAAAATCTAGTTTTCCTGAATGACTGCCAAAAACTGGTATAAATCTATCTATGGTATAAATTAATTTGATATACGCGTGTTACATTTTTAGTATTATTTATTGGTTAAATTTATTTACTGTAAAAATTACGTTTTACACAAATACAAAAGTTTTTTTTTATAACTTTACCGTTGTTCGTAAATACAAGATAATATAAATATAGCATATTATCATAGTAATATCTATCTAGTAATATCTATCGTATCTGGGTTAAATACAACGTCTGTATGGATTCTGTCAGTAGTACGTTAACAAATTTAAGAAACAAATTGTAAACAAAATTTAAAAACAAATTTGTTTACTGATAGTTTCTTATATTTTATTTTTAGCGTGTTAGTAGGTAAAATTTTAAACTAGAAAAGTGAAGTTAATTCGTGTATTTGTATTTTGCAGATGCTGTTTAAAAAAATCGAACAGAAAGAGGTTAGCGAACTGATATATGGTACTAAACAGACGTTTCAAATTTAAACATTGTTATTTCCGGTCAAAAATAACTAACAAGTTTGGTTTTAAAACTTTTATACACTCTTATTCTGTAGACTTAACATAATTCCAATGCGTATCTTGCTTTACACAGATCTTATGTAAATAGTAGCTACTAATAATTTTTTTTTTAAATCGCTTACGTTATCGGTACATACTTTACATAAAAATTAAGTAATAACATTTTTTATCATTTATTACCTTGACCGATATTGATGTTTCCATTACGAAAATAAGAAAATAATTATTTTATTTCATTATGTGCAATTTTCGGCCTACCTGTATGTCAGTTGTATAGAATTATTGAACTGGTTGTGTTGCGGCTTATAATATAGAAAATCATTAATTTCCTCAAAGCTAAAATTAGGTGGTGATTAATTGGGGTTTCAAATTGCTAAAATTTTTACACCCTAGCCAGGAATCTAACCGCTTGGGCTTTTCTTTTTTTAGTCTAACACGCTGATTACTATGCCACGGAGGTGGCCAGTTTTGGTAATCCATGAAATCAGTTTTTTATTTTGTTTTTTTTTTTAGTTTTATAGAAAAGAAATTCGGTATAAAATAATAACATTGGTTTGTATGTGTTAAAATTTCTAGACACCAGCTGTGAGTCCAATCCAAAATGTCCGGCTTTGTAGTGAATCACGTTAACCTCTATTCAATGGAAGCGGCTAGTTTTTTTAAATTTATTAAGTTTATTTTTTTGTTTTTTAGTCATAACTATGCAAATGCAGTGGAAAAATTTCCGAACACCAGTTCTGAATTGAATGTGGAGATCAGATCGCGAATATTGAACAAGCCCATACTGTATTTAGAAGGATGAGTAAAATTTTCTTCATTTGAGGGGACAGATTTTTTCCTGGTTGAGAATTCTTCGGGGCTCGTGTGGTGTGAGTTCGGTTACTCTTTCTCATTGGATAGTTAACAAGACTCATGAGGCCTTGTTGGTGCCGCCAATGTTATATGAGGAAAGGCACCTATAAAAGACTTCGTCCTGAAATTTATTTTAAGGTAGCAATTTTGAAAGATTCTTGTTTTTGCAATGAGAATTAGACTTTAAAGCTCACGAGTTTTCATTGAATTACTTTTGTTGTTATTTAGGTCAACAGCCGAAAGGCTGGTTATTTGTTATACCATTATTATTCATGGCAGTAAATGAAATAAATTAAGGAAGTTTCTTAAAAAATATTTTTCGGTTTGCTTTTAAATTTAGCAAATTTATTTTAAATTTTTTTCTTACGAAATTTAATTAAAATTTCGTAAGAGGATTAACGAACGTTTTTGTAGTCAAGTTTCTTTGAATCATAATTGTTTCTTGTTGTAGGATAAATTATTCTCAAGTGAACTTTTGTTATATGTCTTTTATGTGCTCGTATACGATGTAGTCTTGAACCTTGGATAAAGCCATCACAAGGAAACTATAAGAATTCGAGGTGTGGCTGTGTACGGATGAATGTTAAGGGAGGGTCTCATGGACTGCTCGGATGCCAAATATAGAGATTCTCAGGAGAATGAAGAAAGAAAGATGTGGAGGTCATTTACACCATCAAGTGTAGGAATTCCCAATATTTTGCACATATCATACGGAATGATTCGCGGTATTCGTCTCTACAGGCCAATTTGCAGGGAAAATATATGAAAAACGTGGACCTGGTAGAAGAAGGATGTGTCATTTACACAGTGGAAAATATGTGCTTTTCAGAGGATCCGGCATGCTGATAAGCGTACTTTTCCACTCAGTGAGGAAGGCATGGTAAACAACCTCACTCCTCGTTCAAAACCTGAGAACTTGGTTTGAAAAGAGCTCAAAAGAGCCATTTCACAGTTCAACGAACTAAGTGAGAATTGCTATGGTGGTCGCCAACATTCTGAACGGATAGGCACCTGAAGAAGGAGAAATTCTTCGATATCTACTTTATGCAAGTATTTTATAACCATGAGAAAAGTACACGTATCTGTTTAACTTATAGTACAAAAATTTTGTCGATTAAGGTATTAGATAATCGCGAAAATGAAAAAAAATATTGCGTAAAATTTTAAATACTGTGGTTACAGTAGGTTTCTTAAAAAACGGTATGTAACAGTACACGTACAATTTGAACACCGTAAAGTAGGACGAAGATTTTATTTGTAAATTATTAACCTATAAATCATCAAATTTGTAAAAATACTGGAAGCAATGCGTTACTGATTATACTCGTGCCGCACCGGAATTACACTTCTTTAACGATCAATAAGAAATACATTTGGTTCCATTGAAGACAAGACAGTTCTGGTATACGACCCCGTTAAAGTGATTTGAAGTCGATGGCCCATACTGTTAGTATTCTTGTAGTAGTAATAAAAACACCACATCCTACCCAAGAAAGAAACATAGTATTCCTTTTACAAGTTGACGTTTTTGTGTTGATTTAACATTTTCCTATAATGTTTTTTGATTTTATTTTTTAGTGTAACTGTTAGTGTACAAATAAATTTGTGAGTTAATTTATTCGTGATGTATAATTTTCTTTTTAAGATGTTTTCCAGTTTGACTGTATCATTGCATTAATTCATTGACAGAATTGAAATAGTTGGAACAAACAGGAAGCATCAAAATGTACAATTTTTTAGAAGTTGTTAAGAATTTATTGTTGTGTAGGTAATTGTCCAGACAAGCTGAACTACTTTGAGAAAAAAATCAGTTGGTTTTTTTCAATATCATTTCCTGGAGAAATATAAATAATTGAAGAATTATACTATGATGCAAAATCTTAGTTGAGTGATTAAGCAAGTGAGTCAATGAGTGGTATTTCAAATTTATATGTAGTGATTTAGACTTTAGTTTGAGTCAGTAAGATTTTTGTAATTTTTTCAACCAAAGCTAATTTCTTTTGATCGACAAAAATGTTGTGTTTTCGTATAACTAAAATGTTGATGTTGTTTAGGTCATCAGCCGAAAGGCTGTTTTGATCCTTTGGAGGCTTTACTAAGTAATACGAGGAGTTATGTGGTTTACCATGCCTTCCTCACTAAAATATAGAAAGATTAACTCTCTCAGGAGTTGGTGATAGTCATAAGTACTTTAGATTGAACTGTATATTTGACAAGCATACGACCAAATAGGCTTTAATAGATACATATTTGCCCATAATTGACAGGTGGAGTGTCAAGTAATTTACACTCAATCTGTTAGTTGCAGGGCTAAAATAAATAGTTCTGTTTCTTATCGTATGGTCAGCCAATTAAATGACTGAATTATTTAAGAACAGAAGAAGCAGAGGTGTAAAAGATACTAATCAGAGTTATCTCCCTTAAAAGTTATGAATTTCATTATACAGCCAGACCCTGTGGTGAATAAAGTGAAGGTGTCATTTTCAGAGTGGAAAATATGTGCTTTTTGGCAAGCTGATAAGCGTACTGTTTACTCAGTGAGAATGGCGTTGGTAAACCTCCTCACTCCTCGTTTTACTTAGTAAAACCTCTACAGGTTCAAACCAGCCTTTTGGCTGATGACCTAAACATGAAACATATAGAACTGAAATGTTCTGTTTTAGTGGTAGATAAGAAAGTTTTCCAATTAGACTGTATAGAAGTTTTGTTCCGCTAGTCAATGTCTAGTGTTTTAGTTTTATGTAGTTCAGTCAGGTTAAATGTTTGTCTAGTGTAACCCCTAAATTTAAAACTAAAGAAAGTTTAGTTTTAAAATGAAGTTAACTTGATTTGAATGAGGAATTTCTGAGTTATTTATACCAATAGACGGATACATACCGTAACGGAAACAAAATATGAAATTTGTTTGGGTTTATTTTAATTTTCCATTTGATAAGCTATACCAAAATTTGGTTAACGTAGTGTTCGCATTTATTAGAATATAGCCAAATAAATAAAACAGCTGAAATTTTAAAGTTTTTCCAAGAAATTCCATTCATTCAAACTTTTCTTAGACGTTTGCCACAAAGTATATTAATCGACCTTAATGAAGTCCAGTGTTGTTAGAAAGTTGTAAAAAATAATAAATTGTAACTTGTATAAGGAGTCACAATTTATTTCACCTGTAAATTGAACTGGAAACAGTACCTTTTAATATTTTACTAATGTAACTTAAATTTTAATGCGTTTTTTATTAGTGCGTAGTCGGATAAATGTTTTTATTACAATACATTTATTATTAATGTGAAAATAAACTCTTCCTACTCTTTATTACCTAAGTTTTAAGTTTTACAATATTTTATAATGGATATTAAATACAAGTCGAATTATTTTAAATGTAATTCACAGTGTAAAATTAATTTAAAACGATCAAATTGTAATCATACAAATATCATTTTGTGAACTTATAATAAATATTTAATTTATAGTTTTTGTAATTTAATATAGGTATCTGTTATTTTATCTACCGGATCTGTAAACAACAATCGTAAAACACCGCCCTAATTCATTATCGTCTTTTATAGGACAAGGACACAGCAGTGCTACTTTTTCATATTTTCTGTTTATTTATATATTTATGTATTTGATTATTTATCTTTTATATTTATTTACTTTTTGCAACTGTATTTGAACAAAAAAAATAGTAATTCGTAAATATAATTGTGATTTATTAGACACTTCACTCCCTTGTTTCATTAATTGAACAACAAAATTAATTAAACATTTCTTATTTATATTTTTAGCTTCAGATTACGTTTTAACAAGAGGTTTTCTGACCTGTAAACATAGTTCTGTTCACTTCGCTGTACTAACTTTTTATTTTTATGTAGAAGTATTATGTTTATTACTGTTTGTGAATACAAATACTTTTTCGGATATTTTAGGCAGTTAATCCGTACGTTCAAGTACAGCTTACTTTTCTTAAAAATACAATAACGATTTTTAAGTCGCTACTTTACCGAATATAGGTCTCCTTTGTTGTGTCTCATGCCTGTAATGTTGACAGACTTTTTTTTTACAATTCTGCAACATTATAATCTGTTCACTTGAAATAGAACTATCAGTAATTTTTATAAATGTTCATTAACATGATTACGATTTTATTATAATGTTAATGAAATTGAAAATAGTAATAAATTAGTATTTTTGATAAATACAATGATGACTTTGAAGTAAATCAGTTAAAAAAAAGATAATAAGCGTAAGAATGTTCTTTAAAATCTATAACCTAAATCAAAAACACTAGGCCTATGTCTTTTCAGTCTTGAAAACCCGGTATCAGTGTTATTTAGTTGATTCAGAGCCAGGAAGTTTGGATGATTGTTGAGTCTTTCTTCATATTTACGGCTGAATTTTGATATAGTTTGTTGCACCGAGTCAATATTAAGATCGGCATAGATATATGTGTTTTTGATGTACCACGGAATTTGCAGGGCCCGCCGCAAGAATTTTGTCTGGAAACGTTCGAATATGTTTATGTTTAAAGTCCAGGATGTACCTCACAATTGAAGCCTACATGTCCACATGGGTTTTAAAACTGATTTATATAAAATAATTTTTGATTCGTTTGACAAAAGGAGAGTATTTTTTTGTTGATCTCACCAGTGTAGTTTACGTACTGTCAGCTCAAGTTGTTTCGTTTTAGTTATTATGTGATGTTTCCATGTGAGGCGACGATCTAAATGTAGTCCCAAGTATTTTACTGTTGTGTTGTGACAGATATTGATGATACATATTTCAATATTGCAATATTGTAAACAATAACACGAATTGGACAGGTGTTAAACCATATCTCCAAATTCCTCAGCCAAAGAATCCGTTCCGATTCAGTTCAAACCTTCTGTTTCTCAGAATAATGATTTCAAACAAACTGTTTCTATCTTATATTAATTAAGTATTTTAGCATGACCGTGCCAAAACTTTTAGTCTATTTGTTTGACTATACATTCGAAGCACATTGAGTTATCAATGTGCGGTTTTCGCCATTCAAATTCTCTTAAAATTTCGCATTGAAATAATGTGTCGCATGACCACCTTCCCATTTTAAAAAATAAAATTACATTCAAGATAGCGGACAAAATTTTTTGAATCATCATAAAATAGTATTTTATATTCAAGTGAGATTTCATTTGCATATATCTTGAAATTTCTCTTACATTCAACATACTTTACCGTACAAGGACCTCTGGGACACCAAGTGTGTTGAAATACTTGTTAATTTTTAATCAAAGGTATATTTTTGTGATAATTTTGTCGTATTTTTGTCATATTATTCAGGTGTTGTAAAAGGAAGTAACCACAGATAAACTACTGCAGTTTATCTTTAAGACTAATTTAACGATATCCATCTCACCAGTTTCTTTAACATTACGAGCTCTTTATTTAAGCACCAGAAATAAATCTATTTGGACGTAGAAATAACGTACTTCTTTTCTAATACATTATTTATCGATAGTTTTTGCGTATACCAAGTAAATCTTTTTTACGGGACTAAAAGAGATTGGGTCTCCCAATTGATTTTTCAGCCCATCGTAACATTGGATTATTTGACTTCTCTGTTACACTTTCATTATTTTTTCATAAGTTTTCTGTTGTGTATTTCTCTTTGATTTCCTGAGATTTTTTGTTATAAACTCCCTAAGCTCTTACATTCGTTATTCTTTTACAAATTTAATTTACGTTTATTTAGTTGTGTTGTATACAAAACAAAGAATAGTTGTATAAAATTACTGCAGTAAATTTATATCAAATATTTTTATTAGATGTCAGTTTATGCTGAATAATTAGAAATGTTAAGTTCGTTTTTGTTTACTGTTCATATTTTGAACTCAAAAGATGATTTACAACCAGTATTTCTTACTGTTATTTCATTACACAATAGTTAGAAGTATCATTATTTTATGGTACTAGTAAATTCTTTGTAATTAAGATTTGAAACATGAAAATTACGTCCAAACTACTTAATTGAAATTTGAATTTAGTAAGGACTTCGGCTATTTGATATATTTTTTAAGCTATCTTTAACATTTATGTTCTTTTTCACAATCTTAATTGTAAGTTAAGTATTTCTTAATCTCATTGCAAACTTACCAGTTTCTAAATAGTTTTTATGATTTTTTTTTTAAATACAGCAAAATCTACAATTTATATTTAATTAGAATAATGAGTAGATGAGTTTTCTTTGTTATATCTTGATCGGAGAAAACCCCGAATGGAGAAACTTCGTGGATGTAAGTCGTGTGTTGTCTTATTTAAAAAAAAAGTCCGTAGGATGTCTTTGTTTCAGTCGGCGAGTTTCTTTTGAATTATCTAAGAGTGAGATTGCGAGGTGATTTGTGTGTGATTCGAAGTTTTTTTTTTTGTATTTTCCACTGTACTTGTTTATTTCTTGTCGAACTGTAAGAATGTGTAAATCTCTGTGTAATAGCTTTCGGTATTTTCGTTATGTAGACACCAAGTGCTGTGATTTTTTTAAGTAGTTTTGATTGGAACCTTTGCAGGATTTCAATGTTTGAATAGCTTGCCGAGCCCTATAATACCAATATACCAGTATACCAATAATATATATTTTCTCTCTTTAGTTCTTTATTTACAACTGTAAAATTTGACAACAAGCAAATGAGATGATTAAGATAATAATGTAAATGACATGACAGGCATGAGAGGGGTAGGGCTTCCATTGGTGCCTCCCTAAGAATGAAATTTGGATATAAAATTAGCAGATCTCTACTCCAGCGTCTTTTAAGGCGTCTAGGGGAATTATCAGGTAAATTTAAGGTGGAAAATGAACGCACCAGTTGGTTCTCGTGTTCGTGTGACTTGTGAAGCGTTTGTATAGGTATTCGATAGAATTTTTTACAAGTGGTGTTTTCAAATTTGTATGTAAGGTTTTTTTGCTAACGTAAAGAGGTGCTTTTGCTATAAGGCGTAATATTTTTGACTGGAATGCTTGAATTCGTTGCAAGTTAGAGGGTTTGGTTGAACCGTAAATTTGGGACTCGTAGGTCCATATAGGTTTCAAAAGAAAACAATATATGTGTAATTTTTGTGTCATTGGTAATTTTGATCGTTTTTGAAGTAGGGAATATAGAAGTTTAAGTCGGGAATTCAGTAATAAACGTTTCCGTTTGATATGTGTGCTTCAAGTTAGTCGTTTATCAAATAATAATATAATAATCGTTTACCAATAATATAACTTGAAATTAGTATTAATTTTTAACTTGTCCAACAGATTACGTATTTTGATGATTTCCAGACATTCTTGATATTTATTATTTCTTTTTACATTCTTCTGTATGTATGTAAATACTACTTTTTAACTAGATAACCCCTATTAAAATATATAAATATATTATTTCTTGAATTAATTTAAAGTTTATCTGAAACATTACTATTTAATAGAATAAATTATCGTAATATGTCGTGCCTGAATGGTTATGATGGGATTTTATTATAATGGCTGCAATTTTACGTTGATAGCTTCTTTATCGGAATGTAATTTTTATAATTGTTTATGTTGTCACGTTTAATCGTTACTAGTAAAATTTAATTTGTTTTTCTAATGTCAGTAAATTAATCTGTTAAATATAAACCATTAAAACTAAATAAATGTAATCTATAAACTGTTTTTCTCTTGGGAATATTGTAGAATGCTTATTTTATTGTTTGTGTTTTTTATATAAATCCTTTTCTTTTTAAAACTTAAGTATTTGTTTACACAAAGAAAATGGTTGAACATACAGAAAATAATCAGTAGTTAACTAATAAACAATCTGTATGAACGAGCATTTTATCCTTTCTCATCACAATATTACTGTGATCAATTGTGCTGTTGTAAATCATTATTTGATTCATGATTTCAAGAATCATACTTTTAAGCTTTTATTTTCTATTGTGAAATGGTTTTTTCGAAGAAACCACGCATTGTAATCGTTTTTTTTTGTGAATTTTTTTTTGTTTGAATTTGAACTGGGGTACTTAATGGTGTTAGTTCTAGAATGTCTGTCATTTGGTCATCATAATAAATTTCTTACCCAATCGTTGTGGTTCTTAAAAAATAAACGATTTTGCACCAGCCTTACTTTGATAACGCTGGTGCAAGCATTTACTGGATTTTTTTTCATTGTTTATGGTAATTAGAGATAATCTGAAGCACATATTTATGTCTTTACGAACGTCTATTTTTCATATGTTTTCTCAACAGTGCAAGTTCTCAGTAGAGGTCTTAAAAGATTTTTCTTCTTAATTCCCTCCATTTGCTAATCTACTTCACAAAAGCCTTTCAATACTTTGTGATCTGTACTTTGTTAAATTTAATATGTTTTATTATTTTATTTCGTTCCACATTCTTGGACCATTCGTTGAAAAAAAAATTATGTCAGTTAATTATGTCTCGTATTCGATAAATGTTTGTATTAACACTTTTCCTTTCATTCTCAATAAGGTGTTCGTAAAATTTGAACCTTCAAATTTATAGAAGAACATTTTGGAAAAGAATTTGAACCTTTGAAAAAAAAGAATAAAAAATTAACTTTAAAAAAGGTAATCCATAGAGACCCGTGTGGTTTCCTATATTAATTCTTAAGGCATATTCCCACGACGCTAGTTTACTAGCTGCTAGTACTAGCAGGATTTACTAGCACGTCGGTGACGTTTCTTACGGATCTTGTTAATTATTGCCAGTGCTCTGAAAACATATGTGAGTTGTGTTGAGTATTGCTGTGCAAAGTACAGCTTATTAGCAACAAGCAACGTTTCCAAACGTTCACACCGAGCTAGTTTACTAGCGTTAGTCAATCACATGACTTTTTTTCTCCTACTAATGCTAGTAAAATCAAATATATTCAAAGCCACTAGCGCGATAGTGAATACTAGGGCTTTAACTAAACTAGCTGCTAGTATGTAAGTGGTACATAACTAACAAAACGTTACTTAACAACTTACACATACCATACATTAACAACATCATTCGACAATCTTACAGATGTTTTAAACGGAAACTTCCTGAAAATGAAAACTTTTACATGGACATTTATCTGGTAATCCCCCATGCAGATTTCATAGAAGATGGAGTAGTAACATCTTGTAAAAAATTACCTGTGGGAGTCTTACTTAAGAGTAGTACTGTTTTTCTTGAAGTCATTCACCTCGTATTTTCACAGACCATCACATAAAGTAATCCTGTAATTTACTAATTGTACGGTAAGTTTAAATATTTTAAAACGTTAGTGCCTGTTATAATGATAACATACAGGAAGTTGTGAAATTCTGCTACCTAGGGAGTAAAGTAATAAAGGATGATAGAAGCACAAGTGATATTAAAAGGAGGATTGTTCAAGCTAAAAGAGCCTTTGAAATGAAAAACAGCTTACTGACTACAATATTGATTTACAGATTAGAAAGATTTCTCAAAACACTTTGTTAGAGTAAAGCATTGTACCCGAGTGAAACTTGGGTGATAGGGGCTGGAGAAAGGAAGAGGATAGAAGCTTTTGAAATATGGTGTTATAGGAAAATGTTAAAGATCAGGTGGGTGGACAAAATAAATAATTTAGAGGTTCTTAGACAAGTGGATGAGAGAACTACGTGGAAACATCTTACCAGAAGAAGGGATAGGCTAGTGGGGCATATCTTAAGACATCCAAGTATTAGTCTATTATTAATGGAGGGTAATATTGAGGGAGCGAATTGTAAGGGGAGGCAAATTTAGAATATTTTAACCAAATTACAAAAGATGTAGGGTGTTACAGATATGTAGATATGAAACGACTTGCCCAAGATAGCTTTGAAAACTGTATCAAACCAGTCGAGAGACTGATGACAAAAAATGATAATGATTACTATTATTCAGAAGGTTAATATTATCAGAGGGTCTCACGGTATTCACGTAGGCCTATGTCTTGGTAGTTTTTTATTTCGTAATTATTTTTGTCGTATTTCGTCTAGAACAGTGTTAACGTGTAAGTCATAGTAAATGGTCATGAACCATGGTAATAACATGTAGTTAATGCGAAATTAATTTTTTTCTAATCTGTCATCGTACGTAAAATTAAATTTGCATAACCCCTTACGGTATCTATAGGTATATAATTCAGGTCACTAATAGTTACGTATTAAAATATCTAATCAAGTTTTCTGTCAGTTTCGTAATAAAAGAAATTATAAAATTTTTATTTTATAAATTTTATATACTCATTAGTGCAACTTTCCACAAGTTTTCTTTTTTCACATTCGTAATATATTTTAATTATTAAATTTTTATATTGAAACTTTTACCTTCTTTTTCAAATTTAATTAACAATTTATTTGTTAATGAGAAAATTTCTCTATAAAATTTACATTTTTATCTCCGTTTGTATTTAATTAAATAAACTTTTGTACAAATTTTATGTATGTAAAGCAAATTTTATTGGTAAAAATACATAATATAAAGTAATGTAACTTTAATTAGTTCATTAATTAATTAAATATAATGTGGGCATTAATTACAATATTAAAACAAAATTTAAATAAACATTTTAATTAAATATATAAAAGTGAATTCCACGATTTTAAAATTTCAATTTTCTTTACTTTTTATTTCTATTATTTTTATTAATTTATAAGAAAATGTGATTTAACATCGTTAGTGTCGTATAGTAAAAGTATTAAGGTATTTGAAAGTAAGCTTGGCAGGTATACTTTGTTATTATTGCATGACAGCACTTGGCACACCAGTTAATGTTATTAATATTTACCCTTAGTAGTAACTGTAAGTTATAATACTTATTATTTATTTATATTTATTGTAAATAGGTAAAAAGTGATAGTTGCCTAATATATATTACTCCAATAATAAATGTTGGGTATTTATATATTGTATATTATTTTTCTTTCGCCCTGTCAATTTTTAAAAACAAACATTAATATTTTGTAATGTTATTACCCGTGTTTTATTTATATGTTATTTATTTATTACCGTTCTGTATGTACATTATGCAATTATTGGCACGGATTTATATGTGTTTTACTTTTACATTGTTTGATTTATATTCTTAATGAGGGTGTTTAAATTTTATTGGTTTCTATTTTTATTTGATATGTTAATCTAAGTTTTTTTTTAAGTACGACATATTTGTTTCCTTAACATATACTGTATTGTTGTTTTTATTGCCTTAATGATTTTCTTAAATTTTATTTTACATCTTAAAGGAAATTTTTATCAATGATAAGCCAATCGTATACCTACGAATCTTTTAACGATGCTTATATGAACCTTTAATATTATGGACATCAAATTTTGATCTGGTACAACCAATGGAAATGGCTGGCTCGTGGCGTGATACACAGCGCAACTAGCTTTAACTCTAGGGATCCCAGATTTAAGATCCCTGTTTAGATTTGTAGTTACTTTTATACGGATTTGAATATTAGATAGTGGTTACCGGTGTACTTTGATGATTGGAGTTCAATTAACCATATTCTCTCAGGAATGGTCGGCCTGGGTCTGTACTAGACTACACGTCATACACATTCATCCTCATCTCATTTAGTTTACAAGCTTTTGAAATGTGGTGTTGTAGGAAAATGATAAATATTAGATGGGTGGACAAAATAAGTAATTTAGAGGTTCTTAGACGAGTGGATGATTGAACGATGTGGAAACATCTTACCAGAAGAAGGGATAGGTTAGTTGGGCATATCTTAAGACTTCCAGGTACTGGTCTATCAATAATGGAGGGTAATATTATGGGATTGAATTGTAAGAGGAGGCAAAGTTAGAATATTTAAAGCAAATTACAAAAGATGTAGGGTGTTACAAGTATATAGATATGAAATGACTTGCGCAACGTAGAACAGCTCGTAAACTGCATCAAACCAGTCGAGAGACTGATGAAAAAACAAAAAGAAATAACCTATAATATTTTAGTTGTGCAGAAGCGTGTAACAAGCACCTAAATAATAAGGCAATCCACATAAAATATTCCTCATTCAGATCTGTGAGTTTGAATGTCAGCCGAAATGTTTTAAAGTAAATGTGAAGGTTGCATAAGGCCAAATTTGTAGGTAAAGAATGTAATAATTTTAAAGTTGCTAGGTAGGTATATTGTTAAGTATGAAGTTATCAGCAATAATATTTTTTAATGCACTTTGTTTTAAAAGAACCTGTGTATTGTTACTTTCTCTTTCCGTACATGAATGTATAGGGAAGGAAAGTATTGTTTTCAAGTCACTTTTCGACATTCGATTGGTTTTGTGTATGTAACGTACGATGTTGAAACTTAAAACTTATTTTTTTTGAGCGCCACAAGAGTACCCGACATAGACATTTTCATCAAAATCGGTCTAGCGGAAACAGTAGGTTATTCGTCCGATATTTTCTGAAACTGCTCCTGAGATTTTTTTTTAAAAATCGCCTCATTTATGTTCTAAAAAAGGATGTAAGCACCATGTATGCTAAAATTAGTTGGCTGTGCTCGTGTGTTACTTTTTGCATTTTTATTATTTTAAATAAAAATGTAAATAGCAATATCAAATAGTCTGTATATTTTTGTAAATATTGTATTTTTACGTTTATTTTACAATATAACCCTCCTGAGTTGCTTGTGGTGAAGTTTCTCTTGGGCAGTGGCCTTTAAGGCTTCTCGTTAGGTTACCCGGGAGGAATCGTCACCGCATATTATGTACAAGAGGGTTGTTGCGTGCTTCAAATTTTGGGTATATTGTTATAAATATTTTTTCTTTTGTAAAAAACTCTTGTCTCTTAATGGAGGGCAATTGCCTTACAGTGCCCCCTCTGTGGTTCTGTCCTTACTGTCGTGATGTGTCAAACATTAAGGTCGTCGTTAAACTCGTTGTTAGTTACTTAAAGATACTTGTATTATTATCGGTCGGAGAAGGTTTTTTTTTGTATTGCTTGGATACATTTCATGAGTGGAAGTTATGTGTATTATTGAACACTATACAATATTGGTGTAATACTTGGAAAATTAAACGTAATGCTGAAAAATCACAACACATTACGTTTAATCTCAGACGACAGACTTGTCCCCCAATTTATTTACACAATACACCGATCCCACAAAAAACCTCAGTGAAATACTTAGGACTTTCATTAGACAGAAGACTGACATGGAATCCACATAGCAGACTTAAGAGGCAATCTCTTAACACTCGGTTAAAACTTCTCTACAGTATTATTTACCATAAATATCCTCTTCCAATTACTCAGAAACGTAACTGTTTCAAGGTACTTCTTCGTCTTATTTGGACCTACGGTTCAGTGATCTACGGATCAGCTAAAGTATAAAACATAAAAAGTATTCAGACATTCCAGAACAAAACTTAAAGCATCATCACAGGCTGTCCAACATATGTTAGTAACAAAACGTTACATATAGACCTTAACATCGAAACTGTAGACGAAACAATAAAGAAACTATACGGACGTTTTCATAACAAACTGCACTATCACACAAATCCACAAATTCAGTCATTGTCCGCTCTTCACCTACCACAATTAGAAGACTGAAGAGGCAATGGAATAGAGACCTTTTGTGAATCATCTTAAGGGGTTGCCGCAGGGCGACTACCTTACACCAGTGACATCAAGACAATTATATCAAACTATTGATATTATAACTGCTAGTTGTGTTAAATTGTTACACAGTTGAAGTTTATTTTTCTTAAATAAAGTCAAAAAAAAACAATTATTTTTGACGAAGTCTGTTCTAAAAAAGTGTCACTGATTTTTAATGATCTATTTATTCAGTATTGTATCAATCAAAGTTTGTCAATAGTGATGTAAATTTACCATTTGTCACTTTTCACCTTCCAAATATTTATTAACACCTGTTATAATGATTGACACTGTCGTATATTTTTTTAAATAGAATAACTTTTTTGTCTATTACCGAAATATTTGTAAAAAATTTCCTGAAGCTACATGGTTCATTAAAACTAAAACTATTCTATTTCGTAACCTATTAACTACCATACCTAGTAAACTTCTGCATAAAATAGTTTATCATCAACTGTATCATTTCATTTAAGGTTAAATAAATTTAATTGATTAGTGGGAGATAATAATATTCTTTATGTTTGTATCATTACGTCTAGATTATCGGAATGCAAGGGCGCCCACATCCGCGTCCCAACTTATATAAATCTGTGTCTATATCTACAGAGAAAATGTGTGGTAATAACATGCTTAAAACTATAATGATATAAGCTGGCCTTGTAGAACTTAACTTGTGAGCGTTATTATAACTTGATTGCACATTAACTGCCCACGTCAGTATGATTCCCTTCTAACTAGTTGTACTAAGCTTATTACACTAATTAATAAGGATTCAAAGACAGGGAGAATGAAAAGTTTGTACATTTTAATACTGTTAGTTTATCTGAAGTTCAAAACTCATCAAAATATTTAGTTTTTATTACAAAATTGAATGATATTCTTTAAAATCCTATCCACTATTTTGTATTTGTTCTATTAAATTTCTTTTATGGTGATTTTCAACTGTGAAATATGATAAAACAACTAAATATGTTGATAGTTGGTTTTGATTATTATTGATGAAAAACTAACAAAAATAAAAATAACTTCATCAAAGAAATGCATATCCTACTCTTACCTGATGTTCCAGAAAGGGAGTAAAAAAAATGGAGCTGAAATTTACTTTAGGCTTAATGTCAAAATCCATTTATATATAGCTTATATTTAACTAACTTGGAGCTAACATATCAAACGGAAACGTTTATTACTGAATTCCCGACTTAAACTTCTATATTCCCTACTTTACAAACGATCAAAATTACCAATGGCACAAAAATTAGCATATATTTTTCTCTTTTGAAACCTATGTGGACCTACGGGTCCCAAATTTACGGTTCAACCAAACCCTCTAACTTGCAACGAATTCAAGCATTCCAGTCAAAAACATTACGCCTTATAGCAAATGCACCTCTTTATGTTAGCAACAAAACCTTACATACAGATTTAAAAACGCCACTTGTACAAAATTCCATCGAATACCTATATAAACGCTATCACGACAAGTCACACGAACACGAGAACCCACTGGTGCGTTCACTTTCTACCTTCAATTTACCTGATAAACCCTCTAGACGCCTTAAAAGACGCTGGAGTAGAGACATGCTAATTTAATACACAAATTTCAGTCTTGGGGAGGCACAATGGGGGCCCTACCCCTCTCATGCCTATCATGTCATTTACATTATTATCATAATCATTACATTTGCTTTTTGTAAAATTTTACAGTTGTAAATAAAGAATTAAAGAATATATATATATATATATTATTTTATTGTATTTTGAGTCGCATCAGCTGTTTTGGTTCTCAGCTACTGCTATATGGGTTACGGTACTGTATCGGTGGGTTTTAATATGTAATAATTCCTGACCCTAATAATCTAGTAGTATTCTCTTGAATAATCTTTATTAAGCTTTGATTACACTTGCACTTTTAATAAAACTTCGAATAAGCTTTATTTCGCCCATAACAGGCAGGTGGAGTGTTAAATTATTTGCACTCGATTTGCTGGTTCCAGGGCTACAAAACATTTTTCTGTTTCTTATCACATGGTCAGGCAATTATATGGCTGAACTATGTAAGAACAGAAAAGGTAGAGGTGTAAAAGATACTAGTTAGAGTTATTTCCTCTGAAAATAATGAATTTCATTATACAGCCAGATCCTGTGGTGAATGAAGTGAAGGTGTCATTTTCAGGGTGCAGAGTAGATGCTTTTCGGAGGACGTGGTATGCTGATAAGCATTGGCTACTTTTGTACTCAGTGAGGAAGGAAATTGTAAACTACCTCACTCCTCGTTTTGCTTAGTAAGATCTCTAGAGGTTCAAACCAGCTATTCGGCTGTTGACCTAAACAACAACAAGCTTTGTTATATTGAATCAGTAGTTCTCTATTCCAAAATGTTTTTAAACTAAATACTAAATTTAACACCATTTTTTTCATATCACATGTTTTTTTTTTAATTTTTATTACGGTACTGTACATTGAGCTGCACAGTTTTTGTACATGATATTTAACGGGCTGTGTGAAATTTTACTTTAAGGAGAAGAGGTACCCAGTAGTACATTCTCCGTTTAGTACTGTGGGTGTTGTCCGTTATTTAGACCAAAACGTCTGTACTCCATTTTCACTTTAGAGGTCGCACAGTTGGGAAGTTCTTTGTAGCTAGGTCACGAACTAGTTGGTTTCGATGGTCATTTAGTTGTTCGTGAAATTTACTATAGAAGAACGCTGTTAGTTTCTTTACTGTCGGAATTTTGTAATCGTCGTGTAGGGTTTTATTGCTTACATAAAAAGGAACGTCAGAAGCAAGTCTTAAGAATTTTGATTGAAAGGCCTGGATCGATTTTAAGTTAGTTTAAAAAATGAATTTTAATCTTTAAAAAAAAATGTACTATATTACTGATGAAAAAATCTGCCAATTTTTTCAATGGAAAAATTTAACGGTTTTTAATGACAACGTCTCATTTAGTTCGATAGTGCTACACATATTTTATATTAATTAAAAAACCTGTTTCGAAACAGAACTATCATAATGGAAGTTTCTATAAAATAACTCATCTTTTACCTAAAAGACATTCAATCAAAAGAAAAATATATATGTGTCAGAACAGTGCAGAGAAAAATCATGACTATCAGAGATTTATGATTGACAGTAGACGGTTTATAAGTTTTGTTTGTAAAGTTTGTAGAAATCCCTGTGGTACAACTGAATAATATTAGAATACTAGATAAATAATAATCGCTCGTAAGTGTATGAAATACTAGTTTGATTAAATAGCGAAATTGTTTTTAAGTTTATTTTTTTTTTGCGAATCGATTACAATTACCTAGTTGATTCAACAAATAAAAAATATATTATTTTATATTTTGGCGATCACAGTTGTCTTTGGAAAATAAATTGACACTGTACAAGGTGATGATAAAACCAGTTTGGAGTTATGGAATTGAACTCTGGGGCACAGCAAGTACATCTAATGTAGAAATATTACAAAGATTCCAATCGAAGTTTCTTCGACTTATATGCTGTGCACCTTGGTATGTGCCTAATGAAGTACTCCATCATGACCTGGGCATACCTACGGTGGGAGAAGAAATTAGCAGTCGGAGTGAAAAGTATTTAACCAAGTTGGACACTCATTCCAATCATTTGGCTATAAATCTTCTCGATGACAATATTGAACACCAAAGACTCAAGAAGGCGAGAATATTAGATCTTCCATTCCGTTTCACCTGATCAAAAATGTTTAACCATCCTTTTAAGATCAAAAACACAAAATTATACTGCGGTTGTCAACTCTTATTTATTAATAAACTAAATCTTGCTAACTCTCATTAATCTAAAATTAATCATCTAATAAATTTTCTATCATCAGTTACACAGATCATCAGTATCACGTTTTCATTCGCTCCTTTTCACACCTTCATTCACTTCATCCGTATAAAAAGAAAAAAAATTGTACGTCACCAAGACCAAGAAGAAACCCTTCATCAACTATAACCAAACGATGACATGGAAGCAACGCTGCTGAGTGCTGTCTTCTTCAAGTTTTATTCATCATCAACACATTTACTGAAAGTTTTTGTTAAACTGTTTCTAAATAATTCTTACTGTTAAAAAAAAAAAAAAAAAAAAAAAAAAAATATTTTGTAAACACGACTAAACCCGTTTCAATTAAATCTTGTCTGAATTTTTATTTTTTTATTATTCTATAAAATTCTATCATTACTTTTCATAAAAACTGTATATACCAACTTAATAGGTATTTAAAAAAGTCTTTCACTGTACAAAAAGTATCCTAAAGCTATATAAAATTACAGACTTATCATATTCAACATCTGAATTAACTTTTAACATTTAATTGTATTATGTTTTTCAAAAAAGGTTGCTTTTAAAATTAAATAAAAATAAAGTTGCTTAATAAATAAATAAATAAATAAAAAAAAACAACCTAAATCAAATAAACGTGTTCTGATTGTTATACAGGTATGTATTCGTATTTTTATAAACAATAAATAATTTAATTTTATTTGTGTTTAACAAAGTTATATTTTTAATTAATGTTTGAGTTTCAGTTTTACAAAATGTTACCTTTTATTGGAAGTGGTAGACTACATGCTACTTGAATACTTTAGAGAATGTAATGTTCGTGTAGAATTAATTATATTAAATTTTTAACTTATTAAATTAACAATCTAAACATTTTAATGTTATTAATCCTTGCCAATTATGAATTGTTTTTTTATTATTGTTACCTTCTTCCTGTATGTTAAATTATATATGTATTTCTGTTATTCTGGTTTGTCCAGCGAGATGGAATATTTTACGCGTACCGTAAAAAGTACTAGTATGTATTTTTTTTTCGAATAGTTCTTTAACGAGAGCACGTTAAATCAATATTTAGGGTGTTTCTTCATGTCCTATGCTGCTCCATTCTCTTCCTCACCCACACCTCCTTCATCCTTTGTGATCTGTCCATCCTCAGTTGGTCCATATTGTGAGGTTCACACCTCCTCCTCTCACTCTCCTCCCTAAAGGTCACTCTCTCAACTTTACCCCTAAAAACCTCTCTATTGCATATGTCTTCTGTGGTAATCCCTGCCGTTAAGCAATCTGACAGCGTTTCGGTGAACCATGCTGGCTTAATCTTAAGTTTCATTATCCTCTCATAGACCTGTTTTGCCAGCCGATTATTGTCCATTCTCGCTATATGACCAAAAAACATAAGTCTTCTTTTCCTCATTGTGTGGATAATGTTTTCAACTCTGCTATATATTTCCTTATTTGTTCGGGGTCTATTATACTCTGCATCTAGTTTCCTAGGCCCCAATATACTTCTCATTATTTTCCTTTCTGCGCCCATCACTTTATTTATATCTCCTTTTAGCTTAGTTTTAAGCGTTTCCGCACCATACAACGCTTCTGGCCTTATCACTGTTTCGTAATGTCTGATTTTTGTACCCCATGATAAAACTTTTTTATTGTAAATTCTTCTGGTATTTTTAAAGGCATTACCCATTTTATCTGCTCTTTTCTCAAGACTTATCCTTTCATTGCCATTGATGTTAACCCACTCTCCTAGATATTTAAACACGTTTACTTTCTTGATTTTATTTTGTTGTACAGGTAAGTAATTCATACACTGTTTAACATTTGTTATGAACTCTGTTTTAGGAAACGATATTTGTAGTCCTATTCTTATATTTGTATACTATTCTAATAGTATGTATTTTATTAAACAAAAAGGTAACTTTTGTCCAGCTGACAAATTTTAGATCATTAAAATTGTCACCGGGTTGGTCTAGAGGTAAAGTCGTCGCCTTGAGTCAGCTGTTTAAGAGCTGATTTTCGGAGACGAAGGTTCCTGGTTCAAATCTAAGTAAAGACAGTTACTTTTATTCGGATTTGAATTCTAGACAGTTGTTACCGGTGTACTTTGATGGTTGGGGTTTAATTAACCATACTCTCCCAGGAATGGTCGGCCTGGGTCTGTACAAGACTACACCTCATTTGCATGACACACAATACACATCATCCTCATCTCATTGCGTCATGGGGCCCAAAAAATTAAAATTGTAAAAATAATTTATACTATTATCCGACTGCATTGGCATAGTTGGTAACGTGCTCGTCTCTCATCATGCGGTCGTGGGTTCGAATCCCACTCAGGCACGGCATATTTTCATACGTTACAAAAAAAATCATTTCCTCCTCACACAGTTACACCCCATCGTCGTCGCTAATGACCGGTGCAGTTGATGCGACGTTACATAAATAAATTTAAAAAAATTTATACCATTGTCGCATACTAAGAAATGGACACATGAACATAAATCATTAGTCAACTATTTCGCAGTTGCCATCATTAATCAAAATTATTATTCTCCAAAACATATCGTACACAAATATGGACACCATGTACGTTATCAACATAAAACATTTATCTATTTATACATAAATCTTCTCTTCCCATAACCAGCCCGTTGGCGTAGTAGTTGGCGCAACTGGCTTCTACGCCGGGGTCCCGGGTTCGATTCCCGATCAGGTCTTGCATTTTTTTATCGCTAATTTTCATTATCATTATTATCCACCGTCGGCATTAACAGAAATTGCAGAACAGTCAGATTAAAAAAAAACAATTCCCATAACAGACAGGTAGACTGTTAAATTATTTCCACTCAATCTGTTAGTTCCCGAGCTACAAAAAATATTTTTGTCTGGTGTACGGCCCAAATATTTAACTGTGTCAGAAGACGTAGGAAAACGGCGACCCGGTAGAAACGAATATCGGACACATAATGCGCATCTACGAATCTCAGTAAATTCAACACGTATTGTCAGGCGAAATTGAAGGAAAACGAGAAAACGTTTTGAGATCAACAACTGAAGAAACGATTATACGCATAATATAAGTTGTAAATGTTGAAATAATTAAACAAAAAATTATTTTTGGATTATATTATTAATCTAACGTGTTCAGTAATTTCTGATTATTCCTTAGTAACTTCTAATAATATTTAATAAATCATTACGGCCTATGATTATTTAGCTTTGTTTGTGATTTGATTTTTTGAAATATAATTTGTCTTTGCTTTGTGGTGAATCGTTTGGCATGATTGTCATGTGTTTGAGTAAGGACACTGTTGTGTTCGTTGTATCAGCTGATTAAATACAAAGACGTGCGCTCAATCGGTGTTACTTAACAATTTTAAAGCGACTTTGCACCAGTTGACTGAATGGACTGCCTTGGCGTCCTTTTGAACTATTTAATAATTATTTTCAGCATTAATTTCATTTAATTTGTCGTTTAATTTTGAATTATTTTGGGATTTAAAAAATGAATACTATGAAAGTTTTTTAGAATTGATTTGAAATATTTTATATGCCCTATGTTTGTGTGTTACTGGGCGTTCACCAAAGGTGTTGTACGATATTGTTTCAAACATAACAAGTAGTTGATACGAAAAAAAATTAACTTTTCGTTTCTTGATTGATTCTTTCTACCTACTACATTGTACAAAAATGTTTTTAGAAATAATCTAGTTTTAATACAAGGTTATCGTAGGCCTACAACGATTACGTAGGCTTATGTAGAATGCTATTATAATTTTTTTCTTAAGTATCTCAGTAAAAGAATTTTCAGTTATGTTATTTCCTTCAAATTTCTGACAATTTTTCCTTGTAATGGAAGATTTTTCATGGATATTTTTATATAGTATTGTAATGATTCCTGGAATTGACTTCTTTTGATTTGTACAAGAAACTAGTTTATTTTTGAATCATAGTTGTAGGTAATGTATGTAATTTTTTTCTATTTATTTGTTTTATTTTCTTTGCCAAGGTTATATGGTTTTGAAAGAGCCAGTTAGTAAAAATGTACCTACATAACTTTGTTGTAAATTCGTGGGTGGGTACAAGAAAGGCATAATGACGAGCGCAATCCCGTTGTGTGACTGCATTTTACTTTTTTCAAGGTCATCAAGTTGTGCTTGGTTTTACCGTACGGAGTGTAGATTGTCCGTTACCCCCTCCTTCAAAGATGCCATTATTTACAGTAGATTGTACCGGGTATAATTCAGAAACTCCTGCGTGGCCTTGATGTAATGTTTATTGAATTAACACCTCTAATATTGCGGTTTTCTTAACGGGTCTGAAATAAAATTCTAGTCTTGCAAAAACGTTTCTGTCGGTAATTTAGTATTTTTATTGACAAGATAGTCGACTAAAATTTTAGACCCATTGATCTCAAATCTGGCTACGCAGACTCTCCCAAACAATTGTTTGGGAGAGTCAAACTTTTTTTAACTTGTTTAGTTAGTCTTTTGTATTTCCAATAAGACGTCTAAAACGTTGATGGAGCCGGGACCTCGTCAGTTACCGTAGTACTGTAATTGACTATCCATTACAGTGTTTTAAATGCTACACTTATCTATTCACGTCGGAGTTCTGTCACTGGACTGTATCTCCACTCACGTTTATGTACCATGTTAATTTTTTCCAAATTTTGTGTTATCACATTCACTGATTGTTTCCAACAGATTGTGAATTTCCTACAAAGAGACAATTTTTTTTTACGATTTATGTAGATCTATTATGCACCTAATTAAATAATAAGTTTTACGAAAGTATGTAAAATTTTGAAAAATACCTATTGTATTTCAAAATGAGATTAATGAGATAATTTCTCTTTATGAAACTTTTATATCTTCATAAATAAAATTTGTGAAATTTCGTAAGCCTCTATTAATCCTTTTGTTTCTCAGTACCGTACCTATCACTCAAAATCTATGTGAAAAATTTTCAAGGTTTTTACAAACGATCTTAAAATATTTTAACCATAATTAATATTGGGGTGAATATTATTATTTTAATATTACTTATAATCATAATGGGTTCGAAATCTGAGAATTTGGTTTGGGCAAAGCTCAGAAGAGCTATTGTGCAGTGCAACGAACTAAGTAAGAATTGCCATGATGGTCGTCAACATTCGGAACCGATTGGCACTTGAAGAAAAAAGTAATTAATATCAAAAAATTCAAAAAAAATTGTAGTAAGTTTAAACCGTAAGGAACATTTATTGTAAGCGTAAATTCTTGATTATAAACTTTCTTTGTTATAAATCCTTGTCTTAAACATGTAAAAGTTTCTAATCGATTTGTAAGTTTTTATAAACTTGAAGTAAAAATATTTACCACAATTACTTTTCCTTCCCTACCATCATGTTGCTATATGTACGTATTATAATAGTTAGCGTGTCCAAGTCGGGAAAGATGATTTCACAGGACATCCTTTGAATTAACATTGCACGGTTACCGGTCAGTCCTCATTTCTTAACACGAGTCAAACACCATTTTACACTAATTAACAATTAACTTCTTAGTTACAGACCTTCTTTTTTTATCCTTTATTCTTTATCTTCATTATCATCTAGTCATAATTGTAAAAAGGTTTAGACACAGGAAATTACAAGGTACTTTGATGCCTACCTAATATAATTATCACATAAGTTAATTTTGTTGTTTCTTGTTTAGTATTTTGTCTGTGTTTAATTTAACACTATTGTATGTATCCATTTTTAATATTATGCAAGAAATTAAAATTGTTTCAACAGATATTTCTAATGAACGGAAATTCTTTTTCGTTGGTATGTTATTGTCAACATCAGATTTTTAAGATCAAACTTAATTTAATGTACTGTTTTTTAATCCATTCATCAATTTTATTTGTCTAAGTCGATGATTTCTTATGATCTCCTGGGTTTGATGATAATATGGCTGGAACATTTTCATCTAAAGACGTTTTAAAGCAATTTTAAGTTAGTGTATTTTTTCTTGCTAGTTTGGTATTAATTTGCTTACATTGACCCTTAATCATTCTTGGCATCAGAAACGAAAACTAAAATTTGCATCAATTTGCATAACTGTTTTCGTTAACGCTATTTGATTTTGAAAAATATAATTTGCACTCAATCTGTTAGTTCCGGGGTTACAAAAAATATGTAACTGACCGTGTGATAAGAAACAGAACTATTTTTTGTAGCCCTGGAACTACTAGATCGTGTGAAAAGTATATAAATAATAATATTTAAATATTGTTGTCGTTTAGATCATCAGCCGAAAAGCTGGTTTGAACCTGTAGAGGTTTTACTTAGTAAATCCCTTCCTCACTGAGTGGAAAAGTACGCTCATCAGCATGCCGGGCTTTCTGAAAAGCACATAATGTCCACTCTGAAAATGACACTTTCACTTCATTCACCACAGGGTCTGGCTGTATTATGAAATTCATTACTTTCAGAGGAGATAACTCTGATTAGTGTCGTTTACACCTCTACCTCTTCTGTTCTTAAATGATTCAGTCATTTAATTGGCTGACCATGTGATAAGAAACAGAACTATTTATTTTATCCCTGCAACTAACAGATTGAGTGTAAATATTACAAGATTAAATTAGTTTAATAATAATTGTGTTTACTGAGAAAAAAATCAGATGACCAGTAAATTTATACCAAAATTTCTCCTTCGTTTGGAAAGCCGACGGTTAAAGTTACTTGGTATATAAGGACAGTTCTGATCGCGGGTTAGTATGTAATAACTTTTTTCTAATTTGACTTTAATTGCTGGTATGCACGGTGGATTGTTTTACCTATGAAAGGGTTGTAAAGATCTGTGTGAATAGTATAAGTAAACGTATAAGAGAGCGTAAACACAACTGTTCTCAACATTTTTAGTTAAAAACATAGTTTAACCGTAAGCAAGGGTTTAGATGAGTTGTAGATATGACATCAACACACCCACATTTTTTTGCTCATAATAGACAGTTGGAGTGTTAAATTATTTGCACTCGATCTGCTAGTTCCAGGGCTACATAAAATAGTTCTGTTTCTAATTACGTGGTCAGCCAATTATATGACTGAACTAATTAAGAAAAGAAGAGGTAGAGGTGTAAAAGACACTAGTCAGATTTATCTCCTCTGAGTGTAATGAATTTTATTATACAGCCAGACCCTGTGGTGAATGAATTGAAGGTGTCATTTGCAGGGTGCAAAGTAGATGCTTTTTGGAGGGCCTGGTATGCTGATAAGCATAGGATACTTTTGTACTCAGTGAGGAAGGCAAGGGTAAACCACCTCACTCATCGTTTTACTTAGTAAAACCTCTAGGTCCTAGAGGTTCAAACCAGCCTTTCGACTGTTGACCTAAACAACAAAAATACCCACATTTGTTTAAATAAGGAGAGAAGTGATTTAAAGTAAAAAAGTAATTTTGACCGTCCTGTCGGGATATAAGACATTCCCAGGATATTAAGATGGTTGTTATAATATAGGTATATTTTTTTGTATAATAATTAGAAAATAAGAAAATCAGCTTTTGAACGTTATTTTTGTATTTGTTTACAATCTTAGTTGTATCATTATTTATATTCAAAACGCATAGATAATCGGGAACGGACGTTTATCATAGTTTACATGTATCCCATAATTTGCAGGGTGCAAAGTAGATGCTTTTCGGAGGGCCTGGTATGCTGATAAGCATAGGATACGTTTGTACTCAGTGAGGAAGGCAATGGTAAACCACCTCACTCATCGTGTTACTTAGTAAAACCTCTAGGTCCTAGAGGTTCAAACCAGTCTTTCGACTGTTGACCTAAACAGCAAAAACACTCACATTAGTTTAAATAAGGAGCGAAGTAATTTCAAGTGAAGAAGTAATTTTGACCGTCCCGTCGGGATAAAGACATTCCCAGGATATTAAGATGTTAGTTATAATACATATTTTTTTAGTTTAAAAATTAGAAAATAATAAGAAAATCAGCTTTTTAACGTTTATTTTATTTGTTTACAATCTTAGTTGTCTCATTATTTTTATTCAAAACGCATAGATAATCGGGAACGGACGTTTATCATAGTTTGCATGTATCCCACATACAACCTAGTACGGCGTAACGTAGTTCAATGTATTGTTTATAGCAGTACACATCAAGCCTAAACTGAATACGGCGTAAAATTATGTAGGTGTACTATTTCACCGCTAGAATATTGTCGTAGAAATGTGAACCAGGTTATCAGCATATTTTTCAATGGTGTTCACATTATATTATGCTGTATTAGTGTCATTTTTCTAAACTTCTACAACGTAGCTATGTTTAATTTAACATACTTATGTAAATGTACATGCCAGCAGATGAATTCATTTGTTTTGATCTGCATGGTGTGGTCTGGAAACAATAACATGTTTTGCTGTATTTCTTTTATGATATCCTTCTTTGTAAACTTTAAGCAGATCTAATGCTAATGAACTGAATTCATTTACAAAATAAATTCCTTTTACTTTAAGGTTGTTACTTAATTTATCAGTTCTTTGTAATTATGAATCATATGTCCTTTTTTTACAAGAATTCAATCGCAATGGACTTCTCGGTAAACGATGACTTTCCCGTCCTTCCCAAATTTCTTATCCGGATCTTTCTCTTCTCTTATTTTCTTTCCTCTCAAACAAGCCTTCATATTATCCGGTTTACGTTTTCTAGCTTCTTCAGAAAGTAATTTCTTTTTCTTTGGAGTTTTTCCTCCTCTTAATTTCCTTTGTTGCCCAAAACGGGCAGTTGGAGTGTTAAATTAATTGCACTCGATTTGTTGGTTCCAGGACTACAAAAAATTGTTCTGTTTCTTATCACATAGTCAGCTAGTTATATGACTGAACTATTTAAGAACAGAAGAGGTAGAGGTGTAAAAGACACTAGTCAGAGTTATCTACTCTTAGAGTAATGAATTTCACAATACAGCCAGATCCTGTGGTGAATGAAGTGAAGGTGTCATTTTCAGGGTGGAAAGTGGGTGCTTTTCGGAGGGCCTGGTATGCTGATAAGCATTATGCTTTTAATTCAGTGAGGTAGGCAATCGTAAACCACCTCACTTCTCGTTTTTACTGAGTAGAAGCTCTAGAGGTTCAAACCAGCCTTTCGGCTGTTGACCTAAACAACAATCTCCTTTCTTCTGTTTGGATCTGGTTTTTCCCGCATCTTCTAGAATCTGTCTTATATCTTAGATGGTTTTCTTAGTCTCCATAGGAATCAAAATCTATACAATTAGCTTCTAAACTTTATTTTATCAAACGTACGGTAAATTCTAATTATGCCGTTTATGATTGCAGTTCGTTTTGGTTTTGGTGTTGCAAATATTTACAATATTCTGTTCAACCTGTTGTCGTTCATACGTTTAATTTTTTAACAACAAAGGTGACTATCTTCAGCCTTTAACACCTTCGTGTTTTCAAAATATTAATGCACAATTCAGTCAAATTTAGTTTTATTTTTTTTATCACAGTTTAGTATTTTCTGAAACACATTACTGATTGTGGTTTATGTTTTCATTATAAGAACTTTACTCAGATTATCATCAAATTCGCTTAAAGTTTATAATTACATTTAAAAAAACTAATTGCAAAAGAATTATGCTGTTGAAATTATTGTCCAAAACACTTGCTCTTTCTTATGGTTATATTTTCTAAAGTATCTATATCCTTGTAAAGATCTTGGTTTTCGTATTTCGTCTTATCTCCAGTTTCTATAATGTCTGCACCGTGAAATATTACGAAAGATTTTCCTTCCTATTGTTTTTAGATTTTGCATTGTGTTTTGTTTGGGATCCCATTCCGTAGAGAATTGCCGGTTTATTAAAAACTCTACTGTAATATCTATTTTGTGTCATTTGTCTTATAAGATATAAAATTTTTTTTTTCATTTTTCGTTGCCTAATATCAACCCACTAAATTGAACATTTTCATCGATTTGAAAAATATGTATAAATTTCCACCAGAGCGGACAGGAAAAGTATAGTACGCAGATACATAACAGTTCTATAACGAATTGTAATAGGTAAACCATACCAACTGTCGTATTCGGCGTTACAATATTCGGAATTTTTCAATTTAACAATTTTTACACTTTGATAAAATATCTTTTGTATAAAAATTTTGAGAAAATTTCATACAAACAGTGAAAGAGTTTTATTACAGTTGAATACATGTTCATATAACAGATGTGTAATGGTCGTAATAAAGGAAATATTAACACCAGTCTCAGCGCTTCTAAAATACATTTTATTTTACTGTGTCAAAAATACTTACCTTTTAAAAATTGCTGTTTCATTAAAATTTTAGCCAGTGAAGAAAAATTATATTATTTAACGGGATTAACTTTTTAAAATTCTAATTTTTTTTTCTACAGTTTAGAGTTTCTTATGAAACCTTTTTAACTTGTATTAATTTTCATTAGGCAGTAAATTACAGAATTTTTTTTGTCAACTCCAAAATCGTAGTAAAAAATTGTTAAATATTTTAATTATTTAAAGGCTATTAAACGGCTTGGTCATTATCAAATGCAATGGAGTTTCACGAACGTTATTTAAAATTTTAAAAAATGTCGTTTCAGTTAACTAAAGACTACGAAAATTATCCGTGTGTTACTCTTTTAATTTTAGTGTTCGAGTTTTTATTTTGAAGCTTGGGTTTTTTCTTCCCAATTTTTCCTCATCGATTCCGAAAGTGTTTTCCTTCTTTCATCACTCCACTTCAGTTTGTGGATTTTCCAAAATTTCCCGTCTGAAAATGACTGAAAATTTATATGTTTCAACAGTTTATCGAACTTATTTCTGTCTTCTATACAACTTAATCTGTGTTTGATGCCATTAGGTATTTTTCTGTTTCTCTGAACCAATAGAATTCATTATCCAAACAATAGAATCTAAGCAAAATTTTGTGAAATCCCATTTCTGACCTCAGATCACTCGCAACAGCTTTCTTTTTCATAAAATTTTCAGCCGTACAGAATTATTAGTTCACTCATGCTTTCATGAAGTTTTCTTTGTTTGTCTTTTAAAGATTTGCCTTTAAAAGTAGAATAAACAGTTCTCACATAATCATCGAAACTTGTTATTAGTGGGTCTCACTAGTATACTTCATATCTTTCCTTATTTTTAACACATTAACCTGTAAATTTTATAGTTGTAAATAAAGATTTTATTTTCTTTAATGATTAATTTACAACTGTAAAAATGTTTGAACGAAAGATATTTGCAAATCTGTATGTAAAATTTTGTAAGTAACGTAAAGGAATATAAGGACTTGGACTATAAGGCGTAATGTTTTTGACTGAAATGCCTGACTTCGTCGTAAATTCGAATGTTTAGTTGAAATCCATTTAGGTTTCTAAAAATAACAATATACCACGTAATTTTTCTTTCAATGTTATTTTAATCGTTTGTTGTTGTTTAGGTCATCAGCCAAAAGGCTGGTTTGAACCTCTAGAGACTTTATTAAGTAAAACGGTGAGTAAGGTGGTTTTCAATTGTGTTACTCACTAAGTGGAAAAGAATACTTATCAGCATGCCAGGCTTCTGAAAAGTACATACATATTTTCCACTGTGCAAATGACACCTTTATTCACCTCAGGGTCTGGCTGTATAATTAAATTCATTACTCTCAGAGGAGATAACTGACTAGTGTCTTTTACATCTCTACCACTTCTGTTCTTAAATTCTTCAGTTATTACATTGGCTGCTCATTTGATAAGAAGCAGAACTATTTTTGTAGCCCTGGAACTAACAGATGGAGGGTAAATAATTTAACACTACACCTGTCTGTTATGTGCAGTTTGGTCGTTTATGAAGTAGTTAATAGAAAAGATTAATCTGTAATTAAAGATATCAGAGATAAAAAAAATTTGTTTATTACATGATATCATTCTGTTAATTTCTGTACAATTAGTGCAACGTTTTATGCACTTACAGTTTTATTGTTCACACCTATTTTCTGGTATTTCATAATGTAGTTGGTTTCAATACAGCACGGTTGTTTAATAAAGAAACAGTTCTGTATTCTGTGTAGGTTTATCCTGTAATTTATTCTTATTATTTTTATATAATATTATAATTTAATCATTATCAATGTAGTATAAATGCTTTATAGATTATAATATACATATGATGCAATTAAATTTATTTACATATAAATTAAATCTAGTATATAGTCATTGAAATTATGATTTTATGTATACAATGAATTACTTTTTATGAAAAATCTAGAACAAATTTCTCAGTGATGAATGGGTAAATTTAATTTATAAAATGATTTTTTAAATATATATTAAAAATTTTAAGATATTAACAATGGAAAATTAAAATTACATAAGAACTTTATTCCAACGGTTTTTTTGTATTATTGTACAGAAATACAAGTGTATTACATTTGACACACCTTGCTAAGTTATTTTGTGTACGTTTTCTACGTATATCATAATAATAAAAAGAAATAGTTCATTGAATGACTCACAAAAAGAACAGGCCATCATTTTACATTCTGTCAACGTACATCACTAAGTTATTCTTTTCCTGGACAATACACTGGATTACAGCGCGCATGAAAAAACATCGGTCACATATTGTGCTTTCAGTTACTGTATTCAACAACATTTGAAAATGGACTATAAAACAAAACAGTTAAATTGTATGGATAAAATAATAATACATTTTAGGTCGTTCTCCATATCTGTGAATTCCTAAGAACAGAACTTAAACGTTTTTAAAACACATTAGTTGTTTAGAAACTTAAAATTTGTTTTACTTTTATTCTTCTTCTTCTTCTTTCAAACAGGGATTAGGCTATGGCCTGTTCCGACTCACATTCAGCTTATATTAATAATTTTAGAAAACATCTATATTAAATATGTAATTCATATTTTATCAATGATAAATTTAAGTCTATCTTATAAAATTTGTTTTTTTTTCCTTATGGTACAATCATTGCCACCTTTTCCGTGGTCTGCCTATACCTCTTTTGCCTACCGGTTGATACTTGTAAATTTTCAGTGGAAGCCTATCGGCTGACATTCGTTCAACATGTTCTTTCCACTGTTGGCGATACGATGCAACTCTCTCATTCAAGCAGAAGATGTTCAGCTCCCTCCTTATTTCCTCATTCCTGATGTGATCTCTCCTGTCACAGCCCTTAGTTCTGCGAAGAAATTTCATCTCCTCTGCCTGCACTTTACTCTCAAGTGTTTTTGATGTGACCCAAGATTCACTACCATAGAGGAGTATTTAGAGGAGTATTTAGAGGAGTATTTACTTTTATTTTTAATTAAATATATTATTTAGTTATATTTTATTTATTTATTTATTTATTATTATTTAGTTTAGTTTAGCCTGTTATTTGCACATAACAGGCAGATAAACGTTAAATTATTTGCTTTCAATCTTCTAGTTCTAAGGCTACAAAAAATAGTTCTGTTTCTTATCACAATGGTCTGCCAATTATATGAATGAAGCATTTAAGAATATAAGAGGTAAAGGTGTTAAAGACACAAGTCAGAGTTATCTCCTTTGAGAGTAATGAATTTCATTATACAGTCAGACCCTGTGGTGAATGTAGTGAAAGTGTCATTTGCAGAGTGAAAAATATGTGCTTTTTAGAGGCTTGCTGATAAGCATATTTTTTAACTCAGTGAGGATGGCAATGATAAACTACCTCACTCTTCTTTTCACTTAATAACGCCTCTAGAGGTTAAAACTAGCCTTTCAGCTTATGATCTAAACAACAAATATATTATATTTATGAAATTAAATTATTTTCTTTACTAGAATAATCAATTTTTCTAAAATTTCTTTTTAAATTATTTATGTTTCTGCGTGTACGTTTAAATAACTAGTTGCCGTTGTGATTCATCCATCCATAGGTAATTTAGAAAGTCTCGGTTCGATTAGTTACTTGTAAAATTAGGTCTTTGATTTTTAAAATTTTCAAACTGTACGTTGGTGTTAAATCTTCCTACATTGAGCTTTGAAGACAATGCATTTTGATAGACTCATGGGTGTGAGTATTAATTAAATTTCGTTCTGGTTTATATTTCCTGTTAGAAATATTAATGATTGACAAAAAAAACTTTTACTGAAAATATGCGTTTTGTTTTGCATAAATGAATTACGTTATATGTGAAATTATTTAGTTCTATTTTTTTTTACAAAATAACTTGTAATAATTCTTAACTATTGTATCATATCTTCATAAACTAATTGAACTTTTGTAAGATATATTGTTTTCCAAAATTCCTTTTCATCAAGTTCAACTGCCATGTAACAGTAGTAACTTATTTTGAAATTGAAAACTAAAGAAATTTTTTATTTGAGCCTAATAGAAAGATTCTGCTTTAATTTTTCACTTATAAATTTTAAAATATCTTATATCACAAGTTTTTTAATTTTATTAAATAAATTTTCGTAAACGATGGAACAAAAATCGAAATTACGTATACTACTGATATTTTTTGTGTTTGTTCTAAATTTAAATCTGTAATTAATTAAGACATGCATTTTTTATTTCAGCCATTTTTTAAGTTTTCTTTAATTTTGAATGTCTTTTTTAACAAAATTATAATTCGCAAAAGTTTCATTGTTCTCTAATATTAACTTTAAAACATATGTCTTAGCTAATAAAATAATATCCTTATATTACTCTGGAATAAATATCTAATGTTACTCTATTAAATATCCTTATGGAATTGAACTCTGGGGCACAGCAAGTATGTCTAACGTAGAAATATTACAGAGATTCCAATCGAAGTTTCTTCGACTTATATGCTATGCACCTTGGTATGTGCCTAATGAAGTACTCCATCATGACCTGGGCATACCTACGGTGAGAGAAGAAATTAGCAGTTGGAGTGAAAAGTATTTAACCAAGTTGGACACTCATTTTAATCATTTGGCTATAAATCTTCTCGATGACAATATTGAAAATCAAAGACTCAAGAAGGCGAGAATATTAAATCTTTCATTCCGTTTCACCTGATCAAAAAAGTTTAACCATCCTGTTAAAATCAAAAACACAAAATTATATTGCGGATGGTCAACTCTTATTTATCAATGAACTAAATCTTGATAACTCTCTTTAATCTAAAATTAATCATCTAATAAATTTTCAATCATCAGTTACACAGATCATCAGTATCACGTCTTCATTCACTCCTTTTCACACCTTCATTCACTTCATCCGTATAAAAAAAAAATTGCACGTCACCAGGACCAAGAAGAAACCCTTCATAACTTATAACCAAACGATCACACGGAAGCAACGCTGCTGAGTGCTGTCTTCTTCAAGTTATATTCATCATCAAAACATTTACTGAAAGTTTTTGTTAAACTGTTTGTAAATAATTCTTACTGTTAAAAAAAAAATATTCTATAAAAAGTTTACCTGAAAACTAGAACAAAATACCAACCCACTCGTCCGTTGCATGCATGATCTAGAAGACAATTTGTAGGGCGACTTCAAAGGCGATGGAGTAAAAGTTTATAAGAATAAACTGAGGAAACAAAAACTGTATCTGATCTTCAATCAATAATTTTATTGTTAGTCATACATTTTATTTTATTAAACCTGTTTATTAATCAAGATACTACATTAAAATTATTTTTTTTCGTTATTATATATATTTTTAACTTTTTGGAAATTTATTTCTTTGAAAATACTTTCAACTTGTTGATATACATCAATTTTCCTTATCGCTTGGTGGTTGTATTGCATTGTATAGTTCTGAAGAAAACTAAAGTTTTAAAAAAATTTATCGAATTAGAATATTATATTAGTATATAATTCTTTTGCGCATTAATAATTTCAGAACCCTTTTAAATGATAATGAGAGAAAAATCTAAGTTTTTAAGTTTAAGTCCAATTTGAGTTTTGGTTTCTATCTCAGGAACACCTTTGTATTCATGGAGGTCTTCTCAAAAATAACATTTTTTCTTCTTCTTCTTCTTCTTCTTCTTACTATCAAGGATTAGGCATAAGCCTGTTCCGAACTCACAAACCAACCTGTACGTCTACACAAACACCGTACATCTCGACTACTGCCATCTTCTTCGAGGTCTTCCCACCTCCCTTCTTCCAACTGGAACATATTCCATCACTTTTAGAGGTATTCTCTCGTCTGGCATCCGTTCCAAATAACTTTTTTGTTCCTAAAATTCATGAAACATGACTGAATTGAATCGTTATTCTTTTTTTGTGGATTTAAAACATTTTTCCCAGAAGTGAAATAGTTTTTCATTACGCTAGATTCGCGTGAAAGTAAAATCACTTTAAAATGCAATTGGAACAGTTTCAGTTTCACACCCGCACTACCCGCATATGTTTAGCTACAACATAATATGATGCATTTTTTCTCTAACATGTAGGTATGCCGATGAATACATAGGGTGCAGTGTATCTTACAACCATATGATCATACCCGTATAGAAAACCGATCATTATCAAATTCAAGTTTTGAGGTTAGATTAGCTTTATGTGGATGTTATGAATGTATACTAAATTCTAATTACACAGAGTACATATAACAATGATATTTTTAGAACTACCTAGAGAAATT